>JAMXBD010000085.1:0-1200000 GCA_024138025.1 Combretum micranthum | reverse complement strand
TTTGAAAAATAGATTAATTTTGATTATTGAAGTCGTTTGAGAGAAATTCTTCTCTTTGAGTTCTTTCGAAAGCTTGTGAATTCTTCAAAAATTTGATATTCTTGTTGCATTCTTTATTATACCAATGTTCTTGATGATATTTCCTACAGGGTTGAGATCTCTATATCAAGATTCTTAATATTACTAACCAATGAGTCAAGTTTTTTCCATCAATCCATCCTAAGGTTTATGGAATTCTCAAATCTGGGTCACGTATCTAATTCTGTTCTGAATATTTCATCGGGTCATGGTTCGTATATCAATTCTTAGAGTATGAGAAATTGCAAATTTGTGCCTAGCTTGCATCATATTGGTATCAAAGTAAGGCTTTCTAAGAATCACCAATCCAGTTCGATTTGAGGGCAGTAATCCAAAACCTTCAGTCATATTGTTCATATCTATTATTGATTTGAATCCTTTTATTATGATGTTTGATCAATTGATTTGTTCTTATGGTTCTTGTCAAGAAAAAAGAAAGAGAAAAGAAAAAGAATATGAAAAACAAAAGAAAAGAATAAATTTGTGGGAATTTTTTCTGTATAAAAAAAAATTGAACGAATTGATTTGTGTGAAAGGAAGCAACAAGTGGATTTGTGATCCATCTATGTTTTCTGTTTCTTGGAGTATTTTGATCCTATTATATACTTATCAAGAATTGAAGTATCACAAGGAATAATATAGGAAAGAAAATTTGTGAATTGAGGTCACAGGCTCGATAAAGAACCATAAGATGACGGATCGAGAGGTAAGGTGCTAAGTGTATTATTGAGTTTAGGTGACACACGAGGGTTGAGTGTCATATTTTGCAAGTGATACTGTTGAGGGAGTGTAATGAGGTTTCTTTTTATTATTATTTATTTGGTTATCTCCTTACATCAAAAGATACCAAGCACCTCAAAGAAAGAGGGGGAAGAGACTAGTGATATGGCTTGAATGTTATAGATGTTGCAAGGATTGATGGTGCAAATGAACCACCTTAAACAGCAGAAATCAAAAGGGAGAGTTGAATTCTGATGATGAACATGATTACAGAATGCCTACTAGGGCCAGAGGCAAGAGTAGTTCACGAGAGAGCACAGTTAAGGAATTCTATAAAATTCAAGATTCCACCTTTTCAGGACCATAATGACCAGATGTTATCTAATGTAGGAGCACAAAATTGAGTTGATCTTTGCCTGTCACAATTATTCAGAGGAGAAAAAGGTCAAATTGGTTGTTGTGGAATTTAGTGGATGTGCCAGCATCTGGTGGAATCAACTTACCTTTAATAGAAGAAGATATTTAGAGGAGTTAATTAGCACATGGAGAGAATTGAAGCAGATCATGAGAAAAAGGTTTGTTCCTTCATATTACTATGGGGGATTATACTGTTAGTTATAAGAACTCACAGAGGGAAGTAGGAGCATAGAAGAATATTGTATGGAAATGGAAACACTCATGATGAAGATCGATGTGAAGGACGATAATGAAGCAACTATGGACAGATTTTTGAATGGTCTAAATAGAAATACTACAGACAAGGTAGAGTTGCAACATTATATGGAGTTGGAAGAAATGTACTAAATGACATTGAAATTTAAGAGCCAACTCAAGAGGAAAGAAAAATATAGTTATGGAGGTACTTCTTCCAATTCATCGAAGAAAAATGATCACGCTTTTTTTTATATGTACTTTTTAAAACTCTTTTTAGTCTCTTTTCAAATTCCTTTAAATGCATAGCTTTTTATCAGCCAGTGTATCTGGTGTGTGTGTAGTAATAAAATTTCGATGAGTACTAAGTCGTGTCCATAGGGAGTGAGGGCTAGCTATCAATTGTATCAATTCTAATTATAGCTAGGCAAATCAAATTTGTTTCTCTTTTTTGATTTTCTTATATAGAACTAAACTAAAGAAAAATCTTGGATTTCCATCACCTGTAAATTGATCAGGTTAAAAGCCAACATATCTGAAAAATTAATCAAATGTTTGCTATCAACCGGAATTGCAATTGCAGATCCAAATTGTTAATGGGTTTAGTTTATCAAGCAATCAAGCACCTAATAACAACTTTTTTTCCTAAAGTAAGCTATTATCCTAAATTAACCAATCAATATTCCCTATTCCGAAGAAAGTGATCAATTGACTAATCTGTTCAATTTACCAAACCCTAATTGAATTCAAACCCATATGTCTATGTCATCTGTAATTCAAATTAGATATTCACATAAACGATTAGAAAAGAATTTTTCAATTATAATTCTAATCCATCATGAATTCTAGAATCAATCCAAAATACATGATATGTGAAATAACATCAACAACTCGAATACAAACAATGATTCAATCAACAACAAGGATCATTAATTAGATACTTCAAGTCAATGACTCAAAACCCTAATTAAAACCAAAAGAGACAAGTATCAAACATCATCCAACACATGAATATAGAAAAGGAACAAAAGCACCTTGTCAATGAAATCCTGTTCTTGAATTCAAATCCAAGTGATGTCTTCCACTTGAATCCCGATGTGGAATCCAAAAAAAAATTAACAAGAAAACTTCTTTTGTGTTCTAAACCCTAATCTAGACCTAAGAGCTATGGAAAATAGAGAGGAATTTCATGCCTAGAGTTCTTATATTATCAAATTATGAAACAAGAGGACTTTTAATATGGAAAGTTGCAGAGGAGATAGGCTGGACATGTATACCGATAATGTACATTTCAAATCAGCCAGCCTTCTTTTTAAAAATTGATTTTTGAGAGCAATTTTGAATGTACACCGGCAGTGTAAGATTTTGAGTAGTCAATGTTCAATGTTTCAAAAATTTCTTGAGGCAAATACACAAGTAGCGTTTGAGTGGTGTTGAAGCGGTGTAAGCCTACACTGGTGGCATAGATTCCAAAATTGCCGATGTGCCGATAAAAAATTGCAGGATCTTGTTCTATCATGAACGCTGGCAGTGTAACTCCTGATTTTGGCCGGTGCTGAATGAAATTTCAATGTAAGCTGGTGGTGTTGCTCCTTATTTGGCCAGCCTACTTTGTCATGCCTCTACATTTGCTCAAAACTTCTTCTCAAATGCTTGTTTTTGTCATTTAAATCATTCAAGACCTAAAATATCAATTTAAGCACTTAAGTGCCATTTCCTTGTGATTTGTATAAAATCTATAATAAATTATCATCAATTGTTCATTGCAAAGTGCATAAAATATGATTTTATCAAAAAACTAGAAGAAAGAGGTTAGGGAGAACAAGAAAGGAAAATCAACTCCAGTTATGCCTAAGGAGGAAAACTCCTAGTAAGACCAAAGGTAAATATGAATCACATTCTTATTTGAGTGGATTATGTTGTTTCAGTTGTAATGGCCTTGGACACATAGCTTCTCAGTGCCCTAATAAGAAAGCTATGATTGCTTTGGGTAATAATGAATATAAGACAGCTAGCGAGAGTGAAGGAGATGATGATGATATGCTTAAATTGGAGGATGTTACTGATAATGAGGAGGTAGATACTTTAAATTTGTCATTGGTTATTAGACGTACCTTGAGTACCCAACAGGTGGATAAGGGTGAACTTGAGTAGCAGAAGGAGAATATTTTCCATACTTGAGCTGTAATGAAAGAAAAGGTTTGCAGTTTGATTATTAATGGGGGGAGTTGTGCCAATGTGATGAGTGCTAATTTAGTGGAAGCCTACATTTAAACACCCTAGTCCATATAAATTACAACGGCTAAATGATTCTAGAGAGGTAAAGGTGAATAAGCAGGTGAAATTATCATTTGCTTTGGGAAATTACAAGGATAAGGTGGTATGTGATGTAGTACCCATGAATGCATGTCATATCTTATTTGGTAGACCATGGCGGTTCGAGAGAGATGCTATTCATGAAGGGCATTCAAATAAAATTATGTGTGATAGAATGAAAAGACATTCCATTTGAAACCTTTGGCTCCACAATAAGTATAGGAAGGTTAAAAGAAGTTGAGATAGGAAGATGAGATATTGAGAGCCAGTGAGAAAAAGAAACAAAACAAGAGAGCTAGTGAGGATGATACATGAGTGATAGAGAGAGAAAACAAAGTGGCTAGTGAGAAAAAAGGAGAGAATGAAAAGAAAAAGCAATTGAATTGTTTTTCCACTAAGAGTGACATTAGAAGTACTGTGAATGAGAAAAGACCTTTTGATTGTACTTATGTATAAGGAGGTAATGATTTCTACTGACAATCTTAATCCTTCTCTTCCTGGTTCTATTGTACTTCTTTTGCAGGAATATGAAGATCTATATCCTAAAGAGAGTCCTAGACAGTTGCCACCAATTAGAGGCATGGAGCATCAAATTAACTTCATACTTGGAGCTTTTATCCTGAACTGACCTGAATATAGGAGCAATCTTGAAGAGACTAAGGAGATATAAAGACAAGTGGAGGAATTATTGGCAACAGGATTTGTTCGTGAGAGCATAAGCCCTTGTGCTGTGCCAGTTTTACTTGTACCCAAGAAAGATGGAACTTGGAGAATGTGTGTTCATTGCAGAGCTATCAACAAAATTATGTTAAACTATAGTCATCCTATTTCTAGGTTAGATAATATGCTTGATGAGCTGCATGGTTCCTGTCTGTTTTCAAAAATTGATCTTAAAATTGTTTATCATCATATTCGAATATGAAAAACTGCTTTTAAAACTAAATCAGGGCTTAATTGTGGTTAGTTATGCCCTTTAGGCTAACCAACGCACCCAGTACATTCATGAGGTTGATGAACCATGTCTTGCGTCCTTTTATAGACAAATTTGTTGTTGTGTACTTTAATGACATTTTAATTTACAGTAAGAATTTAGAGGAACATGTGAATCATCTAGACAGTGTACCTTACTATGCTAAAAAGGGAGCATTTATATGCTAATTTAAAGAACTGCTCTTTTTGTTTGGAGAAAGTAGTATTTTTGGGCTATGTTGTTAATACTAGGGGCATAGAAGTAAATGAAGAAAAGATTAAGGCAATTAAAGATTGGCGTATGCTTACTAGCATCATTGAGGTAAGAAGTTTTCACCTTGTTATAGGTGTTTTGTAAAAGACTTTAGTAATTAGCAGCACCATTAATTGAGATCATGAAGAAGTCTATTGGCTTTAAATGGGAGAGGCATAGGAAAAAGCTTTTAATTTACTTAAGGATAAATTATGTTCTACACCTTTGTTGTCTTTGCTGATTTTTCTAGGTACTTCAAGATTGAATGCGATGCATCTAGTGTTAGCATTAGAGCTGTATTAATGCAAGAGGGTAAGCTAATAGTCTACTTCAGTGAAAAGTTGAACGAAACAACTTTAAGCAATCCCACTTGTGATAAGGAGCTCTACGCGTTGGTGAGAGCTTTGGAGACTTAGCAACATTATTTGGCCAAAGGAGTTTGTGATCTACACTGATCATGAATCACTGAAGCATTTGAAGTTTATTGAGACTTTTCCCTATGTCATCTGCTATAAGCAAGGTAAAGAAAATGTGGTTGCTGATACCTTATCGCGTAGGTACGTCCTTCTCTTTAAAAGTTGTATGCTGGTGACCATGATTTTTCTACATTTATGCTGCATGTGAGGAAGGATCTTTTAACAAATTTTATAAGCATGAGAATTTTTTTATTTAGAGAGAAGAGATTGTGTATACATCAATGTTATATAGGGAATTGCTTATTAGATAGTCTCATAGTGGAGGTTTGATGGGGCATTTTGGTGTGACGAAAACTCTAGATATATTGACCGAATACTTTTATTGGCCTCACATGAGAATGGATGTGGAAAGAATTTGTAGTCTTTGTGTAACTTACAAGAAAGGCAAATCTAGGTGATGCCTTATCGTTTATATATCGCTTTACTTATCCCTCTGAACCTTGGAATGACATTGCTATGGATTTTGTTATGGGCTTACCTAGGTTTAAGAGGGGTCATGGATTCCATATTTGTGGTTGTGGATCGATTCTCAAAAAATGGCACATTTCATTGCATATTATAAAACTGACAATGCATCTCATATTGCTAACTTATTCTTTAAGGAGATTTTCAGGTTATGACATTCCTAAAAGCATTGCTAGTGATAAGGATGTCAAATTTTTTAGCCATTTTCTTGCGAGTTTTGTGGAGCAAACTGGGTACTAAGTTGTTATTCTCTACCATCTGTCATCCACAAATCAATGGACAAACTGAAGTGGTGAACAAGATAATAATGACCTTGTTATGAGATGTGATTTAAAAGAATTTAAAGTCTTGGGAGGAATGTCTATCATTTATTAAGTTTGCACATAATCGCATTGTTCACTCTACTACAAGTTTTTCTCCATTTGAAGTTGTTTATGGTTTCAATCCACTAACACCTTTAGATTTTTTGCCTTTGCCAGTAAATGAAAGAACTAGCTTGTATAGAAGAAAAAGGCAGAAGCTGTAAAGAAATTACATGAGCAGGTGCAACAACGGATTGAAAGGAGAAACAAGCAATATGCTCAACAGGCAAACAAAATTCAAAAGAAAGTCACCTTTGAACCTGGTGATTGGGTGTGAGTGCACTTAAGGAAGGAGAGATTCCCATCTCAAAGGAAGTAAAAGTTGGAACCTTAGGGAGATGGACCATTTCAAGTGGTCAAGAAGATCAATGACAATGCCTATAAATTGGACTTGCCAGGTGAGTATAATGTGATTGCTATATTTAACGTTTCTGGCTTGAGTCCTTTTGATGTAGGTGAAGCTAATTCGAGGATGAATCGTTTCAAGGAGAAAGGGAATGATGAAAACACGAATGCACCAAACTCACCACAACAAGTTCAAGTACCTGGAGACATGATCACATGAAACCGAGCTAAGAAACTTCGAGATGAGTTAAACTATTATTGTAAAAACTTCATGAAGGATCAAGCAAAGCACATTAAATCGATTGTGGAAGGAGAAATGAAGTTGATCAACATAGTGAGACGAAATAGCAAAGATCCAAGCAACTTCATTATATCGGATGGTACCAAGGACTAACAAAATTAAAGCCACCTTAAAGCTACCAGTTCTAAATGTTTATGCTACCAGCCTAGGGAGTTGCATCGCCAACCTTTACCCAGCCATCCTTGCTACGAATTTTGATCAGTTTCATGTTTTTAAAGGTTACCTACAAACGTCACCAACTTATCTGAATATACCACTAGCCTTTAGGGTTTATGCTGTCGGCGTACTACAGGCCTTGAACTTCCATAGAATACTATTTTCTTATTTTCTTTTAAAAGCCGCTAGTGTTATTTTAAAGGTCGTCAGCCTATGTTTGGTCGACAACTATAATTGTTTTATGTCTTTTGGGTTTCCTTTGTGTTATTATGCATAGACCTTTGTATTTGTTTGAAGAATAGATTACTTTTTATTATTGAAATCCTTTGAGAGAAATTCTTCTCTTTCAGTTCTTTTGAGAGCTTATGAATTCTTCAAGAATTTGATATTCTTGTTGCGTTCTTTCACCAACGTTCATAGTTGGTATTTTCTAGAGGGTTGAGATCTCTAAATTAAGGTTCTTAAGATTACTTAACCAATGGGCCAATGTTTTTCCATCAATCCATACCAAGGTTCATGGAATTCTCAGATCTAGGGTCACATATATGATTACGTTTAAGATATTTCATCTAGTCAAGATCTGCATATCGATTCTTAGAGTCCGAAAATTACAAATCCATGCCTAGCATGCATCAGTAGTTATTTGCTATAATCACAAAGGATTAATAAGAACTTGATGTTTTTGCTCTCAAATAGAAAGACAAATACAATGAAAATTTAATAATAATCTCTTGTTAGGGTTTACAACATAAGAGTGGGTATTTATATAACCCCTCATTAATGGAAAACCTGCAAATAATATAAACTCATAAAGAAAATTTGTGCAAATAGAACAAGGATGAATCATGGGCGTAATCCTCCCCTGGCTAGCCTCTGATCTTCATAAATTTGTCATTCACGAGCGTGATTTTTGGTTGATCATGATAGTCACGACCATGACTCTTCCCTTAGTGGGCTTAGTTCTCCCTCATAAGTGTGACCATGCCTGTGGTGGCCTCTAGTCTCTTCTTCTTCAAAATTCACTGGTGTGATTGGTCCATTAGCTTCATCTCCTTTTTTTCTTCGTGTCTTTCATCTAACTTCCTACTAATTTACTCCTGATCATCTGTATGATTCATTGCAAAGTCACATAGGAAATCATCTTCATCTGCATAAGTCTAAATCCTCATCTTGATTAAATTTTTGGTGTGATCTAGATGATCAACCAAGTAATTTTCCTTCTCATTGGTGAATTTGGTAGAGGTTCCTCGAATTAGTCCTTGACTTCCTTTGATGTAAGCTTTGGTGATAGATGTGGGGATCGATTCCTATCACCTGTTATTGGAACCAAATGGTATATAGAAATAAACTTGTTGAATCTGGTGTCATAACAAGAAATAACGCTAGATTAGTTGCAAGAGGTTATAATCAAGAATAAGGCATTGATTTTGATGATATCTTTGCCCCCTTGCTAGATTAGAATGTATAAGAATGCTTTTAGCATTTACTGCTTCTAAGAATTTTACTCTTTTTCAAATGGATGTCAAAAGTACTTTCTTAAATGGTTTTATAAAAGAAAAAGTCTATATAGAGTAGCCATCGGGTTTTGAAGATAACAAATTCTCCGATCATGTTTTTAAATTGAACAAAGCTCTTTATGGTCTCAAGCAATCTCTTAGAGCTTGGTATGAAATATTTAGTGGCTTCCTCATAGACAAAAGGTTTTTCTAGAGGAAAAATTGACACTACTCTCTTTTTTATCAAGGATCACAAGTAAGATACATTGATTGTGTAAATTTATGTGGATGATATTGTATTTGGAGCTACTAATATGCGTCTTATAAATGAATTTGTTGATTCCATGAAGAATCAATTTGAAACGAGTATGATGAGAGAACTCAATTATTTTCTAGGTCTTCAAATAAAACAATATGAAAATGGAACATTAATAAATTAATCAAAGTATACAAAAGATCCATTGAAAAGGTTTAAAATGGATAATTGCAAAACTAGACCAACACCTATGAGTACAAGCATAAAACTTGACAAACATAAAAATGGGAAAAATGTGTGTGAAAAGTTTTATAGAAGCATGATGGGTAGTTTGCTATATTCAACAGCTTTTAGACCTAATATCATGTTCTCGATGTGTGTATGTGCATGATTCCAATCTTGCTCAAAATAATCTTACTTGAGTGCAATAAAATGCATATTCAAGAATCTTGCAGGTACGATTGAAATTAGCTGGTGGTATCCAAAAGTTACATCTTTTGATCTAATTGGATACTCTAATGTTGACTTTGTTGAGTGCAAAGAAGATTGGAAAAGCATAAGTGGACATGCCAATTTCTTGAAAACTCCTTAATATGTTAGCACTCAAAGAAGCAAAATTCAATTGAGAAAACTCACTAAAGGATACTCAAGAGAGGGGGGTAGGGGTGAAATGAATATTTGACTTAAAAAGCGCAAACAATTATTTTTCATGTAGTGGATCAGATTAAGCTTTTAATAGCAGTAGATATAACAAAGTATATAATGATATGGAATATAAAAGAGATAGGGATAGAGAAACTTAGTCAAAAGTTAACGTGGAGTTTAGTCCATTTCCTACTCCCCATGATCCACAAATGCCTCCAACAAGAACTCTACAATCACTATTATTGATCATAACAAGATCACGCTCAAGCTGAGCAATACACAAGTTATACCATTTTAGAAAATAAAATATTTCCTTCACTCTCTAACTGTTGTTTTTTAAATTACAAATATAAAAATAGAGTACTAAAAAGATTTTCTCTCTCTTACTTAAGATTTACAAATAATGAATAAGATAATAGGAAAATAAATAAGAAAAATTGTTTTGTTTGTTCATAAATGAAAGCTCTCAAGAGTTATAAAAAATTTATCTAAATCTCCAAGACAAAAAGTAGTTATAGTTTTAAAAAATTTAAATGCCCATTGGAGATATCATCTATCAAATGGCGATAATTAATGTGCACAACGAGTCGAATTAATAGGCCATCGGCTTGCCGGTCCAAGCTTTTCATGTTACGCCTCAAATTTTTCTTCTTCGTGCCCTTATCGCGCCTCAAATCTTAGACTTGATGGCCTTAATTCTTGAAATCACTGGATTGGCTCCCCAATCCCGTACACACTAGATCACCGGTGCCGAGCTTCCTTATGTAGCACCCCAAACTTTGCTTCATCACGCCTTTATTTTGGGTTGGATGCTTTGTCTTATTAGATTGGCCTACAGGTCCCATATGCACTGACTTGCAGGTGCTAAGCCTGCAAACACAAACATACATACACATACAAGGAAAATTTCTACATTTATATTCCTTTATGATATTTATCAAATATCTTTATATAACTTTCACTCTCATCAAAATCACATTTAAAATAATTCATTTTAACAATGTCCCACATTTTGATGAGGGCAAATAGTTATGTAAAATTTTTGATATTTTACTTCCCTTTAATAAAAGCTTCTCGGTATTTTTGCAATAACAGTAGCGGATTAATGAGCACAAGATCAATTTACTAAGCATACGATTTTCTCCCCTTAATCATCCATTGATTGCACATATCATCTCATTTCTCCTTTTTAATTTCACATTTACTTTCTTTCCCTTTGACCTGATGAAAAGATTTTATATAATAAAGAGAGCAAAAAGATACAGGAGAGACAGGCATAGCAAGAAAGCATATTAGAGATGTAACAAGATGGTAGTGCAAAAGCCCACATAGTTAGCTAAGCAAAGAGTTTTATACATAACAACATCCATAACCAGATAGAAAGATGAGGGAGGAGGAAAAGGACGAGGACGAATGGAGTAAAAATTATCCATGGAGCCTCTCATATCCGAACTGAAAGTCTAGAAACCTGAGTAGAGACCATAAATCTGGTTCTCAATAGTAGTAAACCTTGAATCCATGTGCTCTCGAAGCTGCTGCCAAGAGAAAGTAAAAGTACTGGGAGCAAAGGAACTAGAAGGTAAAGCAGGAAGTGCATCATTATCAGAAGACTCTATATCTGCACCGAAACTAAGTACTAGAGCATCACCTCTAACCAAAGGCTCTAAACACTTCTTTCTTACCCATCTCCTATCTTGTCTTTTCCAAGATCCTAAACTGATGGTATTGAAGGAGAAGATAGGAACCTGAAACTGGTGAGTCTCAGTACCTCTCAGAACAGCTTGAGCAAGCTTATTGGTCACATTCTTGAAAGTCCTAAACATTATATAAAAAAAAGTGAATCCAATCTCTTCTTAAAATGCGAACCATAAGCCACAAGTCTTGCTGAGTTACTATGGTCTGTTAACCCTTGCGTGGTATATTATTATTTGTTAAAAAGTTATGAAGAACCCAACGCCTAAGAGATAACCTAGATGAATAGAGATTGTGCGATTCGAGTCAATTTACACCCATATCTACCACAGTGAACAGCTCCTCGAAATACTAAGCCCTATCAAAAGTACTAGGCATCCTAACTCCACCATCATCAACCCTAATCAAATTAGGATATCTCAAGTCTTCTTCTATAGAGATAGGCGTACAATAAGAGTCTCACAAAACTAGTACTAATAAAATTGGACTCCATTCCAATGCCCAGACTCCCATAATCCTGAAGATAGTTAGTTAAATTGCAATAAAGTAGTCTAACAGCTTCCTCATTTATCTTAGTAGGAAAACTCATAGTATCCAAAATATTATTTAACGCAACACTAGATATTTAAGGAATTCGAACGTACTGGAGAATATTGGCATTGCAGTTTCTACCCAAATCAATAAGAAAACCTCGAAAAAGAGAGTACCCATCTAAATGCTTTCGTGATGGGAATAGAAACCTGTCAAATGTTGGTGGAGGAGGTGGTACACGGCCTCTAGTAGTTCTTGAAGGCATGTTTTGAAAAAAAAAATCCAAAAGAGAGAGAAGACGAAGGATAGAGAGATTGAGAGACTTCTTTTAAAAACTAAGATTTTTGTTAGAGAGAGACGAGAGAAAATAGGAGAGAAGGAGTGTGAAAGAGAGAGAAGAAATGAGAGAAATGACAGAGGAAGAGAGAGAAACATATATATATATATATATACATATGCATGCAAAAAGATGCTATCGGCGAGCCGATCTTGATGAAATAGATGTCCAGTATCAATCAAAAATCAGATCGAGCCCTCAATGGACCCCTTGATCATATACTGGTGAGCCGGTCCTCATATACCGGTGAGCCGGTCCTCACATACCAGTGAACCGATGTGTACCGGATATGCAGCATACAAAAACATAACATTTCAAAAAACATATCAGATTTATAAGCATGTATAATATTTAACAACTTTGTTTAGCTAAAAAAAATGTTCTAAATCTATTTAGCTAAAAAAAATTTTTAACACTTATCTTGCTTGATTATGCCCAATTTTCTATGCAAAATGCAAAAATGATCTTCACTCAAGCGTTTTGTAAAAATATCATCAATTTGATATTTTGTATCAACAAATTCCAAATATCTCTATTTAGAACATGATCTCTAATGAAATAATCCCTAATTTCGATATGCTTGGTCCTTGAGTATTGAATTAGATTTTTCGTCAAATTTATAGCACTTGTGTTATCACAGTGAATTGAAATATTTTCAAATCTTAAACCATAATTAAGTTTACTTCATCCATAAAATTTGTGTGCAATAGCTGTTGACAGTTATATACTCGGCTTTAGCAGTTAAAAGTGCAATTGAATTTTACTTCTTTGAGTGCTAAGATATTAAGAAGTTTCCAAGAAAGTGATATATGCCGCTTGTGTTTTTCCGATCTACTTTTGTTAAGCCCCAAAGGGTACCCTAAGCGCGACAGTCCGCCACACTCGATATTTAAACTCAAGTTCGACAACCGTCATTATCCCATGAGTTTAAATACCGAGTGTAAGGCTTACTTTCACCATGAAGGGAATATTACTTTCAATTGAAATAGCTTAAGAAAACATACATAGTAATAAGAATATAAATCATAACAGTTATGACCAAGATTAATCTATTATAAAAATCTAAGGGGCATACCCTTATCAAAATAATAAGAGTCTTTAGGGTCCACAAAAGTCTCTTACAACAACATATATGTATATATATAATTAAGGAGATTTAACTAGAAGTTTATGCCTAACATCTAGGTCCCGACTTCTTCCAAAAAGCTCCTTAAATTCAAAAAGTTGTACCTAAGAGAAAAGTCCCCTTGGGGATAGCAATAGATAATCGTACAGCAATAGGAAACTCTAAAGGTATAAGCTTGCGGCTTAGTGAGATTCACTTCCAAAATTAAATACTCAATCAAGCAATAAGGCAAGCAAGTTATATTAGACAACCATATGAAATGCACAAGCACGTTAGCAACTTTTCGGGAGTCCTATGTTGAATGGATTTACGCCCTCCATTCGGGGTTAGGTGTTTCAGGCCCATACAACCATATATTTCAATTTTTCTCTCATTTATTTAGTGGTCGTTTCAGGTGCCCACCCACTCGTTAATTATGTAGTTGATTCAAGTGCCTACTTCACTTCCATTTTAATTTAGGCGACCTCGTGCCGATAACCAAGTTTTTAGGCCCATCTATTGCCTAGCTATTATGCCTTTTTCCCACCAAGGTATAACAACGAATGCAATGTGACTCAATATATGTTATGCATGGACAATTTAGTTATATGGTCATGGCATGTTATTTAAGTGAATTACAAGCGATCATAGAAATTTCAGACACTTCAATTCTATACTAAATCATACAAATATTTATAGCAATTCCCATTTCGATATTCTTATCATCAATTCAACCAAGTAATACTCACATGCCAATTCCAATTTTATCTTGTCCTAATTTTAATGCCACTATCATTACAAGCAAAATCATAAGCATGTAATTTAAAGAAAGTGAACTCACTTTGCTATGGCGCGAAATTCCTCTTAATCATAATAATCCTCAGGAAGGTCTCGTGTCTCCCAAGTCACCTAACAAAAGAAATACCTCCAATGAATATTTTAAGTGAAACTTATAAATCATATTCTAACAAGTTCGTCTAAGAGAAAATTCTAACTTAAAATGGCCATAACTTGGTCATTTTAACTCGGAATTTTGCATATTATATACCGATTTCTATCTATTCGATGAGAGCTATCCATTTCTAAAGTTATTTTCATCATATCAGGTCATTTGGGTCAAGAAGAGTAAGGTACAGAATATTACACGAAATTCCCAACCCACAAATCAAGTTCTAGATTCACATTAAACATTATCCAAAAGCTTTGATAGATACTTAGCTATCAATATACCTTGAAAAACTCTTATATATATATATATATAATATATATATATAACTCAATATCATGCATGATTCATGGGTTGATGATCAATCTATTTCATTATATATTCAAACAATGTTTTGTGGAGTTTGCAAGACAGTAATTTCCCAAGCTTGGTTTTTGAAAAATTTCCAAGTAAACCATGATTTCTTTAAAAGATTATTACTCTATGCTCATTCTATTATGTTACTCTTGGAGTTTATAAAAATAAAAAATATATATATGTATCATCTTTCATATATTAACTTGTTTTTATCATTAATCTCTTAAATATTCCCTAGATGGCTTCTAGATCCATTTCTCTAGCTTTAAAAAACTCACTTATTTCTTAAAAGTGTTTTACAAGAGTTCTTGGTCTTAATCTTCTTAAGAAAATTTTGTCGAATCAATGATCAATATTTTTAAGTCTCTAGAGGAAAAATCCTATATTTATATCACTAAAGTTTGTGCAAAGTTCTTTAGTTCTAACAACACTTATATGGTGTGATTTTTATGCTTGTAAAACTAAGATTTATATTTTTCCTTTGCAAACTTTTAAGATCTCTTTTATTTCATTTTGAAAGACATATCTTTTATCAAAGAAGGAGAAAATTATTTCCTTTTTTAAAACTTGTTTCTTGAGTCATCCTCATCTTGTCTTAAAACTTGTTATTTTTTTTGAAAAACCATTTGTGTCCTTTATGAGATCAAGATCATAATTTCATCTAAGTTTTTCAAAAACTTTCTTTGTTAATCTTGTAGACCTAGTCATTTTCTTAAGATCAAAGTTTTTGGTTAAGAACCTAGTCTTATTTTGGCATTATAACATTTTTCCATGAATCATATATGTTTATGAGCATAAATAGAAAATAAGAAGAGAGGAAGCAAAGTATATGTATAGCATAAAGTAGGTCAAGTATTGGGAGAACTAAGCTATTGATATATGGAAAAGTTTCCATCCCAAAAGAAAAAGAAAGAAAGAAAAAGTGCATAAATGTAGATATTGAAAGCAACAATATAAGTATAATGACAATATGACCATAAAGAAAAATCAATATATAGGCGAGTTATAACAAGAAATAGTTAGCAAGACATATCTATGAGTATGATGGTAGTTCCATGAACATGAACCAAACATGATCACAATGTTGTTTCTTTAGTTTTTTTATTGTTTTTCAACCTAAAAAACAACACTAAAGCCATGTAAGGCTACTTGACATGGAAGATCTTTAAGAAATGAGTTTATTACCTAGAAGAAGAATGGATGGAAAGAAGATGTGGGTAGTTGTTTAAGTGTACGAGGGTGTTTTAGTGGTAGGTCTTGTATGGAGATGATTAGTGTTTGTGTAGAGAGGGGTTTGTTCTTGACAAAAGAGAGAGTTTGTAAGAAGACGGAGAGCAAAATTAGAGAGTATTTGTGCGTAGAAATTTTGGCATAGTAACTTTAGGTAAAGAAAATGGTGTAAAGAGTGTAAGAAATAGAGGGTATTTATAGAAAAATGGGAGTGAATTTTTGAGAGATTAAAATAAAAAAAAATAAATTGAGATAACATCACAAAGGGGGGAAGGGGTGTTGGCCTTGAGAAGAATTAGGGGGAAAATTAATTTAATTGTTTTGTGTAATTTAAGTGTAATAATATGTAAAGTAGATATGAGTAGATGTGTATGAGAAATGAAAAAAGTAAATAGAAGAAAGTTTGGTAGCTTGTAATGATGAATAGTAATAAAGTAGAGATATTGAATAGTGTATAATAGTATAGTATTGTACTATGAATAGTGTAGAAGAAAATTTAATTACCGATAGTAAAGAAAATAGAGTAAAATCACAATATCAGATATTTCTAGTTACTGAATCGTTATATAACTAATATATTTGGAAATCTTATGAAATTATGAGTTTAACGATACTGATAGTATATTTTTGGTATCCTGAGCTCCAAGACACGCTTTTCAAAGTTTGTATCCGATCGAGCTCAAAATAGACCAAAAATTTACCCATATGATATTTTTAAGCATCCTAATATTATTACAAACCATTCTACACTCTTCACTCATATTTTCACTTCTTGGTTTAAGAGCACGGGATTACCGGATCTAAACTGCTAGGGTTTCCTGAGGATTTGTTGACTTAAGGTTTCTGGTTGACTTTCCGGTTTAGGGTTTAAGCTTGAAATTACCCTAAAATTTAGGGGTTTATAACTTTGCACCCAACAAAGTCAGCATCAGAGTGTCCAATTAGATCAAAAGAAGTAAACTTTGGATACCACAAGTCAATTTTAATCGTCCTACAAGATACTTGAAAATGCGTTATGCTACACTCAAGTGTGATTCTTTCGGGTAAAATTGAAATAGTACACATACACATATCGAGAATATGATATCAGGTCTAGAAGTTGTTAAATATAGCAAACTACTATCATACCTCTATAAAGCTTTTTACACATATTTTTCCCATTTCCATCTTTCTCAAGTTTTAAATTTGTGCTCGTAGGTATGGGTCTTGTTTTACAATTATCCATTTTAAATCTTTTCAATAGATATCTTGTATATTTTGATTAATAGATGAATGTTCCACTTTTAGATTGTTTTATTCGAAGATCAAGAAAATATTTAAGTTCTCCCATTATACTAATTACAAACTCATTTGTTATGGACTCAACAAATTCATTTATCAGACTCATATTAGTAGCTCTAAACACAATATCATCTATATAGATTTGCATAATCAATGTATCCAACTTCTGATTTTTTATAAACAAAGTTGTATCAATTTTTTCTCTATAAAATCTATTATTTAAAAGGAAGCTACTGAGGTTTTCATACCGACCTCTAGGAGCTTGCTTTAGACCATAAAGAGCTTTCTTTAGTTTAAAAACATGATCAGGGAATTCTTTATCTTCAAAACTGGGTGGTTGCTCTACATAGGCTTCTTCTTTCATAAAACATTTAAGAAAGTATTTCTGACATCCATTTGATAAAGAGTGAAATTTTTGAAAGCAGCAAATGCTAAAAGCATTCTTATAAACTCAAGTCTAGCAACCGAGGCAAAGGTCTCATCAAAATCTATTCCTTCTTCTTGATTATAACCTTTAACAACCAATCTAATCTTGTTTCTTGTTATTATAGTAGATTCATCAAGCTTATGCCCATATACCCATTTTGTTCCAATAATAATTCTATTTCCAGGTCTAGGAACTAAATTCCAAACATTATTTCTTATGAACTAGTTTAACTCTTCTTGTATAACATGTATCCAAAATTCATCATTTATGGCTAATTATGAGTTTTTATGCTCGGTTTTTTATAAAAAAAAAAAGATTATGTATATTCCTTAAAGATGATCTTGTTTGCACTTTATTAGATGGTTCTCCAATAATTAGATCTTTTGGATATGATTTAGTATATTTCCATTCTTTAGGAAGATTATAATTATCATATCCATGCACAACATCTATTTTATGTTCATTATCATCTATATTTTTACTTTCAAGAGAAAACCTATTCAAATTAGCACAAACAACATCCAAATCGTTATTTGAACATAAATTAGGCAAAGAATCATCTAAAGCAACATGTATAGATTCTTCAACAACTAATGTTCTTTTGTAAAAACTCTATATACTTTACTTGTCAGAGAATAACCTAAAAAGATTCTTTCATCACTTTTAGCATCAAATTGGGCCAATTGTTCCTTTCCATTATTTAGAATGTAATATTTAGTGCTAAATGGATGGAAATAAGATATATTAGGTCTCTTTATTTTCCAAAGCTCATAGGGGATTTTCTTTAGAATAGGTCCTATAAAAACTCAATTTGAAATATAAGAAGCAGTATTTATGGCTTCAATCCAAAAATATTTTGGTAAATTATTTTCACATAACATGGTTTTAGCTATTTCAATTAAAGTTCTATTTTTCCTTTTAGCTACATCATTTTGTTGTGGAGTTCAAGGAGCTGAAAAAGAATATTCAATGCCATATTTACTACAAAAATCATCCATTTCATAATTTTTAAATTCTCTTTGATAAGTCATTTTTACTCTATATTTTTCATAGGATTTTGAGCTCATTTTGTAAAGAGTTTTTTGACAAAATCTTGCAAAATTTATGTTTTTGGTAAATAATGTTGTTTTAAAGCTCTTAGAATCAAATAAGGAGTAATCAAGTGTTTTAATTCAGATTTGAAGCAAAAGCAACAATTAAAGTCAAGATTGCAGAAGTCGAGCCCTAAAATGTCACAGCCGAGGCCAAACAAAGAAAGAAGATAGCAAAAATTAGGCTATCGAGCCTCAACTGAGAGCCCTCGATATGACCCTTGACTTCAGTCGAAGCGATCGAGTATCATTCTGGAGGAAAATACATTGTCAAGCCTCAAAGTCGATCCTTAAATCTCGACCCTCGACAAAAGTTTTTACAGACCAATTCTTTATTAAGATTTCCTCGAGCCTCAACAGTACAACCCTTGACTCTTTCAATTTTACCCTTGATAGAGCAATGGACAAAAACACACAGCTTACTTTGGAAATCCCTAAAGTCGAGCCTGATCTTGCTTTATACAAGCCTTGACTAACAGATCACACGCGACCCTCAAGGAGTGTTTTCACATATCACATGTGCACGTGGAAAGTTATCGAATTCTGTTAGAAAGAATTAGCTAAATCTGTCACGTATTAATAAAGTAGGTCATCCTTTCTGTGCCTAGTGGCTTATAAATAAACGTGCAAGCATGCGTTGTAAAGTATGTACTAACAATGTAAATCAGTATTAACGTAGAGTAGATCTTTGAAGGATTCTTAGGTAAAAGAATGTCCATTTCTTCTGTTTTCTAGGTAAAATCAATTTAACCCGATATTTGTAATTTCTATGAATTTCTAAGCAATTAATTGTTTAATCCTTCAAATTTGTTTTATTTCTTCTAATATGTGCTTATTTTGATAAATCCATGGAGAAATAAACTCCTATAGCTTAGGGATTACAAATCCAATTCCTGATTCAGTTTGATTTCAAATGCGCTTTCAAGTTAATTTGATTGGGTGTTTGTAATTAATGACTTGAACTTAAACTTGTGGTTTTAAAGGAGTGGTGCACTCTTTTAGATCCACGTTTGATTTCAATTGAATAGATTGAGAGATCATTCAACTGAATAGATCTGTGGTTACTAATGGAGTCGATCCTAACTACCTCTTACTGAGGAATGGGTGAAAACTTTCTGTCACTTGTTTTAAAAATTCATTGAGTTGACTTTTCAAAATAATGGATTCCTACTCTTTATGCAGTTCTAATTGAAACTTTAGATTATTGGTTTTAGCTAGATCTAGAACTACTGACTTTGAGAGAAGCTTTAATTTAAATTAGAGAGTCCGACGGTATAAACACACAATTCAAACAGCCTTTAAGAAGTTTTTTGTTTTTAAACAATCATTCTGATAAGGAATTGGTGAAGTAACCCTAAGCTACTATTTCATTGAAGTTACGGGCTTATTTCTCATTTTACCCATTAAACATTTGTGAATATTTCTAACTTAGCATAGTTCCTTTTTATTTATGCTTTTCTAAACCTTTCTTTTGCTAGACAATTAATGAGGTTGAGAGTATACTAGCTGCTAACTATTCCCTTGGGACCGACCTAAATCATTATCTATGCTACATGTGATGGGTGTGCTTGCCCTGTGAGACCATAGTTATTAAACCTGATTGAGAAAACATTTATAAATTTGAAAAACTCAGTCAATGATCGATGTGAATTGAAATTCATCCAAATAACTAAACACATTAACCTTTCTCCCATGATCACTTTGAATTGTTACAATATTAAAATCTTTTTTATTTTGGACTTTTTTATTTTGGACTTTCTTACAATATCTAAAAAAGACTTTGATGCATAGAAGAAAATCCATGTGTATCTAGTTAAATCACCAACAATAATCAAGGCATATTTTTTGCCTCCCAAATGTAGAGTTTAAATAGGACCAAACAAGTCCATATGCAATAGTTATAATGGCCTAGTAGTGGAATAACATCCTTAGACTTAAAAGAAGTCTTAGTTTTTTTTCCTTGTTGACATGCTTGATAAATCTTGTCCTTTTGAAAATTTATCTTTGGTAAACCTTTGATAAGATTCTTTTTGACAAGTTTTGAAATAACATTCATGCTAGCATGTCCTAATTTTCTATGCCATAGCCGACTATTATCATTTTGAGAGTATATACAAGTTTTATTTGATGATTTAAAATCATCTAAATTGATTTTGTAAATATTTCTTTGTCTATATCCTTCAAAACGAGCTTGGTTATTGTCAGTTCTTTCAATAAAGCATCTATTGGCAAGAAATGTTACTCTAAAACCATTGTCACACAATTGGCTAACATTAAGCAGATCATGTTTCAGATTATCAATAGGCAGCACATTTTTAATAATTAAATCTTTATTTATGATAATTTTTCCTTCGCCAAGAATGGTTGATTTTCGATTGTCTCTAAAATAACACTCTCTTGATCTTTCAAGTCTAGCGATGTAAACTTGGATGCTTCTCTAGTCTTGCGCCAAGAGTAACCATTTTCCAAGTACCATTTGTTGTTCCTACTTAAAGATTCCTATAAAATAGATTATTATTTCTTTGGCACTCATTTTAGTTTGAGTCTTTTTTGGATAGGTGGAATAAGAACCTCTCTCTTAGGAACCCAAACTAACTTACTTAGTTTGGGTTGTATGTCTCATAGGTGGCTTTTACAAACCTAGTTTTGTGGGACTTGCAGTTACTTTTTCTATAGCTAACTCCAAGTTTATTTGAATCACACCTTTGGTTCTCAAGAAGCGTGTTCAAATTCTTTTTCTCATTTACGAATTTAGTTCTAGCGGCTTTTGAATCATTGATGCTAGCTTTTAACATTATATTTTCATTTTTTTATTTTGCTAATTTTTTAAGATTTCATCACTACTACCACCAGCACATGCAACATTATCGTTTTTAATTATTAATTTCTCATTAATTTCCTTCAACTCATTATTTTTGCTTTTCAACTTTTTACACTTGTTATTTATCTTTTCATTTTCTAATTTTAGAATAATTATCTCATCATGCATCTTTTCATTTTGCTGATTTAATTTCTTCATATTTGGTTTGAAAAATATCAAGCTCTTCTCCTACTTCTATCATTAAGGATTTTTGCATGCTATTCTTTTTCTTTACTTTATGTAATTTACAACATACTTTATTATACATAGCATATAACTCAGCATATGAAGGAGAAGGAGGGGGAGTTAACTCATCACCCAAAGCCATGAAGCATACATTTTCATCATCCGAGTCAGATGAATCTTTATCACTCCAAGTTGCCATATATGCTCTTTTCTTCTTCTCCTTTGATCTCTTCTTGAGCAGTGGATAGTACTACTGGATGTGTCCTAGTTTGTGGCATTTGTAACATTTTATCACATCCTTCTTTTTGTTTCTAGATGAGCTGCTATCTTTATTCACTCTCTTTGACTAGAAACTGAGCCTCATGAATTTCTTAAGCTTCTTAGCTAACAAGGAAAGTTCCTGATTTTCACCTTCATCTTCATCTTCAACATCACTAGAATCTTGACTTGTGGCTGTTAAGGCAATTGCCTTGTTGGATTTCTCTCCTTATTTTTTGATGACCTCATGCATTTTGAGCGCTCCAAAGAGTTCTTCCTTACTCATAGCATTCAAGTTTCGAGCTCCTTCTATTGTTGTTCTCTTTACTTCTCAATCCTTGGGTAGTGACCTGAGAAGTTTAGAATTTATTTCCAAATTAGAAAAGTTCTTCCTAAGTACACTCAAGGGGATTATGATATTAATGAATCTGTTATGCATTTCATCTATTGATTCATTAAGCATTTTGAAATTTTCAAATTAACTACATAGAAGACTTATTTTTGTATCTTGAACTCTAGTGGTTCATTCATAAGTCTTTTGCAGTTTATTCCAATTTCTTTAGCAGTATTACATGTATATATTCTATTAAAATTTCTTTCATTTAAACCACAATGCAAAATATTCATAGTGATTTCATTTAAATCTAATTTCTTCCAATTTTGTTCATTATAATCCTTTTCTTCCTTTTTTAAAGGCTGATTTTCTATGACATTTCAGATTAATCTATTTTGCGCTTTAAGAAAAAAATTTGTTATACACTTCCAATGAGGGTAGTTACCCCACTTAGAAGTAATTGTCTATTTATAGCTTGCCTCTCTAGAAATCCTAGTGCATTAGATGTCATGATCTTTACTCTATTATGTGATTAAACACAGATAAGATAGAGACTGACTCTGACACCAAATGAGAACTCACTAAAGGATACTCAAGAGGGTGAGTGAATTGAGTATTTGACTTAAAAAACCCAAACAATTATTTTTCATACAATGGATTAGATTAAGCTTTTAATAGTAGCGGATATAACAAAGTAAGTAATGATATGGAATATAAAAGAGATAGAGATAGAGAAATTTAGCTAAGATTTAACGTGGAGTTTAACCCATTTCCTACTCTTCACGATCAATAAATGCCTCTAATGAAACTTCACAATCACTATTATTGAATATAACAAGATCATGCTCAAGCTAAGCACTACACAAGTTATACCACTTTAGGAAATAAAATATTTCCTTCACTCCCCAGCTGCTCTTGATGCGCATTTACCAATCATATCAAATTCTAAAATTTATAAACCCAATGAAATCTACAATCTGAACTGGCAAGCATACTAATTGAATGTAGCATAGATTTTAGGGTGTCGTCCTTAGAGATTTTGAAAACAAGTACTAGTATTACCAGTTCTCTACTATTGAGCCTAAGTTTTGAAGTGAAATGTACAATTAAACTGTTAAACAAAAGATAAAGCAGGCCCCAAGATTAACTAAGTATGATTTCAAAGAATAATTCAATCACAAAACATACTCTCCATCTTCATCCACTCTAAACCTTAGAATTCTCATGATAATGGATTGATTAATGAATAATTCATGCTTTGCATTGCATGATCTTAATAATTAAATCAATTAGTTTCTCGAGTTAATCAATTTCTAATCTTACATGAGAAAGTGAAAACCTCTACCTCACTAACATCACATAAGATTGCATGAAAGCACATGATCCTACAACTAGAATTGAATTCTTACGGCAGAAAATCATAATTCCCCTACCTCTAGGTGAAATATACAATTTCTTTATTCATGAAGATCTATCTAATTGAATGAAACCTCTTTCAACCCAATAAGAATCAAGCGTACAATTAATTCAGCACAAATCAATCACAAAATAATGAAATCACATGAATAGATGCAAATGCATGAACATTCATTAATAAAAAATCAATTCAATTCACATGGATAGGGTTTCATAAGATGAAGAGTATAAGAATCTACTCCTCCATTAAATTTATAATAAGAATAATAGATCTAAAGGAAATAGAAAGAAAAATCATAATTGATGTCTTGTGATCTTTGTATGATGCTCTAGAAAGTTATTCGTGTTTTCCTTCGTAATTTCTCTACTAGGGCTTAGAAAAATTGTCTAAAACTTTTTAAAATAAGAAAACAGGGCTCTATTTATTTTTCTCATAAACACAGCTTAACATGGGCTACTGCATGGCTAATGAACAATTATTCATCTATGTAATAATAGAGACAAGGGTGATTCATACAACCTATTCTATTCCCTTTGCTTGGATTAGGGTGAGGATGAAGTTAGAACGCACAAACTTTGCCTCTGATGCTTGTTGTTTTCATCCTTGGCATTCTACATGGCCATGCTGAAGGTGAAGCTAAAAACTATGTCACCTCTAATGCTTCTAACCTCAAACCTACGGTTCAACATGACCATGATAAAGGTAAGGATGAAAGAAGAAACTTTGTTCCTCTTGCAAAATTACTCCAAACTTGATTAATTCACCTTGATTTCTCTTGGATCATCATGAAATTTTCTAAATGAGCTCTTTAAACCCTAACATGAATTTTTTTATAAAATAAGTGTCATTTTCTTCAACAAATCATAAAAATTACATAACAAATATGTCTAGCTAAGCATAAAGATTAAGAGTCATATGACATTTATCAGCTCTTATATAAATTACAAATATAAAAACAGAGTACTAGAAAGATTTTCTCTCTCCTACTTAATGATTTACAAATAATGAACAAGATAACAGAACAATAAGTAAGAAAACTTTTTTTGTTTGTTTGCAAATGAAAGATCTCAAGAGTTATCAAAAAGTTATATGAATCTCCAAGACAAAGAGTATTTATAGTTTTGAAACATTAAAATGCCCATTGGACATATCGTCTATCAGATGGTGACAATTAATGCACGCAACGGTCAGCTTAATTAGCTACCAACTTGCCGATCCCTAGACCCACCTGTCGGTCCAAGCTTCTCATGTCGAGCCTCAAACTTTTCTCCTTTATGCCCTTGAATCTTGGACTTGACACCCTTAATTCTTGAAATCACTAGACTAGCTCCCTAGTCCTATACATACCGGCTTGCCGAAGCTGGGCTTCCTTATGTTGCTCCCCATACTTTGCTTCATCACGCCTTATTTTAGGCTAGATGCTTTGTCTTATTAGACCGGCTTACCGGTCTCATATGCACCGACTCACCAGTGCTAAGCTTACAAGCATAAATACACATAAGGTAAATTCTACATTGATATTCCTTTATGATATTTATCAAATATCTTTATATAACTTTTGTTATCATCAAAATCTTATTTAAAGTAATTCATTTTAACATGTTGCAGTTTCAATTGCTTAAGCTGAGTATATAGTTGCAGTAGCTATTTTGTACAAGTTTTATGGATGAAACAAACCTTGCTTGATTATGGCTTAAAATATGAAAATGTTCCAACTCGTTGTGATAACACAAGTGCTATAAACTTAACAAAAAATCTATCAACACTCAAAGACAAGCATATCAAAATTAAACATCCTTTTATTAGAGATCATGTTCTAAATAGAGATATTAGCTTGGAATTTGTTGATACAAACAATCAGTTTGCTGATATTTTACAAAACCTAGGGTGGAGATCGTTTTTGTACTTTATCAAGAGAATTGGCATGATTAAGTAAGATGAGTGCTAAATATTATTGAGTCAAGTTGATCTAAAACTTGATTTTAGGCTAAACACGTTGTTAAATATAATGCTTGAGGGGTCCATCAAGGGATCATCTAACCCTTGATTGACATTGGATGTAAATTTCATCAAGAGCCAGTATTCCATGCACTGGCTCGTCGTAGCAGTTTTTCACATGCATAATATATATATATATATATATCTCCTCTATCATTTCTCTCTATTTCTTCTCTCTCTTTCATGCTCATTCTCTCCTGTTTTTCTCTTGTCTCTCCTTAAAATATCTCATTTTTCAAAAAGAAATCTCTCAATCCTTCTCCTCTATCCTCTTCCTTACCACCACCCCACCATCTTCTCTCTCTCATCTTTCTCTCTCTATCGCTTCTCTTTCTCTCTTTTTTGGATTTTTTAAAAATATGCCTCCAAAACTGCTAGAGGCCATGCACCACCTACTCTACTAGTATTTGATGAGTTTATATTCCCATCATGAAAGCATTCAAATACGTATTCTCTTTTTTGAGATCTTCCTATTGATCAAGATGTAAGTTACATTGTTGATGTCTTATAGTACTTTAGAATTCGTCAAATGACTGGAGTTGTGTTGAATAATATCTTGGATACTATGAGATTTCCTACTGAAGTCAATGAGGATGCTGTTAGACTATTTTATTGTAATTTAATTGATTATCTAGAGGATGATGGGAGTTTGGGCATTGGGATGGAGATTGGGTTTAATAGTTCAAATTTTGTGAGACCTATGCTGAATTCATATCTTTATGGTAGAAGGCTTGAGATTTCACATTTAGACATTTTTAGCCTAGATGGAGTGGATGTTACTAGCATTAGGATGCCCAATACTTTTTATGAGGCTCAAGATTATGAGGAGTTGTTCACTATGGTTGACATGGGTGCCAATTTGTGTGAGCTGCACAATCTCTATTCATCTAGATTGTCTCTTAACCACTAGGTTCTTCATCAATTTTTGATAGATAATTATGTACCATGTAAGGAATAACAGACTACAGTGACCCAATAAGATTTATGGCTTATGGTTCATATTCTCAAAGGAGATCAGATTCACTTCTTTGATATGATGTTTAGGACTTTTAAGAATGTGACCAATAAGCCTGCTCAAGCTATTCTGAGAGGTAGCAAGTAATTACTTAGTTGCTAAGGATCAAAGCTGTCAAGTTCTGCACGAGACTCACCAGGGTTAGGTTGCTACCTTCTCCTTCAATACCATTAGTTCAAGGTCTTGGAAAAGACAAGATAGGAGATGGGTAAGAAAGAAGCCTTTAGAGCCTTTTGTTGGTGGTGGTGCTCTATTACCTGGTTTTGGTGCCAATACAGATTCTTCTGATGATGATGCACCTCCAGCTCTACCTACTGGTTCCTCTACTTCTAGTACCTCTATTTCCTTATGGCAATCTTCGAGAATATATGGACACCAGATTTGATACTATAAAGACCTATATCTTTAATCTTTGCTTAAACTTTCAGACCTTTAGTTCTAATATGAGAGGCTTCTTGGATCATTTATATATTATTCATCCTCGTCATCCTCCTTCTCCCTGATCTTTCTATCTGTTTATTGATATTTTTATGTATAAAACTCTCTGTTTAGCTAACTATGTAAACTTTTGCACTAATCGCTTATTAAATATCTTAAATGCTTGCTTACTATGCCCGTTTCCCTTGCTTCTTTTTGCTCTCTCTGTTGTTTCAATCCTTTTGATGAGGTCAAAGGGGAAGAAATAATGGTATAATTTACAAAAAAAAATGGAATTAAATGTGCAAACATTTGATGATTAAGGGGGAGAAAATTGTATGCGTGGTAAACTGATCTAAGGCTCTTTTATCTACTGTTGGTATTGCAAAAATATGGGTGAGCATCTATTGAGGGGGAGTAAAGATCTCAAAAAGCTTTTTCATAATTGTTTGCTCTCATAAAAAATGAGGAAGATTATTAAAATAAATTATTTTTTAAATATGATTTTGATGAGAACAAAAGTTATGAAAAGATTTTTTAGAAACACACTAACATAAATTTTAGAATATGAATATAGAAAATTTATGTTGTGTATATATATTGTGTTTTTGGTTTCAGGTATAGCACTAGCAAGCCAATTCTGTGATTTCAAGTAAAACAAGTAGTTAAGCTCTAAATCAAGACGTGACAAAAGGCACAAAGAGACAAAATCTTAGGGCGTGACATATGTGTTCTTCACACTGGCAAGCCGGTCCAATGGATTAAAATCATAGAGGGTGTCGAGTCCAAGATCCAAGGCATAATAAGATAAAACTTCAAGGCGTGAAGATTGCAAATGTTGGATCGACGAGCCGGTAGGAATTGGGATCGGTGAGTGGGTAGACAATTAAATCCAACTGTTACGTGCATTATTTGTCGCCATCTGACAGACATTCTCTCCAATAGGCATTTAAATCTTTGAAATATATAAATACTCTTTATCTTAGAGATTCAAATAACTTTTATGAGCTTTCATTTGCAAACGCATAACTCTAGTTTTCTTAGTTAATTTCTATTCTCTTGCTCATTATTTGTAGATCTTAAGAAAAGAAAATATGTCTAGTGCTCTATTATTATTCTTATATTATATAAAAGAGCACCTAGTGAGTGAAGGAAATATTTTATTTCCTTAAGTGTTGTAAAAACGTGTATAGCTCAACTTGAGCATGATTGTTAGATGATAAATAAAGTGATTGTGAAGTCCTCGGTTGGAGGCATTTGTGGATCGTAGAGAATAGGAAGTGAACCGAACTCCATGTTATACCTCAACTAATTTTATCTATCATTCTCTCTTTTATTTCACATATCCTATTTTGCTTTGCTATTTCTGCTGCTGTCAAAACTAAAATTGAGTCATTGCATAAAAAGTATTTGTTTGTGCATTTCTTATCAAAATTCTACAATGTGTTTTCAATTCTCGCAATCCTTCTTTCTTTTCCTTCCTAATTTCTTACTCCTATAGTTCATCTCCATAATTCTCTTCCTAAAATAGAGTTTTTCCTGAAAGAGGTGGTCATCAATGCTAAGATTCCAAGAATTTATTATCCTAATGTTTTACATTATCAAAAATGGTGAGAAAAGGAGAAGAAATTTACTTACTGCAAGATCCGCTTCAAAACCTTTAAGAATGGTAAGAGTTAAATGGAGATAAAGAGGAAATTTTCATAGAAATATAAGGAAAAAGGAGAGAGTTTTCAATACGAATTAGAAAAGAAGGAGAAGAAGGCAGTTACCCAAAAGTTTAGGATTTTTCTACGGTCTCATCAGTGCTTTCGACGGGACTGATCTCGTTAAATAATGACTAGCAATAGCCAGTCAATGAAAGTCACCATGACCATTTCAATTTAACTGTCCTGTGCGAGAGTGTTATACGAGTTGAATGTCTGTCCAATGGAAAAGGGATTGCAAAAGAATTTTCATGTGACAAGAAATGTAATGATGCCATCAATCAATTCTCCACTGGAAAGCAGCAAACAAATATAATGTCCTACCAAAAAAAAAAACAACTAAGATTTAGTATAATGAATTAAGATTATGAAGAGTTTTAATGGCCAATTTTATTTTAAAAAATTATTACATGTTAGAATAGTTAAATCTAATGATATAATGGATTTGAAGAAAAATGATTATATATTATGTATTTATAAAGACTTTTGGAAAATAATAAATTATCAACATATCTAATTGAAGTGTTTAATTTCGAATTAAATTATACAACTATTTAAAATTAGTGGAAAATAAAATTAATTGGCATATGTCTTTCAAATGCGCTATTATCACCAAATATCAATAAACAAAGATGAATGGAATACATTAACGCTCAATGTTTTAGAATAGTTTTTTTTTTAACCGCTATAAAGTTCAACATTGAATAATAATTTTCTAACATGCATTTTAGATACATATTTCATCATTTACCAAAAAAAAATAAAACTATATAATTTATCAACAATGAGTTAAATTAAATAATTTTATAAGACGCGTAAGAAATAAATTAATTAGTATCTTACTTAAGTGCACAATTATTATCAAATGTGAAAAAAAAAAAACAAATGAATAAGACACTTTAGCTTAACTAACATATCTCATTAAAATACATAACTTCTATCAAAATGTGTAAATATTTGGAAAATTTTTATTTACAAATATATTTGAAAATTAAGCAATCAAATTATAGATTTGAGCCTTTAAAACCCAATTGAGTCAAGACATGATGGAAATGGTGCCTTCTTGCAAAACTAGCTTTTTGCCAAGGATTAGTGCCATGTACACCATGAATTAAAGCCATTACAGTAATAATAATGCTAATGTGGTGAAAAGGACATTGTAATGATTAATTCAGTATGGTTGAAATGAGCCTTATGACAAAGAATTGAGTCCGTTTGTGGTCACAACAGTGCTCGTATGTTAAATAACATATAGAATACAAATCCTATACAAATTTTTTATATAAATCTTTATCTTATTATAACATTTAATATATATATATATATATTCTTAAACATAGCTAAAAATTTAATATCGTTATAACATAAAAATATGCAAATTTAACATATTACTATAACGTACTAGAGCATTTACAAATCTTATATGTTGATATTACATACCTATTAAATACATGTATGAACATATACAAATATGCCCATATTACTATAACTCTAAATTACATACAAACACAACATATAAGACATACATGCATATAATTTTTTATGTTTAAAATAAAATATATATTACACATGAAGAGTTATATCATATATAACTTATAAAATATAGTTATATTATACAAGTTTCATTTATAAAAACTTTACTTTGGTGAAAAGCCTATTATGAGGAATTAACCCCCACCTTAGTAAATGCCTCCTGGAACAGGAATTAACTCCTATGGTGTGAAAAAGCCCCTGGATCAAGAAAATCCCCTCTATTTTGTGAAATGGTCCTTAGAATAGGGAGTCTCACCTTAATTTGGTAAAAACCTAGAATGAGGAATTAAGCCCTACAGTGGTGAAAAGGCCCCTGGAACAAGGAAACTCCTGTTGTGGTGAAAATGCCATGGAACGAGGAAATCCCTCTCTTGTGGTGAAATGGTCCACAGAATGGGGAATCCCACCTTACACGGTGAAAAGCCCTATAGAATAAGGAAATCCCTCCTGTTGTGGTGAAAATGCCTAAATGAGGAAATCCCTTTTATTGTGGTGAAAATGCCTACTAGAATGAGGAAATACCCCCTATTATGGTGAAATGGTCCATGGAATGAGAGACTCTCCTTAGTATGTTATATAACATATATAAAATATATTTCCGATATAACATTTCATATATATATATATATATACATATGATATGATTATATAGAAGGAATTAGATGATACATATACAAATATAACAATATAACATATAGAATACAAATCCCATACAAATTTTTCACATAAAGCTTTTACGTCTTATTATAACATTTAATATATATTCTTTTATAACATAACTGAAAAATTAGAAATTTAATATATTATAACATAAAAATATGCAAATTTAACATATTATGATAGCACACAAGAGCATTTACAAATTTTATATGTTACTATAACATACTTATTAAATACATGATTGAACATATACAAATATGCCCTATATATTACTATAACTCTAAATTACATATCAAACACAACATATAAGACATACACGCATATGATTTTTTATGTTTAAAATAAAACATATTACACATGAAGAGTTATATCATATATAACTTATAAAATATAGTTATATTATACACCACGGCCCAAGATCACGCGTGATGGTGCCTGTGATAGATATCACGACCTTTGTCATAAGCGTGATAGATTCTTTGATACTGTTCATAAAAATTAAAAATAAAATAATGATATGTGCTTAAATAATGAAATGAGATAAGTAAGTATAGATACATGTGAATGTGAAGTTATGATGTTTGATATTTTATTTGAGTTTGATGAAGTCGAAATGATTTGATATTTAATTATGAATTAATGATGTTTTATATGAAATGGTTCTTTAAAATTCTCTGTATTCAGTCTAGTTTGAACACTGGTCATTTACCCGATAGTTCTTATTATTTAGGTACGCATAACTTGTTTATTGAGTGATATGTTAGACATTATCAAATCAAATTTGACTAAAGATTTGCTTAAAATATTGTGTGAATTGTTTGTTTATGTCCGTTGAATCCGGTTCGGGAGCGGCAACCCTATTATCGAGGTTGACATGGTAGATTGGGCGCTTAGACTACCCCTATCATGATGCAATGACTTTCATAAGTGGTTTAGTGGGTAATTGATAGGAGAAATGGTACTGATGTAACATTTACTTATTCTTAAGAATAAATAATATGATTTAGTTCATATTTATGGACACGGTTGAACTAGATATTATGGATTATGTTAAGTAAAGTTGAGTAACAACTGTGAATCCTATATGAGATTATTAATTGTAAAGTTATGTCGAAGATATAAGTATTCTAGCTGCTTATATCAACCTCCTGAGCAACTGTTGTTATTCATGACCCCTAGATTCTCGAGGATTGAAATTAGAGTTTGAATACTCCAGTTTTGAAATGTTTTACTTAAATAAATATAAATAATTCTATTATTTCTTGCATCGCATTAGTTAGGATTGTGTGCCATCTGGTATTTATTTGTTGTTGTGTACTGAGCCCCTGGCTCACTTTTTCCTTTACAAGTATCAATGATGATGAATACTATGATGACATAGGTTATGGTACTGATTGGGAAGCATTCTTGGATGAGTGGGACGACTAGGGTGATAGACTATTCCATTTTGTTTTCTTAGAAAAGAGAAAAAGAAAGACCTTGTTTTGAAATGTAATAGTATAGACCGATACTATCTCCAAGCCTATATTTTGTAATACCAAGCACCTAAGTTTTCTATCGTGTATATTTCAAGTTTGGTTTTGTAACTTTTAAAGTACTATGTTTGTTAGTACTACCGTATGTGTTTAGATAATGTTATCTAGTCATAATTGAGTAGTATTTGTAAAGTTTATATTTTAAGAGGTTGACCAAGCAATTTCCATAAACTCCTTCCTTTTCAGGCAACCCTATATATAATATTTATGTATATTATACATAGATGAGGACTTGACATGTGAAGTTTTAATTACATACATGTTGGGTCTTTATGAATATGATAGTTGTATGGTGAAATGAGAATTATAGAACAATTTAGCCATATTATGCTGAAAACAGTACCCTTGTGCTAAAATGAGCCTACAACGAGGAATAAAGTCCTATTTTTGTGAAAATAGAAGTTTTTATGTTGAAACGTACCTTAGTACATGAAAGTGAGTAATGATATGGAAAAAAGAGCATCGTGGGGAGGAATTTAGCCTACCAGGGTAAGCATTTATTTAGTGAAATAAGCATTAAGCAAAAGAATTAAGCTTCATTTTGATGAAATGGTATATATTGTGAAATAAGCTTAATGTTTTAAATTAAGCTATAAGTTGAGGTGAAAATTGATCTTTTATGGTGAAAAATAAGGATATGTTGAAAAATTGAGCCTTAATGTATGGTAAAATAGCCGGTGGAACAAGGGATTTCCCATAATATGGTAAAAAATGGCTCATGAAATGAGGAATTCCTCGACTGTGTTAAAAAATCCATTGGAACGAGCAATTCCCCCTACTGTTAAAAAATGCCCTTACAATGAGCAATTTTCCCTTATGGTGGTAAAATGATCCTTGTAACGAGAAATTTCATCTCACTATGGTAAATTAACCATTCAAATGAGAAATTTCCTTCTACTATGATAAAATGACCCATGGAATGGGAAATTCCCTCATAATATGGTAAAGTGGCACATGGAACGGGAGTTCCCTCATGTTGTGGTAAATGATCCCTAAAATGAGGAATTCTCATATAGTGTGTTGAAATGACCCTCGCAATGCGGTGTTTGCCTTAGTGTGGTAAAATGACCTTCGAAATGAGAAATTCCTCCCTAGTATGACAGAAAAGCCCCGATAATGAGGAATTATTCTCTAGTGTGGTAAAATGGCCATTGGAAGGAAAAATCCCCCCAATATGGTAAAATAGCCCCTATAACGAGGAATTATCCCCTATTGTGGTAAAATGGTCTTCGGAATGAAGAATCCCCCCAATATGGTAAAACAACCTCTAGAACAAGGAATCTCACCCTTAATGTGGTAAAATACTCATGTAATGAGAAATTTTCTCCTAGTATGGTAAAATGGATCTTGAAACGAGGAATTCCCCTTTTGTGGTGTAAAATGACCCATACAATAAGGAATTATCCCCTAGTGTGGTAAAATGACCCATGGAACGAAGAATACCCCCTAGTATGGTAAAATGGTCCCTATAATGAGAAATGATATCCTAGTGTGATAAAATAACTTGTGAAATAAGGAATTCTTCCCTGGTGTGGTAAATTGAACCCCGGAATGATGAATTATTTCTTTATACAGTAAAATATCCCCTAGAATGAAGAATTTTTCCTACTATGGTAAGCTGGACCTTAAAACGATGAATTCCCCCCTTAGTGTGGTTAAATACACTCTGGAATGAGGAATTCTCCTCTAGTATAGTAAAATGGGCCCCACAATAATGAATTATCTCATAGTATAGTAAATAGCCCATCAAGGGGAATTCCTCTTTCTAAGGATCATTCTACCATACTAAGGGAAAATCTTTTCAAAGGTCATTTTACCACACTAGAGGAAAATTCCTCATTTTGGAGGCTATTTACCACAATAGGGGGAAATTCCTCGTTCTATGGGTCATTTTACCACACTAGAGGGGAATTCCTCATTTTATGAGCTATTTTACCACACTAGGGGAAATTCCTCATTTTATGGGCCATTTTATCATACTAAGGTGAAATTCCTTGTTTCGGAGGCTATTTTACCACACTAGGGGAAAATTCCTCGTTTTGGTGGCTATTTTACCACACTAGGAGGAAAATTCTCATTTTAGGGGAGAATTTACTATAGTAGGAGGGAATTCCTTATTTTAAGGGCTATTTTACCACACTAAAAAGAAATTCATTGTTTCAAAGGCCATCTTACCAAACTCTGAGGAATTCGTTCTCAGAGCCATTTTACCATACTATGTGAGAATTTCTCATTTTAAGGGCTATTTTACCACACTAGAGGGGAATTCCTCATTTAGAGGGTCATTTTACCATACTAGAGGGAAATTCCTCATTCTAAGGGTCATTCTATCATACTAAAGGGGAATTCCTCATTCTAAGGGTCATTCTACCATACTAAAAGGGAATTCCTCATTCTAAGGGTCATTCTACCATACAAAAGGGGAATTCCTCATTCTAAGAGCTATTCTACCACACTAGGGTGTAATTCCTCATTTTGAAGGCCATTCTACGATATTAAGGAGGAATTCCTCATTTTGAGTGCTATTTTACCATACTATGAGAGAATTCATCATTCCAAGAGTCATTTTATCTCTCTAAGGGGGAATTCTTCATTCCAGGGGTCGTTTTATCACATCAGGGGAAAATTCCTTGTTATGGGGGCGATTTACCATACTAAGACAAATTCCTTATTCCGAGAGCTATTTTATCACATTAGGAGGAAATTCTTCATTTTATGGGCCATTTTACCACATTACAGGGAAAATCCTCTTTTTAAGGGCCATTTTGCCACATAAGGGGGAATTCCTTATTTCGAGGGCCATAAGACCAAACTAGGAGGGAATTCCTCGTTCTAATGGTCATTTCTAAGGGTCATTCTACCACACTATAGGAGAATTCATCGTTCTAAGATTCATTCTATCATACTAGGGAGGAATTTCTCATTTTGAGGGCCATTTTACTATACTAGGAGGGAATTTTTTCATTCCATGGGCCATTTTACAGCACAATGGGGAATTCCTTATTCTATGGGCCATTTTACCACACCAAGAGCAAATTCCTCCTTTTTAGGGTGATTTACCGCACTAAGGGAAAATTTCTCATTCCGGAGGCCATTTTACCACATTATAGTGAAAATCCTCGTTTTAGAGGCCATTTTACTACAATAGGGGGAAAATCCTCGTTCTGAGGGTCATTTTACCCCACTATGGGGAAATTCCTCGTTCTAAGGGCTTCTAAGAGCCATTATACCACACTGGGGTGGAATTCCTCATTTCGAGGGTCATTTTACCACATTAAAAGGGAATTCCTCATTTTGAGGGCTATTTTACCACACTAAGAGGGAATTCCTCATTTCATGGACCATTTTACAATACAAGGGGGAAATTTCCCGCTCTATGGGCCATTTTCCCTCCAATTATGGTAAAATGACCCATAAAACGAGGATTTTCTTCCTAGTGTGGTAAAATGTTTCCCTTAGTATAGTAAAATGGATCTTGGAACAAATAATTCCCCCTTAGTATGGTAAAATAGCCTCTGGAATGAAGGATTCATTTTCTCCCTCCTTAGTGTGGTAAAAGAGCCCCTAGAATGAGGATTTCCATTCAACTATGGTAAAATGGCCTTCGAAATAAGCTTTTTCCTCCTAGTGTTGTAAATGACCATATTGTGGTAAAATATATATATATGTATTAAATTTTATGTATTAATATAACATATTTATTATATATATTCTATATAACTTATAAGAACTTATCGAAATTTTATATTTAGCTGTAACATATAAAAACATATATACAATAAATATGTTACTATAACCTAAATAAAATTATTCGTGATATTAAATATCATGTGGATATGCATAAAAAATCCTACACAAATTTTGTGTATAGAGCTTTATTTATTACTATAACACATGAGCAAACATATCATATATAACATTTAAAATATATTTATACTTTATAAGTTTTATTTATAGAGATTTTACCTATTACTATAATATATACATATATATTCTATATAACATATATGAATTTTATATATTATTGTAACTTCAAAAATATTTATACATTATATATAACATAATAGAAGAACAATTTTTTTATATTAATATAACAAATAAAGTATATATACTATATACATAATTAAGATATATAATACGCATTTCTATATGATGTGTATTTTATATTATAAAAAATGATACGTGATATATAAATAAATATATATCTAACATAGCATCTCATATAACTTATAAGAGCATTAGAAATTTTATACATTGTTGTGTCATCTAAAAATATACAAATTTAATATATTACTATAACATATAATCATATCCTATATAACATATATGAAAATTTAATAATTTTATATATAGCTATAACTTAAACATATTCAAATTTAATATATCACAATAACATTTTTAAATATATAATATATATATATATATATTTGATATAACATATAAGATATATATACTTATGACATGTTCTTTTATCTTATATGATGAATATATATATACGTGTAAAGACCCGACATGCTTAATTCTCAAATTAAGCACACCAAGTCTCCAACCACGTATAACTCTTACGAATTATACGTAAGATTGTCTTAAAAGAAGATGTTTATGTTGACATTGCTATTCGATTTTAGATTGTGAAATTGTTTGGTTAGATTTTTAGATAACTGGATTAAACAGCGGAAAAATAAACTTTAATAAAAACATTTTTATATAAAAGCATTTCAAAATTCCATTATTACAAGTGGAAAAACTTTTACTTAAATAAATCTTTACAAAAGCTTATTTACAAAACATGGGCACTAACAAGCCCTTAAATGAAAATACAAATTTATAAATAAATCCGGTCTCTATAAAACAAAGAAAGAAGAAACAAAACAACTAAACTATTCAACACTCCTAACTCACGTTACTCATCCACAATCCTTTCCGAGTAAACAGAAGCACCAAAAACCCGAGACAACATCATCAACAGCAACAACATCAACCAGAACTCATCATCATCAACTTCATCAACATCATCTTTATCAACAACAAAAACTATAAAAATAATAACAACAACAAGAATGAGCCGAAGCCCAATACATAGCAACATAATCACACACGGAGTGACACACAAGCTTAACTAAATGCAATGTACAACCAACAAGTTATTATCTTTTCTTTAAAATAAACAAATCAATATGGGAGTATTCAAACTCCAGACATCAAGGATCTAGTATCACGTGCGCCTCCCTGAGTGGTCCCTACTATTCATACAGATTAGGCAGCCCACCTTCCGGCGTAGCCGTAATACTAGGGGATCCTGAGTAACGCATCACGACCCTCAAGGGGGATATAAGTAGCTCAATACTTATATCTCCTAGATTATATATCCGATAAAGAGAAAAACTTCATCTAGGGTTACAGTCGTTACACGACACTTCACTTATCTTAGTCCATAACATCACCTAGTCCAATGTTCCCATAAACATTTGAACTAAATCATCGACTTCATTCTAAGCGTAAGCAAATGTTACACCGATACCATCTTCCTATCAGTTACCCGCCATACCACTTAGGAAAGTCTTATCAAAGACAAAGGTGGCCTAAGAGCCTAATCTACTGTGCCCCTAATTTCAGCAAGGTGCTGCTCCTTGAGCCGGATACCGATTTGCCATACCGGGCCAGATACGGATTTAAACAACAGAATAGACAACCAATTCAAACAATTATTTGGTCGAGTTTAAGTTCTTAATTCATTTTAGATGTCTATCCTAACATCTAACACGCAAGTTACTGCGTACCTTGAAAATGAAAGCCAAACAGAGGCAGAAGCTATTTCAGAAGATAGATTAGAAATCGTCTCAAAAGATATGTCAGATATCCATCACTGTTAAGGAAAGAACTCATATAAAAAATTAAACTAATATCCAGTTATATCAAAATTTTATTAAACTCTATTTGATCATACACTAATGTGGAACCCCATTATGGCTGCGAATATCACCCCGCTAAAATATGGACAGTTCTTCTTTGTCTGTCAAAGAATTTCTTTTCTCTTTATTTATAGTGTTTTATTACAAAAGCATTAACAAAGAATTAATATACCAAAAACATTCATTTTCCAAGTAAACATACATTTGAAACAACATATTCCCCATATTAGTCAAAGATCATCCTAATTCATTCATCTAAGCTAATTATTAGCTATTAACCCATTTTAGCTTAACCTTAGCCAAATTGTTTAGAATTAGTCATTTAATTCATTTACTAAATCAAGTTGATTAAAGTTAAACAATCTAATTCATTTTAGCTTATTCAAGTTCATTTAGTCAAGCTGGACTTAGGCTTGTTAACTAAGTTCATTTTATAACTAACTTCTAGATTTAATCTAATTATTTGTTAAATTTATAAATCTACTTAACTCATGTTTAATTACATTAATTAACTCACATAACACATCAAATATCACTTATCTAGCTCATTTTAACTTAAAAGGATTTATTTGCACTTAACAACAAATATTTAGAAAGCAAATACAAGTTTTGGCTTTGTTTAAGAAAACACAATAGCTGGAAAGAACTAAAATTTAAGCATCTATACTTTTTGAATTTGTAAAAACTTAAAACACAAAAGTTATAGATCTCTTTTTAAGCTTTCCAAACAACTTGAATTACCTCAATCGGAGGTCGGATGAAAAGGTTATGATGAAAATACAAAAACATGTCAAATTTGAAAATTTAACTTTTCAAGGGACACGACCAGGGGACAAGTCGTGTCTCCAAAATGTCGACTAGGCAATATCACCACAGCCAATGACACGACTTGGGGACAAGCCATGTCTCCAAAATGTCACTTAAAATTTCAAAGAAAAAGCCTTTGACATGCTTTGTGACATGGCTTGTCACAAAAATGTCTTTTTGACAGCCCGTGTTCTTTTGAAAAACGACTTTTGAAAACATTTTTATCAACTTCAAACATCATTTTTAAACACATATACAACTTCAAACATCAATATACTTTACTTTCAACATACAAACACTTCAAACATCATTTTAAACAACTCAAACACTTCAATACTTCTAACAACTCCATCAAACTTCTATTCTCAATTCATCATTTTCTCATCATAATCCCAACTCCTCCCATCAACCATAAATCCAATAAATACATATATAAATAGCTCTTTTAACTTATTTATAACATCCATACATCATGTAAACATAAAGAACAATTAAAGTAAAGATGAATTGAAATAGAAAACTTATCTATCTAAAAACACATGCATACTTGAGTTTTTTATACTTCTAGCTTGATTTCCTTCTCTAATCCCCATTTCTAACTTGATTATCTTTTATCCTTCTTGAATTTGAAATTTAAAGAGAAAAATTTGAGAGAAAAAGAAAAAGGAAAGGAGGAGAAGAAGAAATAGATACGGGAAAAGAAGAAAAGAAGAAGAGAAGAAGAGAGAGAGAGAGGAGAGAAAGAAAAAGAAAGATAAAAGGCAGGAAAGAAAAAGAAATGAAAAAGGGAAAAGATAAATATAAATATATTTTTCAAATAACGTATTAAATTTAGAACTACCAGATCAACATCTATAGTTTAGAAGTATTTAGAAGATGATTTCTGAACTGATATGTTATAAATTAAGAAATTGAAATAAGAACTTAATTTAGGAATTTATTTTAGATAAAAAGATATTTAATTTGAGTTCGAGTTTAAGAAGCTGATATTTTTATTCAAGCAAATGAACTCAAATTTTGTGGATTTAGGAATTAGAGTTTTGGCTAAGAATAAGGGTTAGAATCCTCTAAACATTTTAATGACTTGTTAGGAGAATCTTATTTCAAATCTCAAATTCGACTTAACTAATTATTAATCTAGTTATATCAACTTATCTAGTTATATCCTATAATTCATTTAACTTATCCAAATCTATCTAAACTCAATTTTTAATATATATATATATATAAGAAGAGAGAGAGAGAGGAGATTTGGGTCATTTCAATACGAATACAATTATATCTTATAGCGTATAATATATATAATATATTATATAAAACATATACAAATTTTATGTATAAAAATTTCACATATTAATATAACATAATATATATACATCCTATAACATAAAAGGAACATATACAAAATTTATCTAATACTTAAACTTGTAAAACATGTATATATATTACATATCATATTTTATCTATAAAAATTTTACATATTAATATAACATAATATATATACATCCTATGTAATATATAAGAACATATAAAAATTTATATAATACTCTAACATTTAAAATATATATACATATTATATATCTTATATAACTATAAGAGCATTTACAAATTTTATATGTAACTATAACATACATATAAAATACATATTATGGATATATCAAATATATTATGTGTTACTATAACATCTAAATTGTATATCATAAAACATATAAGTTATATATAAACAAATGATATTTTTTTATGTTTTAAAATAACATAAACAAATGATATTTTTTTATGTTTTAAAATAACATAAACAAATATATTATGTATAACATGTAAAGTATATATTAAATATTTATATTTTACAAGTTTCATGTAAAAAGATATTACATATTACTATACATATGAATTATATATCCTCAATAACACATATGATCATATACAAATTTTTATATTTAATATAGCATATAATATATACCTTAATTTAATATATTACCGCATATACCGTAGTTTAATATATTATTGTAACATATATATATATATATATATATATGTAATATTTATATTCAATGTAACATATGGTATGTTTATTTATCTTATATGTTAAAAACATATGATGGACATATACGAATATATGCTATATTACTATAACATCTAAATTATTATCACATTCAACATGTAAGACATATGAACATATGATTTTTTTTTAATGTTTTAAAATAAATATGCAAGACACATAAACAATTTTATCATATGTAACACATAATATATACACATATTGTACCAATTTCATGTGTAAAGATTTTACATATTATTATAAACATATGAATTAATATATATATATATATCCCAAATAATATATAAGAACATAAAAGTTTTTATATCAATATAACATTAATATATCCCCTAATTTAATGTATTACTATAAGATATAATATATTATGTTATTTTATGTTTTGAAAAAAAATATAAAATACACATAAACAAATATATCACATATAAGACTTAAAATAAATATATATACTATGCAAATTTCTTACATAAAATTTTAATATATTACTATAGCATATAAAATATATACATTCTATATAACATTTAAGAACACATATAAATTTTATATTGCTATAATATATAATATATATATGATGTATTATTTTTATCTCATATAATAAAATATATAATATACAAATATAACTACATCCTATATAACATATAAAATATATAACCAATTCAAACTTTAAGACATATAAAAACAAATGTAATATATCATGTATTATTATAACATATAAAATATATATCATATATAACATATAAAACACACACAAAATATATATCACTTTTTACCTATTAATAAGATTAAGATTAATAGGTAAAAAGTGAGGTTACAAGAAAAAATTGATGCAACGAAAAAATAGAAAAGGTGAAAGACATATAAGAAAATAAAATGGTGAAGAAAGAAGAAAAAAAATCTTGATTGAAAGGAAGAGGAAAAAAAAAAAAGAAATAGGCATTTGTTTAACTCGTACAATAAGTTACAAGTTAATATGATCAAACGTTATAATTAATTCTAAATAAATTAACGGTCTAAAACTTGACGGGACCAATCCCGTCAAATTAACTTATTAGACTATAGAAGCTCTCAAAAGTTTAATACTTACGGACCAACGTATCTTTCGAAAAAATATGATGCCTACCCAAAATATTAACCCTTACTTTGCTCTATCATTTTAGGTTATTTCAAAACCAGTCTGTTACTTGCCCATCGATTGAATGCAAAATTAGTACATACTCGGTGACCTAAACGACAAAAACCATTACTCCTGATCCAATTTTGATTTTTAACCAATTCTTTGCATAAAAGAGATGCCGATGACGAAGCTTTCCTCATGCTAAATTTTCATATTTCAATTTCCATTATTTGGCCCGAACGCACTTTGTTATCTTTCTATTTATATCATCTTTTCATTCAACTTCCTTTATCCCTCATTCACAAATCAAGCATTCCCAGCCCACCTAATTTTCCTTCTTTCATCTAATTTATCCCATGATATCGCGGATCGCCTATTTTCTTGCCTCACTCCGTTTTTCTCAATACACCATTTATCTTTATTAAGGTAAGGCAACAACCATAACATGTCTTAATCCAAGATTATCCGAGCTTCCAACTTTATAGTCAATACAATTACTCACAAGCATTTTTCCTTGACATATTCTCCCAAATGATCAACGTTCAAATGAACGTGAAGTAACTCAAATTCGGATCATCAATGTGAATTAATAAAATTACCGGTACTGATTTATTAGGCGTTCAAAATAATGACATATAAATATTAATATAATTTTTAAATAAACAAAAATAATAATTATAATCTTTTATATTAATAGTTTACTAATATTTATACACAATTAATTAATTCAGCTGATGCATTTGACCTAGGCAAGCCTTTCTAGATCAAACTAAACATTTCAAGTGAGTTTTGGGAAATTTGGCCCCCAATAAATAATAACAGCCTTTCATAAACAATATTTCCAATACTGTTATCAGCACTTTACTGTCATTACTTTTATAATTAAATCAGTTATAAAAAAAAATAGATATAAAAAAGTCTAAAGTTTCAATTATAACTTTTTTTTTATTTAATGTTTCAATTATCAACTGTTAAATAATATGATAAAACCGATCCTATTATATTTGTAACGGGTTGGCTGAATTTTTCAAAAGGTAGCTGCATAAATTCTTAGACCAACAGCAACCGTCATTGCTCACTTGTAGGAGAAACCAACGCCCCCCATTACACATACATGCACTATAAATAACATGCGTCTCTTCTCGCTTCCTCCTACAGTTGTCTCGTAGCACAATCTTCCATGGCCACCACCACGAACTTCTCTCCCGGTGCCATTGCCACTCTTCACGCAAACACTGACCCAACATCATTGCCGACTTGCCCTGACTGGTACAATCCTGAAACAGGAATTTACACCAGCAAACGGAGTCCTGTAAAACTGCCAGAAAGCACATACCTTGATGTTGTGTCCCACATTTTCTCATACCTGCATGATGGTATTAATGGTGTTCCAGCTCTCATTGATTCTTCTTCTGGATTTTCCATTTCCTACTCAAAGTTGTATCCTTTGGTCAAATCCATGGCATTTGGCATACGTCACAAGTTGGGCGTTTCACAAGGTGATGTTGTTTTGCTTCTCTTGCCTAATAGTGTTTACTACCCTATTGTGTTCTTGGGTGTGCTTTATCTGGGTGCAATTGTCACTACCATGAATCCTTTGAGTAGTTTGCCGGAGATCAAGAGGCAGGTTTCGGATTCCAACGTATGTGTTGCTTTTACTTGTTGTGACAAAGTTGATACATTGGAAAAATTAGGTGTTTTGGCTGTTGGTGTTCCTGAAAATGTGGATGGTGATGTGAGGAATGGTGAAAGATCGGTTTTTTACGAGGTTTTGTCTAGTGGGGTTGGTCTTGATTCCATTCCTAGGCCAATGATTAGGCAGGATGACATTGCCGTGATAGTTTATTCGTCAGGTACACCGGTGTGAGCAAAGGGGTCTTGTTAACGCATCGTAATTGATTGCTATGGTTGAGCTTTTGTGAGATTTGAAGCAAGCCAATATGATTATCCGAGTTCGGAGAATGTGCATTTAGCTGTTTTACCAATGTTCCATATATATGGACAGTCCCTTTTTGTCATGGGACTGATCTCATTAGGTTGTAGAATTTGTAATGAAGAGATTCAATGTTGATGAGGTGGTGAAGGCCATTGAGAAATATGGTGTGACTCACTTTAATGTTGTTCCACCTATATTGACTGCATTGACGAAAGCGGTAAAAGGTGCTGGGGGGAGTAGCTTAAAAAGTTTGAAGCAGGTTTCTTCTGGTGCTGCCACTGTCAACAGAACAAGTGTTGAGGAATTTGTCCAGGCCCTCCCACATGTAGATTTCATCCAGGTACCGAAATTTCATTCAATGGTGATGCAAGGACCAGCATCGAACATCCTTGCAACTGATGCTTTAATCTGTTCTGGAATTTTGCTCAGTTGAATTCATTGAATGATCCTATGTTTAAAATCATGTTATCAACCGTGTTGTAATTAAATTTCCATTCCTTTTTCTCGACAAGTACTGCTGTTAAAATGTAAAGCTTAATTGCTTGTTTGTCCAATCTTTTATTCTTGGGGATAGGGATGGCAACATCTGTCTTCAGGATTTCTACATCTAGTTTTAAATGTTAGGGTCCTATCTTATGCTGGTGTTTTCAATTGTAGGGTTATGGTATGTCAGAGTCCACTGCAGTAGGGACTCGTGGATTCAACGAAAGAGTTTCGGAAATATTCTTCTATTGGACTTTTGGCCCCAAATATGCAAGCTAAAATATTGGATTGCAAAACCGGTACCTGCTTGCCTCCAGGCTGTAGTGGTGAACTTCTACTACGAGGACCTGCAATCATGAAAGGTAAAATTTGCCTTTTTTTCCATATTCCTGAATGCATTTCTCCTTTCAATCTCAGGTTGCTCAATATTGTGTGCATTATTGGATAAACTATGGAAAGTATGTCTGAGTCATTCCATTTTATACTTTGCCAAGGACCCTATTCATTACCAAGACTGAATCTAGGAAAGAACCTGAACTGCTTGAAAAGAGCAACCATAATACTTGGACGAGGGAATGATTCTTCTTTATTTTTGTATTTGGTAGTTTGATTGTATAAAATGATCCTACAATGTAATAGGAATATGACATGTTTGGGCATTTACAACATGTCTGATTTTGCGAGGGAAAGTAGAAACTTAATTTGCTTTTACTTTTTAGGATACCTGAATAATGTGGATGCAACTGCATCAGCAGTTGATAAGGATGGTTGGCTACGTACTGGAGACATTATTTATTTTGACCAGGATGGATATATGCACATACTTGATCGTGTGAAAGAGATTATCAAGTACAAAGGCTATCAGGTATTGTTCAAAAATTCCTAGAGAGAGTGTGTTAGCCCATGATAGGAAGCTGAAGGTTTTCAATGTACAATCTTATAGACTTTCATCTCCATGGAGGGCCATTTAGTATAGCTGAAATTACATATGATTATTTTTTCCCACTTGCTTAAGCATTGCTTCTCCTTTCAAAGCTATTCATCCCTTAACTTACTTCTATAAGGAAGAGGCTAAACAAGGATGTACCATGTTGGGTTTTCTTTCTGCAGATAGCACCTGCTGATCTTGAAGCTGTCTTGATAGCTCATCCTGAAATTGATGATGTTGCTGTAATAGGGTATGTGAAATATGAGAAAATTAGCTTAGGCACTCATGTAGTCACACCCAATATCAGTTGTCATCTAATCGTAATTAGTTTATACCATTTGACATATAGTTTGATGACTGTTATCCTAACAAGATCTTCTCTAATCTCTGCTCAACTTCACTCATCTCTGTTGTGTTTACACCTCATCTTTCTTGTATTCAGTGCCAACGATGACATTTGTGAAGAAATACCTGTGGCATTTGTGGTGAAAAGGCATGGGAGCACACTAACACAGGAAGCAGTCATAAACTATGTAGCTGAACAGGTTGGTTCATTAGTTGTTCAAATGTTTTGCATAATACAGTACGGATGCAGAGAGACATCCGAAGATAATCTTTTATGGCACTGACATTAGCTTTACAATACGAACTATTGCAGGTTGCACCACACAAGAAGGTGAGGAAGGTTGTTTTTACCGACATAATACCAAAATCACCTTCTGGGAAGATCCTTAGAAGGGTACTCAAGAATTCTTTGTCTTCCAGATTGTGAGGTGTTATGCATGTTAAACCCCATTTCTGATTCTTTCTCATTTATCAATTTTTATTTACACTGCAACATATTACACAAATTGTTTTTTTGCTTCTGAGTTTTCCATTCTTATTCTAATAGAGAAAGTGGTTATACGGCTTGTGTATCAATATAGTTACCAAGGGACCTTATGTGTCTCAAATCATCAGATGAATCAAATTTCTCCGCTTTACTCTACAGATTTACAACATTATGTAATAATTTCAGTATGTCCTATGATACCGTTAATTGAATGTTCAAAATACATGGTCTATAGAAGAAATTCTCGTACAGATACATCGGCTTCATCTGGTGTGGAAAAATGATTTACACTGGATGTTTGCTGTGGATCATGGAAGAGAAGGTTGATGCTGTCAACTGAGAGGATGGCTGGGAGAGGCCTGTTATGCCTTAAAAAATGTTGAAACAAGAGCCTCTGATAGCCAATCTTGATAGAAGAGGTGAATGTGCCAAAAACGGTGGGTATATTTGGCCTCGTTTTGCTTTTCAGTGGAACAGGATTTTGAAAAATCTAAATGATTAGGTTTTATGGTTTTCAGTTGCTTGTAATTCTAAACTCTGGTAGGAGAAAAGAGCTCAAGAATTGGAAGCCATGGGTTATATTTTGTCATCATGTTATCCTGTATCTCAATAAATCTCTCATTCAAACAAGAAAAGCTAGGGTGCAATTGTTTGAAGAAATAATTTTCCTTCTTTCTTGACCTTTTTCTCACGATATCTGTTATGATCAAACTCTTACATCATTTGAATACGGTGGACATAGTTTTAAGATGGAAATCTTTATTTTATTTCACTCGACATGGTTAATCACCACAAATTAGAGTAAAATTTTTCTGGTAAATACTTGGAATGCGTATCATAATCAAACTAATAGGGGGATTTGTTAAATTGTATCTAATTAATGGTTTGCTTGAATTTAATCACCATTATTCTTCATTATGTTACAAATCTTCCTCCAACTATAAAGAAACTAAATACATGTAGAGTGCTCATTCTCAACAAGAAAGCTACCACTCATACTGAACCACAAAAGGGTAGGCAAAAAAACAGTAATGGAAACTCATCAATTTGGCATTTTAATAAAAAAAGAATGAAGTTCTCTCTAAGCTTTTGCTGCTTCAAGTGGTGCACCAGTCCTGCTTGCAACAATTTGTTCATAGAGGTCCCTAATCTTCAAACCGACTATGGTTTGGAAAAGACCTGTTCCATTGTTGCTGCCAGGGAAATCAGAATGCTTCAACATTTGTTGCGTAACTTCGCCGTAGAATTTGCTGGAGAGGTTGCTTAGATGGCTCTCGACGTAAATGAGCTCGTCTAGTCTGTCGAATTGTCCATCCATCTCCAGAACAGAAACCTGAAATCCCATAAAGATGCAAATTGAACAAGGGGTATACGTGAAACTAATCTCCATGCAGTTTCTGAATTCTGATCTTGATCTTTTTTTCATGAAATTGTGAATGAAGAATGCATCTTTTGACATTCACTTCAAGAATGTGCAAAATGATCTTAACATGACTTGCTTAGGAAGATGAGTATATAGGTACCTCATGGCCAAAGTAAGTGGCAGGACCATAAGACAACTTGATTCCAGGGTAAGAGCAAGTGAGCTTTCTTCCACATGGAATCCATGAGACAGTTGAACCTTCATCGAACAAGTAAACCGGCTTGAAGAACTCCAACCCTTCCTTCATTATCAACCTCACTCTCAAAATCTTTCCTTCATTGTCGCCTGGAATGAGCTGTGTTGGCAACACCTCAATCACAGCATCCGCATATTGCTTCTGAGGGTCTACACGGGACAAACAATAATTCGAATAAACATTTATCCATCTCCCATCAAAATGGGGAAAGAACTTTCTTTCATATGAAGACCATGAGAGATTTTGAATTTACCGATATAAGCATCGAAGTCGGGTTTTCTTGCTTCAATGCTTGCTTTGATGCTTTCAAGACTGTGTCCTCTCTCGGCCATGTCTCTCTACATTCGTTTTTTCAAATCATGATCAGTTTGTATTGTACAAGAGGTAGGTTTAATCTAAGGTGTGATAGATAAATTAGTCACCTGAATTTTCCAGGCAAACTTGACCTCATTGCTAATGTCCAAGTAGATACTGAAGTCCAATAGCTTCCTTACTCTCTCATCAAACCTGCAAGTGTACAAAATTGTTTGAAACAATATATATATATATATATATATATTTTTTTTTTTTCAAGAAGTGTTAGTTGTTACTTGGTTTAGTCAAACTTTTCGCTTGCTTTCGAAAAAGGGTAAATGCTACTTGAACAAAGTTTTCAAGAATGTATAGACGTCTTATGTTTGAAACTTTACAATAACATGATTACTAAAAGGGTCTTCAAAGGAAGTGGAAGCAACACAGAAACATATGTTGCCAAAACAATTAAGCACCGAAGGACAATGTAGGGAGGTAGAGAAGGGAGAGGAGGCGGGAAAGAGAAAGATGAAAGAGCATATAAAGCAAGAATGACGATAGAGTTGGAAGGATGTAAGTAGAGAAGAGGAAGAAAAGAGAGGAAAGAAAATACTTTGAAATTGGATACAAGCTCAACCTAAAAGGTTGAATAAAAAGCTATATGAGCAAAATTAGGCCTTTTGTGTTTAGGCAGTGTTCATGCGTTATATATATATTATATATATATATTTTTCTAAGATGTAATTTTGTTTTGGATTTGAAGTTGGAAAATTCTATGGTATGTGATGAGTGTTCCATAAAAAAGGTAAATAATCTACGTTTATGGGGGATGTGATTCATGTTATTAATATTCTTGCTATTTTTAAAGTGATTTATAGTGTGTACCTGGTGATATTTTTAATGTCGTTGATGGTCGGGACTATTTTAAGTTTTATGATAGTTCGTTTTTTGAATTTAATTATAATGTTATATTTAAAAACGACGTATGGAATATTTTTGTTTTATTCCTATGCATATTTTTTATTTTCATTACTCATATATGTTTTCCCTTATGTATTAATCATGTGCTGCCCTTGAATGTTGAATCCAAACATTAAAGATTTTCTAACTTCAATTTTAATGTTATTGTATATTTTGTTGGAATTTTATCATTTAAAATTCCATATGACAGTTTACATAAATTACTTGCTTTTATTATTTCTTACTTTGGCTTCTTTCCTTTTATACTAGGTTGGGCTTCATAAAGCAAAATATTACTTAACTTCTTATTTAAAGAAATTATCCAATAATTCTTTTCCTATATGCCATTAAAGGAATACTTATTTAATTCATATCATAATAATCGTGAATAGTGACTTGAATTTAATGAAGATTTAATGGTTAAAACAATTGTTGGAGGCTGCGAAAATTAGAGATTTCATTTGAATTTAAATTTCTTTTTCTTAGTGAGATGCTAGGGTTTTAAAATTATATTTTTTTTCTCAATTTTTGTATGATAAGTTCCTTTTTTTTTAATGTAAATAGTATTTGTTTGTAATCATTTACTATCCAAAAATAACATTTTCCTGATCGTACATGTAGGTCGTTAAGGTAGTCATACTAACTGCTAAGTGCTTCTAAAAATTATTGTATTTTATATTAATTTTTCTCATTCTAATTTTCAAAAAAAAAAGACATAAATACTTATAGATCCATTAAATATCGTTATTTTTTCTCAATTAAATTATCAATATGAAATTTTACGGCGTAATTTAAAAGTGACTATATTATATAATAAGTATATTTTAATTTCCTTGATCTACTAAGTTTTTCCCAAGCAAAATTTGTCAAATTTCTATCTTATGTATTGAATTATGCCATTGAATGTGATGAAATATTATCTTTATACGTTAATGCACAATCTTTATGGATTTAGATTTTAAGTGTACATACTAAAAATGAGATTCTTTTTTCTTTTCTAACATATTAAAACAAAATTTATCTAATAGAGTAGGAGGGGAAAAAAGTCAAATATTGTTTTTATTCTTTTCTTTTGATGAAATTATTATTTTCAATGTATATATTTAGGATTCAATAGATAATCATGTGTCTTTTTCACTCATCTACGTATATTCTCCACATAAAATAAATACAAGGCATTTTTATGTCATTATGCATTCTTTTAAGTGCCCACAATGCACATGTGTCTCTGTAATAATGTTGTGGATTTTTTTAATGTAACAAAGCGATGCATCTTTTACTTCTATACTGTTAAAATAAAGGAAATCTTCAGAGTTGCCTACTCATGAAATGTACTTTTTTTTTTTTTTTTTCCTTTTAAAAAAGCCCATGTAAACTTTAACTAAGTGAATAATTAGGTATCTAAACTTTCAAGAAGACTATTTTCCTATTTAACCAAACTTTTCATATCCTTTTTTACTACCTTGTTTTTTTATTATTTCTTAGAGTAATAAACAAATTTCAAGCAATGATTAGGTGAAATAATAAAAAGAAACATGAAAAATTTATTTAGATATAAAATTTATCTTTTTAAAACTTCAGATATCTAATGATTTACTTTTATCTCTTTATTATTTTTTTTTTCTTGGCAATACGACTGAACTGGGGAATGATGACTTCAGAGGCTAAATCTTGATTTCTCCAAGCCCATAAAAGTTATAGCTGTTTGATATTTTCCTCGGCCAGCTATGAACAATTCTTTAATGGTGCTTTCTTTTTGATGTTTAATAAAACATTTGACTGTCTATCCTAGTACCAACCTATCGACTAATAAAATATTTGACGACTCACAATTAATAAGGAAAAACTTAAAACGAAACCTAAACTTCATTTTAACAATTCATATGTTTTATTTTGCTTAGTAAAAAATCCAAGGAAAAATGATTCATTATTAGGAGGATACCATGTGTTATAGTCAAGTGACAAATAAGAAGTTATTGTTTCGTTTGGTACATAATCTTTGTCTAATTTTATAATTAATTATCTAAGTTTAAAAGTGTCAATTTTATCTAATCTTTGCTATTTTGATAAATAATTAACTAAATATTTTTAAAATTTTGCGATTTGCTACTTGAGGTTGATTTATTTTTACAATCACCTATCTATTTATGTATTATAAATCAAGTTAAAAAATTTATAAGTAGTAAATTAATAGTTTTAAATTTTATGTAATTAATTGCACAAATAAAATAATTTAGGTACTTATTATGATATTAACCTGAATAATTATTATACTCCATCACGTTGCGATTTACATGAATAAATAATTTTAAATTTTAACAAGAAGTTGAAATAATAATAGTAATAATAGGATGCCCAGTGCAAGGCCCATCTAGTTAAAAGTAACGATGAGACACTCAGTTGGCTATCAGCCACAAAGTGGAGCTAAGGTAAACCGCCTGTTTCATGGTCCTCATCCTATCTTTTCGCAGATAACAATTCTCACATCGTATCATGAGCTCGAAGTGAAGAATTTCCTTTAGTCTAAATAGTGATTGCTTATTAAGTGCATGATGTTATTAAAAAAAATCCATGCATGAAAAGAAATCAAACAACTTACATAGGATGCAATCCTTCAATAACTAGGATCTTGGGGGGTTTGATGACCTCAGGAGGGTCCAAAAGACCAGTAACATGGTTGTAAATTGGCTTATCAACAGCTTTTCCTTCCTTAATTGCCTTAACTTGCTCATACATCAAATCAAAGTCATTGGCTCTAGGATCAAGTGCAGTGACACCCTTCTCTTTCCTTCCAGTCCTATCAAGTGAATGGTAATCATCCAAACAAATCACAGTGGTTGTGTCACTGATAAGTGTGTTTGAATCAGGATTACCACCCTTTGGTGGCTCAGCTGCACCACCAAACACACTGGTCAGCCTCCTCATAAAAGTACTTTTGCCACATCCAGAATCTGCTGCTAGACCAATCACAACCGTGTCACCACTTGAAGCACATGTCACCACCAAATGATGCCTAGTGTTGGAGGTGCTAATGCTGTTCCTCTTGGTGTTTCTCTTGTAGAACACCACCTGTTTTTGGTGAAACCCAAGTTGGGTTTTGGAGGGTATAGAGGTGGTAGAGATTGAGCATATTGAGTTTAGAGGTTGAATTGCATGGACAGTAGCAATTCCCATTTTTGGCTTTGTTTAAGCTTTTATCTTTATCTTCTTTGTCCCCTCTTGGAGTTTAAAGAGTTTTTGAGAGGGGAAATTAGTGGGGGAGAATTTATATGATCTGTTTGGTTAGCGACAATACTTGTTTGTGCATGAGTTGGGATTTGCTTCTAAGATTTGCTTGTTTACATGAAAAACCAGAGGAAGCAATGGCTCATGGGGGTAGAGAAGACAGTTTTTCATTAAAAATAATTAAATACATAAGGGAGAAAAAAAAAAAAAAAAGAAATTATAATTTATCTTGATGAAGTGTAATGTTATGCCTTTTCCTTTCTTGGGTTTCTGCGACTACCCCTGGTTTTGGACATGTTTGGAGGTGATTTTGCGGGTTTCAAGTTTCGCAGGTAAAGGGGCATCATAGACTTAAAAACAATGGGCTATGGACAAAATTGTCATTTCATATTTTAGTAACATTTTTCTAGATATTTTGTGTATTGATGGGTGATGGTCATTGGAGTAGAAAAGTATGGTGGTGGTTTATTTGGTTTTGGATATTTGCAGTGCCACGTGGCACTAAGAGGGTGGCTGAATATAGATGAGGTGTTTAAGGTGTGGAATAAAAGATAATATGAACCCCGTACCATACATCCCAGTTATGCGATTTTGGCATTGTGCTCGCTTTTTTATTTTATTTTTATTTTTCCCAAAGAAAGTGTACATGGTTTCTCTGTATTTGGATCCATGTTTTGGGCCACAAAATTTAATAGTTGACACATTACACACATCCTTAGTCTGGACCTTAGAGCTGCACCCAGAAATGAAAATAAAGCATGAGTGGCTGGAAAGGCAATGATAAAATAGGTAAAGGTAATATATATATATATATATATAAAAGAAATGATTTAATAGGTATTATATGCTTATATGTGATGAAATTTTAGATAATAATTATTTTAAAAAATTTTTTTATTTATTACACATATTAAAATTTTATTAATATTTACGTGTCATTCTTGTAATACCTGTAAAATCTATTTCTAGCATAAGTGAATATGGATGATGAATAATAAGTCCAAAAACCTATTTTTGAGATGAGTATGAACAAGTTCTATATATATATAATATATATATAAATGATTTAACAGATATTATATGCTATATGTGATGAAATTTCAAATAATAATTATTTTAAAAAATAATTTTTTCATTTATTATACGTATTAAAATTTTATTAATATTTACATGTCACACATATAATACCTATAAAATCTATTTTCTAGCATACATGAATATGGAATTCTTTGTTAATCAAGCTTGTATTGACATAAATGTCTATTTTAGAGATGAGTATGAACAAGTTATATATATATATAATATATATATAATATAAATGATTCAATAGGTATTATATGTTATACGTAATGAAATTTCAAATAATAATTATTTTTAAAAAATATTTTTTTATTATTACACATATTAAAATTTTATTAATATTTACATGTCACACGTATAATACTTATAAAATCTATTTTCTAGCATACGTGAATATGGAATTCTTTGTTAATCAAGTTTGTATTTGACATAAATTTATAGCTAATAGATGATGAATAAGTCGAAAGACCTATTTTTGAGATGACTAGAACAAGTTATGTATGATGTTGCTTTATACAAGTAACTTGAATCATGTATTACACTGGACTCGAATAAACCGATAATAACTCGATAGGATATTTCCAGCAGGTTTAAAATGGTTTCGAGAAATTTTTTAAAACCTGCGTTTGGATTGGGGTTTAAAAGGTTTTAATATTTTATAAAGAGCTTATGGATGCTAACTGTAAAGTACTTATTGGATTTTAAGGTTTCTCTTTTTCTTTTTTGTGTTACTCAAATCATTTAAATTTAAAAATATTTTTTCAAAGAAATATGATTTTTTAATTATTTTAATTAAATTGAATTGACTTGTTGAGCGGGTTCTTAGGATCTGTAAGATTATTGGTTTGCTTCAAGCATGTTTTAAAGAAACTTATAGAGTTTGAGGTGGTTTCAGGAAGGCCTTTTTGGATTGTTAGTTTTTCATCAGCATCGGTTCGGTATCAGTTCAGTATCAGCTTGGTATTATTTTAATATTAGTATCAGTTCATTTTTATCAGTTTATGAGTAAAATTGTCAGTTTTTCATCGATATTATATCAGTATCAGTTTAATATCTGTTTGGCACCAAAACGACAAACCAAAAAGGCCATTAATATATAAGTTTAAGTTTGACCTTTATGAAATTTCTTTAGTATGGTAAAAGGAAATTAAAAAAAAAAAACATATGGGTCTGTTTGGATGATCTGTTTTTTATATGTATTTGTATCTGTATTGAAATGATATTTATAAATATATATGATTTGTATCTATATCTTATCTATATTTGATCTATTTGATCTTTTTATGAGAACTGCCAACTTATTTTTATCTATATCTATTTCCTAATAAACAATTTGTTATAAAAAAAAAAAAGTTTGAAAAAAATATCAGTATCTACCCAAAAAAGCTAAACAAACAGACCCTGATTTAGGAAGGTTTGTGTTGAATAAAATTTTGAAATGTTTATGACCCAGTCAATCCAAAACAAAAATATTTGTTCAAATATAACTACATCTAATGATAATAACATGGGATTAATAGCAATGAAGACTTGTTATTCCTATTCCATTGCCTCATATGTTAATCATCTAATCTGACATCCACCATCGATTTTTCTTGATGGTTGTGAAAAATAAATAAATAAATAAATAAAATATAATAAAATAAGATGCAACTTCTAGTTGACTCCTACATTATCCTAGCCCTTACTTCAATTTCCTCTCAATTTCCGTTGCCATATGCCAAATCTCAATGTTGATAAGACACCATTGTTGTTTTAACATATTTGAGAGAATTGATGCAATTTTTTCCTTTTTTTTCTTGGAAACTTTCCCAATTAAATGATTTTATTTGATTTAATTTAGAGCTTAGAGAAAAAGTGAATACATGGTGATAAGGGGAGCAAAGTGTTGAACTTGAATGTTCAATATGGATTTTAATGAGATAATATAATGTACGATTAACTATTTAATTGGTGTAAACTACACTTAATTAATCAAATAATATGTGTGTGTGTGCATATTGTGCGTGTTTGTGGAGTTTTCCTACAGGTTTTAGCAGAAATAGTGATTGTCGAAGGCAAGTCATATCAAGGGTATAAGGCGTAACAAAGCTAAGGCCAAGGCTTGATAAGCTCAAGAATGCCAAACCAGTGGTCGAGGGTTTAGTCAAGGCCTAAAACACGTCAAGAGATCAAGGCTTAACAAGGTTAAGTCTGAAGCACGACAAGGGAGAGAAGCAATCAAACTTGTCAAAGGTCACATCAAGGGCTCAACGTATCCAAGATTAAGGCTCGGCAATTCAAATTTAAGGCTCGAAGAAGTGCGTGTGTGAGAAGGCTGTCGAGGATAAAGTTGGGGTACGACACTTGAGGCATGACGAGTCTTTGAGGTGCGACAACTTAAATATTGAAGTTAATGTGGCAAGAAAAGAGCTATTGAAGCACATTAAAAGTTTGGCAGATTATAGACATTATCTCTAACGAACTTTTGAAATTCAAATGCTATTTATATACCCAGGCTTAGAGATCAATAGAGAGAGACAAAAATGAAGTGCGAAATCATTTACGAGCTCTTTATTGTGATCAAACAAATATTTATTTTTCTTGCTCTCTTATATAAAATTTTGCATATCATAAAGAGAGAGAAAATACACTCTAAAGCTCTATTACTATTTTATTCCCTGAGTGGTGCAATTGCTCATCTTGAGCTAATTAAAAAAATTAATACAAGTGGTGGGACAGACCTCAATTAAGGCATTGGTGGACCGCAAAGAGTAATAAGTGGGTCGAACTCCATGTTAAAATATTGGCTTGATCTTCTCTATCCCTATTCTATTTATTTTACGCAATATATCTATTTTTTCTTATCTGTTGTACATTATATTATTTTAATTTGTTAATTTTAAAATTAATTATTTGGTCTTTTAGGGCAAATACTCAATCTACCCCCCTCCCTCTTGAGTATTCTTAGTGTAATTTCACAAAGAGGTCAAGTCCACTCATGATTTTCTTGAGTTCAGCTTATGTTTATATGAATTTGATTCAAAAGCAGCTGCGTAGAACTAGAGCTTGAACTATTTGAATAATTTATCAAAATAAGCTTAAGTATTGTGATATTCCAATTTACTAACTCATGAGACTAATCGAGCTAGATTCAAACTTAAAGGTTAGTTGAGTTCAAATCAAGTTTACATATCAATGCTATTTTAATTAAAAAGTTAGTACAAAAATCAAGCTCAAACAAGTGTAATTGAATTAATATAGAGTATGTCGAAACCATTTCACGATGAGTTTGAACTCAAAATTTAATCTCAATTTGAGCTCGAGTTGAAACTCCTTCTATTATTAGGTATGGTAGTACTCTCTTTCTCTTCCCCTGATAAGTGTCATAAGACCCATAATCTTTATGCTTATTTAGGCATATTTGTTATGTAATTTTTGTGAATTGTCGAAGAAAATGATACTTATTTTGTAAAAACATTCATCTCAAGGTTAAGCTCATTTGAAGATTTCATGATGATCCAAGAGAAATCAAGGCGAATTAATCAAGTTTGGATTAATTTTGCAAGAGGAACAAAGTTTCTTCTTTCATCCTCGCCTTCAGCATGGCCATGTTAAACGCTAGGAGTGAGATCAAAATCATCAAAGGTAAAAAAGTTTTTAGCCTCACCTCTAGCATGGCCATTCAAAACACCAAGGATGAAAACAGCAAGCATCAAAGGTAGAGCTGGGTGTATGGGTCGTGGCCTACGGGTTAGCCAATCAACCTACTTAAAAAAGCTGGTTGCGGCTAAAAAATTTTTACCTGTTTAAAAGTGGGTTAAATTGGCGCTGCTTGTTTAACTTGTAGGCTAAAGCGGGTTAGCCTAGGTTGGCCAACAAGCCAAAAGAAAAAAAAGAACAAGTTTAAAAAAAATAATAATATAATAGCATATTAATGATTAGTTATGTATGTTATGGAAAAAGATAGATTGATACATGAACCACAAGCATTAAAACCTTTTTTAAATATATATTTATTGATTTCGTTGGTTTCTCTCAATATTGATTTTGATGATAACAAAAAGGATTAAGTAATTACTAACAAATTTATTAAGTGTGCAGCACTTAAATATGATAAAAGTTGGTTTGTGAAAATATGTTCAAGAGACTCAATTCAGAACATATATCAAAAAGTGTGGAAAGTGTTTTTCAAGAGCAAATGAATAGTCAGAAGGTTACTCAGAAAGTACTTAGCTGGTTTATAAGTTTTTTAAACACTCAGAAGGTAAATCAAAGACTACACCTGCAACTTGTAAACGCTGCAAAACACGAATAGAAAGTTCCAGATCTGATTTTTCTTGATTAAATCGTTATTTTGAAGACCTAGCTCCAAAGTTGAGTGTATTTGGATAATAGATTCAATTATGTTCCACAAAGTTGGTTTAAATATCCATGGGATTCAAGTTTTATTGGATTAAAGTTTATTTTTTGAAAAGATAATGTTTTGACAACAAACAAATCACGTGGTCAAAAAGAATAGAATCTCAACAATTTATTTAAGTTTTTCTTTGGAAATATAGAAGACACGATCCAGATTTATGCAAGGAGATTGTCTAATGAATATTTATCCATCCATGAAATTCAACAAATATAGAAGATACGATCCTATTTTCAAGTGAACAGTACCAGATGAACGTTTTCAACAAGAACACATCAACAACGTCCTCAATTAATTCAAGGTAAAGATCATTATCTCAGCTGTTGGGTATTCAACCTTATCTTTTGGAGCAAATCAAGAGATAACAACAACAAGATAATAATTTATTCAAATTTTCAATTGAAGAAGACTAAACAAACTGATCCTATTTGAAAAACACGCATAATATCAGAAGTTAAGTCTATCAACTTCAAGTTCTAGTCGTTAGAAGAAATAAGAATAAATATACATGCCCAAAACAGAGAAGTAGAAGAACAATCAAGTGAAAAAACTCAAGCAAACAGAAAGCCATGAAATTCATCTTTAATTCAAGCAAATCATTGTTATTCTTATTGTTTCTACTGTTCGAAATTTTGAGGATTCACATTCTATTTCCTCTTATTTAGATTTATTCACTTTGTGTGAGATTGAGAGTTACAAGTAGGCTCAGTAGATTGATTGTTAGCTTAAGAAGAAGCTTAGAGAATCAAGCTGAGTACATTTTAGCCAAGTGCTTTGACAAAGATAACTTTTAACTTATTGATTGTTGATTGGATAGTGGAACATACCGGTGTAGAATATCGTGTCTCCAGCTTAGTGCTGGAAGAGAGGACTGACGCTCAAAGTGGAACCTCTATAAATCGATTTTGCACTCTCTTCTCCCTTCTCTCTCTTTATTGCGTGCATAATTAATTTTTTTTTTTTTTAGCTGTGTTATATGCTCAAAAAGTAAATCAGAGAGTGATTGGAATATCTTTTCTTAAGCAGATAGTTAATCAGAGAGTGAAACCGGGAGTTTAACTTTGAAATTATTGTTTGATGTTTTGTGAATTTGAGTAAACTCTTTTGATCTGAATTTTATTCAAAGATATTAGTTATTAAGTTTATTGTTTTAAAGAAAGTTTTAAAGCCATTAAAGTTGAGTAACTAAGTGGTGTGAATTTGTTTGAAATTTTGAAAAGTAAAATTTTTATTAATAACAAATTTACCCCCCTCTTGGTTATTTTTTTGGGACCAACAAATTTAAACATAATATAATATCTAATAAATTATTTTAAAAACTTGTTTTTATATATAAGTAATCAATTTAGTAATAAAATTGGTCCTTAATATATATAAAACCTTAAAGCATATAAATATTCTAATTTTCACACAAACTAACGTTAAAAAATAAAATTGAAAAAAAAATAATTCTAGCTCGTGAGCCAACCCATTTAACTCGCAAGCCAATGCGGGCCAGGCCTAGGTCGAGAAAATCAGGCCCATTTAAAAGCGGACCCAATTGGCCCTACCCGTTTAACCGCGGGAAGACCAGACCAACTTATTTACCCACTTTGCCCACCTCTAACTAGAGGCAAAAATTGAGCATTCTGACTTCATCTCTACCCCAATCGTGGCCATGCAGCCTATACTGACTTGGGTTTGTGAGAAAACTATAAATAACGCCATGTTTTCTTATTTTAGAAGTTTTAGATCATTTTTCTAAGCCCTAGAGAGAAATTACGAAGGAAAACATGAAGAACTTGCTAGAGCATCATTCAAAGATCACAAGACATCAATTAAGGTTTATTCTTTATGTTATGATTCTTGCTATTTCCTCTAGATCTATTATTCTTATTGTAAATCCTATGGAGGAGTAGATTCTTATACTCTTCATCTTGTGAAACCCTAACCATGTGAATTGAATAGATTTTTTATTAATGAATGTTCATGCTTTTGTGTCTATTCATGTGATTTAATTGTCTTGTCAATGATTTGTGCATAAATTAATTGTATGCTTGATTCTTATTGGATTGAACGAGGTTTCATTCAATTAGATAGATCTTCATGCATAGAGAAATTGTATATTTCACCTAGAGGTAGGGGAATTACAATTTTCTACCATAAGAATTCAATTCTTGTTATAGGATCATGAACTATCATGCAATCTTATGTGATGCTAGTAAGGGAGAGGTCTCTACTATCTCATGTACGGTTAGAAATTGATTAGCTCGAGGGAGTAATTGATTTAATTGTTGAGGTCATGCAGTGTAAAGCATGAATGATTCATTAATCAATCCATTATCATAAGAATTTTAAGGTTTACGATGGATCAATGTGGAGTGCATGTCTTATGATTGAATTCATCTTTGAAAGCATACTTAGTTGATCTTAGGGCTTGCTTCATCTTTCATTTAGTAGTTTAAATATAGATTTCACTTAAAATTTTAGGCTAAATAGTAGAGAATCAATAATACTAGTACTTGGTTTTAAAATCCCTAAGGACAACATCCTAAAATCTATGCTACATTGCATAGGTACACTTACCTAACTTAGATCGTAAATTTCTTAGGTTTATAAATTTTAGAAATTGATATGATTGGTAAATGTGCATCACCCCCTCTCTTCCTCCCTTCTTCCCTCCCAATAAAGCCCCATGTTATTTTTTCAAGATCTTGATAATTTACAGTTACTTTGATACTCTGATTATAAATCAATGACTGCTGATGTAATTAATAAGGTTCTCAAATATTTTTAACAACTCAAACAATAAATCTAATGTCTTTTTTTTTTTTTTTGCAATTTGAAAATTACATCATATAGTTAATCTAATTGTAATTAAATCATCAATAACATATCCAAAAGCATCCCAAAATATTATAAGAAATTCAAATATTAAATGTAATATCCAGATACATAATAGAAAAATAAAATCTCTAAAGCAAATCTAAAAAATTCTAAAACTAAAACAACATAAAATTCTAATTGGGAGGTTGTAAATGATCCAACACTCTGGAGATAGTAACTTAATTAAATATAAGTAAATCGTAGCTCAAATCTTTTAAAAAGAACATTAAACTCTAAATCCACGTAAAACCCTAAATCAAGAAAGCTAAACTCTGAAATACCGTAAAGTAAATTTGAACCCTATATATACCTTAAGTGAAACCTAAACACAACAAAAATAATTTACAAGCTACATAACAAGAAAGGTGAAAAGAAAAGTCAACCAACACATCACTAACTTTTTAGTCTACTATTTTGAATTCAACATGAGCACACCATTTTTATCTATTTTGCACATCAATTCCAATTCGCTTTAAGCACACGAATTACTTTACTTAAATTTCCAACTTTTTGGTACACCAATTTAACCTCTCTTAGCACATAATTTAAGTATACAATTTTAGTACATAATTTCTTTTTAGACTTTTAACACACCAATTAAGCTACTTAGCACATAGATTCCATCCACGCGTACATACCAAGTCATCCTAACTAAACCTAAAATACCATAAAACTTAGCTCTAAAAATTATTTCCATTTCAAATAAAAGCAATACATGAAACAACACCTTTCAAGTCTCCTTAAGAGAATTTACATCAACAGTGTTGTAAGCGGAAAATCATTAATAGAGGTTCAGAGGGCTGCAACCAAAAAACACAAGGTGAGCTAGGGTTAATCTGATGCAACCACTCCGATACTTGAGTCGGTAATGGGTAGAGAGAAAGCAAGTAAGTGTGTAAATAAAGAATGTGAGTAAGATCATATTTCAATCAGATACATTTGCATTGTGGCTTTAGGCTTTATTTATAAGTGATGGTCATGCCAAAACAAGAGACCTATAGAACATTCTCAATCCACATGGCATGTTCCCAATAGAAGGAGATAAGCTCAAGTGTATATCCCCTTATTAGCAGGTGACCTAGACCTAAGGTGCTGGTGATGATCATCGGAGGAGAATGGTTGAGTAAGTGGAGAACAATTTCTTTGGAGTATCCCCAAGGAGACATAACAAGCAGGGGAGGTTAAGAGTACCTCTAATGAGAGTCACCATTCTCTAGAGTACCTTTAGGGAGGTATAGCAAGCTAGGGAGGTTAAGAGTATATCCGAGGAGATATAAAGGATCGGGGAGATATTCTCATCAGAGGAGGAGCATGGAGGAGGACCTTGGTTTAAGTCCATATGTATACAAATGGAAGGAGATTAGATTCATGGTTAATGAGGGACCAAGGCCTATAGGTCAAGGTGGTTTAAAATACTTTATGGGCTTCGAGGACCTTGCTACTGGTCCATTTCATCATTGCTGGGCCTATTAAGCCATAATCAAGTAAAGCCTATCAACAAGACTTAATAAAGTAAGAAGATATCCATCAATTTTTCCAACCTAATCAATTATGGCCTAATATCATGTAGTTTAACATAACCACAATCTATATAGCACCAATAATTGACTACTTATGCCTTTAACTCAATTTAGAGACAGTACGCCAAGTACTTCATTTCATCAAATGTCATTTATAATTTTATAGGAAAAAAAAAGTACACTTAAGACAATTGGAAACTTCACTACCAAGTGAAACCACAATTAAAAAGAGGAAAGAGTCAAAACTAATTAAATAAACTATCGATCCACAATCCTTGAAAGACATTAATAATAGCACATTATTTTTCTCATATGTAATCCCACCAATTCATTTTTAACAAACCCATTCCCATGCAACTAAAAGTTAATTAAACTTAAACCAAAAAATTTAAGAATACCAATACTTCCTACTCTCTCATTTAATTCGTCCTTCATTAATAACTTCACTCCAACTTCTTATTTTCTTTCTTGACCCTCTCTTAATCTCTCTCCATTGTCTTATTTTCTTCACTTTTCCATAACCAAAGGAAACCCATTCCACCACCATTATAACCATCATACGCCAACACCACATCAGGTCATAATCATTAAAACAAAACACTAGCATTGCTCCACATAAACAATACACCTACCAATAGCTTTACATAAGGAGCTACCTTTCCTTTCACATTTTAATTGGTCTTCCAAAAGATCCTAAGAAGTATGCCAATTATACCAAGGTAAACTCTTTTTTTTTTTTTACATTTTATGGTAAACTCAAAATAACTCATTTTACCTTAGATACTAGTGTTAATGCCACCATACTACAAGCTATTGACACTTTAAGGTAAACTCTAAATAACTCCTTTCCTTTTAATTTTAAAAGGAAGTCCAACTTACTCTTCTTACAAGGTCCTAATGCATTAGGAATGTTGAAGGAACTCCTTGTTGTTGTCAACCAGTCCAAGATAAATCTAGCTAAGCTTATCATAGTATCTATTTAAGTAAATGTTAAATTTGACATCTAAACTTCGCATAAAAATTCAATTTGATACCTAAACTTTGAAGTGGTCAATTTAATACCTAATCAAACTTTCACAACTATTTTTATTGCCTCCTTTACATCATTTACTCTGTTTGCTGATTTTGAAGAGGTAGCATATCATTGAAACTCTACTACTTCTCTTAACATTGTCTAACATAAATAAACTAATTATTCCGCATCAAAAAACAGAGCAAACAATATTAGTGAGGTGGTATAAAGTTTGATTAGGTATTAAATTGACTAATTCAAAGTCTATGTACTAAATTGCATTTTTATGTAAAATTAAGGTACCAAATTTAATATTCCCCCCATTTATTTTATGAAGTGGTGATTGGATTAGTGTATATTTGTTGTAGTTAGATAGCACTAAAGAAAGGACTAATTGTGTTCAAACAAGATAAATAACACATAAATAAGTGCAACTACGATGTTATTAATGGTCATATGAAGAATGATTTGGTTGGCATTAAAATTTAGAAAAACCATGATTATGTTATTATCTAACTAGTATTATAAACATTCTTAAAATCAAGGGTAATGATTTAAGTTAGGAGATTTATGATATCACAAGCTAAATTGAGATCAAAGGTTCAATCATGCTAAGACCTTAACAAAACTTTCATTAAATCACATTGCTTGTACAAGGAAATGGCTTGATGGATTTTTCCTTTTTTTCCCTTTTTCTTTATCCCACATGGGTTATTTGTAGTTTGATTTTATGTTTTTATTGAAATGAACCTTGACTTATGGTCAAGTATGTCTGATGAGGGTTTTGAACAAAAAAACACGTGCACACTGCCTATTTGTGTTGGGCAAGGCCAAATTTTTTTTTCAAATTATGTTTGAAGTGGCAGTTACTATTTTGTAAATCATCCTTTTTTTCAAATTCTATTGTAGTTACGATTTCTTACCTAAAAACTTTATTTATTGTAAGCATCTAATATATGATTTATGTAATAGAAAATTTTTTCTAAATTTTTAGCAAGTATTTTAAATTATTTTTAATTTGTAACTAAAATTTACAATTTCATTGGTTAACAATTACTAAAATAATATTTCTAAGTTTTTATAGAAAAAGAGTGAACCAACATTGTTTAAAACTTAAAATAATATTTTTCCTAAGCAATTGTAATTCTCCTTATTTCAAGCTTCTGTTTGCAAATGCATTCATTAGGAGCTAGTTGTGCTAACCTTAGAGAGTGGACAACATAATTGGTTGCACCAAGGTCATGTCGATATCCGGTTTTAGGGCAGTATATCATCCACGGCCAAGCTTCATAAATTGATAAGTCATCTTCCTCTTTTGTTTAGTTTTTCTACAAATACATCATTGACAAAATGGTTCCATGTTAGAGAAGAAAGAGAGTGAATCCATAGCATTATTACTTATTTGATAAGAATTAATTTGAAATTGCTATTTTAGGCTTGGTTAGTGATGATCTCAACTAGGAAAGGAAATGGGAGTATACCAATACAACTTGTAATCTTGATAAAAACCTAAACTATAACGAAAACAATAGACTATCTATCATCATGTTCGATTCATGGAAGAGAAACCATGTAATAACTTACCATGGAAAACTTTAAGATATGATACACCATTGAAAGTATAAAATTGCGGATTGTAGAGGAATACTAATTACATGTTCAAGTAGTTTATGTAGTAGAGAAAAACTATAAATTATATCCCTAATGAAAACAAAATATTGACAAATAATTAAAATGAAAAGGTTGTTGATTCTAATGATTTGAGTTGGTATTGAAATAAGAAGGAAATAAAAATGATTTTATAACTTGATACTTAGGTTTATATAGTATAAATATGTTATAAAGTAAGTACCTATAAAGTTAGTTAAAGAAGTAGTAAAGGGAGCATTGAGGTCTCTCTAGGAAAAAGGCAAGTGACAAGGACATTGTAAATCAACCAAGCAGATGATATAATAGATAGGTAAGAAATGAATAAGTTGGAAGTGATATAAATATCAAATATAAACAAATATAGTTGACATGACTATATTTTGTATGGTTATTATATTGTTTCTAAGGTACATAGGCCTTTACTTGTATTTAACTTAACTATCACTTTAAGAGGCTAATGTCTCTAAAACAAATAAAGAATAACAAAAGTCAAAAAGACAATCACTAATGAGAATTTCTTATTGAACCAACTTCATTATAGGAATACATCATAGCACTAGCATATGACTCAGAAATGACTTAGGTATCAATTAAAGGGAATGGTGATACTATAACAAATAAGACACCAACAAATTAACAAGGCTAATCTTAATTAGAATTACCTTATTAGGATCTCATTAACCCTCATCTATGTGAGATCAAGTTTTTCTAGGGTTAAAGTCATTGATACTAGTTTTTAATGCATAGAAAATGTACGTTTTAGATAAATGGAATTGGATTTACCTCAACTAATAGGCACAACTAGTACACTAATAGAAACTATCTAGTACGACCACACTAAGTGATGCATTGTGTATTTCCTTAACTCCAAATGGAAAAGGTATTATATTAATTAAGTTTCGAAATGAGTATTCATATGCTGGAAACAAAGCTAAAATGAGAAAAAACACGCTAAAAATACAAAAACTAGGAAAATTGTAATTTGCAAGATATATTTAGTAATCCTTCTATTTGTATATCTTTTGGAGGGGATCTAGATAGTAGCCTAGAGTTGCTTGAGAACTATTACAATTGACATATAGCATGAACATGTGAGTATTTCTATAATTTTTCATACTACTTATATTTATAATTAGTTGCACAATCAATTTAATATATTATTAAATTGATTTGTATGGGTATACTAAGATATCGTGCATGTACTTGGAATCTAGATTGTTTATGGAAGATGCTCCATAAATAGTGTTTATATTATTGTTTGTTAATGTGTCGTGCTATAGAATTAGGATCCTAGAATGTTTGCCAATATTTAGTGAATGCCCTAATAACTTGTCTAATAATTAATTGACTAATAGTTAATCAGTAATGCAATTGCACAATTATATCTAAAATAAATTTTAGAGGCTCTAATACGATGTGATTAACCTTTTTCTAGTTCATAGAGAGGTTAGCATCCCCCTGTGATCATTGCCCTACCTTATGGAAATTAAGTGGTGCTTCAGGAACATCATCTAATAGTTTAGGTACTAAGCAGCAATTATCACTTAAGGGTGACCTTATCTACCATTCCATGCCTTAGGGTAGGAAAGGAAATAAGCTTTTCAAAGTAAATTACTTTTACACAAAGGGCTCTATATTTTTATACTGAGAGAATGAGATTATTAGTTTATGCCTCTTAAGAGTTATTGACCGTTAAACCATGATTCCTAGTCCACTCAGACAATGGTTACACAACATCGTTCTCAAAGCCCTAATATTGGAGGGCGTAAATTTTTACTTTCCTTGGACTTTGAAACCTAGACATGATGCTGCATTACATTTACTTGACTATTGTATTGTACATTAATGTTTGATAACTCTCTTAATTTTGCATGAAAGCGTGGATTGCAAGGATATCTCTCTAAACTTTCTGTGACCTATCACCATATAGTTTTCATCTATTTCAAGAATTGATATGTTTAGAATTATACCAAATTATTTATTTATTTATTTATTTTTGTGATAAGTAAAATTAGTAATAACAAAATTGAGAAGGAGTAAGATGAGATTATCGATAATATTTCCTTAGTTAGTTAGACTTATATTTTATCATATCTAATAGATTATATTATTGTAAGAACTAATGTCCTCTCGTAAAGCAACTACTATAATTTTAGTAATAATGATATTTCTTACTTAAGTTTCTATATATTGCATGTCCATTGCCACATGGGTGGACCTAATTGGTTCAACTCAGTTAAACTATACTAAGCCTTGGAAACAATCTAGTTCAACCCCTAAATCAACCTAGACCCTTAGCACTTTAACATGTTGAGGTTAATGCTTTGAGTTAGTTTAACAACATTGGCTACCCCAATTGATGTCCTTCGAATCATGACAAATATGATACCTACAATCATAAATCCATATGGACATTTGGTATTTATCACTATAAGTTTAGTATTATGAATCTAGTTAGTTCAAGGATTGTGTTCAACAACTTGATGTGGTTTTGTAAGTTGTATCTAATGATTTATTGGTTTTCGTCAAGTAATCTCTCTTCCCTTCACTCTCCCTCTCCCTCTCTCTCTCTTTCTCCCCTTCTCTTCCTCCTCCCTCCTCATCTCTTTCTCTGCAAATTGCCCACTAGGCTCTCTCTCTCTCATATGTAAACTAAAAAATGCTTTTAACTATTATAAGTAAAATATTACTATGTTATTCTAGGTATGGTTTTATAGATTAGTTTCATTTATTCCTCCAAATAAATCATAAATTGATGAATTGGTTCGTTTTCAAATTGCTAAAAAAAATTATGTTTTCAATTTAGTATAGTTCGATTATAAAATGGTTCAATTTGAGCAGATTTTTTACCTACCCTTACTAACCAGCAACTTGGACCCACACATTGACTCACCTAATTATAAGATAGGTTTTTTAGACCAAAAATTAAAACTATCATAGGCAGTTCTAAGGTAGATTTTGGACCTTTGGATTCATAAGTCTAAGTCTAAGGCTTGTGACATGACCAACAAAGGAGAATTTGTTCAATGTTTGTATTGTAAGTATAAATAAACTTTCAAAAAAAAAAAAAAACTTTAAACTCAAAATAAAAGTTATGACAAAAAAATTTATAATCTATTTATTCATATAGAACTGCATTTAACTTCAACATGAACTATTAGCAATGCAAAACTACAAAAAATATAGAAGCTATAAGAATTTAAAAGAAAAAAAGTTATTCTCAGTAAAAAATCCATATAAATCAAAGTAGACAAGTTTTAATGGTACATTTGTTCCTTATATATTTTAATAACTATACATTAAACATTGTAAATAAGAAATAAATTTCTTTTCGCTCCAATTGTTTCACAATGCAAATTGGACCAAACACGGCAAGTCTAGCATAGACTTGTCTGAACTAGGGGGTCCAAAAGGGCCTACTAGATATTACAAAATAAAAAAACCCGCACCATGACACTCACACTTTTTGTATTAAAACTATTTTTATAGCATAAAACTACCGACTACTGCTCCAGGTGCATATACAGTGATAAAACTGGTGAGAACCAAGTCGTGATCCATAGAGAGCTAATTGACTAAATACCAAAATGTAGTGATATACGCTAAGCCAAGCAAAATGATATCAGATTTTTCATCTAGTCTATATGATCTACTTCTAAGGTCTATTACTAAAATTGTAACTAATTTAATACTAAGTTCTACTGGACAATTACTTTCAAACTCCTTTAATTCATAAGTGTGGGTTTATACGATGGCAAAAGCTGGATTTCTTTTCATTGCCTTGTAATTATAATCGGGTTATTCAATTGGATTTTGATTAAATTCACAAGAATCCGCTTCTCTTTCGAGTTGCGAAATTCTAATATAGCATTGATATGCCTTTTCAGTGATCTATCTATAATTACTAGTTAAATAACACATTTCTCTCACAAACAATGTTAATCTAATTGAAATTGTAATTCAAGCAGCATCCATGTCCTAAACCATAACTTCAATTCATTAAGACCTTGAATTCTAAAATTTAAACCAAAATAGCACGTGTCCATGTCAATTTTGAAATCTTATTTTCTATTTCAATCAGATTATCAAATTCTTTTAATATCTCAAATTCTAATTCATAAGAAATTGCATAGACAAATTTTTCGAAAATGCACTAAGAATACTCTAGAGGGGGGAAATTGAGTATTTACCCTAAAAAGCTCAAATAATTAATTTTAATTCAAACATATCAAAATTAACTTCAATTGCAGCAAACATATATAACAGATTACAATATGAACTATAAGGAAATAAGTATAGAGAAATATAGTCCATATATAATGTAAAGTTCGGTCGCTTCCTACTCTCCACAGTCTACCGATGTCTCAAATCGAGGACTTCACTACCATTGTATTAATCACGTAAAATACTCTCAAGATGAGCAATAAAATATTTTTACAACACACTTAGGAAATAAAATATTTCTTTTCTCTCTTCTAGATGCTCACTGATAAATCACAAATATAAGAATAGAGCACTAGAATATTTCTTTTTGTTATCTAAGATATATAAATTAATGAACAAGAGAACAAGAAAATGAATAATTTGTTTGATGACAAATCACTTCATTTGACCACTCTACTTTTGAATCTCCCAAGGACAGAATATATATAGCCTTCAAATATTTAAATTTTCGTTGAAGATAACGTCTTTAAGCCAACAAGCATTAAATGCACTCCAACAACTCTTTTTGCTAGATCACCTCCAATATTTAATCTACCGCCTCAATGATTGTCGCGCCTTAAAGTGTCATACCTTCACTTTTGCCCCCAATAAGTCTTTGCTCACTTAGATTCTATCAAGTCTTGAATTCAATCTTGCCGTGCCTCAATGACTTGTTGCATCTCAAAGTATCGTGCCTCAACTTTTCCCTCGACCAATACTATGCTTGTTTAGATTTGTCGAGTACTGGCTTTGAGCTTGTCGTGCCCAAACTGATCAACATGTTAAGCCCTCGATGTGACCCTCGATCAAGATTGTGTATTATTAAACTTGTCGAGCTTTAAGCTTTGAGCATGTCGCTCCTTGAAAAGTAACCTCGTCGAGCCCTCGATGAACCCCTCGACCACTAACTCTGCATTTTTTTAACTTATCGAGTTTTGGTCTTTGACTTGACTCTCGACTGGTGCTTTGCATCACTTATTTTTTCCTGCTAAAAACTTGCAGAAACTCCACAGGGACACACAATATGCACATATATATTTCATGTATTATCCATTATATGTCTAACCAATTAAGTGTAGTCCAACGCAATAGAATAGTTAATTATGCATCATCTTGTCTCATGAAAATCCACATTAAGCATACAAGTTCAACATTTTCTTCCTCATGAAAATTGAAATAAAATAACCAAAATTCCAATTCAACAAAACCCATTATAAGAACAATTCAACTACTCAAAAAATCCATTAGCCAATCACATAATCCCAATCAAACAAATTAGCTTATACTTAAAAAGATACTTTCATTCATGATAAAAATCTAAGCACAATCCATAACAAGAGATAATGAAAAGAATATATTTGAAATATTAGAACTATTTTTTTAATGATTCTTGGTCCAACTCTATTGTGATTGTTCGTAATGAATAGTGCCAAAAGATGAGGTGAGGTTAATGGATGAGATTGAGGTCGAGGAGTGAGGTGAGATGGATGAGTGTCAATAGGTAAGTGAAAAATGGAGAATAATGAATGGAACGTTGGATAATGGAGAATGAAGGATTAATTATGGAAGGTGTATCCATGGTGAAAATGAAGATGGGTGTTTATAGCATATGGGGTTTATACTCTATTCCTATGTGCAATGCAAAGGAAATGCATGTATGTGATGAGGTGGAGTGGATGAGTGGAGTGGACCCCTTTAATTATAAAAAGAAATAAGAAAACTATTGGATATTTACAAGGAAAATGATCTCAAACATTAATAAAGTTGCTTAGATCGATTGTTGTAAGATTAGCTCAATTGTGAAGCACTCAACTAAACTTGACCTTCTCAATAGGATCAGCTTGAGCTTAGACGTGCTCCAATCAACTCTTAACGGTAAAAGGTCAACTCAGGCCTTCCAAGGATAGCTCAGCTCTTTATGATTCGGTGATTAAGTCAGCTTCTAAATTGCACTCAAACTCAATGAGAAGCAGGTGCTCAATAATTCTTGGCATTCTAACAAGAACATGGGAGCTCGGTAATAGAAATTCTCCTATATGTTCTGCAATATATACGGTACAATTGTAAGGACATCAACTTTAAGTATGTTGTTGTTAGGTTAGGTGCAACTTCATTCAGTTCAATTCTTTACGCCATCATGATCTCTTCTCAGCAGAAGAATTGGCTTCTCTATTCTCCTTAAGTCTAGCATTCTCCAATTTGGGTGTTTACTAATGTTCGAAAGTTCGCTCAAATTAGGCCAATGTTTCTACTATGTTGATTGCTGCTACTTAGATTTACTCGACACTCAACTGCTTAAATGGCACTTGATGTTTGCTCAGTACAGTAGAGCTGCGATAGTAGTCAAGTTATACTATGATTAAATTTGTTTTGGCTTGTCTCATCTCCATCGATTAGTTTGTAGATGGCCCCGTGTGCAATCAATTAGAGCTCCATAGGCACTCAGTTGTGTTTGTGGAGGTCAGTGCAAATCCAATTTTTCTACAACATCATAGCAGGGCTTTAACTGTTGTAGATTAGGCTAAGAACAGGTTGGTTGATTAATCTTCACGATTCAAAGCATGATCTTGGCTTATTGGGTCGTCTCCGCCATATATAAGCAACAAATATCTTGGTTTGGTGCAAAATTTACCTTGGTGATAATGTGGATCAAGCTTGAAACTTGACTTAGACCATAAGCTGCTTTTGTATCACTTTTTTGTTAAAGTAACCGGTACAATGCTTGCATTAAGTCCATCTACTACACTTAGAAAATCACATCACTTAACAAAAAACAACTGCTATCTAGACAAAACAAGCATTAACATGATAAAACCATAAATTTCCACAGTTACATCAATTTTTGCACATCTTTTTCATAAATTAACAGAACATGGTCTAATGCCATGAACATGAGACTAGGTTAAACATGTTTTGCCTTTCAAACTACAAGGATTCATAGTTGTTAGCTCCTTTTCATCCTTTTTGACAAATTATTGCAATTATTGTACTGCAAGTTATTATAGAAGACTAGGGAGGCATGTGGCAACTTCACCAAACATCTACGAAGCAAACATCCTAACAAGTTTAGGATTGAATTAGATCGGCAACAATTACCGAAGGGTAGCAATAGCACCAAAAAGGATACAAGGATTCAGTTTACTGCCGAGAAGTACAATAACGCCCTTACAAAAATGATCAAAGGCATGCATCTTAGTATAGGGTTCGGTTAACATCTAAACTTGAGGCATTGCCATGAAGACACACTAATCCGCAAGCATGCTCATATGGTGCAACAACAATGCATTAATATATTATATAGCTTTACAAGAATGATAAGCTAGAACTGAGAGGTATTTTCAATAACCTTGATACATGTGTTTCCATTTGTTCGAACATTTGAACCGATATGTGGTGTGACAATTCATACATGGGTATTACCTATCACTAGATAGATGACCAATGGATACTGAACAAACATCTAATTGCATTAAGAAAAATGGATGGTGCATACAATGCACAAAACATATATTGTACAATAAGCCAGATTCTTGTAGACTATTTCTTTACTAAAAAAATATTTTCAGTCAGCTTTGATAATATATCGACAAATACTATGAGTATATGTGACCTTTAGAACCTTTGTCAGCCCACATTAGGTGGTATATTTTTTTCATACTAAGTATGCATGTCACATTCTTAACTTGTGCGTTAAAAGTAGAATAAACTTAGTAAAAATAAGATATTCACCTATTTAATTGATTATTGATTACATAATTGATCATTCATCATTAAATAAGGCATGGAAAAAGTTCTGTCTTCAACATGGAATGAAGGCTAAGAAATTTTAAAAAGATGTGATGCACATATGGAACTCAACTTATCAACTTCTTAGGAGTACAATCGACTATAAAAATTTGTTATGCCAATTTACTCTTATGAACATGCCAAACAGCCATTGCATACTAATGACTAATTTATATGTACTAATTTGCTTTTTTTGTTAAAAGTTTTTTATGATTGTATAGGACATTTTCTTAAGTGTATACCCCAACTGTTCACCTTTTTTCTAGAAACACTTAATATCGCAGGCAGTTAGCCATATTCCAATATGATGTAGTGTTGCAAATGAATATCCAAAACATGACACTCAAGTGGCTTTCCTGCTTCACCATATCCCAATGATATATTATTGCATAGCTGTGTGGTATTAGGCACATCGCAAGTTTAAAGGTCTTGGCGGACTCCGTAAGGAGTATTACAATCATATTAATACTTATCAAACGATGTAGATATATACCCTATTAATTATACTTTTTTAAGCAGACAAAATCTATTTTAATTCAATTATACGAAACAGTTCAATATATGTATGGAGGTCAATGATCGATTAGTCCATCACCACCCTCATCTAAAACACCAATTGCAGATGATGTTGCCCTAGGAGATTTGTTCATACTAATGCAATCACAAGCACAAAAACGTATAAAGGTGGAAATAAGAGTACCAAATGCACTAAAATTGAAAGATACCATAACATGGAATTTGAGTTTGGTGATAACACCATGTTAGGGACTTTGACATTTTGGAGCGGTGGAAACATCACAAAAGAACATTCCCTATTCTATCTTGCATAGAGAGACAAGTGCTTGTAGCTCCAGGCTCAGCGGTTTTGGTGGAACAGGTATTTAATTGTGCAGGCAATATATTGGATGACCATAAAACATGTATGACTTCGGTAACAATTGAGGCGGTTGCTTGCATTAAGGACTGGAGTAAGGCAGAAAGACAGTTGCAAGAGATCAATATGTTGACTAGTAAGTAAGATGAATACTTCATTGATTATAACTCTATGGGAAGACAAACTACAGTGGGTACACCCCCCTTAACCTAAGGTGACTAGTTCTTATAACTCTGTCAAGATGCAAATGCAGTATATATATTAGAACAAACTATTTTCATAAAATAAAAAATTTAAATTGTTATTTTTTAAAACACATAGGTCAATATAGTCTTTTTCAAAATTACACGGACACAATTCATTTTTCTAAAATTACTTGCAAATTATTAATCACTTAAAGTAGGCATTGAATTTTGCAATTAAAATTAACAAGCACACTAAAGATTTTATTAAAAAAATGTAAAAAACATGAACTACGATGGGCTATTTCGAATTTTTAGATACGAAATCACCTTCGGGTGACAAAAAAAATCAAATAACTGTATTTCGCATTGTTTTTTGGTCAATGACATTAAATGAGGTAAGGTATAATGTCCCCCTCACATCGCTAACCGTATTGTATTCAAATAAAAAATGTCCATTTCGAATGATTTCAAAATCTTGTGGTTAAACATTATTTCACAAAAATAAGTATAATAATCAATCAAAATAATTCATTAGGTAAATTACTTATGCTATATATTTTTGGAATTCCAAACTGTCACATTATTGCAATATTTATAGTATAATTTTTTCGATTTAAAATGTATGAATTTTTTTTAAAAGGATTGGATCCATTTTTGACCCGCCCCATGCACCAGCAAGTCTATGCATCCAACCGCCCTGCCATCATGGCAAAACTCTTCTGGTCCAAATGTTTAGGATGCAGTCCCAACTGGTTGGATCATGGTTCAAACCCAACCCAGACTAGGAAGACATCTAATTCTTACCTGATCAAAGATGTGATAGTCATGGGCAGTCGACTCCTTAGCTGGACCCTTGAGATCCAGTGTGAATTGGATTTCAGTTCAGAACTAATCGGCTCCAGTTCTAGCTTTCTATTCTTTACATCCCTTTTATATTTAGGTCTACTTGTATGAAATTTATGTATATAATACGTATATGTATGTGTGTTTGCAGATATATGTGTGTGTGTGTGTAAAGAAAAAGGTGTGGTTAAGTAACTAATTTGGAAAACCACGATTGCTCGCACCAACAGTCAGTATTTCACATGGGCTAACACGTTAGAAATTATGTTTACTAAAATTAATTTGACTCGTATTACTAGTCCTACAGGTATGTGAATGCGCACTCAAATCTAATTTAATGTTCATTGAAGAAAGTTTGTAGACTTTTGAATGGTTTTTCATTTATCAAAAAAGAATCACATTCATCATGTATATAGAATATTAAATATATAACTTAGTTTTTTAAAAAATTACATAAAACCAAATTGTGAAAAAAAAAATTATATGAATAGTGTCGTTGTATTATATCTTTGAAGTGTGATACAATTTTTTTTTAAATTACGACATACGATACTCATATAATTATTAAATGTGTATTCCATGACCAACATGCGATACACAATTACACTTATATCACATGTTAGTCATGCGAAACACCTATTTTCACAAGTTTGCCCTAGTAGGTCACTATATCGTCTGTTAGAAATATGATATTTGTGTAAATTCTTATGTCCCATCTTCAACATGCGACATAGCAATAATAGTTTTGTAATTTTTTTCTCCAGTTTGTATTTGTGTAATTTTTTCTCAAAAACATTAAACATGTTTTTCACCCATCATGTATATCAATGAAAGAAAATATTGATGAATAAAGAATTGAAACTACAAAGCCCAACCATATAAGGGACAAATTTCTTCAATAACCAAATTGTATCGCATAGCGATATTATAGATAACATTTAAAAGATGTTAAAAGTTTGCAATTAACTATGAAAAATTAATTAAATATTTAAAATTAAAAAATACTAAACTTTGTCCATTTTATATTTAATTAATTAAAATTTGCTTATTTTTACAATTAACTAACAAGATGAGATTCACTTAAATACTATAAATGATCTTGAAAACTTTGCAATAGAATATTGACATTTTTTAATCTTTAAGTAGTTAATTATAAAATTAGGATAATGTTTAAATATTAATGTAACATTTAACCTATGAATATATTTATCAAATATGGGTTAAGGAAAAATATATATTTAAATAAAAATTACATAGATGCCATCAAATTAAAAATAATTCTAAAAAATGCAAGTTAAACTAATCTCTTTAGACTACTATAAACTCTTATCTTCAAGGAATAGGTTTAGAGCAGGTGTATTGAACTCATCTATCACCTAATTAACAATTTTGCCCCAGATCTAATTTCCATTGAATCGATGTGGATCTTTTAAAAATCCAACATGCTGGAGACTTGTCATCAGAATCCTTGATGAAATTATTCAATGTGACTAACAAAACAAAACGCACAATCGCATTTATAATTTATAGTCCTTTATAAAATTTATTTAGTCATTAAAATTCACCAAAAGGGTACATTCTTGATTAATACATGACAACCTATAATCTCAATCTTCCGTAAAACTATTAAGACCAATAAAATATACATTGAACAACTATACATATTAAAAATCATAACTAAATAAAGAAAGTCTATATTTCACAAAATTAAAAAGATTAACTAATAAAAAATATTAAGTCATCAATAGAAGACTATATTTTGAACTTGGAAAACAATTAAAAAAATAGGATAATACTAAATGATACTCATCAAATAATAAGCATTTATAGTAAAATAATTAGAAAATATATGACATTTAATAACTCTTATAAGAAAATCTATAGTTATAAATAAAATATTATTATATTTTTTTCTAAAATGATTTGATTCAGTTTTATAGATTGATTTGATTTATCCCTACGAATTAACCATAAATTTATGGATTGATTCAGATAAAAAAAATGTTTCAATCAAATTGCTTAAAAAGATCAAATTTTTTGTTTGGTTTGGTTTGATTAGGTATGGTCAATTTTTTTTTTCTCACCCTTGGTAGAAGTCATGTACTTGGTCATTAAAAAATATAGTAGAAACTTAAGGAAACGGAGTGAAAATGATGGAATGTTTTCCTTTTTTTATTGACCTAATATTTTTCTCCACATTGAAGAGAAAGGATGAAAATGGGTGGAAATAGAGTCAAAATTACCAAAATACTCTCAACATGTACTTACTAAAATGAAAAGAAGGATAAATCTATGTATTAGACAATTTTTACCCTTTTAATTTCCTTTTTGTACTGCAAATTAAATAATGTAAATGGAGATGGAAAATCTTTTTTTTTTTTCCCTTTTCCTTTTGTTTTGTATTTATATTTTCTCATTTCCTTTTTAGATTGCAAAACACAGTGTGAAACTTATTCCTTAGGACATGTTTGTTTCCATTTTCCTCCCAAATATTATATTGTAATTATTAAGAATGGAAAATCAGAGATGATCATAAAGACCAATGTTCATACTACTAAATTACTTCATTCTTGAAAAACTTACTTATTTCACTATACGAAGAAATTTGAAAAACAAAATTTGATCAAAATCTCAAAATGTGATTTTGTCTTGCTTACAGATGCCAAGTATAAAAGTAATGCCATTACTATTTTAATCTTCAGATATACACATTAGGAGTAAATAGATAGAGGGGCAAGATAAGAAGGTCTATCTAATAGTCTTTCATCAATTTTTAGCTTGAAATTATAGAATTAATCATAATACGTGACTCTTGAAACTGAAATTGAACATGAATCAAATAATCTATTGCTTTCAAGGAGTTGAGTGAATTTTTGTACTTTTTCATATAAAACTCTATGGCCATACATAATTATTAAACTAAAATTGTAATAAGAGATATAAGGAATGGAAAGTCCCTCCCACCTTCTCTTCCCCCTATTCCTCTCCTTCCTAAACTTTATTAGTGTGCCCATCTTTGAATAAAATGAAGGATCCAATAAAACCCGATGCTTGATGTTAGTAATTCACTTAGTTTAGTGCTGTAAAATATAATAGTAAAAAAAAAAAAAAAAAAACTCTTAGAATTTGAAATATGTGTATTTCTTGTTGGATGAGATGAGGCAAATAATTGAATTTGTAAATGACCTAAATTAATTAGATTCTAAACACAAGTGCATGTGCAAGTAAATGAATGGGGTTTTGTAAGGAATGAGTTTCAAAGTGAGCACATACTATGATGAAGCGGCAGGAAGTTTATATGTTTAGATGGTCTGTTTTTCGTCTATATTTGTATCTGAGTCGAAATGATATGTGTAAATGTATCTAATTTACATCTATATTTATTTATATTTGATCTTTTTATGAGAACTGTCAACTTTGTTATATATATATAGATATATATTATTTCTTATAAATAATTTGTTAGAAAAAAAAGTTTGAAAAAAGTATCTGTATCCACCAAAAATAGTTGGTCAAACAGACTCATATCATCATCCGATTCTGACATCACCAAATCGTAGCAAAAAGCACTGCATCTCATTGTTAATATAGGTTTGTTTGGTTGGTTGGTTGGTTTTGATTGGTTGAGGTTTGGTGTTTATTTGAATTAGATTTTTTATTAAGAAATGGATTAGAAAACATATATATTTATTTATAAATAGATCAAACAAACTAGATATAGATAAGATACAAATAAAATATAAATATAGATTAAATATAGATATAAATAAAAATTAAACAAATATTTAAATACAAATACAGATTAAATATAGATATAAATAAAAAATTAGATAAATATAGATATAAATGAAGTTCAAACAATCGTTCCTATCGCAGATGAATTGGTTATCCACGAAAATTGACATTTGGTCAATTTTTTTTATAAGATTGAGTCAAAGCAGGTGCTTCTTGCTAAAGTCCCTAGCTACGAGAACGTTCTGTATAAGCCAGGATCTATATTATTAAATTAAAAACAATGTGCTTCTATTATTTTTTTTTTTTTCAAAGCATATTTCGTTTTACTTTATCACACTTTCCATATTTTCATTCAGTTAAATATTAGAAAAGAGTCTGAAAATACACGTGGACAATAATGTAAAAAAACCCGAAAACTTCTCCCTTTTGATTCTCCAACCTTAATGCCTTCAGAATATTTTTTTCCCCAAATACATTTTTACCTACTATAAATAGTGTCTCACTTCAAACAAATTTGCAAATTGTAAATAATCAAAACACGAGCATATAATATAATATACAAAATATCAAAGTACGTTCTTATTCCCATCTATTTTTATAAAAAATATTTTTATAATTTGATCACAATTAGATATAAATCTTACCATTCAATAATTTATAGAATTAGTTTGAAGAAATTTTTTTTAAAAAAATACAAAATGGTTTGTCAAGGTGGGCATGTGTATAGTTAATAACGAAAAATAAAGAGGTGGTCCTTAGATCATCTATTTTTGGCAATAACCTCTATTGAGGGTGTACCATATAAACAAATGGAGTTACATACAATACATATGCGGTATTACATAAGATCCCACATGGTTATTTGGTACACCCTCAATGAAGGGTATCGACAAAAATAAATGGTTCAAGGATCACCTACCTATCTCTCGTTATAACTGAGTTTCTGCACTATTGTTTTTCAAGCTGGACATATAGGATTGTGACAATTATTACTTTTAACAATATTTGTGAGCATAACAGTTCTCGTTTCCTTTTTTAAATTTTCTTTTATTTAGTCAACCATACAACTTCCTTCTAATTTAGAGACTAGAGAGTTATATTTAAATTTATTAAATAGTAAAAGTAAGACACCAAAACCCATCTTCTAATTTAAACAATCTAGATAATACAAGATGAAGAAGCCTATTTACCTACTTTAGGATCCGCCATGTCCTAGCAACCACGTGGCCATATGGCATGATGTCAACTTGCACTTCCATCATAACATCCTAGTGTATTTCTAAATACATGAACAAACTACTAAACTCTTTCTTAATTGTAATATCCTTCAAATATAGATAATAGAGTTCTAATCATAAAGGTGCCTTTTGATGCAATGTCTTAGAGTTCATTAAAACTCTAAAGTTGAGCATATTCTGTGCAGAGCTATACCAGGATGGGTAACCTTCTAAAAAGTGCTAGCACTAGAGGACAAAATCATGCAGTATGTGATCAAAACAGATAATAACTCGGTGGATAGAGTTCCAAGACATTACAGGTGTATCAGAGCAGTTCATCAACCAGATACTAAACCCATCTTACAAGGAGAGAGTTCAATACATAAAGTCTAGCTCTCTCATTTCTCGGCACACGTGGCATTGAAGACGGACCCCCCTCTGTTTTATTATTTTGTACTCTCTTATCTTGGAACATATGACATCCCAAATCACTTATCCATAGATAACCAAGATATATTGTTCCCATTTCTTAATTTCAACTAATGAAGAAAAACTAATGGCAATGAAGAACTGGCATTATTATGCCCTTCAACTTTCTAATGCTAAACATGGTACTTCATGGTTATTTTCGACTAAGTAGTATTTTTATAATTTTTTATTAAAAATATTTTTTATTAACCTATTATTATTATTATTATTATTATACCCTTCTCTAATAAATAGAGGACTTCTCTTCTCAGTTGGCACATTTGAAACATTAGCATACTATAAATAGATAGTAAACAACCAAAATGACTCCCTCCAAAGATTAAAACACTTAAAGTTGCCATGAACAAATAAGGAATCATTAAAGACATCGGGTTTGATTCAATATTACACACACATTAAAGAGATCGAGTTTACCTATTCCTTCTATTATGCTTCTTCCTAAAATGTCTCTCTACCTGTTATCAGCTTAAGATTTCTCTAAGAGACACCTAACACATCTTTTTCACGTGATAGGCTAGTTATGATAACCATGGACAGATCTAAAAAGGGGTTAGAAGGGCCTCGACCACCAAACTCATTTATTTTTTTAAAAAAGACAAAATATATATTACATGTATATTATAAAGAGCAAATAAAGGTTTAGTGTTTAAGTATTTAGGTTCAAATCCAACTAATCATGGGTTCAAATCCTATAAGTGTACTTTTTCAAAATGCATGTATTACTCATTCAATATTGTCCATATTATATTGAATGAATTTTTTCACATAGACGAAGTTTTGGAAACTATCACACACTAAAATCATCGATAAAATGCAATATAATTATAATCGCAAATCAATACATTTAATAAATTAATTAAGGGCTAAACCCCCAAGTCAGTTAATCTTGCATTCGTCCTTAATAACAACCCTTCATACAATAATAGATATTATATATCTGCCATATTTTTAAATTTGAATTCATATGACATTATTATATATTGAATATTACAGATGTGTTGTATATATTATTCGAAAACCGCATATAGAACGAATTTACACCCTCTGTGACAAAGGTTAGGAAATCCTTTTTAAAAGACTCTGCGATCTTCCACTGTTAGTCCCCAGGCTCCCGCTCAAAGAGATCAATTTGGCTCGAGTCTTCCTTAAGGCCACATTCCCCAAGTGAAGTAGTTCCTCAAGCCAAAGCAGTATTTGGTAAATCCAAATCATGGTAAATCCTAAGGAACTCTTTTACCCATCATTCTTTTTAATCCTTACTCGAAATATGTTCTAACATTATTTATCTATTAATATACCCAATGACTATCTACTTATTTACCAAGTATCTTTAATTTATTACTTGGATCATCTTTTAAATATTAGCTTTACTTTATCCGTAGTACTTCTACTTACTAACATAAAGATTTATCCTAACTATCACAAGATATTAATATGAACACTAATTTATTAATATTGTTTATCATTATCTATTATATTTAGTAGGAGCAGACGTAAGATTATACAATTGGAGGGTTGTACCTTAATTAATTTAATCTTAAAATTATTTATTAATATTCGCTCGCTATTATAATTATATTATATTTTATATATTTATGAGAATTTCATAATGATTTCAATGTGATTTTTTCAAGCTTGATGAAAAAAAATCAATCAAACAATAATTAAGAGTATTTAGTGCATTTCATAAGGGATGATATATATGTCACTTGAAAATTAATTATTAATAAAAAAATATAGAGTTAATATTTGTATAAATTTTTCTTTTAATAAAAATAAATCATAAAATATATCTAGATAGGATATTTATTCAATACTTTGTGTTCATTTCTTAGCATTACATGTAATTAATGTGCAATGTGATTTCTTTCAACACAAATAGATCATAAAATATATGTAGATAGGATAATTATTCATAATTCATGTACATTTAAATAATATTAATTGAAGAAAAAATTTACTAAATCAAATTATATGATTAGTGTGCAATAAGATTAAATCGTAATATGGATAATAATAATAATTATTACTTTGTGGTACTTTGAATTACAATAGTTATTAATAAGAATTTATTTAGTTTGTTAATTTTATGATAAAAGAATTTAATGTTATTGTTATTGTAAAAGAAAAAGTTAAAAAGAACCATAATTTATATATATAGAGAGGAGAGAATAGTTAGTATATGAGAGAGAGAGAGAGAGTAATTAGTATATAAATGAATAAAAAAAATAGTCCCATGGGATTTGAACCCATTATCTCATGGATACAAAAGAAGATACTTAACCACTAGACCACACATATTTTTATTTCATAATTCTCTCTTTATAATGTACATATTATTTTAAAATTAATTTTTCCCAAGTCTGGGGGGCGAGGCCCCAATCGACCCTTCAGATCTGCCCCTGATGTTTAGCCCATACTACCTTATTTAAATTCTGTCAATATTTTATCATAATTTCCATAATGGATATTATTATATTAACACTCTTCAAAGGGTTTGTTCAGTAAATTTGCTTCCTTGAAGCAAGAGAAACCCAAGGGCCAAAAAAAAAAAGGCAAGAGAAACTCCGGGACAATAATTCTAGTCTTCTTAAGACATGCATTATTTCATTTATTTGTACTTGTTTTTCATTCATGCATATTTTAGACTATTTATGAATTATTTATTTTCTTTAAATCATTATTTATATATATAAATCAATTCAGTAATTATCTTATGATATTTGTTTGTTATAAACAAACACGCAATCGAAAAATGATAATAGCAAGCAGAAAGTAAAGAACACACAGATTTTTCGTGGAAACCCTTTCGGGAAAAACCACGAGCAGAGGCGAGAGAGGAATCACACTATATCAAAGTAGGAGTACAAGAATTAAGAGATTTACAATTCTAATCTTTCAGATCTGTCAATAAAAAATTTGTGTTTGTGATGTGTTTGAAGTATGTTAAGAAACCCTAGAAACAACACACATATATATATGTGTGTGTAAAGATAACCGACATAACAACCTAATTATGATATTTAAGTATGTAATTAATGAGTAATAAAGGCCTGAATTATGACCATTAAATGTATAATGAATAAATAATAAATATATAGTCAAATATTCATTCATTAACATTTAACTACAGGAGTCGGTTACAGAAATCGGGTCATAAACAGTCGGTTACAGAAAACGGGTCATAAACTCCAACAATCTCCACCTTGTCACAAATTCTAGATTAACAAACACAATAAACTCCAAAACTTTGATAAACAACTTCACCTCTTCCACAAGTTCCTCAAAGGAATCAATCAGCTACCAATACTAAGCAAGTTCAAGCAATGCTCAAACTTTGCAATGGGAAGTGTCTTAGTCAATATATCTGCAGGGTTGTCATGAGTATTCACCTTGCTTACTGCAATATCTCCTCGAGCAATAATATCACGCACAAAGTGATAACAGACGTCGATATGCTTAGTCCTTTCAAGGAACATCTGATCCTTAGTCAGAAAAATCGTACTTTGACTATCACAAAATACTGTAGACGTCTTCAAATTGCTAAGCTTAGAAAACAACCCTTTTAACCAGATAGCCTCTTTAATCGCCTCTGTAATAGCCATGTATTCCGCCTCTGTAGTGGATAGAGCAACAGTAGCTTGTAAGGTGGCTTTCCAACTAATAGCACAGCCATCAAGAGAGAAAACATACCCAGTGATAGATCTTCTTTTATCCGAGTCCCCGGCGAAATCAGAATCAACAAATCCGACTACCCCATCTCTAGTTTTCCCAAAATGTAAACATACATTAGTAGTTCCTCTTAAGTATCTGAAGATCCACTAGACTGCTTTCCAGTGTTCCTTGCCAGGATTCTCCATATACCTACTAACAACACTAATGGCATGTGCCAAATCTGGACGCGTGCAAATCATTGCATACATAAGAGATCCTACTGCACTAGAGTGAGAGACCTTTGACATATAGTCAATTTCATCTTCTGATTTAGGAGATTGATCAGACGACAGCCTGAAATGACCTACTAAAGGGGTACTAATAGGTTTAGCACTCTTCATATTGAACCTGGCGAGTATCTTCTCAATATACCCTTTCTGACTCAAGTGTAAGATGCTTGATTTTCTGTCTCTTGAAATTTCCATACCAAAAATCTTCTTGGCTGCACCCAAGTCCTTCATCTCAAATTCCCTGTTCAATTGTGCTTCAACTCTGTCTATCTCTCCTCTATCCTTAACCGCTATCAACATATCATCTACATACAACAGTAGATATCGAAACGACCCATCTTCACACTGCTTGAAATATACACAACTGTCATAATTACTTCTCTTGAAATCATGAGAAGTCATAAAAGAATCAAATCTTTTATACCACTGTCGTGGTGATTTCTTCAACCCATATAGGGATTTCTTTAATCTGCACACATGGTCTTCTTTCCCTAAGACCCCAAAACCTTCTGATTGATGCATGTAAATGTCTTCCTCAAGTTCACCATGCAAGAATGTAGTCTTCACATAAAGCTGCTCTAACTCAAGATCCTCTATAGCCAAAATACCAAGCAGTGCTCGAATAGAGCTATGTTTCACAATAGGAGAAAACATGTCAGTAAAATCAATACCTGGTATTTGACTGTAGCCTTTCGCGACAAGCCTAGCTTTGTATCTGGGTTCTTCACAACTTGAGTCTCCTTCCTTTTTCTTATAAACCCACTTGCAGCGAACGGCTTTCTTACCCTTGGGAAGTTTCACTAACTCCCATGTTCTATTCTTCTAGAGGGATTCCATTTCTTCTTGTATAGCAATCATGCACTTACCAAAATCATCACAACTAACCGCTTCTGTGTGAGTGGACAGTTCCAAACTTGAATCAACATCATCAGCCACATTTAAAGCATATGCAACTAGATCCGCTTCCCCATATCTCAATGGAGGCCTTATCTCTCTCCTGGGTCTTTCTTTGGCAATCAAATACTATGGCTGCTGAGATGTAGAAGCCGTTTGAGAGATAGGCTTAGTTGAATCTGTATTGATGTCAAACTCCACCTGCACACTTGATTTCTACTGGGTTTCATCAGAAGTAACAGCAGGACATAAATTATGCAACATAGCTGATTCATCAAATATAATGTCCTTACTAATAACAACTTTCTTCAATTCAGGACACCATAATTTATATCCTTTAACCCTAGTCTTGAAACCAAGAAATACACACTTTAGGGATCTAGGCTCAAGTTTACCATTATTTATATGAGCATATGCAAGACATCCAAATATTTTCAAATCTGAATAATCTGCAGGGGATCCAAACCATACCTCATGTGGAGTCTTCTTCTCAATGGAAGTTGACCGAGATCTATTGATCAGTAAACAAGCTGTGGAGGCAGCTTCCGCCTAGAAAGATTTTGGCAACTTCGAATTGGAGAGCATACATCTCACCTTCTCCATAATGGTCCTGTTCATACATTCTGCAACCCTGTTTTGCTGGGATGTACAAGAAACCGTGAGATGTCTAACAATCCCTTCAGACTTGCACAAGTCATTAAATTCACTGGAGCAGAATTCCAAGCCATTATCAGTGCATAGACGCTTCACCTGTTTTCTAGTCTGTTTCTCAATCATCGTCTTCCACACTTTGAACGTAGATAAGGCATCACATTTCTGCTTCAGAAAATATGTCCAAACCTTTCTGGAGTAATCATCTATGATTGTCATCATATAGCTGGCACTGCCACTGGAGGGCACTCTAGCAGGACCCCAAAGGTCATAATGAATATAGTCCAGAGTGCCTTTAATATTATGGATACCTGTGGTGAACTTGACCCGTTTCTGCTTCCCAAAAACGCAGTGTTCACAAAACTTTAATTCGTTGATGCCTTGCCCATTCAAAAGTCCTCTCCTACTCAATTCATTCATACCGGCTTCACTCATATGCCACAGACGCATATGCCATAGCCTTGTAACATCATCATCTAACATGGAGTAACCAATGGCTGCATCACCTGTAACAACAGAACCTTACAAAGAATAAAGGTTAGCAGTCTTTCTATGGCCTTTCATCACCACCAGTGAACCCTTACTGATCTTCAGGACTCTACCTTCACCAGTATATCGATACCCCTTCAGGTTAAGGGTACTAAGAGAAATCAAATTTCTCTTCAAATCAGGAACGTGTCTCACATCACCAAGCGTCCTGACCACGCCATCAAACATCTTTATCTTGATCGTTCCAATGCCTGCAACTTTACAAGAAGTGTTATTTCCCATCAAAACAATACCTCTGGAAACGACTCATATGTTGAAAACCAGTTCTGATTGGGATACATATGAAAGGTACATCCAGAGTCCAAAATCTACTCTTTACTGGCCTGTGAATCAATGTCAGAAACAATAAGAAGATCACCATCAGTATGATCTTCAACAACATCGGCCTCAGCCGTTTTGTCAAATTGATTTTGCTTTTGATTCTCACCAGTCTTCTTATTTTTATTTTGCAGTTTATAGCATTCTGCCTTAATGTGGCCTTTCTTCTTGCAATAGTTACAGGTTTTAAATCTATTAGAAGATTTAGATCTGCCTCTAGAATTCCCACCAGACTTACGATCTTGACTCCTACCATGAGCTACCAAACTTTCAGAAGTAGACTCAGATTTAATCACCAAGTGTTTTATCTTTTCAAAAGAGCTTAAACCAGCATAAACTTCATCAACCGACAAAGTATCATGACTATACAAAAGGGTATCTCTAAAAGTCGCATATGATGGAGGCAAAGAACACAATAAGATTAAACCTAAATCCTCTTCATCATACTTAACTTCTAACGTTTCTAAATCAGAAACAATTTCTTTAAAGGTTGTTAAGTGATCATCAAGAGACGCACCTTCTTCCAAACGATGAGAATATAATCTCTGTTTCAAATGCAACTTACTGGTTAAGCTTTTCGCCATACATAGTTGTTCCAACTTCAACCATAATGTGGCGGCGGTCTTTTCCTTAAGCACATCCTATAGAATCTGATTCGACAAATGGAGATGGATCTGCGAAAGGGCTTTTCGGTCTTTTGCTGCTTTTCTTCCTGTGACCAAGATGCAGGCATCTTCTCAAACCCTAAAAGTGCGTCATCAAGATCCATCTGTGCTAAAACCGCTCGCATCTTCACCTGCCTTAACGAGAATCTGGTGTTGCGATCCAAAAGAGGAATATCGTACTTCATGGTTGCCATTATCAAAACCTACGCTCTGATACCAGTTTGTTATAAACAAACGCGCAATCGAAAAATGATAATAGCAAGTAGAAAGTAAAAAACACACAGATTTTACATGGAAACCCTTTTGGGAAAAACCACAGGCAGAGGCGAGAGAGGAATCGCACTATATCAAAGTAAGAGTACAAAAAATTGAGAGATTTACAACTCTAATCTTTCAGATATCTCAATAAAAAAATTATGTTTGTGATGTGTTTGAAGTATATTAAAAAACCCTAGAAACAAGACACATATATATATGTGTATATAAAGATAACTGACATAACAGTCTAATTATGACATTTAAATATGTAATTAATGAGTAATAAAGACCTGAATTATGACCGTTAAATGTATAATGAATGAATAATAAATATATGGTCAAATATTCATTCATTAACATTTAACTACGGGAGACGGTTACAAAAATCGGATCATAAACAGTCGGTTACAGAAAACGGGTTATAAACTCCAACATAGTTTAATTATATTAATGCATTTAACTTTTGCAAGTGAATGGCAAGTGTGTGTATATATGTATATAATAATAATAATAATACGAAGAAAAGGCCATAATGCAATATGATGTGCAAATTAAACCCACTTTGAGGAGGATATCTTGTAATGAATGAGTTTAAGAACGAGCACATAGAATGAGGATGAAGCGGCGGGAAGCTTATACACGGCATGATGGATATCGTCATCCAATAATGTCATACTGATATTGCCACAACATAGCTAAAGGCACAACTTCTCATCATTATTTTATATTGTTGCCCATTGATCAAATATTTTAATAAAATTGAGTCAAAGTAGGTCCTTGCTAGGAAGCCTCACTATTCTAAGTCCCTATGAAGGATGGCTGGTATAAGCTAGGATATATATAATTACAAATCTCCAAAAGAGTCATCCCTTAAAAAATCTTAGGATTAGTTATGGAAAATGTATTTATATTTTATTTTTCTTTATACAGCACTTCTAAAATTCTATAATTTGTTAATAAAACTATGTAGTCAAATCGTTTCATTAAAATAAATATAATAATTAATATATTAAGTATTTTAATTTTTCGATCAAAATTGAGTACGATTTTAAATAGTTAAATAACCAATAAAATCAATTCCATTGAAAAACATAACGTAATCATAGAATTTTCTTATTCAATATTTAATTTCACTTTGTTATACTTTATATATTTAAATATTTTTTTCGTTTAGACAATATTAGTTAGACGTTGAAAACGAGTATGGATATAAAACCCAAATTTTTTCCCCACCTTTGATTTCTCTAACCCCAACCTCTGAATTCTTTTTTCTATTTTTCTCTTGACCAAATACATCCATATGCCTAAATAATTAGCGCATTAATTAATAAAATATTAATGACAAAAATAATACTTAAATTTTTATAAAAATAATAATTAGGTTCCTAAAGTTTGGTTTTAAACGTACTTGAATAAAGTTTTCGTTAACTTTTTTCATACCTGAAGTTTGGTTTGATAATTTTGATACATAAACAAAGTTTTCATTTGACTTTTTTTCGTACCTAAAACAAGTTCAATAAGATATGAAAAATGTTCGTAAAAAGTTTATTCATGTATTAAAATTATTAAAACCAAATTTTAGATACAACAAAAATAAATAAAAACTTTATTTGGATACTAAATATTTTAAAACCAAACTTCATATATCTAATTATTTTTTTATAAAAGTTGATGTATTATTTTTACTATTATTTATTATATAAAATATCACATATCATTTTCCCTTTTCTTTAAAAGGAAAAAAAATGACGCATCATGAGATCATGCTCGATGAATTGAAATTTCAATCATTTGGAAATTGGATTTCCATCTACCTCCTATCATTGATCGACATCACCGAGGAATTATTTGACCAAACTGGACAGCAGGGGACTATAGTGCACTCAGAAGTCTCAGCAAGGATGGAAATTCGCTGCCCTAAATATGTTTTATTCATCTTGTCCTGACGAATATATGATTGTCATCTATACGTAAAATAATAGTAATTATTTTTTTATTTTATGAATGTTTTTATTTCTTAAATTTATTAACACATGTCAAGTTTTTATTAGTTAGGATAATTGTTTTTTTCATTCAGTAACGCAATAGGGGGTCCACTAAAACAGTAAAACGCCACTTTCTTTTTCCCACCCCAAACACCCCCTCCCCCTACAGAGGAAAGGTTCGATGGCATATAAAAAAGTTGAGTCAGTAATACAATCGTACCCCTCGGATAACACCAAAAGAAAGCAAATCTCTACCGTTTCCTCACGCCATCTTACCATTAGTATTATTAAAATTAAATTAATAATAAAAAAATTAAGAAGTTTAATCACAATTGAAAAAGATTTAAACATTTTATTGATGTGACGAAACCGGCTCTATGATAGCCGTTATAGGATTATAGAATTTTTTAATATATTTGGATTGTTTAATTTTCATCTATATCTAATTTACCTTTGTATCTTATATATTTTTAATCTATTTGATCAATATATAAGTAAATATATTTGTTTTTTATATGTATATATTTCTTAACAAATAGTCTGATTCAAACACAATTTAAACCGATCCCAGACTAATGGAAATCCAACCACCCAAACAGATAACAAGCTACTTTAGCTACATTGGGATTCATCATGTCTTGCTACCATGTGGCTACATCACATGTGCAATAGATTTCTCAACTTGTACTTTTATCATGACATCCAATTGATGTTATTTCTCAATACATGAACAAACCATCAAAGTCTTCCCATGGTGTTTCATTACTCCTATTTATTTTACAAGACACCTTAGGTGGCCGAATGAGGTTTTTTATTAATATGGGTCTTTTTTGAAACTTAATCTAAAAATGGGCTCCAAGCAAGATATATTATATTTCTAGGCGAGTGGAGGTGCATGTACGACCTATGTCTTTGTTGTATCTCGATTATTAGGAAGAACATGCAGGTTTAACACGCACTTTAACAATTTACATGGAAGGCCAGGCTTTTGCACCTTCTACTGGACTAAATTCAAGTCTGAATGATGAACCTTCCATTCGCATCTTCTCTCTTTCTCTCATCCTCTTTAATCTCTCTTGCTCTTATCTTCACCCCCACATAAAAACTTGCCCCATTCTCAACCATGGTTGTATTTCTTCATCCCAAATCAATACATTCAAGCAACCAAGGTCGCAAAAGGTGAAAACCCTTTCTTTTTCTCCCATTTTTTTCATTACGTGATGTAAGTAGAGGTGGGCATAAGGTGCATTCAATTATGTGATTATAAGTTGCTAAGGGCATGAGGAATTTGCTTTGTACTTTTATTGCCTTAACTATGGTTTTACAAGACGCTACATTGTAGCCAATATATGGGGAAATTGTAAATTATTCTCCTAAACTTTTATCTAGGTGTGGATTTGTCCCCTGAATTTTCAAAAAAAAAAAAAAAAGCTTTTTAGTCTCTTAAACTTTCACAACTTGGCACGATTAAAGATACTTAACGTTTTTTGTTAAAACAAAACAAGAGGAGTTGGAAAATACCTCCTTGAACTTTCACTTATGTGCAGATTTACCCTCACCCCCTAGCCACCCACCCTCGCCAAATTCTTTAAGAAATATTAATTATCTTAACTGCATCAATTTTTGAAAGCTTAATGGGTTAAAAAGATTACTTTGAAAGCTGAGGGGATAAACTTGCACCTTGATAAAAGTTTAGGCAGATAATTTGCAAATCCTCCCTAATATCTGAACATCAAGACATGGAGTATGAACGCTAGCAGTATGATTAGAAGCTACTAATCATGTTTTCTAGCTATCGTCTAGATGTTAAGACATGATGACTAGACACCAACATGATCAGAAGCTGATGATCATGAATTTGTAAGTTAGAGTTTGGGCATCAAGGTATGGGATCCATAATAACAAGAGGGTTAACTATTGGTCATTTTTTATCAATATGGAGTCTGAACCCCATGTGAGTTAGGTATTGGACACCTAGTAGTTTCTAGATGGCATCATCCAATCAATAAGTTTGAATACTGCCATCGGAGAGCATTTATTGTAGGGACAAAAGTGACAATCAAATTATAACAAGAATTTATGAATAAGTGACATTGTGAAAAAATAATAATAATAACTTTGGAGAGCTCTTAATTTGCAAACCAACAAACCAATTACTTCATTTACCCCTTCTTATCTTTTCTTTATCAATTTGCAAATTGTATTTCAAGAGTTTTATAATGCCCATTGAGTAGTTACTATATTGTAAAAGGCACTACTATTAAGATTTGTTGTGTATTTGTAAACATGGTATGGCTACTTATGGGCATTGATCTTCTGGTGATTAATAAAAATATGACGAATTTTTCGATTGGAGACATTAATGTTCTTGAGAGTGAGATGAATTTGATCTTATAACCTCTCTCTCTTTATTTTTTGCATTATATTTGTCATTAATTTTTTTAACTTAATGTAATTTCAATACATACACTTGATAAGATACCATAGCGATATTATAATTGTTGAGTGCTATTTGTTAAAAATTCAAGGTATTTGATTACACTTTGCATGGTCAATACATTTTGCATGAAGCACACATAAACACTTATGTTATTCTTTTTCTTTTGTTCTTTTGGCCATCATAAACATGCAAATTCTTAAACATTCTCAAATTGCAAATTGCTTGAGAATAATAATTAAACTAATATTAAGAGTGTGACAACATTAGCAAGATTTTAATGCCATAGAGGACATTTGAATCTAACTTAACTTAAAGGCTTGTCAATTTTTATAGATTCAAACAATTCAAACAAATTGACTCACAGCTAAACTAAACTAATAAGCATACTTAGTTTGAATCAAATTGATAAGAGATGAACAAAGCACTTATTTACTACACAAGTTATAATCTCCATAGTGTTATTCCTCTCTTTTTTATTATTATTACCATATTTAGCATGGTTAAAGCACATTAAAGTGGATTTTATGAGAGTTTAGCTTTTCAAGCTCTTAGTAAGCTGACTAATCTTATTTGTCTCTCTCTAGATTTGCACTTATATAGTTACTGTTGTTCTTATGGTTTTTTGCGATTTTGCTTTTATTGTTGTTTCTATGAGTGTGAGGCATGTTTTAGAGCCATTACATAATCAAACATTGAACTTTTTTGTTTATAGTACATTTGTTTTGGAAAATCAAGTGTATTCTACATTTGATCACCATATTGATTGTTATATGAATAATAATAAGTTGAAGAAATGTTATCATTTAGCACAGCTAAGATAAATTATAGAATGAATTAAAATAAGAATAGCTAATTTCTATATGGTCTAAAATGGATTTTAAGACACTTGCTAATTATTGATTTGCTTCAAAATATATAGATCATCAAACTAGAATAGACTTGTAATAATCAAAAGAATTGAATGAAATCTAAGGTCACCTTACGTTGATTTGTCTAATGGAAATGCTCTCCTAATAAAGTACACTTATTAGGATTTTCGCACATTCTTATTCCAATCCAACTCATAACATAACTGGCTATAACAACAATTTCCTTTTGTTGGTGGATGTTTCTCCTCTCAAACTAGACCAAGATGAGCCTATTTGCCAACAAGAGCTACCCACACATAAAACACACTAGATAGCATTTGAGCTATTCAATGGAATTTGAACATTGGCTCTTATACCACTTGTTGCCAACAAAAAGTAGTCCCAAATTAAAGTCTACCTATGGTACTCAACTATCCATCTTGAATTTTCATATTCATGATAGTGATTTAGCTTTCTCCTTCTTGTTTCCATAGGTATATTCCAAGCTCGTCTTTCCTACTAGAAGAGTCTTCTTACCTTAGCCACAGTCGCTTGTATGTTTGAGAGGCCCAACTTATTTGTGTTTCATTTTTCCATGACCTCGTTAAGAGAGACACCAAGTCAACCCCTAATCTATTGACTTGCAATATGTCAAACCTGCCTTTAAAATACACCTATTATTAGAACAAAATACCTTGCTAATGCTTCTTGATACAATATAAGCTCCTGTTATATACTTTCACTTGGACACTCAAACCATAAGATGTGTGTTTATTTAAATTTCTATGGGTAGATTGTTTGTTAAATTTGTCGCAATTAAATAGAAAAGAATGACACTAAGACATCACTTTCACCTTATTTGTTCTTTTGAATAGTAGGTAAACTCTTGAGAGTTATCATCAAATGAAGTCCATGTTTATGCCTATAGACATGCCTTGGTTACTAATTTCTTAAGGTTAATTGGTTTCAATGCAGGTTATCGTAATGGCACTTTTGGTACGCTGAAATGGATCGGAATGGAATCGTGATTCCAGCTTTCATTCTCTTTCCTAATATTTGGAACCATTTCTAGAAGCCGAAATCGTGATTTCTTGGAATTGACGATTCCGACTTTGAAGGGAAATTCGATTTCACCTTTGACAAGGCAGATTGTGATTCCATTCCACTCTTATTAATTATTTGTAGTATAATTACTTTTTTAACTTATCATGTATTCATACTTTGCATTTATTACTAAAGACGTTCCCAACAATTACACTTTTTAGCCATTCAATTCCATATAATCTTTCAAACATAAGAATAGATTTGTCATTCCCGAACTCATTTTGTTCCAATCCATTCCATTTCAAATCATTCCTACGTACCAAACTTGATATAGTAGTTTTGATCCTCGCAGTGCACTATCAAGATCAATCATTCAATTGCAATTATAAGTTAATGGATCCTTTCTAGAATGGTTGTTGTGCACCTCTTTACATATCTCTTGCTAAAAGATTAAACAATAATTAGGCAAAGCTTGAAATAAATTAATTACGAGAGTCAAAATATGGAGGAAATGAACAAAGGAGCACAGATCCAAACCTTGAGTTTGATACCAAATGATACAAACACATGCATATCAAGTCATATTAAGAGGGCTTTCATGCCTAAAATTTGGAAGTGTTCACGTTAAATTTGATCATGAGCTTTACACGAAAATTCAATTTAATATCTGAACTTTAAAGTGGTTGATTTAATACCCAATCAATTCTTTTATAGTTATGTTTACAAACTTGTTAATATCATTTGCTCTATTTGCTGACGTAGAAGAGGGCAGTGCATTTTGGAATTTTTACTAATGCCCCAACATCGTTTAGAACTAATATAGATTACTTCTTCCATGTCAAAAAATAGATCAAACAATATTAGTAAGATAGTAAAAATAGTCATTAAAAATTTGATTGTATGTTAAATTGATCATTTCAAAATTCAAGTATCAAATTAAATATTTTATGCAAAATTCAGATACCAAATTTGATATTATAATTTATAAAAAAAAAAAAAAGAACCTAGTAAAAGTCGATAAGTAGGATGAATTTTATGCAAGTCCTTGATGAATTAGTAACTTTAGTTTAATAAGCCAATAGCAGTATAGTACTAGTGATTCGCTATAACACCATTTGGACAACATAGGTTTGAAAAGGATGAAAGTGCTCACTCATTCAAGCCAGTCGAGGCTCTATTATAAGAAAATGACACGGTGAATAAGAATTTTTTATTCTGTTCCACTTTATTGCTATCTGGTCTCGGCTCGTTCAAAAGAAATGCCATCAAAAGTGACAACTTCAAACTTAAACCATTTCATTCCATTGGGTGATGAGTCCCCGCGTTACGTTCAAACAAAATGAAGATCCATCCGAATCATGCAACAACTTTTCTTGCTTAAGCGGTGAAACTTTGTGATCAGCCATTATCCCGTTTAAATTTCATCATTACCGTCATTTCCTCCCGATGCATTTCCACAATCAAACCCATTCAGATTGCTATTTTAGGAAACTTGGCTTTGAGATCACTTATTAATCAAATTAGAGGTGGAATAGAGATCCCAAGGAAACGTAATTCGCCCTCTTAAATTTTCTAAATGCTATGGCCGAAAAAAAATTATGATTAAATTAAATATAACCTATGCATGAAATGACTGCTTGAGCCCGAAAAAGATGTGCAGGTTTTTAATTTCCTTGGATCCTCAAGGATTTTGATACTTCCATTGTTTCAAAGGTTGATATATGCAATGGCTACCCTCATCGCACCTTAATAGTTAAGTCTAAGATTAGGGGGAAAAAAAAAAAAAAAAAAAGCCAAAAATGAGGATTATGCTAAAATCATCAGATGCATCATATGCCGTTAAACTATTGATGCATTCAGGCAGGTTAATTATAAGGTAAACACTAAATGGGTTGAAAGAGACATTTGTAGATGAAAATAGGTCTAAACGCAAGCTGTATGAGCTAAAGAAAGATAATAAAAGCCATGTAAAGAGAATGCAATACTGCATTATTCTATCTAAGTTGAAAGTGACCTTTTTTATATATTTTGAGACTCCAATTGATTATTCTTTACGATCACATTTATTGGAGTTGCTAGTATAAAAATCAAGACACAAGCAACTCTCTACATGAATAAAGTAAGTTACTTGCAAAGTTTCTTACGGTCTAGAGTTGCTCTACCAAGCAACTTGTACTTGTGTTTTTTATTGGTCCATACTATGACAACAAATAGTACATTTTTTAAAACAAAAAGAAAATTTAAAAAAATCGGCTATAGAATGGAAAAATGGCCATTGTGACCATTCATGAAATATGATAGTTTCGGCCATTATAACAACAGAAATTTTTTTTTTTAATTTCTTCATCTATAAATATATGAAAATTTATGAGTTTTTTACTCTTAGAATTCATTACAATTTTTAACTATTCTAAAAATCTCTCCATTCGTAAATTGTACTTATGTATAGATCCAAATAATTCTCAAAACTTGCCACATGTTGATGATTCACCAAACTCATAAAATTTTCAAACACGACTTATTTCACAAGTCAGATCATACTTTCTATTTAGTGCATTTTTCCAAGTTCTTCATTTACAATGTCCTCCAAATTTCACAATTATGAACCAAAACCCATAAAACCTTTCTCATAATCCAAGAAGTATGACAACACCATATTTTTAATATGTTCTTCAGTTTTCTTCATTTGAAAACTTTCAACCACACAATCCGATCGGAAATTCTCCAGCATAACCGAATTTAGATCAATCACCACAAATATCAATTAGTACAAGCTCACAATACACACAATATTCCACTCAAAAAAAAATTTAGAAGATGATAACAAAAATAAAAATGGAAGTGATTAAGCTCGTAGGAAAAAATGGGAGCAATATAATGAAAAGTTTTTAATTTACGCATGGTTGAAGGTTAGTAAAGATCTTATTGTCGAAAACAATCAACCGTTACAGACATTTTGGCAACGAGTCGATGAGGAGTTTGGGAAGGACAATCAAATGAGAATGAGAAAAATCCTTTGAGAATAGCATAGCAACAATGTAAAGCTTAGTGGTCAAGAATCTCAAAAGATGTCATGACATTTAGAGCTTATTACAATCAAATAAAAGTTGCTTATGATTTATTTACACAAAATAAGAATAAATTATGCAATGTTGAGCATTATTGGGTTATATTGTGTAATGAACCCAAATGGAGCTTTGAATTTGGAAATGACGAAAAAATTACAAGTAAACGCTCCAACGTCAATAGCCCTAGAGTATATACCAGCTCATTATCAAATAAAGATGTATCAACAAATAATGTAGTAAGTGAGACAGGCATCCATCCACCTGCTAAAGCGACAGCAGAGAGAAAAGGCTTAAAGTAGTGAGAAAGTTAATGAATTCATTCACGAGATACAAGACTTAAGCATAGTAGATCATGATAAAACAAATTGCTACGTAAAATCAACAAATTGAAAGATAAAGAAGTTAAAATAACAAAGAAGAAGGAACATCACAAACAAGAAAAGGAACATTGAAAGAAAATTGAATTGGAAAAAATCAATAAAGATGATCGATACATCGTCAATGGATGATGTACAAAAAGGAATGGATAGAAGAGATGCGTGGTAGGATCATTAAAAATAGAAGGAATCGTTAGTTCCAGCAACTGCTAACCTGGAACCGTGGCTACAAAGAAGACCGCGCACGATTTCCAGGTTAACACATGATCCGCAGCCATGGTTGAGGCCGCAGTCTCCTTTGTGGTTGCGATTGTATGTCTACAGTTGTGGTCGTCGCAAGAACGAACATAGAACCGTATGATTGGGGAGGGCAAATTTACTTTATTACAAATATAAGCATAATACATATTTTTTCTTATTTAAATATATTATAATAATCAAATTTTTTCCCCGCCAAGGGGAGGCCGAGCCGCTTTTAGCCTTTATCCAGTTTCGTCCTTAGCCATGGTTGGTCTATCTGCATTGTTTATGTCTAACAAGAAGTAGACACGCGATCCACTTTTAATTTGTCATAACTTCGGTATATAATTTAGAATCCTTATTATAATATGTCCAAACGAAACTCGTTCAAAGGCATGCATTAATTACTACAATTTACCCCATAATCACCAATTTGAGATCCAAAAAATATCGTTTATGACCTAAAATATTTAATTATTTTCTATAACTTTTAGAATTATTTCATGGTAAACTAGCTAGTTAAGTTATATATAAAGGCAAAGAAGTACGTCTTCATATAATACACTCTTCAATTTTCTCATTTCCAAGTGTATACAGTTCTTCATTCTATCAAAACATAAGGTCTACTAGTAGCTCAAGTAGCTCTAATTCTAAACATAGTAATAGTTACAGCAAAACAATTTATGAACTTATTTTATCATAGATAAGCAGTTCGCCATCTAAGCTAATTGCCCATTTATATGAAGTGATCCTGTAGGCATGCTATAATTTCACCTCTACTAGAAGACATAAGTAAAAGTTTATAAACAGAGATTGTCTAAAATGCCACAATCATCTTTGCAATGACTACTTTTTGGATAACTCAATATACATCGATGAACATTTTCAATGTAGATTCCGAATGAGAAAAAATGTGTTACACAACATTGTACAAGTACTACAGGATTACTCATCCTATGTTAGACAAAGGAAGGACGCTACTAGTGAACTTAGTGCTTCACTACAACATAAGTGTACTATGGCTATTCTAATATTAGTATAAGGAGTAGCAGTTGATGCTTTATATGACTACTTGCGAATGGTTGAAGGCACAATTATACAATGTGTCAAAAAATTCGTCCAAGGAGTCATCAATTCTTTTGGTGATGAGTATTTATGCAAGCTAAATCATACTAATATGGAGTGCTTACTTATTGTGGCTAAGCAACATGGATTTCCTGGTATGTTAACAAGCATCGATCATATGCATTGGGCATGGAAAAATTGTCTAGTTGTATGGCAAGACATGTATACTAGAGGAGATCATGGTTCTCCGACAATCATGCTTGAAGCTATCGTTTCATATGACACTTGGATATGGCATACATTTTTTTAGTGTCCCAAGTTGAAACAGTGATATTAATGTATTGGAGCGGTCACCCCTATTTGATAATGTACTGGAAGGATGTTGTTATGACACGATGACAAAAGGCAAGACACATGCTCAAGTACTTACAAGATTACATCACAAAATAAGATACAACAAAGCTAACACATTCATACATATAATGTTTATTGTTTTATTTTGTATAGCTATAGGACAGCTTTAGAACCGCTGGCTTGTTACAACAAACTTATAGATATGCTTGTAACAGATTTGTAAGTGAGAACATGCTCACTAATGATATAAATACAAAGGAACAACAAAGGCAGAGGGTAGCCAAGTTTTACCTAAAATAGAAAATCTTTGGAGCCTTTAGAAGCTCGAATTCCAAAACCCTATCAAGCTCAGTTTCTTTCATTTTACCAACATCCTTACAAACAAAGTAAACAAGCAATTAGATGCAACAAAATAAGCTCACAAGAGTTAAGTAAGAAAATAAGAAACATAGATATACTGGATATTCCAAACCTTAGTTTAACAGTAGGGATTCATAGAGAGAGAGAAAGCAAAGACTTACTTTGTGGTCGAGAAGGTTCTGTCGAGAGAGAGAGAGAGTTGCTCGAGTTAATTTGGCTTTTGAAATAGTGGACTAGACTCTGCATGAACTTGGGCCTATTTGGGGCTAATCAGACGTGTTTCATTAACACACTACACCGTAAATGATAATATCTATGACACATGGATATTATCTCATCGATGGCATATATCCAAAGTGGTCAACATTTGTCAAATCTATTTCATATCAACATGGTCTAAAGGAGTAGTTATTTGTTAAGCATCAAGAATGATGTAGGAAAGATGTTGAACGGGCTTTTAGAGTGCTACAATTTTGTTTTGCTACAATTCATGGACCTTCGTATTTTTTGGATCAAAAGGTTTTAGGGCAAATTAAATGCATGCATAATTTACATAATATAAATACGAAGATGAACAAAAATGACTACACTTTTAACTTTCAATACCAAATTATACTAGAGAAAATAGTGAACCACACCACATAGTTCTCATAGGCATATTGCAAATCTGCACGTACATCCAAAACAATATCCAACTCTATGATTGGGTAAAATATAGTCAGCCACAAACCGACTTGGTTGAATATGTGTGGGAGCGATTTGGATCCACTAATTGATATTTCAATATCATAGTTGACTATTTTAAATTGAATGTTGGTTTTCCATTTTTTTTTCCTTTCCCCAAAGGTTAGTTTTGTAGTTTCACTTATATTGATTTTAAATTAAATTATCGTGTTTATAATTTATCTCAAATTAAAATAATTTATATTTTGATACTTATATTTTTTAATAAATAAAAAATTGTTATTATTAATTTTAATTTATTTATTTCCAAATTTATTTAACGTAGTGAGAAAAATATTAAAAGTACTAAAAAGTATAAAAAAACTTTACTTAAGTAACTCAGGGATAAAGTAAAAGGTTGCTTGAAAAAAGAGTTGCTTAAAAAACTAACGTAGCAAATTTAAGTAACTCCTTAAGCAATTTAAGGATAAAATTGCTTTAACTGCTTTCTCCCTTTAAGTTGTGCTAAGTCAAATTAACTATTATTCTTGTTCATTTCGAGTGCTTGAAGTTTTTATAGCAAATTAATAGGTTTATTTCACTTATGTTCTTGAACTTTTTTAAATATAACAGAAATATATCTAAATAAAAATTTTCATAAAAAATACCTAAACTTTTATTTCTTGCATCCATAATACTTTTGGCTAGAATCTAACCAAAAATTCAACAATATGCTAACATGGCAGAACCTATATTAAAATTTTTAATTTTCATGTTCCAATCAGCATATTTATTCTTTTTCATTTTTTTATTTTTGTGCCTGCAATACCTCCCCAACCCACCCCAACACCCCCCCCCCCCCCCCCCCCCCCCCCCCCCTCTTTTTCTTCTTTGCTCTTCGTTGTAACTTCTTCCAAACTTTAACCTCGACTCTCTCTCTTGCAGTTAACTAGACAACCACCACTCAATCCGAACCCAACCACACAACACCCCCTTTATCACCACAAAGCACCATGACAACCCTTACCAGACATCTCCAATACACAACAATCATGCTGAAACACTATACGAGACCAAATGCCAACCCCACAACGAATGTCAATGCCCAAAATAAATTCACAATCCAAACATCAACCATCGTGTCATCATTCAAACACAAACACACCAACCAACCTCAAAACCTAAATCAAAACTCGAAATCGCGCCAACCACTGTAACTCCTAACTTCAACACAAACCACCTTCGATTTTGACACACACATGCACAAATCTAAACAACCATACCACCCACTAAACTTCGCCAACACCAATACAAGCTACCACCTTGATCAAACACAATGGCCATTCAAACACCAAGTCACGAAACGAGCAATAAAAACTGAACCCCCATGCTAGAGCACCCACAAAGGCACCACCAAAATCCTATGCAACAATTACTGTTTTCATGATCGTGTTTATCTTAAATTAGGTTTTATACTTATTATATTTAATTAGTTTAATCTTTATCGGATTTCATTTTGAGTCTTTTTATGGGTTTGTTTGATTAGGGCTTTTTTCGTTTTGACTCTGTTTTGATTCAAAATAGCTTGGATTTGGGTTTTTGTTTTTAATTGTTTTGACTCTATTTTAATGTAGATTTCCTCCCACATCAACAATCATGAAACTTTTAATCAGATTCTAGCCAAAAATGCCATGAGTGCAAAAAAAAAAAAAAGTTCAGATTTTTTTTTATAAAAAAAATTGTTCAGATACATTTCTATTATATTCAAAAAAGTTCAAGTATCATAAGTGATTAACCCCAAATTAGCTCCCACCTTTGGTTCTTGAAATTCAGATCCCAAATCACTTTTTTTATTATTTCAATAGATTATGAATTTTGTATTAGTATTAATGTTACAATTAGTATATAGAAATCATTTGAAATGGAATAAATTGAAATAAGATGAATAAAATAGTCCAAAATAAATGACGAAATGATAAATCATTTTTTATTTGGACACATCATGAAATGAAATGAAATAAAATTCATATGATATTTGTCAAAATTATCTCTAACAATGAATATAAATAATAATTATATAGGAGGATAAAAAAGTAATTGTAATAGCAAAGTGAAATCAAATTCTCCTCTCAAAGCCTAAATCGTCAATTTTCAGGAATATGATTCCAGATTTTTAAAAAATATCTAAGCATAGAAATATGAATAGATTTAGAAATGATGATTCCATATTGTATCCATTCTCATATACCAAACATGCCATAAGGGTGTTTATTTGACCCAAAGTCCCTCCTAGAATTTACTAGATTTGGTGAATATGATCATAACAGCAAATAGCCAAAGACCCTTTTGATGTGTTAATAACAAACCCATAAAGAAGCCTAGTAAAAGGCGGCAGTTAATACCACGTGCCAATAATTAGAACTAAATTTTCTCAAACAAATGTTTCTGAATTGGTTAATTTAATTACATTACAGCGCATGACTTCCTTTCTTTTAATTATTTTTATAAGTTTTTTCACCAGAGTTCTGCCACAGATAAAAAAATTAAGCTGCAAAAACTATGAACCATGCACAAAGAACACTAAAATACCTAATAATTGCGTAAGCTTAGATTAGAAAGGGCACTCACCATTATGCAAAAATTCAATAACAAATCACTATAACACTGCCATTTTCAGTAAAGCATGAATATTGAATGATACAGAAGAAATGAGAAAATATTATAGCATCATCAGACAATACTACTACTACCACTACTAATACTACTACTACTATAATAATAATGACAATAATCAGAGATTTGGATAGCAAAACTACTCAAGCTTATCTATAACCACCGCACAAAGTCAAACACAATCGCGTAGGGATGGATATTACACAAGAATATACTAAACTAACTCAAGATGCAGATGTACTGAGAAGAATACCCCAGGCTCCCATCAAACATCCCAGGATAACTTACTTGTGACCGCGGAAGTACATATAGACTTTCTGCAAATTGCAGAAGCAACATATAGTTAGCATTTCTACACCCCAGCAAAGGTAACAAAGGGAAAGTACAAAATACAATCATGTCAGAAATGAATAGAGCTCAAGAACGGAAGGCACATTTAGAACATGCATAGACATGGCCATTATTATTTCTTTCGGGAAACATAGATCAACAAAAAGCCCTTATGGGCTTTTCTCCATTTCCATTGTCACATAAAGTCTTTAATCACTTCAACAAAAAGAATGGTAATTTAGCCTCATAAAGGGGGAATTTCCACCCCAGTGAAAATGCAATGGTAAAACTAATTACCATAAAAATGTAGGCAAATCAAACAAAAAGAAAATAAAGGTCCTACAATAAATTGATCCGATAAAAACAGAGTCCACCACTGGGTCCTGTTTAAATCGTGCTCAAAAGCATATTTTGCTGCCATTTCAACTTAGGGAGTTCTTCATGCTGCCACATGGGTCAGCACAGAATTATAAGCAGCCCATTTCTCTAACTCTTACATCTTTTCAAGCCCTAGAATATTTTCTGCTGCGGTGTCTTATGTTTAAAGTTACTTACTCAACAGTGTGCCAAAATAAGACAAAGATAGAGATAAGAAATAATGATACATACCAGGAACATGTACCAGAAACTTTACTGAACACCAGTTTTCAATAGGACATTGATGACTTAAAAAATCCATCAACCATACCAAAACAACAATCCACAAGAAAAGGATAGTAGATACTACAACTGTTTTTTTTTTTTTTTTGGGGGGGGGGGAGGGAGCGGGGGGTGGGGGTCGATTACAGCTGCTAACTTAACATCATTCTTTTTTCAACCACACTATATTACCTGTTGGGCACATCTTGTTTACAGCAATACATGAAACAGAAGGTTTTTCTTTTTTCACAAACACCCTAAAGAGATTATTCATGACACTATTAATACCACCCTAATTAAGCACCATGAACCTCTCTTCACCTTGGTTGATCATATTAACAGTTAGGCCAGATATCTGTAACCCATTCCATCAACACCACTCAATCACACCATTCAAAGCATTCTTTCACAAACTACAATGTCTCTACCAATGTCAAGGCATGTGACAGATATATAAACTTGGAAAAGAGAAGGTATAGACACAAAACACCACCACAGCAATTACCAAAAAGCCCAAATAGCAGACAATTGAGAAGCATATTGTACAATAGATCATACAGTAAAGAGGATCCCTTTCTAACCTGAAGCACCCAGAAGCTTAGCAGTGACTCTAAGCAAAATAAGCCAAAGCCAACAAGGTAAAAGATCTGCACAAAAGCAAAATCGTTATTTTGCAAGGTTCTTGGTGAAAACAAACCATCTAAGCATTTTCACCATGAGTAAAGCAATAACAACCATCGAACTTCAAAAGAAGGAAACAATAAACGGATTAAAAACTAGGTATGCATTTCTAACAGTCTCCCTCTTACCAAGTGGGTAGCCATTCACAGTTGCACCAAATATTACATTCCATTTTACCTTTTCTTATCATACTAAGCTTTTTTATAGAAAGCCACTCAAGAAATCCCTTACAAACTACAGTTATGTGTCTTTATTCTCACTCCCCTATTTAACACATCTTCCCTCCAACACCCCCAATATAAATAAATAATAAAGTATTGAGTGGAAAAAAAAAAAAAAAGAATCCTTTGTGTTGTTAATGTTAATAAGATAGAAAGGAATCGGAAGGATGTGCGGAGAATTTTTCAAAAGTAGGTTAGCTGAAGTCAATAAAGTATAGACACAGACAGTTTCTTTTATTGGATAACTTACACAATTTCCATGATATCAGTATTTTGCATGAGAAGCTATCCAACAACTTCAGTCTTATTAGATAAATAAACTCCCTTTGTCTTTTTTTTCTTCTTGACCTAATTCCATTACAATCCATTCAATAAGAAGCCAAAACAAAGCCCATAGTCAAAAGCATTAACATTCATCCATCAGAATTTCGCCTGTTGATCTGGCAACAATGGAGGACATTAAAGTGCTACATTATACATTAACTATTTGCATAATAGTAATAGGGGGAGAGAATGGCTTGTATAAGATAAGGGAGCAGACTCCGAAGACAACGGTAAGAATTCCATGAATACAATTCTTTTATGAAGCATGCATCAAATTTACAATCCATTCGATAAGAAGCCAAAACAAAGCCCACAGTCAAAAGCATTAACATTCATCCATCAGAATTTTGCCTGTTGAACTGGCAACAATGGAGGATCTTAAAGTGCTACATTAAACATTAACTATTTGCATAATAGTAATAGGGGAGAGAATGGCTTGGATAAGATAAGGGAGCAGACTCTGAAGACAACAGTAAAAATATTTTTTCAAAAACTTGCTGCTGCTCTTAATTGGTATAGGTATGCTTAATTAGCAAACAGCTCCTCCGAATAAATAAAAAATGGCTCTTATATAGTAACGTGTTGAATTATGTAACCAATGTGACGGTATATGATAACATGTTCCCTCGATAATACAAAAGATACAAACTTGACAAAGACAGCCAGCATTAGAAACATATTTCCCAAGGATCATACAATGAAAAGCTGTTACAAAAAGTGCTACTCATTGAAGAGTTCATTGTGTATAGGTATAAGCTTGGAATCACGGAGGAAAAAGAATATTCAATACCCAAAAGTATTTAAGTGCAACTTACCCCAACCAAGACATGATCAGAGAAGACATCAATTGCAGCAAGAATTCCCCTGAAAATAGTCAACAGAAAGAAATTTCAATTGAGAAATATAGGAGATGAAAAATAACCTGCATCTGCAATAACATGATTAGTTGGGTTCGTTTGCTGACTTTATTTATATGACAATTCTTATAACAAAGAACCCATGAATTGCAAGTTTGGCTCGGGTGAAATTCCTGTAGCATTCTATTAAAGTCTTGCTTCACTTAGGTGAGCACCTAGGATGGAGCCTAGGATTGCAAACGAGCCGAGTTGCTCAAGCTCTGCTCGCTTCAAGCTCGGCTTGACTCGGCTCGGCTCAAGTTAGATTAGTAAACGAGCCAAGTTCAAACTTAAGATAAAACTCATTTATCTAAACAAGCCAAACTCAAGCTTTAATTCAGACTCACAAGACAGCTGATAAACGGACTTATTTAGGCCATTAATAAGCCCATTAACAAGCTTGTTAGCAAATTTTTAAGTTCTATATTTATGATATATTAACATATAATTAAAACAACAAAACCAATTTCTATTTAATATATATGCATATATATTTAGCAACTCTTATATATTACTTTTAAATTTGAAAAAGTAAAAAAAAAAAGAGAGAGCAAAATGGGTTATTTAAACAAATCAAGCTTGAGCTATAATTTCAGATTCGATAAAAAAGCTCGGCTCAAGCTCGATAATTTTTAAATGAGCAGAGTCCAAGCCTTCAAAAGCTAAGCTTGGCTCAGCTCATTTACAGCCCTAATGAGGCATCCCCAGTAATCAAATGCCATTAGCACTTTCAAAAAGCACCAAAAGCTTTCAACAGCATGATCATAGCATGCAACATCTGCTGCTAACACAACACAACATGCAGCAAATATATTACCAGACAGCATCCTGCACTAATTTTTAATACAAAGAGAGCATAGCACTGCCTATCTTGGCACACTTTATTTCTACTACTTTTTAGAAATAACATGCAGATCTACCTATACAACTTAAGGTGAATAAGGCCAAGAAACAACATAGAACTTTAGTTCTTACGTTAGTGATTTCCCATGAAAGACAATTGGTGGGGCAATGGCAGCAAATATACAGAAGCCAACATGCAGCTGCACATTCAAATTTCAACACATTATTCAAGGAATAGTATTTACTAAACAACAACTATCAATAAAGATTCTTTAAAATATGGATGGAAGGATGATTCACAATTGCAATTCCAATATTTACATGATCGCTTTGCAATTTCCTTTATGCTTACACATCCCTAATTGTGTTCATATAGTAGATAAGAAGGACCAGAAATGCATAAATCTCCAGTCCAATCGAAAGCACTGATACTTTTAGTTGGAGTTTTAAAGTTGACCATGTACATGTAAATGTCAGAAATTGCATATTGTTTAGCCTTGATCCACAAGAGCATGAGGCTGGATTTGTGAATATTCAAGAAATGATAACAGTAGAGAAACTTACCAGATAGAAAAGGAAGAACCAACTAAAGTTCAATGCACTGTCTGTCCTGTAAAATGAGCACAGAAGAAAAAGAAAACAATAAATATAATTTTATGTAGTAATGCTGTTTGATACTTTATGTTTGGGAAGTTGAGTTTTCTCGATCCACACTAGAAGGAAGCAAAACAGTTGCAACATATTAATGGCAGTTCAGGAACATAAGCAAAATGGAAAAGAAGATAACTCATTGGCTCCAACCTCATTGCCCGATATAAAGGTCTGTACCACAGCACATAAGACAGAGGAACTCCAAGCAGGGCATAGATTGTTGCCAAGAAAAAAATTTTGACTCCTGCATATCCATATGGAATCATCACTCTCAAAACCAGTTTTGCTTCAAATTACGTTAATAATTACAAATAAAATGAGTTGTTACCTCCACCCTGATCCAACAAACAATAACTGCAATGACATTAAAGGTGAGGCAAAGAACTATACCTGCAAGTATTACAATCCAATCAATTGAGTTGCCGTAGTCTACAATTACACAAAAGAATAGAAAAAAGAAATATATAAAGCAAATGAAAGAAGTGATTATCACATAATCAGCTGTCTTTGCTTTCCATCACATTACTTGCTTTTGCAGAGTTACCACAGAAAAAAGCAGAGCAGGTGAAAGCAGGCTCTAACAATAACTAGACCCAGTAAACACACCTAACCAACTTGCAAAAGCAAGGTATTGAAGTTTTTGAGCATGAGCTGGTATTTCATTGGCTATATCATGATGAATGATGGGGAAAAACGGAGGCCAGTTTTTATCATCCACTGGAACACTAGCTGTCACAACACCACGAACAGGAATACAATCATATTAGACAGTGTCTAAACACTATTTACAAGTATTACATCCTATGTAATTGCTACAAGGCTTACCTTTAGCAATAGCATCTTCTCGACGTTTTATATCCTGTAAAGGAGAGAGGAAAAAATCAACTGACTATGGAACTTGTATTTCTTACTCAGAAACTTGGGAAAGTTACTGCAGGTATATCCAATGTAATCAATTGATACAATAATAAGAGGGCAAAAAAAACAGAAGAAGAAGAAGAAGAAGAAACCAACCTTTTCCCTCCTCTTCAAGTCTGCTTCCCAGGCTGCAAGTTCTTTTGCTTTGTCCTTAGAATCCTGCATATAAAGTGCAAACCTAAATATCCACCAAGTATAAGAGAACAAAAGAATCTAGGAAGATAAGGTAACGTCCATTACATTCATCGTATCCAAAGGTATATCAACTGTGGCATCATGTTTCTGCCCAAAGCCAAGGGGTTCAGATGCAAGTGGAGGATGCGTGACTTTGATGCTGGAGCAGAAGCACCATTCTGAAAAATTCCCAATGTGTGGTTCAATGCGATCATGGTTACAAAAGATCATTATATTATAGCCTCAATGTTGTTACAGTCTTACAGAAACAATTCTAGATTAAAAGAAGAAAATATAGACCCAAAAATTGCCGGCCTAGCTAAAAAAAAATGCCAAGAAGATTCAGACTTGTAACGTTGTTGGTAACATTCAAATACATAGGCAATATTACCTGCTTCCAGCATGGTGCACATTTTTTATACGTAATGGCTGAATAAATTTAAGTCTTTTAGTCATTAAAGACACTGAAATGACCCTACCAAAGGAAAAAAATTCAAAGAGAACAGCAGCTGCCAGCTGTTGAAAGGTTATGTAACAAGAGAAACCATCTTAAATCACAAACAGTTAAGATGGAGGGGAACTAGCCCTTCTTATGGGTCTATCAGGACAAAAATCTGATCCACGCTTCAACCAATCTAGTACATTATTAGCCCTTAAACTATGATTGAGAATATCATGGGCTCATTTAGGGTAAAAGGAAACTCAAAGGGCTTTGTATCAAGATCCAAATTTTTCTGAAAATTTCACATCCCTTTCTGACATAAACAGTTGCCTCATTAACAATGACGGTACAGAGTGCTTCCTATGATTAAGAAGGAATGCAACACATAAACAAGATAAAACCACCTACCATCTCCCTAGATCATCAACATAACAGAAATATGACAAAAATAAAAAACACGACTTGAAGACAAAAACATCAATCCTTGTGCTTGCTATAGCTAAACCTCCTGTAAATCCTTTCAAAGGAAAATACTTGAAGCAATGGGTTGGAAACAACACTCAATCCCTCTAAAACACACACATCTGCAGCACAAAAACCAAGACATGTAGTTTCTGGTTCATGAACTCCTCCAAAAATTCCTCTTTGTCCATCCCTCTTTGTCCATCCTTTCTATCAAAAACAATTTTGTGAATCTATCCCCATTTAAAAATGGCTCATCACAACTAAGAATTTATCCCTTGACTCTTCATTCATCCAATTATGATCTTGACAGCCTGTAAATGAATTGGTTCGTTTAAACTTGCACAACCCATGCCTCCCCACAAACTAAGGCTCCTCCATTCGCCTTACTTAGTGCACATCCACACAATGAGAGAGAGGCAAAAAAAAAAGTTTTAATTGTCCTTGGTTGTATCCATGCATGGCTTGTGGAGTCTAGAAAGACTCATAATTATCATTCGATACTTGAGGTTTTGTAACTCCACTGACACTGCTATAGGATTGCGCAAACCACTAATGAATTCATTACCCAAAACCCCTTTATTAATATGGCTCCTTTCTGGTCTATAGTCATTGAACCTGCTTGTGCAAAATGCTGCTCAAATCTGCATTGATATGCTTCCACAGGACCCTGTTTTTAATCTGATAGCTCTGTTTATTATTTCTTAAGGAAGGGTCTATGTGACTTGGATTTTCCCACAACATCATGGGATAATCATTTTGCATTTTCAAGAGCCAAACTGAACATATCCCTCTGGATGAAATGATGCCACTGCAACTTTCTCCTTTGCTAGTGATAACAAAAGAAATGTGCACCTCTTCACAACCATGCTATAGGATCAGGTTCAAATCCCACCAAGGCACTTCTTGGGGTTATCTATAGCACAAGCTACACTGCAATTGGTGCAAGCATCTTGGCTCATGGGCCAGAAGATAAGCCTGTCACGCCAGGGGTGTGTTGGTTTTGTGGTGTTGGGGATAAATAAATGCAACAGCAGCAGCAGCAATCAAACCTCCAACACCTTAGATCTTTTTTTTTTTTGGGCCAGTCAACACCTTAGATCTTGTTACCATCAAATCTAGGAAAAATTCATTTCATGTCACAAGGAACCAAATTCCGTTTTCTCATTTTAGTGGACCTGTTTCGAGTCAATCTAGGGAAGAGGCCAAAGGAGAACAAAGAATGCTGCCAATCTGACTCCTGATATGCTTCCAAAATGACTTATAGGTATAGGAGGTAGAAATGGCGCATACTGAAACTTGCATGTCCAGGGAGAGAACCGTGAAATTTCATGAGAGTAAAGTCTGACATTGGAATGAATACCAAGTCAACACTATTTATAAACTTTTAAATGAAAGAGTGGAAAATGACCTTTAGTCACAGTTGGTTTTCCTGTTGCCCACTTTTGACTAGGGCATTACACCATAGCTTAACCACGATATATGCACAATTATGATGCTGAATCACTAAAACATGGTCTAGACATCCACTCTTACCCCACCCCATCCTCTACCCACCCCCCACCACCCCCCACCCCCCCCCCCCCCCCCCCCCCCCCAACACCCAAATAAAAAAAAAAAGCATTTTGACAGGTAGGCATAGTTGTAATTGAACCAGCTACCTCCACGCGTATAAATTTATAATCCCCTGTAAACTCAGATATGGTTTAACTTAACTCCAACTTATATAGGAGTCCACGAAAAGGCGGTCCTAATGTAACCTATAATATCAATCCTAACACCTAACTAGAGTTCCAATTTTTCGTTTAAACAATATATTTATGGTCAAATATACTTCAAACAAGTCCTTCCACAGAATATATGAAATGGTACCACAATGGTCTAATCGGTAGACAAGTCAATGTTCTCATTTTTTTTTTTTAATAATGAATTATGTATACATCACTTTCGTTTTGACACAATTCCACAGCATGTCAAGCTCAATATTGAAATTCAAATTCCCAGTCGAATAAAAAGAAAAAAGCTTCCCAATCTTTTGTTCTCCACGGCCATTGAATTACGTAGAGAAAGAAGTGCATTCAGCCAGATCTACACTAACTTCCTTTATAAACACACTAAAACCCTAGCTTTTCATAACCTTCCAATCACATTGGATCGAAACGCCAGGAATTGCTGATTCGTTCCAAATATCACCCTACTAAACATACATATCGAAAGAGAGAGTGTGTACTTACAGAGAAGGATTGACCTCTTCTTCATCAAAAGGGTTAGGGTCATGGTAGCGATTCATTGTGAAGTTTTTAGCAGAAATTCTCTCCTGAGAGAACTCAGATGATTCAGGAGAGAGAGAGGGAGACAGAGAGAGAAAATGTGTGTGTGTGTGTGTGTGAGAGAGAGAGAGAGAGAGTAAAGTAAGCTAAAGAGGAGTAAAACAGCAGTTATCCAATCAAATCAACTGGCTTGTGTGCTACGCGGGATATCAAATTAGAATTAAAGCGGTTAGCGTTTTTGCCCCAGGAATTGTTTCCATTTACCATTTTGTTTATTGCGTGCTGTTGAAATGTTAGTTTTAGCCAATTAGGCAATGCCATTTAATCATTGCCAATAATCATTGGTCGTTGATGAGTTTGGTATAGCTGAAGGTTGCTGTACTTGATTAACTCTCTGATCTAACACATGCACCAGATTACAAGCTGTGAATTGTGACAGGTGGCATATGCGTTTGTATAGTGTACTCATTTGAATTTACACTAATCTGGACCCCAAGTGTACCTCATTTGAATTTTAAAACTAGTTCTTAGCATTCGCTGCCAAGAAATAGCCATCTTAACCTCCTATTATTTTAAATGAATTGCCATTAATTATACTGTTATAAGGTTATGTTGACCCATCCAGCTAAATCCAATTCAACCCAGTATGAGCTTTTGAATTGTTCGATTCAACCATTGTAGAAATCAATAATAAAATTGGCTCCATTTTCATTTTTATAGATACATGTTTTACTCCATTACTGGTAAAACCCATATTGAAATATCTCGATATGATTTATAGAAACCAAGCAAAAATTGTAACCTTGAAAGTGTAATGCATTGAGAATTCGACATGTACATTAGTTGTTTTTCTCCATGAATGATAAAATCAAGTTGGTTGGTGATTGGATTACAATTCAAGACATATCATGCAATCTACAAAATGCTCATAGGTGTTAAAAACAATCCACACAATATGTAAGCTAATCATAAACTAGCTCAGTGTCACGTCCCGAACTGGGTCAAGACGTGTGAGCCATCACGTATAACACTTATGCATTATACGTCAAGGCTAAATTAATCTACAGTTTATCATGATTGTTGCTAAACAAATTTTAGATTGTGAAATGATTAAATTAAATTCTAAAACAATTGAAATTTGCAGTGGAAATAAAAAAAAGGTAAATTTTTCAAAATGATTTCCAAATAGGCTACTTCTATGAGTAGACTATTACATATAATAATATTCATACCAGCAAGTATTTTAAAATAAAGAGTATTAAGTATCTCATCATAAAACAATGGGCACACAGTTAAGCCCTTATCAAAATACAAGTATCATAATAAAATTTGATATTTTAGGATAAAGATAATAATCCAGCAATCCAATTCACTACACTCGTCGAGTAACTCCTCAAGAATCCGTGCCGCATCCAATGTAATGATAAGTATCATTACCAAAATCATCAATACTTGAATAAAAAAAAAGGAATGAGTCGAAACCCAATACGACAGCAACAAAAGCACACACAAAATGGGCATAAACACATATTCTAAATGCAATGCAACAATTAGCAGTTTATGTCTTTAAACTAAAGCGTAGCAAACAACAGTAAAGTACTCACACTTCGGTAACACGCTGCGAACTTGTGGGTCCTAAGTAGTAGCAACTACCCAAGGGATTAATATAGGCAGCCCGAATACCTATGTCTCCTACCTCTACAAGTTATAGCCCCATCTAGGGGTCACAACCGTTATGCATCTCTATCCATCATAGTCCATAATGTAGTGTAACTAGTCCCATAAACGTGAACTACACTATACTACTTCTCTCCAATCCGAATAAACGTTACCTTGCTACCGTTTTTCTTATCAATTGCCCTTCGAGCCACCCATGATGGCCTAAGCGCTTAACTACCATGCTGACACCTCCTAGCAAGGTTGTCGCCCCTCGAACTAGGTCTCAAAAACGGTCACTCATATAACAAGCAATTGTTAAAGCCTTCTTTAAGTATTAGTTCATTTAGAATAGCTACCCTTGCACGTAACACATAAGTCACTATGTACCTAGTACAGTATATGTACTATTAAACAAATAAAAGATAGACCAGAAGATACTTCAAAAAATAAAGTAGAGGGCAGACTCAAAGCGTGTAAATATCCGCTTAGGACATTAATCCATAAAAGTACTTAAATCAATTATCGACTTATATCAACTCGTATTAAATACTCATTTTCTTAGTAAATATTCATTTGAAACAGCATGCTCTATTATTCTTTATGGTCTAATCTAAGATATTAATCTAAGTCAATTACAAGTTAATAGGAACATATAAATGTTTATTAGTTTGATTAACAAGTAAGTATAAATTGTTAGTCTCTGAAGAACTTACTAAGCCAATATTAGTTAATAAACCTATATTAGCTTAATTTAGCCAAGTTGGATAGAACTAATCAATCAAGTTTATTTTAGATTTACCTTAGTTTGCTAAACGCACTTTATGGTAATTAGGTCCTTAAAATGATATTTTCAATAACATATATTGTAATCAATTTCATATACTTTTATTAAGCGAAACAGCTCATTTAAGATATAATTATTCTATTTATATCATTCACAATTCATTTTGACCAATAAATGTGCTAAGGAATTTAAATTAGTTTCCTATTATATTTACTATCTTATAATGTCATATTTATACCTATTTTATTAAATAATTTCTTACAATCAAAATAATTAATTATCCATCTCAAAATTCATACGTAAACAAATTATTTATGTTTATTTCATGTTTATTTGATTAGAATTAATTGACCTTAAATTCTAATATTTCATTAACTTTAATAAATTGGTTCGCTATCTTAAACACAGGTTATTAAGCTCAAATTTGTATATAAACTCCATAGCACACGTGTTTATATGTGCATAAGTTCATTGACCTAAACTAGTTAGTTAATTGTGGTTTTAATTTTAATTAATTCAAAACTGTCCAAAAACAGAGGATTCACGCCATCGATCGATAGGTTCACTTGATTGTGACTATGATATGATCGGTTCTTAGCCAGTGCATGACAGATTTGTATAGTAGACACCTATGTCTATTGCTTCGATAGGTTTTCAATGTCGTCAAAGGTGATTTGGCCGCTGATCTAGCTACAAATATTCACACCATGGTGACAACGTCATAGCTGATCCGACATTGTTTTGAAAAATTTCAAAGTTTCTTTATTTAATCCGATTTCGAACCTATTCTTGTCATCTAAAACAAGTTTATTCTACGTTTTTTCATCAAGTTCCTATTTAGATTTATATTTTACAATTTAAGTCACAAATCATAACTCAAATCATCATCATCAACACAATTTACCTAATTTCTAGCATATGAATCAAAACATACATCCATGCATATACTCCAAGATTTTTTTTTGATAATTTCACTTTAATAAAACATATCAATCTAACATAATCATAAATATATACATATTTCAACACACGTATATAAACATGCAATAATTTCACTAAATCAACAAGTGTTATAACATACATATATACATGTTCATTTAGGTTTTCATGCAAGGACATCGATTTAAATCCTGGATTTTCGAATTGAGAGAGATCAAGAATTCTCACTATTTCTTAGATTCATGGACCCAATTCAATTCAGTGCTACCTTTCATTCACATTGTTTTTTTTCCCAACAAGAACGTTTTATAAAACTCTTAGACCCCCGAATTTTGAGTATCCCACTATCACACAATTCACAGGGTTTAAGAAGCAATCGATATTTCACGATCAAGGGTGTAGTACTATTTGTAGTAGCGGTCCTTCTCTATCGTATAAAGAATCAAAATAGGGTCGAAAGAAAAAATCTCATACATATATTGATCAATACTTAAATCTAAGTTTATTTTTAGTAATTTATGTGAATCTAAATGCTATTAATATAATTAAGCAAATTAATTACAATTACTTACTTGAAATTAGCAAAATCAACCAAATAGTCTCCTCTACTACTACTACTGCTACTACTATGCTTAGATGATACTTCTAATGCTAATCCCCAATCTAATCCTTGATTTCGCCTTCAAATATGACCTAAGAACTAATTGAAATAGAGATTAGGTTTTAGGGAAGATATTAAGTAATTAGATGATGGAAAAATAATGGATATCCTTACCTATTGAAAACTTGATTTGAAGAGAAATTGTTGTAGAATTTTTGTAGGATTTTTTGTGTGTTTTGAGAGAAATTTTCTAGAGAATTTGAGGGATTTGGGGGTTGTTTAAATGAAAGATAAAATTAGGGCTTTCTAAGCATCATATTTATAGTATTTTATATTTTGTAAATTCTATTAAGGTTAAAGGCATTTTGGTCCTTTTACTTGAATAGTTTAGAGGTATTTTAGTCATTTCAAAATGGTAGAAATCTCCAGACTTAAAAGATATTTTTATGTGTTCGCATTGTACAGAATTATAAGGGGCATTATGATCTTTTCATAGATATAGAATTATTCTTGAATTGGTCAAGGTCATTTTTATCGTTTCACTTGTTAAAATTCTCTAGAAATTGGGGAATTATTTGGTGTGTGATGGAGCATATTAATGCATGGCCTTGTGAGTTTATGTTCATGGATTTATGGGCTTTGATACATGAGCTTTATTTCATGTTAATAGACTTATGGAATATAGACTTGGGTATTGATTATGAGCTTGACTTCTTGGGCTTGATTTTTAGTTTTGGGCTTCATGTTGATGGGCTTGAATTTAATGTGTAATGAGCTTAGGGTTTTAGATGATGAATTGGACCTTAGGTTATGAGCTTTAGGTATTTAGAATAAGGTTCAAGGAGTAAGAAGAGAAAGTTTGCCAATTGCATTAGAAATTGAATCTATAAAATCTAATTAAAGAAAATTTAATATATCACTTGAATTTAGAGTTTTAGAGGCTTGGGAATCAGCATTTAAAAGCAAATATTTAGTTTTAGATCTCTACAATTTAAGGAGTTGGAATTTTAGGCTAAAATGTCTAAATTGTATGTTTGGGTTTTAGATGATGAGCCTGAAAATAGAGTTTTAAATAATCGAAATAATGATTAATTTAAATTTGTTTAAAATAGATAATTATAACAGTTTTATAGGTTGACTGGGTATTTGCGATATTAGAATCTCTATTTTTCATTAATTTGCTTACTTGACAATTACATTAGATTATCTAAATTTTTTAGGATTTTTACGCGGTTTAAGATTATAGGCCTGTAAGTCAAATTTAGAATTTTTATCGAAGCTCTATTGTTTGGTAGATATTATCAATTTCTATTTCTATTGCGTATATATTCAACCCTAGCGATGCATCTTTAAACTATAATTTTCTATCTATAGACCCTAAAAATTAATCGAGTCATACTATACTTGATATCTATAGTCGTAGGTGTTGGTGAGTTATCATCCGCGTCTAAACTAAATTTAGATTACGATTCATTTTAGTAAATTAGGAATTTAGGTAATGAAGTTGAAAATTTGGTTTCAAATCAATAATTGAATAGTTAGTACGTTGCAAATAGGAAATTAATGAAATTTGATAAGTTAAAATGGGTATTTGTTATATTAAAATCTCTATTTTTCATTAAATACATTTTCTAATACATCCACGTTAAATTTTCTAATTATATTCTATAGTTTATGAAATTTAATTAACTAAGCCATATAGATTCAATTACTGAGTTAAATTTAAAATAATATTCAAAACTACCTACATTTTATAGTATTTAACTATTACATTCATGATTTAGGTTAGTAAAATTTAGGGTATTTCACTCAATTTCACTGTTCATACTCAATCGCATTAGTGTTTTCATTCGTGTTTCTTACTATTTTGTAGTTCCTAGAAACCTAAAACTACAAAGATGTCACTTCATTCTTTGCGAACCCTATAATTGAAGATTCATAACAAATTAATTCAGAGCATATCTTAAACACACATCTGCATTCATGCATAACTTAAACAACATTAGCACCAAGACCAAGTGTCATGTCATGTTTACCACCAATCAGACTCACTCCTTCCCACTTTACCTATGTGATTTATCAAAGTTTTCATGTTCATTTTTAACCTACAGCATAATGATTTGTCTACTTACCAAGAAAAAAGCATCTCTTCTTGAATTGAACTTCTTATTTTCTTATTTTCTTAACAACACTTGCACTTGAGTTAGAAAAAACCACAATCAATTCATTTAACAAGCATGAATTAACTAGACACTATTTTCATCCACATACTATACTATGTTTAAAAAAAAGAATGTGTGTAGATAAATAAGTAAAGTAAAAAGGAGTTTTGTACAGCTGAAACTTATTTTTTTTTATCGTCGTTCCATCTATCACCTCTAGTGAAAATTATAATGGATTATGTTGATGACATGTTTTAGCATAATTTTTTCTTGAATTTTGGATGTATTTAAATGTTATATATACATGAAACTTGTTGATATATCTCCCAATGAATAGATATTAGTTTAAATTATGCTTGTAAGTATGATAAAATTACCAAAAAGATTATCACCACAAATAAATATGATAGTGTATGTTTATAAATTGTTATAAATATAAGGTGTTGCAGGTGATAATTCGTTGGTAGAAATTTATTGAGCTTGCAACCAAAAAGAACTCATTAATGGCGTGCCATGAGGTTATCTAGTATGGTCACTTTGATGCTTAAGTCAATATAGGATTGTGAGAGAGTAAGATGGTAAGTATAGCCTAGTCAAGATCAAATCAACTTGGATACATTTATCATTAACTCTCGTATGTTATTTATAGATGATGGTCATACTAAAATCAGGCCTTACAATATTCACTGTTGATGTGGTGTGTTCCTTAGCTAATAGCTAACCTTGATTAGAGGTAGTAATTGTGGCCATCTATGGAGGGTAGTCAAACAAAAATAGAGACCAATTCCTTTGGGGTGCCTTTGAAGATGTTTAGAGTACCTTTGTGGAGACGTAGAAAACTGGGTATACCTTCATGGTGGTATGGAGAGCTGGGGAGATGTTATTCTATAGGAAGCTTGATAAGAAAGGCGGAGCTTGGTGGAGGAAGACCTTGGTTCAAGTCTCTAAATATACCAAGGATACCGAGTTGATGAGTGGCTAAAACCTATAGGTCGGGATGGTCTGGAGGGCTTGATGGACCTTAGGGATGTTGTTGGTAGTCTACCTTGCTAATGTTACCTATCAAGCCCTAATCAAGTTAAGTTTATCAACATAAAGTAAATACAATTGTTTAAAAGAAATATCGTATTTGATAGTTTTACAACAATAGATCTATTATATTTGTAAGTCTATGATTGATAAAGGAAAAAGAAAATGATTTTTTTTTCAAATGCAAGGAAAGAATATCGCAATGACACACACTACATAATATCTTTGTTGTACATTTTGACCTTACATTCCTATTAACCTCATGTGTAGCTTTGTGGTTTGGAAACATGTTTACAACATGAATACATTAGGAGATTTGTTTATAGTAATAAAATGACATGTATCAAACAGCAAAGATTAGATGGGCATGAATTTTTTCAGAGTAAAATTTAGAGTATGCAGGTATTAAAGTCAACTGGGAATATGCTTGTGGATGAGCAAGTTGTGGTGTTATTACAAATATATGCAAAAACAATGCAATTGCAAGTGGATATTTCTAGAATGTATTGAATGCCACTCTTCAATTAGACAATTACTCGTTTAAGAAGCCTAAAGCCCATGGTTGTTAAATTCGAGTTTCTACCTAGAATCGCTAAGGGGTCTGTAGAAACGGAACGTAGAATCGTAAGATTCTACAACCGACGTAAATTTGCTTGCAAATATTGTAAATATACTTACTTTACTAATAAAATCATCAAATAAAACATGAAAATAAAGAAATTTAGCATCAAACTTAGTTACAATTCACAAGTCAATAAAACTTATGCAATTAATAGTACGGATAATCAAACATAAGTCGTTATGGTAATACTAATACATTAGTTCATAATATAAATACTTGAAACAACATTCACAATGCAAAATGCAATCCAACATAAATTATTATAGCGAAGTACAGAACTAAAACAAATCATCAAAGCTACCATCAGCTCTCTCATCTCCATCCTCATCATTATCGTCTTCTGATAATCATCAATATCAACTTCATGATTACTACCAATAGTGTCTATATCCTCTAAATTACCCATTTGTGCTTGATCTTCAACAACATCAATATCTTGAATCTCCAAATCATCTTGACTCTTACTTCCATGACTCTCTAATCTATAAGTGCACCAACATCCTCCATATCTTCATCATCTTTTTCCCTTCCCTCAGCACTTAGAATATTCAACAAATCCTCACTTGATGAATTAGACATATCTTCTTCCTCAACAATCCATTCATCATCAGACGAGAGATCATCCACTGAAAAGTCAACACTACAATTATTTTTTCTATCATCTTCTCTTTAATTTTCAAATTATGCATCACCAACACTAGATCATTCATCTTTTACTGGTGCAACCTATTTCTTCTTTTTGTATGAACCTGAAATTGAAAGGATTACATATAAGAGTAATGATATCAATAATAGATAGAATGAAAGACACAATAGAAAAATTATTTGCATCATACCATTTCAAATGCACTCCAATTACGCTCACAACCAGAAGAACTACAAGTTAAACTCAATACACGAATAGCAAACTTTTGTAGTTCTGGGCATTCATCTCCATATGAATCCCACCATTTTGCTGGAGATTTTTTATCTCTTGCTAACCTTGTAGCCTCAATACCAAATAATCCTTTAGCATCCTTAAAATGTTCAAGTTGCATATCAATCTTGCACCTTTCATCTGCATTAGAGACCATGTGATGTAGGCAATCATATAGTCCTATTTTAACCTGAGCATCAACTTTGAAGGTAGGACTATAATGGAAATGAGGATTCAAGTAATAGGCTGCAGCATGCAATGGTCTGTGAAGTTGAAGCTCCCATCTCTTATCAATGATCTTCAACACATGTTCATAACTACATCAAATAAAATGGATATGATCATATGGCACATTTTAGAAAATTAAACTTTAAAATACAAATTGAAAAGAAGTATTGAAAAGAAATATAGACTATATAGTTCATAAGTTAAAATATTACCTCTTCTTTATGTTGTTAAAATTTGTTTTGATTTTTTCTTTGGCATTATCCATTTCTGGATAAATGAAGCCAACAGCTAAATCATCTGAATCCACCAATCTAAGTACTTTAATAAGAGGAAAAGCAGCTTTAAGGCAAGTAGTAATATTCTTCCAAAATCTACTATCCAAAATTAGCTGTTGAATCCTCTTTCCATCTTGTGTTTTTGCATACTTAGTGGACTTCCACATATTGGAAGTGAACATACTCATCAGTGCACCCTTTTGATCATTAAGGCAACCCAAAGTCAAATAAGAAGTTGCAAAGCGAGTTGCACCAGGCCTAACCAAGTCCCTTTTTTGTGAAATGCCGTAGCATTGAGATGAGTATAGTTCTAGAGTAAATATATGTGGTGATTCTCTCCCTTTTGTTGTTGTATGATGGATATCTAATTCCCTCAAAGTCCTCTAGAATCAAATCAAAACAGTGTGCTGCACAAGGTGTCCAGTATAAACTTTTTCTTTTCTCCATCAATCTTTCTCCAGCTGTTTATAATTTGCAGCATTATCAGTAACTACTTGAAAACATTCTCCTCACTAACTTTCTCCACAATATTGTCTAACATATCAAAGACCTTATCAGCTGTCTTGGAGATATCAAAAGTATCTAAAGAAGTTAAGAAGACTGTTCCTTTAGGGCTATTTACTAAGAAATTGCATATGGAACGCCTCTTTTTATCAGTCCACCCATCTGACATAATGGAGCAACCCGTTTTCTTCCATTCTGCTTTATAATCCTCAAGTAATTCCATTGTCCGAGCTACTTCTTTCTTCAAATATGTTACCCTTAGCTCATGATAGGAAGGAGGTTGAAGCCTACAACCATATCGACCAATCGCCTCAAGCATCTTTGCGAACTCTGGATTTTTTACACAATTAAATGGAATTGCACTAGTGTAAAAAAACCGAGCAATTTGTTGGCAACAGTCTTCTCTCAATTCTTTCTTCATGAATTGGTTCATGGTTGTTTGGTTTTGCTTTGTTCCACCACTTTTCTTTTTGAAGAAGGTATCAATGGCATTCCTTCCTTTTCCCCTATAAGGCAATTGTAATACCTCATCATCATCAGATTCGTCAATTCCATAAATTTGCTTTCTTTTCTTTTCTGCCGCTTCTACTGCTTTTGCTAATAGTGTCATCATTTGCTTTTTAACATCATCAGGCACACTTATACAAGGCTCTACATCTCTGCGTGTACAAGCCAAATGATTCTTAAATCAAAAAATGCCACCACTAACAACTTTATCACAATACTTGCATTTTACTTTTTCCATTGTTATCAACATCAATTCCGTGCTGCCAACCAACATCGGATCTATTTCCTGGAGCATTTTTCCTTTTAGCACTCTCTTTAGATGATTTGGAACTTGACATTTCAAGTTCAACTCAATCACTACTTATGTCCCTGTAAAGAAAAAAATATGAAATTAAAATCTGCTACATGTAAATTATACTATAATTATTAAGTTAAAATATAGTAATTTATAGTTATTTATGTTTATTTTTGTAAGAAATAATACTTAGACTTGGTTATTTTGTGTTTTCTTTAGAGATTTGATGAATATTAAGCTTTGGAATGAATTTAATCAAGTTTGAGGAAATTTTCGAAGCAAAAAGAATGAAGGAGCAAAGCTTTGGAAAGAGTAAACAAGCCATGAAACAATTATGGAAGCCTTTGATAGGAAAATGAAAAAATATGCACAGGAAAAGTACACGACAGGATGCAGGGTGTCATGTAGCTGTTGTGCAGTTATCCTGGAATGTGCAGAAATGACCAGAGAGTTACACGACAGGATGCAGAGTGTCATGCAGGTATCGTGCAGTTTGTCTGTTACAGTTTTGCTCGGTCAAACTTAGATAAACTTAAAAAGATTGATCCATATCTTAACTTGTAACTGTTGTACCAGGTTCCTATCATACAAATACGTGTCTTAGGTTAGTAAAAACATAACTTTGTACCATGAAGTACAGAAAGAAAGTTCATAGGTAACTTCAGACAAAACATTATTTTCTGATTGAAAAAATGGAATTTAACAACAGGACCTGTTATAGTTTACTTGTAAGATATTTTATATTTACATTCATAATGCCACATATAAGTGCTTCAAAAATCCTAAAAGATCTCCAAAAGAAAAACTTTAGAGTTTAGAGCTGTGTGTATGTTCGAAATCTATCCACAACAGTATTCTTGGTATATATAATATATTCAATTTAAAATCCAACCGTCCATGAAAGCCATGACAGAATAGGAATTCGCATAGACAATGGACAATGCAGAACGGAAAACAATAACATGAGGAATTTTAAGCCCACGTGATACTCTAGCATCTTAGCCTCTTTCATGTTCAAGCCTTATAATGTCCTAACATCACAACCTTCATCATCTTTGGTCCAGCTCTGTCAATGGAAGTATATATATAATTTTATAGATGATTTTGAAGAAGATAGGTAAATCTAGTGCCAAGGTATGTACTTTGGCAAGCAAGAGAGTAATGCTATTGAGATAATAAGGACTGTAAATTGTAATATGTAGAAGGGGGTTCGTACTTCTGCCACTTTGTTCAACTTCTCCCTCACGTTCTGCAAAAGTTGAGGAAGGTCACTATCCCATTTGTAAAATTCCAACTCCTTGTTGTTCAGAATTTTCGATGCAACCTGAAGCAGGAAGAAGATAGAAATCATTCATCGTCTACTGGATCGACACAAACAGCTTTGATCATTTTCTCAACAAACCACTCCAAAATATTAAAACAGGGATACCTCAAAACAAAATTTTGAATCATCTTGCCCATCTTTCAATAAATGAACCCGTTAATTCCATTCCAGCACAAACCCATCTCTATCTCCAACACGAAAATTAGACTTAGATAGTTAGATATGAGAACAGGGGATGAGGGAAAAATAACTCACTTGAAGTTGAACTGTTGAAGACTTGGCCGCTCAGTAGAAGTCGAGAACGAGAACGAGAAGGATGAGGATAACCGCTGTGCACTGTCCACTACTCCACTTGACCGATGAATGATGATGGCCACGCGCTCAGCAAGGCTCGAAGTGGATGTGCGGTCACTGCGGTGTGCCGATGTCGAACTGTGGAAGAACGAAGCAGGGCAGCGAGCGGCAGCGGCCGATTTCGAATGCTGAGTAGTGAGGCTGTGAGACTGAGTACAGTAGAGAAGAAAACCTAATATGTTTTGTCTTTTCTTACTTGCGAAATTGTGATTTGTTCCCAGAGCAGCTTTGGTTTTTCTTTTTTTCTTTTATTAATAAAATTACATTGCCCTCTTTTGTTTAATTGTCAACGCAAAGACAATTCCTTCACTCGGTAAAACCGGTTGTGTTCATACGTCTCCACTGAGTTTACGTTTCTAACTCGCGATTCTACTGCGAGTTTACAACAAATCCGATTTTTTACACGAATTGAATCGGAAGAAGCTCACAAACGCGTAGACTCGTAGAAACGTACGAGTAGAAACGCGATTTTGACAACCATGCTAAAGCCATTTATCGGAGTTGTATTAATGATCAATGGAAATATTTAAGGTAAAAGAATTTTATATTATTGAAATTTAGTATAAAAGATAAGATATTCTAAAGCTTGCGCACTTTTTTTTTTCTAGAATTGTTTAAGCGCTTTTGGATGAGATGCGTTTCCTAATTAAAGTGCAAATGAAAGATAGGTCTTGAAACAAAATCCAAAAAACAAAAATATTGGGATTACAACTAATGTGATGGGTGTATGTCATCAGATATGTTATTCTTAAATAGGATGACTCTAGTGCTAATAATAGAATACTTGTGATGTAATCACTAGGAAAATGACTTAGAGTTCCAAAGGGTATGATTTGTTATAATTTGCAAACTTCTAACTTTAGTTTTTTTTAATGGTATATTAGTCGAAACATAACTCATCTTCTAGCACAAATATAGTATGTTACTATCTAGTTAATGGAGGTTATCTTAATTGCAAATGATTCTTAGCATCATTTGGGGGTCAGAAGTATTATTTAAATGAATATTGTGAAGGTATCAACCAAAAAGAAAGTCAAAAGTCTAGTTGTAAGCTTAAGTAGCTATTGTTTTCAACCTAATCCAAAGCCTTTCAAGTTTACGGTTTACCTAACAACCTCAAAAGAATTCCATTTATTTTGCTCCTTTCCTTCCTCTAATTTAATCTTCCTTCTTTATAGATATTTCCCTAGCTACCTATCTTTGATCTCCACACCAACTTTGTAAAATAGGCCCTCCTCCTAATTTTTATATTCTAAATCCCTACTTCATTTTGTTCTTTTAGTTTCGCCGCAACATTCTAATTTATCTTATTGTAGTTTATTTTCTCTTTTAAGGTCTCCTATAAGAAGTCTCTTATGATCTTTCTACTGGGGGAGGGACTCGTGGCTATTGTGCGAGAGACAATGATCCTGTATCAAGGATAAAGATCTATCCATATCTAGCTTTGTATAAAAGATCTATTGAATTTATGAATTGGGTAAATTACAAAAAATTGACATATGTTATAGTGTTTTTAAGAATAGGCAACCTATGAAAATTTTATTTGACAGCTAATTTATTTGAGTTTCATTTCATTATATTCTCTTAAAAAAGAAGTGTCAATACAGCTATGCCCAAATAAAAAAATGAACAAATAATTGAAACAAGAATAGGCATTACTTTATTGTCTTAAAAGAAACCACAAGCCCTTAATTGTAATCATTTGAGACTAAACCTATCGATACTTGAAATATCCTACTCACTCTCAACGAAACCCCAGTCAACATTAAGCATCATAGCAATTTATTTTTTGAGCAAATGTGCCAATGCCTTTACGTGCCTTTATTGGAGTCATTAACCATTTTGAATATTCCTAAAATTACTTTTTAAAATTCTTCTTCATGAGAATGATCACTTCCTATTTGGGTTAAGTCGTGTTGACCCTCTAACTCTGAGTCCACTATATTACCTCTTCGATTATCGATGCACTGTCTACTAAGAAGGAGAATAGGAAAGTTATGTTGAAACTAGTAATAACTATATCATCATGTGCTATATTAATGCTTCTTTTTTAATGGGACATAATAGAGCAAATGCTTCTTTTTCAATGGAACATATTAGAGTGACACTCAGGTAAATAATTTGTTAAAAAAGTTTCACATGTCACATTTTTCAAAAAGGCAATATAACAGGCCTGTTTTTTTTTTTTTTTTTTTTTTGTATTTTACCCTTATTAGTTTAATCAATTTCATGGATTATACATTTGTTAAACAACATTTATGGATCTAGTGTGGGAAACTATTTAGAATTTCTTTTGGTTCTGACAATCTACAAGTTCTTAATAGCCTTATGTGCATGTGTTTTGGTCCGTGCATACGATGGAACTCGTGTTATTTTGTCTTAAGGTGTGAAATGTTTAGTCCTTAATGTTTATCTTTTTCATTTGAGTTATAATCTTTTTTTTCCCTTTCTATTCAAGTGCCTCATGTTTTAAATTCTTATCAAAACATACAACGCATATCAATTTTATATTGATTCAAAATAATTTATTTAAGGGTAAATATTGCATTTGATACTTGAACTTTGCCAATCTGTGAAATCAACTAAATAAAGTTTAAATTTGTCAATTTACTACCTATAAACTTTTTAAGTTAATTCATTTTACCTAAGCAAGATAGTTTTATTACAAAATAAGTAATGTCCTTGTGGTTAATTGCAAAATTTAGCAAAATTCAAGTATCAAATATGACATTCGTCCTTTATTATTTTAACAAAATGATGATATTAAATATACCTATGTACTTAATGTATTAAAAATAAAATAATATAATGTAATAAAGATTAATAACGAATACAACCAAATAATTATAAGCAAGAGAAGGGGATAGAAAATGTTTTATTTACCTAGTATTGATAGTCCATTCTTGATCATAGACCCACCTAAGTTAAGCCCTACCAACAGGCGCAGGCTCTATTGGCTCACCAAGGAGCCTCACATCGAGCTTTATGGAAGTCACTCGAATATCTTCATGTCTTTAGTCATTTGACATGATAACTTGATAGGGGTCATGGTTTACTTGGATGACCACCTGATTTAAAGATGGAGACCGGTATAAAAGATATGGTTCTAGAGCAAATCACGCCTACTATGTTGGCTGTGATCCTGGCTATGATCCATACCGTGATGGAGAATATGGTCGTGAGCAAGTCTCGGAAAATTAGAAGACCAAGGAAAATAATAGGTCTTGTCACGCTTGTGATGGAGACCGTGACTAGCCTATAATATCTATGATCAGTTGTTTAGTAAAGAAGATTTTTTATCCGAGTAGATTGCGCTCATGATCAAGGAGGTGATGCCCACCCTACTTTTGCACTGTTTTAGGTAATTGTTTCCTATTTTTATTTATTTGTCTTTATTTTTTCATGTTTGCCCTTGCCAGATACTGCCTCTAATTGGAGCTATCGAGTATTAAAATTTATAAACCCATATTCTCTCCTTTACTCAGTTCAACAGGCAAATGAACCCATCATTTATTAATATGGATGACTATAGGATCGTCTCTATAGGGAACAGTTACAAACACTAATACAATTAAAATTCCTATTAACTAGCAATCGAATAATTGAGTTTAGTAAATTGAATATGATTTAACTAACTAAACTACACTAATTACCAGTATACTAGATGGAAATAACAAATTAATCATGATAACAACAACAAATTCAATGTACAACAGGTTTACTCCACTGTATCAACATGATTTATCAAAATATACTTTCTATTAATCGTTATCTATAGAAATTCTCAAATCTTGAGTATTCTTCTCAGAAATACTCAATTATAAACTTAGTTGCGTTCATTAGAATCTCATCTAATGAATGGACAATTCAAGACTGCTTTAGGGTTTGTTTGGATGGTCTGTTTTTTCATTTGTATCTGTATTTGTATCGAAATGATATGTATAAATATGTCTAATATATATATATATTATCTATTTGATTTTTTCAAAAGAACTGCTAACTTTTTTTTAACAATACATATTTTTTAATAAATAATTTATTAGAAAAAAAGTATCGTATCTATTGGAAAAAACTAGCCAAACAAACCCTTAATTTCAATTAATATCCTTGAATTTCACAAGACATACAACAAACTTCCTAGTAACATCTCTACTAGTAGGAGTAGTTTGTTCTAATGAATCAGATATGCTCAATGGAGTCGTTTCTCAACATCATCCATTGAGATCTATTGCAAGACCGTACCATGCACTATACTATCTTGACTATAATAAAGTTTAATTCACCATAAAACAACGTTAATAGAGTAAATTCCTTATTTATGCATGTTCATGTTAACATGATGTTGCAAACCCTAAGAATCCACTCACTCATGATGCAATATAAACAACAATTGATAAAATTTACAGAAATAGAACAATAGATACACATAAGAATAAGGAAAGAAGGAAACCCCTTTCTATATTATACGATGGCGATGTTTGAATACACAAATTCTACAACAAGTCTTTGTCTCTCTCGAGTCTCAAAGATGATTATGACTAACAAATTTTCGAAATTAACCAACTAAAACTTACAACCTCCTAGAAAGTCCTAATGGACACCAATTATGAAGAGCTATGATTTCTATAAAGAATGATTCGATACTTGGGTAAAATGGGTATGGTCCCTTTATACCTACGACTTCTCTAGAGGAAGTTTATGATGAAGATATATGATTTTTACACTCAGAGACATACTGCTTGGTGAGATAATGTAAAAGTCGTAATCTATCCTTTTCTTTCATCACGCCCGTTATCTTTTGCTTTTGATGATTTTTCTATCCTCAATATGTAAATCATGGTCGTGATGTTCCTCTTAGTAGGTACTGTAATTGTGAAATATCCGCTTCACACTCGTGATTTTTTAAATTCCAAGAAACCAAAATATGGCATCTTATCAGGAGTCACGATCGTGATTTTGGTCTGGCTAGCTATTAACTTTGAAGTTTCCTCCACTTTTCCATGGATCACGGCCGTGATTTTGGTCTTCAATTCTCCAACTTATTCCTAAGTCCAGTTGTCACGCCAGTAATTAGCTGGGTAGGCACTGGCTTGAAGTTCTCCATTGCTGCTTAAATCACACGCGTGACTTGATGTTGTCATGTATGCCTTTGTTTTCTCAACCATAATTCTTCTTTGATTGCTTCTAAAATCTTCAATAAACTCCAATTTGGCCTAAAATGAATATATATACTAGCTAAGTACCAATTTGACTACAAATCACATCAATGAACTATAAATTGAACTTAATTAACCATCCGTAACGAAGGTAAATCATGCCTATTACTAGACTTGTGCGAGTATAAAAGGGATACCGGTAATATGTTTAAAGAGATTAAATGTTTTTGTCTTCTTGGATATTTGTCTCGTCCTTTGTGATCAAATAGCTTTTTGAATATGATTGAGTTTTCTTTTCAAGATTATTCTTTGTTATTTTTTTTTCAATGTACGTAATAGCAATTAATTATAATAACTGGTTCAATTATATCTTTAGTGCGTCATATCCAAGGATTGATCATCTACATCCCTTTTAATTTCAATTTTCATAATTCATAAAACCCTAAAAACATATCATAAATCCTAAATCGCAATAAAGGACTAGATTTGCAAATTACTTGGATTTTCCAGTCTGTATCATATTGGTATTAGAGCTTAGGTTCACCACGAGAAGGATTGAATTAAATGGTCAATTTTCATATCTATGGAAGGATATGTGATAATTTGGTAAGATCGCATTCTCTTATCTTGTGAATTTACCATGGCTGTGGCTTTGATGGGGGTTGCTTGGGTAAGAAGGTAAGTTAGGGTTTATTTCTCGAGAGACAAGTTGTTGTCTGATTGAATTACTTAAGGAAGAAGAAAAGGATTTTGAATTGTGACTTTCTGTTGTTATGTATTGTTGAGGTGTGCTTATTGTATGCGGTGATTGCCACCTAAGGTTTGTGTGGCGTGATTGAATGCTGATGTTATTATTATTGAGTAAAGTATGGTTAAAGTTGAATAGAAGCCATGACTAGTAGATATCATACTAGGATTGACACAAGAATCGAATTACTAACTACTATTAAGATGAATTTACCTGATTTTGATGGTTATAGGTCATCAGGAGATTGTTTAGATTAAGAGTTTCGACTAAACCAAATTATTGGAGACTTTCCACACTCTAGTTGTCGATTGGGACAAATTATTGTTGAGAAATTAACTAGATTTGCAAGGTTGTGTTCGCAAAATATTATATTATTGCGATCATTGAATGGATTTCGTGATATTATTACTGGGTCTTGTAAAAATGCCAATGAGAAAAAGACTTGTTCCATCCAATTATCGAGATGAGTAGTATGAATCTTTGTTGGTGTTAAAACATGGATCTATGAAAGTTAGAGAATATGCCAAAGTACTTAAGACTCTCCTCATGCATAGTGAAGTATCTGAGCCTCTTGTACACACCACCAATAGATTTGTGAATGATTTAAACTTTGACATCACTAAAAGTGTTGGTTGTTAAAGTTTTCTGTCATTAGAGGATGCTATCCAAATTGCCATATTTTGAGAATTATCAACTTTAATGTCTGATCTAATGGAGAAAACAAAACCCTTAAAGACCCCAAGGCAACTAACTCGCTAGGTGATTGCGTCGAATATGATTGTTTGACTAAAAAAGGTAGCAGCGATGTTCATGACGAAAGTTCAGAGGATGATCATGAAATGCAAGTGAATATTCATGGTGGTGTAGATTGTGACGTTGATGGTGATGGTACAGAGGATACTGGTGTTGAGGAGGAGATTGATGCTACATGAGATGTGCCTTGTTGTCTTCAACTTGAGACATCTATATGTGTACTTGAGATAATACCACTTCAATTAATGTCAGGAGTTACTAGTAACTACAAGCACGAGCTTTGCCGGTATCTCTTTACTCTTGAAAGACTAATTTGGGTGAATTTAGAAATGAAGATGAGTGTAAAGTGTTGAGATCTAAGCATGATTGTAAAGGAAACATTAGCGTATTTAGAGTAGGTGATGAAATACTATGGGAATTATTATTCAAAAGAGGAATTGAAAATTGAACATTGGAGAAAGTTTGTGGATCAATTATTGCTAAGAATTTTTATTTAACTATGTTTGAGTTTTGTAGGTTTATTTTTTATCCAAGTGGTTACACTTTCAAAGATTTGGGGCAAATCTTCATAAACCCCGGATATGATAGGGATCACGGTTCACTTGGACGACTACTCAATTTAGAGATGGAGACCGGTATTCAAGATCTGGTTTCAGAGCAGATCACGCCAACTATGCCGATCTTGATCTAAGTTATGACAGAGAATACGGCTATGAGCACATCTCGGAGAATTCGAAGACCAAAGAAGATAATGAGCCTTATCACCCCTATGATGGAGACCATGACCAATTGTTTAGCAAAGAAGATTTTTTATCCGATGGGATCACAGCCTGTGTCATAGCCGTGATCGACAAGGTTATACCCACTCTTGTTTTTTTCATTGTTTTAAGTAATTATTTTATATTTTATTTGTTTGATTTTATTTTTCCATGTTTACCCTTACTTGACTTGTGGAGTCTAAAAAATATATTCGTAATATGTTTAGAGAGATTGAGTGTTTTTGTCCTCTTCGATATTTGTCTTGTCATTTGTAACCAAATTGTTTTTTTTTTTTCAATAAGATTAAGTTTTCTTTTCAATATCATTTTTTGTTGTATTTTTTTTCATCATGTGTAATATCAATTGATTATAACAACTGGTTCGATTATATCTTTGATGTGTCGTACTTGATGATTGATCGTTCATAAGCTTTTTAATTTCAGTTTTCATAATTCATAAAAAAAAACATATTATAAACCCTATATCTCGATAAATCATTAGATCCGTATATTACTTGGATTCTCCAATCCGTATCATAACCCGATTGACCTCGGCTTACAGAAGCCACTTGGGTATCTCCACACTCATTGCAGATAGCTTAGTCGGTTTCGACTTACAAATAATGAGGATGTAGCCTTTAACCACCCATAATCTCACTATGGCCTCTAACTATCCATGATCATACTATAAACCCTAACCACCCACTTACCCACTACAGTCATAACTGCCAAGTCAACCACCTATAAATACTCATATGCCCCTCCGAAGATAGGCAATGCTGCACTCATTCACTTTTACTTAAATCACGAACTAATCGTGACAAATACCGACTTAAATCACAGGCCAATGCCTGGCGCATCACTAACCCTTTGTCTATTTTGCAAAAATCCTTACTTGTTGCAGTCCAATTCCATTTCTTTCAAATCTAAACCTCTGCTAGATTAGAGTAAGTGACACTTAGCAGCCTTAAATTACTAGTTAAAGGTAGAACAAAAGCTAATACATGCTCTAGACTAATATAAAATTTAAAGTATTTAAAAAAGGTCGTGCTAATTGTCTAATAAAAGGAGGTAAGAAAGTTGATCGACTCCGTTAAAAGGTAAATAAACATTGATATTAAAAATATACTTATCCTTGCTTTAATTATAGTGTCGAGCCTGGTTTTTTTCGATTTCCTTTAATCCGATTCGTACTAAACCTTAACCCATTCAATACGAATCATCGACTAAGAATTAAAAGAAATTTTGAATTTTTAAAATATTTTGGAGTCGCCACTCGATTAAAGCCGAGAAAAATAAACCAAAACCAATGGGTAGGTTGATTTTGGTTTTGCTACTAGTCTGCGAAAAAATCGTTTTTTGAAAACGAGAACCAGAAATTAACTTGAGTTCGGGGCTAACTTATTAAAACCTAAACGGTTACCACTTTAAATTTTCATATTTAAATTGCTTTCTTTTAAACCCTAATTTCAGAATCTAAACTATTTATCAAATCTAATTAACTAAACATATGTCTAATATGCCCAAAAATACTAATCAAATTCTATCGATGATCATATATAATCTAAAAACTCAAAATATTCAAATTAATCAAATCTTATCAAATTCTATCGATATTCATATATTCTAAACAAATCAAATAAATTCACAAAAATAAATTTTTACATATTTTAAGTCGTCCATTTAGGTGCCTACGTACCCGCTAATCGGGATCAGACTGCACGTAGTTCTTTTAGAAAAATTTAGTTTGTTGGTTAATTTTAAAATTTTTCGAAATCTTTTCGCTTTAAAGTCATTAAGTTTGTTAATTTTATAAAAAAATACATATCTTTTAACATGAACCCTAAATTTATCAAGTTAGGTTTTAGCAATTTTATGAAAAATCGGATTTTTCTAGGTGACAAAAATTTTGAATAAGAAATCATAACCACATATCATGCATATCGGTTGATCATACATATCATCAAGAATAAAAATATTATAAGGAATATCAATATTTAACAAGCTAATTTCAACAAAGCAATATCATGGCATAATCAAGATTTATATATCATTGACATTACCTTATGAAAGGCAAGATTTCAATGTGGTTTCATATATAGTGAAATCATAAAATTCAATATTATTACAATCAAAGTCATCACTATATCATGGCATAAAAGGAATATTAATGACTCTCATCATACATGATCACACAATTTCAAATATTGTAAACCTAAAATTCAAAAAAATTTCATATAGTCCTTATGATTAGGGCATGATTATAAGTATATTATCAATAACAAGATCTTAATGTAATCCTATGAACATATACCTAACATGATATATATAAAAAATTCAATTTTATCACAAGAAAACAAAATCATTACTATATCATTGCAAAAAAGATAGAACAATCAAAAACTATATCATGACAAATTAAATCCTAAATTTCAAATTAATATCTTTAAAACAAATTTATGAGACAAACATTCATTTACATTGTCAAATTTCATATATCCTCTTAATCATAAAAATATCTCAACTTATAATATCATGAATAACTATTCACAAAATTCAACACAATACGATGCACCATGACAATTCCAAAACTTTAATTGAATAAAGAATAACATATATCCAATATCATGCCTTGTTTAAAATTGTTATATCAATACCAAGATTACGGGAAATATTTAGACAATATTATAAAACAATTTCATAAACGTATAAAATCACAAAATATATGTCTAATATAAACATTGAAATAACATCTCGTACACTATTGGACAATTCATTATAAGCCTAAAACTTTAGTATAATCAAAATTTTCATGTTAATAATAAAACTTTTCCCTAAAAACCTATTCATCTAGCGAAAAGCAAATATTCATTGACAATATATATATATATATATGCATATTATAATGACTATACTATCTTGATTCAAACTAATACTAATTTTACATATTTTTTTTTTAAAAACACAATATATTCATAATAGATTTTGAACATATAATCATACACTATCTTTTTATTTTTTCTGTTTTTAATTTCCTATTGTTATTATTATTATTATTATTATTATTATTATTATTATTATTATTATTATACGAATACGGATTGAGAATGTAAAATATACCTGCAGTGGATGCGCTGGAGAAATTGAACGTCACGCGCCAGCAATGGCAAATGATTTTGGGAGCAGATCAATGGCGCGCGCGTTTGGAATGAAATTCCGACAATGACACTCCGGCAAAGACTTTTGGCCGACCATCCACGTTCCGAGGATCTATTCGAACTTTCAAGAGACGCGCGCAAGGGATGGAGATCGCGGCAAGTTCTAGAGCGAGTTGAATGGGTCAGGCGGATTGAATTCGGATCCAACGGCCACGAACTCCGGTGGTCTTGGATTCGGCTGGGGAAGTCGGGAATTCTCCGATGACAACGGCCTGGTGGTCTTAAGTATTCAGATGTTATATTTTTTCTATTCTTTGTTTTCCTTTTTTTTTCGTGTTTTTTTTTTCTTCTCTATTTATAGATCTAAATTTAGGGCTTTTTATTCTAATCCGAAAAACAAATTACAACTATTAATTAGTTGTCATTAACATGAAAATAGCTGTCATTACCGTTAGATTTTGAACGTTAAACAACGAAAATCTCGGATTTTGCCTTTTTTCCGGAAGCTAAAAATGAATTTTTTTTTAATTTTCGAATTCAAATTTGAAACCCTTTCTCTTGATGAAAACAACTAAATTTTATACCAATATAAACTACTCCGTGCCTACTTTTAAGAAATGTGCTTGGTTTGTAAAAAATGGGTCGAAAACCTAGCCAAAAAAGCTCTCAAACTTAGCCCATCGGGCGGCCAAAGCTGGAAGACGATGAACAGTAAAAATAATTTTTTTTTTTTACGAATTTTCGAAATTACTTTATACTATATTAATTATCCATATTACATCTATTGTATTTATTTCTATTAAATTGATTCATTATTATTATTATTTTTTTTATTTATTTATTTTTTATTTATTATTTTTTTTTATTCCTAGCTTTAACATTTATAATTTGCAAAATTCAAATTAATTTAATTATGTATACTAAGCTTGGTATTTATTTTGACAAAAATGTCAAAATGAGATGTCTACAGCTGCCCCTCTTTGTGAGGAGGTTTGTCAAAACCTCATCACAAAGATAAAGTAGACCTCATTTTGACTTTACCTCATCTGGAATTCCCACTTCTTGAGCGGGATGAGAGCTTTTCATGTTCTGATATGCTTATTGAATCACTTCTTGGGCAAGGATGTTTCATGTACTGAACTATCCCTTGATTCAGGTCTCATGTACTGAGTCCTTACTTGAAAAGAGGTCGTTTTCTGAACGGAGATAGAATTGTTTCTTGAGCAGAGATGAAGTTGTTTCTCAAATAGAAATGATTCATGTTCTTGAAGAGAAGGATGGCGCTCCTCTGAGCTAGCGATCCTTAAGCTTGACAGCAAAGAAGGAAGGCGCTCCACCGAGCTTGCAATCCTTAAGCTTGAAAAGACTCTTGAAACGTTTCACATGTTCTGCGGATATGCTTCATGTTCTGAACTACCTTTTGAATTGGATTGCTTCTTGTGCTAACATTCGTCTCATTTTTGATACAAGCGCGCTCTTTGAGCTGGCACCTAATTTAGATAAGCGCTCCTTGAGCTAACATTTGATTTGGTTCAAGCGCGCTCCTTGAGCTGGCATTTGATTTGGATAGACGCTCCTTGAGCTAGCCTATGATATAGATCTGATACAAGTACGCTTCTTGAGCTGGCACTTGATTTGGATAAGCGCTCCTTGAGCTAGCATTTGATTTGGTTTAGGTGCGCTCCTTGAGCTGGCACATGATTTGGATAAGCGCTCCTTGAGCTAGCATTTGTCTTAGATTTGATTCAAGTACGCTCCTTGAGCTGGCACTTGATGTGGATAGGCGCTCCTTGAGCTGGCCTATGATTTGGTTCAAACGCGCTCCTTGAGCTGGCATTTGATTAGATGGCGCGCTCCTTGAGCTGGCATCTGATTTGGATAGCGCTCCTTGAGCTAGCATTTGTCTTATATTTGATTCAAGCACGCTCCTTGAGCTGGCACTTGATGTGGATAGGCGCTCCTTGAGCTGGCCTCTGATTTGGTTCAAACGCGCTCCTTGAGCTGGCATTTGATTTGGTTATGCATTCTTGAACTGGGTCTCATGTTCTGATCCCCAAATCTCATGTCCTGAGATCTTGATTTCCTCATGTTTCGCATGGCTTCTAGAGCTAATTTCCTGAAAAACTTAATTCTAGCAATATATATCATCTTATTTTTCATTCATTTTTTTTTTTTCATTTTTTTTTTTAAACTTACCAGATTCTTATAGAAGCTTCTAAACTTGTCAGACCACTTGGTGAAGTCCGCTCATCACTAGGTTTATTCGTCAGGCTAGAGCTCTTCACAGTGGCTATCCTTTGAATTGAGTATCTGTTTGTCTTTTGATGGTAATTGGATTCTTTTGATGGTCTTGATGTCGGAATGATACAGGAGATGGTTCTTTGTATCTCCCTTACTTTGCAGCTTGAACTTATCGACTTCTTATGAATAGGCATTTCTTTAAGAAAAGATCAAATCTCAAAGTATTAAATGTTTTTATAACTTTATCAATTGCTCAAATCTCTCTCTCACGTACACTCATGTTTTAAAAATTTGAGAGATATAAGGATGAAGAAACTTATCAAACAAAGTGGAATTCAATGATTGATCTGATGATTGGGAACTGCTAGAGATATCTTTTGTCGATAGATAACAAAAATTAGATCACACATAGACAAAGTAGTCAACACATTTCTGAACTTGATAGAATTTTCATTAATTTCTCAAGAGTAGTACAACTTGACCGCATCAGAATTTACAGGGTCTTTCAAATCTGGACCATCCACTCTAGTCAATATCAGTGCACCACCAGGCAACACCCTCTTTACTACATATGGTCCTTCGTAATTAGGAGTAAACTTTCCTCTAGGATCTTGAACGTTGGGAGTACTTTTCTCAAGACTAAGTCTCCTTCTTGAAATTTCTCGGGCGAACTTTCTTATTGAATGCTCGAGCGATTCTTTGCTGGTAAAGCTGACCATGTATAAGGCGGTCATCCTCCTTTCATCAATGAGATTTAACTGATCAATCCTATTTCTCACCCATTCAGCTTCATTCAATTCGGTTTCTGCCAATATTCTGAGTGATGGAATTTCAACTTCAACTGGCAAAACTGCTTCCACACCATATACTAATGAATAGGGGTTGCCCCTGTTGATACTCTAATGGATGTTCGATAGGCCATGAGTGCAAAGGGTAGCATCTCGTGCCAATCTTTGTAAGTGATAGCCATTTTCTCTATTATTTTCCTGATGTTCTTGTTGGCTGCTTCAACTGCCCCATTCATTGAGGTCGATATGGGGTAGAGTTCCGATGTTTGATCCAAAATTTTGGCACAATTCAGACATTAATTTGTTGTTCAAATTGGTACCATTGTCTGTAATGATTGTATCAGGGACTCCATATCTGGCTATGATATCTCTCTTGATGAACTTGACAACTACTCCTTTGGTAACATTAGCGTATGAGAATGCTTCAACCCATTTAGTAAAATAGTCGATCGCCACTAATATAAATCGGTGACCATTTGAGGCTTTTGGCGAAATTGGTCCTATCATGTCCATACCCCACATTGAGAAGGGCCAAGGTGAAGATAATGACTGCAATTCTTTAGGAGGAGCATTCATCTTGTTGGAGTATATTGGCACAAGTGGCAATGTCTCACGTGTTTAATACAATCTGATTCCATAGTTATCCAGAAGTAACCCATCCTCATAATCTTTTTAGCTAGCATATATCCATTCATGTGAGGTCCACATATCCCTTCATGGACTTCCCTCATCAACATATCTGCTTCCGCCTCATCTACGCATCTCAAGAGAGTAGTATCAAATGATTTTTTGTATAATGTATTACCACTGAGCATGAAATGAACTGCTAAGCGTCTTAGTGTTCTTCGCTCCTTAGTTGAAGCATTTTCAGGGTATTTGCCATCTTGGAGGAATTCTTTGATATTAGCATACCAGGGATCTTTCCTTGGGACTTCCTCGGTATTCAAGCAAAATGCCGGTTCTTCCTCAATGCGAACCTTTAAGGGCTGGATCTCAACTCCATCAGTGATTTGAATCATAGATGCTAATGTGGCTAATGCATCCGCGAACTGGTTCTGGTTTCTTGGCATATAAGTGAATGATATTTCTTTGAATTTCTGTGCCAATTCTAGTAAGTATTGATGATAAGGCACCAATTTTGCATCCTTCGTCTTGTATTCTCCTCGTGTTTGAAAGATGATGAGAGAGGAGTCTCCATATACTTCAAGATCATCTATTTCCATGTCAAGTGCCATCTTGAGGCCCATGATGCAAGCCTCGTATTCTGCCACATTATTAGTATAAGGGAAAGTCAATCTTGCTGAAGCGGGGTATTGTTTACCATCTGGTGATATTAAGACTGCCCCAATTCCACATCCGCATACATTAGCTGCTCCATCAAAGTACAACTTCCATTTAGGAGTAGACTGTTCTGATTCTTTATTATCTGCCAGCAATATGCCTTCATCCGGGAATTGAGCTTCTCCATCAATCACACTATCTTCAACCGGGTTTTCGGCTAGTTGATCTACAAGTGCTTGACCTTTAACTGAGTTTGATTCACATAAGTGATATCAAATTCTGATAACAACATCTGCCATTTGGAAATTCTCCCAATCAACCCTGGTTTCTGAGCCAAATACTTCAACGGATCATGTTTCGTATAAAGCTCGATAGAATAATACAATGTATATTGTCTCAGTCTGTGCATGATCCACACCACGGCACAACAGTTCTTTCCACTTCAGTATACTTCTGTTCTCCTTCAGTGAATTTCTTACTCAAATAGTAAATAGCCCGTTCTTTCCCATCTTCATCTTTCTGTCCAAGCATACCTCCCATTGATTCAGGAAGTACCGTCAAATATAGGAAAAGAGGGCGACCAGGTGTTGGTGCTACTAACACTGGTGGATTCATCAGATATTGCTTGATTTCATCAAATGCTTCTTGACAATCTTTATCCCAATCAATAGCTGCATTTTTCCTCAACAATTGAATAGAGGGCGACATTTGTCGGTTAATTGAGATATAAACCGAGCAATGTAATTCAAGCGTCCCAATATGCCCCTGACTTCTTTGATCGTCTTCGGGGGAGGTAATTCAAGTATGGCTTTAACTTTATCGGGTCAACTTCTATTCCTTGTTGACTGACTACGAATCCCAACAACTTCCCTGAGGTCACCCCAAATGTACACTTTTCGGGATTCAACTTAAGATGGAATTTCCGTAATCTATCAAATAATTTCCTCAATATTTCCACATGATCCTCATCTTCCTTAGACTTAGCAATCATATCATCTACATATACTTCGACTTCTTGATGCATCATGTCATGAAACAAGGTGACCATCGCCCTTTGATATGTTGCCCCGGCGTTTTTAAGGCCGAAAGGCATGACTTTGTAGCAAATGTTCCCCAAGTAGTAATGAAGGTTGTCTTAGTTTTATCCTCTTCTGCCATTTTAATCTGATTATATCCCGAAAAGCCATCCATGAATGAAAATAGATGGTTTCTAGCCGTATTATCCACCAAGACATCTATGTGAGGTAAGGGGAAATTATCTTTGGGCGTGGCTTGGTTTAAATCGCGAAAGTCTACACAAACTCTAACCTTTCCATTCTTTTTAAGTACCGGAACCACATTAGCCACCCATTCAGGATAATCGGATACCTCTATAAAACCGACTTCCAACAATTTCTTTACTTCTTCTTTAATCTTGAGCAAGATATCTGGTCTAAATCGTCTTAATTTTTGCTTCTTTGGTTTGATATCTGCTTTAGTTGGTAATTTATGAACCACTATAGAGGTATCCAAACCAGGCATATCTTCGTAGGACCATGCAAACACGTCTAAGTAATCAGTCAATAATCTTATCAATCTTTCTCGTTGCTCAGCGGATAAGGTGGTGCCTATTTTCAAATTTTTAGGCTCATCTTCAGTTCCAATATTCACTACTTCTGTAGGTTCACTGATCTCAATTCTCCTTGTTCATATTTTTGCCAACTTTTCTCTATCCCAGTGTGATCACTAATGTCATGTTCAACGACTAACTCATTAGGGTTAGAAATGATATCAGTATTTTCGTTATCTATCGCGCAAGATATCTCTTACTTTCACCATTATCATCAGATCTGAAAAACAAGGTAAAGAAAGAGAAAAAAGAAGAAATGTGAGAGAAAAGAGAACAAAGAATCTTTATTAATGACTATGATTCATGGAGTACATTTGAGCAATTGATAAAAGAAACAAAACAAAAACCCTTCATGAATTCAACCCTTACTCAAAGGTAACCCTAGAGTTATTAAGGGGATAGTGAACCAATTATTCAACTCCCGAACTGGGGGAGCTGCAAGAAGGCTCCAGAACCGATGCAGTATCTGGTTTCTGGACATGAGCCGGTTGTGGGAATGTGACTTTGATATCTGGAGACTCGATAGGGGTATTATACCATTCTTCTCCTTTCTTCTTTCGGGCTTTCTTTTTCATCTCTATCTCAAAGAGTAGTAGGACATATCCCAGTCCAAATGTCCCTAAATGTCCCTCTTTTGAATCATATTGGCTTCTTCAAAGATTTGTAAACCAAAGTCTTCGGATCCTTCTTCGCCAATATAGGGTATAGCGTGTCTTTGAAGATAGCATGGTCTTGTTCTCCTAGCCGTAACGATTTGTCCATTTGTTATAAACTTGACCATCTGATGCAGACTAGACGGTATTGCCCCAGCTGAGTGAATCCAAGGCCTTCCAAGCAACAAATTGAATGATCTTGGTATGTCTAGAACTTGGAACGGAATAGTAAAGTCTTGTGGGCCAATAGTAACTTCCAAGTCTATTTCTCCTGATATGCCTCTTTGGATCCATCAAAAGCTCTAACAATAGTAGAACTGGACCGGAGGTTAGATGCATCGATACCAAGTAAGTTCAAAGTAGCCAATGGACAAACATTCAAAGACGACCCATTATCGATGAGGACTCGGGCTACAATCATTCCATTACATTTGGCCATTATGAATAGGGGCTTCGTGTGTTGAGTGCCTTCTGCTCCCAACTCATCAGGTGAGAAAGAGATTTGATCCAAAGCAAATACGAATTTACTACATGTTCCATTGTTTCAGTAGCAACACCTTCGGGAACCTTGATTTGTTGGAGTATCTTAAAGAGAGCCTCCCGGTGTTTTTCAGAAGTCATTAACAAACCCATTAAGGATATTTGAGCCGGGACTTTAGCGAGTTGATCAGCAATCTTATAGTCACTTATCTTCATAATCTTGGTCAATGCTGTTTTCTCATCAGATTCCTCCTCCTTTTTCTTATCTTTTCTTAGTGGGAAGAATTCCTCTGCTAATGTTTTCTCTCTTTCGGGCTCTGATTTCCCAAGTTTTCCGACCATGGGCCTAGGAACTTGATTAACAGCTTGATAGTTGAACGGGGCGGCTTTATAGTCTTTCGGTGCAATGGCACATGGAATTGATACCTCATCGATTTCACCTCATATGGGGCTTCTTTCTGCTCTCCTTGACATTGGATAACTATCTTCTTTGGATTGGACTGGATCATTCCGATAAAAGGCTCGGGTTCTTCAATCGTGATCATGTTGATCGTGGGCCCATGGTTTGGGAGAGGATTGGTGTTGACATTAGGGGTCGGGGTTTCAACGAAATCTAGTTGGACCAATTTAGCATCAATGAGGTCTTGAATCTTGTTCCGAAGCCTCCAACAATAGTCAGTAGAATGACCTATTTGCCCCAAATGATAATCGCATTTTTGCTCGGGGTTATAATATCTGGGTTTGTAGTCTTCTCTAGGTGTTTCAAAGGTGATCAGATTGTCAGCTCTAAGCCGGGCTAGAACTTGGCTAAGGGGTACGGGAATTTTGGTGAACTGTCTTCTGGGTCTATTGAATGGTTGGTTTTGGGATTGTGGTTGTTGTGACGGGTGAAGGGTTGATTAGTGTTTGGGGTTTGTTGGTAGGTGTAGGATTGAGTAGGTTTAGTGTATGGGGTTGAGCTGACTACACTAACAGTGGTATCCTTCCCTTTGTTATTGTTGGAGTACTTGAAATTTGTAGCCTTTTTCTCCACGTGGATCCTCCCGGTAATAATGGCACTTTCAATTCTACACCCGGCCAATACTATCTCAGAGAAATTAGCAGTAGTGTGTCCAATGAGATGAGTAAAGAAGGGTTCTTCTAAAGTATTGATGAAAGTGAATGTCAAATCTTTCTCCGGGATAGGGGTAGATACCATAGATGCCATTGATCTCCATCTTTGAGCATATTCCTTAAAGGACTCATCTTTCTTCTTCCTCATATTACTTAAATCCCACATAGAAGGGGCCACTTCAATATTGAACTTATATTGATTGTAGAAAGCCCTAGCCAATTTGTCCCAAGTATTAATCTCATCAAGATCCAAATGAGCATACCATGCTAAAGCTGGACCGGTAAGGCTATCCTGAAAAGTTTGGATCATGAATTGCTCATATTGAGTGTACCGGCTCATCTTCCTCACATAGAGCCTAGTATGCAACTTTGGACAACCAGTACCATCATACTTTTCAAAGTCGGGAATCTTGAACTTCTCGGGGAAAGCTCCGCTTCGATTGTAGGAAAGCTTGTGATTCCAGTTTGATCAAATCCTTCCATTTTCTCAAAAACTTTGAGTTTCTCATTGAATTGAGAAAGAAGCCTTTTCTCCATTTCTTTGTTTTGAGCCTCAATTTCCTTCTTAAACTCAGAAGAATCGGTTTCGACAATGGCTAGTGGTTCATGATTAATTACTTGTTCCTCAATAGTTTGACTATCAGTTCCTTTCTTTACCCCAGAATGTCCTGCGGTAGTATCTTGAGGGGCCTTAAGGTTTTGCGTGAGAAGATTCATTTGCTCGGCCATTCGGAATACCATTTGTTCCAAAGTAGTAAGCCTTTGCTCGGACATCGCATTGGAATTATTGTCGTTGTTGCTAGCCATTCTGGATTTAGACCTAGTGATGATTGGACTTCGAACCGGGTCTAACCGTTTAGGAGCTATCTTTTAGAAACTGTATGTTCAAAAACAAAATTTCCATAGTTTAGTGAAGAAAAAGTATATATTATTATATATTTATTATATGATTCTCAACAAAATGAGCAAACGGTTAGCGGTTAATATATACACAAAAACAAATAAACAGGTAGCAAAGAATATACAAGAACATATAGAGACAAGAATATATATATGGAAAAGAAAAACGCATGCGCATGTAAATTGAGATGATGATGAAACTTTGTAGCAAAAAACCATTTTATTTCATTAAAGCTGAATTTACTCAAGGAGTCAAATACATGACCTAAACATGACAAAACCGAAAAGCTAAACAAAGAAAGATCATCCTAAACCAAACGCCTAATCTTGCTAGGACACTCTGAACGGTCCTTCAGCTCCTCAATAGTCCTCTTGCCATCAAGTGCTTGAACCTTGCCTTGAGAATTTGAACTTCCTTTCCATCTCTCGATCCTTCTTCTTCATCTCGGGAGCTTGAAATTCCAACTCGTTCACTTTTGCCCTTTGGCTGAGGATGTATTCTTTAGTGGCTCGGTATTTCTTCGTCTCAGTATTAATGGGGTCTATCATGTAGATTTCCTTGTTCCTCTTGTCTCCCCATTTGGCTTGTATCGATCCTAGCCTTCTCTCTCTTTGTGCCAAAGGAACACTCGGGTCATCATACTCCATAGTAAACTCCTTTAATGATGGCTTGCTAGTTATATCTTGAAGTGCTCCATATTGTCTTATCACACGAGCCGGATAATATCCTGGACCCGGTCAAACCAATCAAGGAATTGCCGCATATTCCCTACATTCGGTTATTGCCGTAGGAGAATGGAACCATTTAGCAACCCAAAGGAAATTGTGAGCTTCTAGATCTTGGAGTAAGTGCACCCATTCATCGGTCCTTGGAAGATCTTGAATGCGAACTCTTTCACTAAAGCTTAAAATAAGATCATAACTATCTCTAATGTGGCAAGCTGGACTCAAATTGCTCCCATAATCTCTAGTGTGGCTTGCAAACCATATTATCAAGAGTGCCATACTAGACTTGAACTTCCCATGGCCTTTTTCTTCAAATGGTTGAGAGATCTATTTTGTTCAGCGAGCAAGGCCGGGATATAAGACTTTCCTGCCAAGAACTGGTCCACTAATTCTAATACCCGATAGTGGATGAAAAGATCCCCATTCGGGAAGAGGATAGTACCGAATACGGCGCTATAAAGGCGTTGATGCGATTTTGCTCCCATGCTACTACACCTCCACAGAAGATAGGCTTATTGTCCTTGTAACTATTTGGAGATCCAAACCACTTGAATAAATCGGAAAGCCGAATGGAGAACAAATTGCAATTCTTGAGGGCTTTAGACACATCGGTCTTCTTAATTCCTAAAAAGGAGTTGAACAAGTTGATCGGCCCTTTACTAAGTTGAGGAGCATATATTCCCGCATGAGTTGGTGGAGCTTGAAGAAGCCTCGTGTATTCCTCAATAGTGGGACTCAAAGTGTGCTCACCAAGGCAAAAGGCGGCTTCATCAACATTCCATAAGTAAACCAAGGCCCTAAAAAGATGAATGGGGACCTGGACCTTTGGTAGAGAAAGAATAGGTCCCAAACGGTCTTCAATAAATCTTCTTTGTTCTGGCTTGAAAGTTTGTAACCACTTGCTCAAAATGGGCATCGGACTAGTAGGCTCATGAACATGGATCTCGGGAGTAAGACGGGCCCACATACTATCTGCCATTTCTTTATTCTACCTATTACAAAGAGATGTGTTACAACACGGTATATACATTTACATGGTACACTAAACTGAATACAAATACAAAAACGGGACAAGGATTTTACAAGACACATTTACATAACGGATTACAAGGAAAAGTTAACTCCTATAAATTCAGCTTTTGTTTTGTAAAGCAATTTTGAAAAACATTTTGATTAGCCACAAAGCTTGATCATCATCTCCTTCATGTAGTGGATGCAAGAAGGGTGGGTTCTAAAGGTCCCCCAATTAATGGGCCATGGGCCACATTAACCGGAGTGGGAGGCTAATTCGTGTCTCGAATGGTGGGTAACCACAACACCCGAGACCTACTGGTGCCTCCCGTCCTAAGTTTACCTAAGGTGGCCCGGGTTTGACCACATCTAGCACACATTTTTTTTTCAAAAGTAAATATCCCCTCCATAACTCTATATAGACAATATCTGCACATAAGCACACGGTTAGCACAAATATCTACAAATATACAAGATATTAAAAAGAAAGCAATTTATATATGAAAAGCATAAAGTGGCTAGCCCTCTAAAAAGGTCCCCAGTGGAGTCGCCAAGCTGTCGAGCCTGGTTTTTTTCGATTTCCTTTAATCCGATTCGTACTAAACCCTAACCCATTCAATACGAATCCTCGACTAAGAATTAAAGGAAATTTTGAATTTTTAATATTTTGGAGTCGCCACTCGACTAAAGTCGAGAAAAAATAAACCAAAACCAATGGGTAGGTTGATTTTGGTTTTGCTACTGATCTGCGAAAAAATCGTTTTTTGAAAACGAGAACCAGAAATTAACTTGAGTTCGGGGGCTAACCTATTAAAACCTAAACGGTTACCACTTTAACTTTCCATATTTAAATTGCTTTCTTTTAAACCCTAATTTCAAAATCTAAACTATTTATCAAATCTAATTAACTAAACATATGTCTAATATGCCAAAAATACTAATCAAATTCCATCGATATCATATATAATCTAAAAACTCAAATATTCAAATTAATCAAATCTTATCAAATTCTATCAATATTCATATATTCTAAACAAATCAAATAAATTCACAAAAATAATTTTTTACATATTTTAAGTCGCCCATTTAGGTGCCTACGTACCCGCTAATCGGGATCAGACCACGTAGTTCTTTTAGAAAAATTTAGTTTGTTGGTTAATTTTAAAATTTTTCGAAATCTTTTCGCTTTAAGTTCATTAAGTTTGTTAATTTTATGAAAAAATATACATATCTTTTAACATGAACCCTAAATCTATCAAGTTAGGTTTTAGCAATTTTATGGAAAATCGGATTTTTCTAGGTGACAAAAATTTTGAACAAGAAATCATAACCACATATCATGCATATCAATTGATCATACATATCATCAAGAATAAAAATATTATAAGGAATATCAATATTTAACAAGCTAATTTCAACAAAGCAATATCATGGCATAATCAAGATTTATATATCATTGACATTACATTATGAAGGGCAAGATTTCAATGTGGTTTCATATATGGTGAAATCATAAAATTCAATATTATTACAATCAAGGTCATCACTATATCATGGCATAAAAGGAATATTAATGACTATCATCATACATGATCACACAATTTCAAATATTGTAAACCTAAAACTAAAAAATTTCATATATTCCTTATGATTAGGGCATGATTATAGGTATATTATCAATAACAAGATCTTAATGTAATTCTATGAACACATACCTAACATGATATATATAAAAATTCAATTTTATCACAAGAAAAAAATCATTACTATATTATTGCAAAAAGATAGAACAATCAAAAACTATATCATGACAAATTAAATCCTAAATTTCAAATTAATATTTTAGAACAAATTTATGAGACAAACATTCATTTACATTGTCAAATTTCATATATCCTCTTAATCATAAAAATATCTCAACTTGTAATATCATGAATAACTATTCACAAGATTCAACACAATACGATGCACCATGACAATTCCAAAACTTTAATTGAATAAAGAATAACATATATCCAATATCATGCCTTGTTCAAAATTGTTATATCAATACCAAGATTACGGGAATATTTAGACAATATTATAAAACAATTTCATAAACGTATAAAATCACAAAATATGTCTAATATAAACATTGAAATAACATCTCGTACACTATTGGACAATTCATTATAAGCCTAAAACTTTAGTATAATCAAAATTTTCATGTTAATAATAAAACTTTTCCTTAAAAACCTATTCATCTGGCGAAAAGCAAATATTCATTGACAATAATATATATATATATATGCATATTATAATGACTATACTATCTTGATTCAAACTAATACTAATTTTACATATTTTTTTTTTAAAAAACACAATATATTCATAATAGATTTTGAACATATAATCATACACTAATTTTTATTTTTTCTTTTTTAATTTCCTATTGTTATTATTATTATTATTATTATTATTATTATTATTATTATATTATTATTATTATACGAATACGGATTGAGAATGTAAAATATACCTGCAGTGGATGCGCTGGAGAAATTGAACGTCACGCGCCAGCAATGGCAAATGATTTTGGGAGCAGATCAATGGCGCGCGCGTTTGGAATGAAATTCCGACAATGACACTCCGGCAAAGACTTTTGGCCGACCATCCACGTTCCGAGGATTTATTCGAACTTTCAAGAGACGCGCGCAAGGGATGGAGATCGCGGCAAGTTCTAGAGCGAGTTGAATGGGTCAGGCGGATTGAATTCGGATCCAACGGCCACGAACTCCGTGGTCTTGGATTCGGCTGGGGAAGTCGGGAATTCTCGATGACAACGGCCTGGTGGTCTTAAGTATTCAGATGTTATATTTTTCTGTTCTTTGTTTTCCTTTTTTTTTCGTGTTTTTTTTTTTCTTCTCTATTTATAGATCTAAATTTAGGGCTTTTTATTCTAATCCGAAAAACAAATTACAACTATTAATTAGTTGTCATTAACATGAAAATAGCTGTCATTACCGTTAGATTTTGAACGTTAAACAACGAAAATCTCGGATTTTGCCTTTTTTCCGGAAGCTAAAAATGAATTTTTTTTTAATTTTCGAATTCAAATTTGAAACCCTTTCTCTTGATGAAAACAACTTTTTATACCAATATAAACTACTCCGTGCCTACTTTTAAGAAATGTGCTTGGTTTGTAAAAAATGGGTTGAAAACCTAGCCAAAAAAGCTCTCAAACTTAGCCCATCGGGCGGCCAAAGCTGGAAGACGATGAACAGTAAAAATAATTTTTTTTTTTTTACGAATTTTCGAAATTACTTTATACTATATTAATTATCCATATTACATCTATTGTATTTATTTCTATTAAATTGATTCATTATTATTATTATTTTTTTTTTTTTTTTTTATTTTTTATTTTTATTTTTTATTCCTAGCTTTAACATTTATAATTTGCAAAATTCAAATTAATTTAATTATGTATACTAAGCTTGGTATTTATTTTGACAAAAATGTCAAAATGAGATGTCTACATATAGCATTGCCAAAAGTGGTACTATGTCACTTAATACAGTTATTCTTTTTTTTTTTCGTTGTGTCTAGAAGGGGAAAAGGGAAGCATTTGTAAATCTACTAAAGTAATTTTGACTTGTAAACCTATGGGTAAGTAGGTAATCTATCGTAGAGAGTGTCCACCAGTACCTTACTTAATTGGGTAGGATTATGGTGGGTATTGAAGGTTATAAGGTAAGATACGAATATAAATTTCTTGAAACGTGCACCAACAAAGTAGGGTGTAGGTATGGGGTATTCATATATTGTACCCAATTTAGAACCTGTATTATAATATATAAAGGATAGATGTTATAACACCCTAAATTTAATTAAGGTATTACCGCCATGTATAATACTTCATGTATTACACGCTCAAGCTTCGTTAAATGATATGTTTATTTTGAACATTGCTAATTGATTTTAATTAATAGAATCGTCTAGTTAGATTTCTAAATCAACTGGATTTGGTTATAAGGAAATAAAACTTTATAAAAACATAATAAAATATCTACTCCAACTAGAGCAGACCAACTTTATAAGAAACAAAATTTTATAAAATCATTTTATAATATACTCTTATGAATAAATCAATAATTTCAAAAAATTTAGGCTCTATAAGCCCTTTAAAGAAAATTAAAACTTGAAAATATAAATTCAGCTCTTAGAAGAAAACAAAACAAATATAAAAAAATCCAAGTCCTAAACTCACTTCACTTATCCAACATTACCCCAAAACCCGAGCCATGCATCATCTTCATCAATAACAACACCATCATCATCATCCCATCATCAACAACACCATCATCATCATCCCATCGTTAACAACACCATCATATGATCGTCAAATCAACATATCATCATCATCATCCTCATTACAATACCTAGAACAAATACTTGGAAAAGGAGTAACAATAACAATAATGAGCCGAAGTTCAATACACAATAACACATCACACACGGAGTGACACACGAGCTTAACTAAATGCAATGCATCAACTAGTAAGTTATTATCTGTTCTTTAAAGTAAACAAACCAACACTGGAGCACTCAGATTATGAAACAATCTAGGAAATGATTTTCCATCCCTGACCCACTACCGTAACAATGGGGAATATACCGATAGTCCTTGCAGACGACTACCTTGGGGCGGGAATCTATGGGTCCTGATAAACCGTAACCAATCAGGGGTCGATATAAGTAGCCCAACTACTTATATCTTTGATATCATCACAAGAAAATAGCTTCATCCAGGGCTCACAACCATTACACACACTCTACTCATTCCAGTCATAAACATCATCCATTTAGTCGTTCCTATAAAACGTGAGCTAGATTATATTACTTCTTCCCGAGCTTAAATAGACGTTACATCAATACCATTTGCCCCATCGACTACTTGCCGTACCACTAATGGAAGTCATCTCATCATAACAAGTAGCCTAAGTGCCTAAACTACCATGTCCATTCAAACAGGGTAATGCTCCTTGGACCGGATTCACCGGCGAAAGCACAACAATCACTCATCATTTATTAACCGAGTTTGACTTTTAATTCCTTTTAGGATGTCTATCCTAACAATCATCACACAAATTATTGCATACCTTATATATTTGAAATCCAAATTTGCTCAGAAGGGAAATTAGAAGCCAACTCATAAGATAGATCATGTATTCGTATCTGCAAATTTAAGAATTAAACTCATATAAGAAACTAGACTAATTATCCATTTACATCAAACTCATTTTATTAAGACCTTATTTGATTAGACAATAAATATGAACCCTGCTATAGCTACAAAGATCGCTTTGCCAAAATACAAATAGTTCTCATTTGTCTGTTAAAGTATTTCTTTTCACTTTGATTATAGTTCTTATTACAAAAGCATCATCACGTCATACGTTTTCCAAAAACGTTCAATTCTTAAGCAAATACATATGAAGCAACATATTTTCCATGTTAATTTTGATTTATCCTAACTCATGATTCTAAACCAATTATTAACTATTAACTCATTTTAATTTAATCTTAGCTAAATCGATTACAATTAATCATTTAATCTAATTACTAAGCTAAGTTAATTAAACTTAATTAGTTTAATTCATTTTAATCAATTGTAACTTGTTTAGTCAAGTTGAACTTAAGTTTATTAACTAAATTCATTTTATGTCTAGCTTCTATAGTTGATCCAATTATTTATTAAATCTATAAATTAACTAAACTCATGTTTAATTATATCATTTACTCACATCACATTAAATATCATTTATCTATTTCATTTTAGTTTTTATTTATTTCTTCCTTTTCTTTTTCTTTTTCTTTCTTCTTTATGAACAACTCCAAGGGACAGATCATGCATGTGATAGAGGCCGTGATTATCATCACTAACTTCGTCACACCCGTAATATGGGATATGATCTCCATTGTTTACCTCATCGCGGTCGTGATAGAGGTCGTAATGGTCAATACATCTTTATCACGCCCGTGATTAAGGAGTAAAATGTGATTAGAGAAGATCACACTCCTTGTCACGGCCGTGATCAGGCCTTTATATTTGAAAATGATTTATGTCGAGGAGATCATGGGCTGTGTTATGGCCGTGATAAATAGGGGAATTCCTGTTACTTTTTCCTTTCGCATTTTCTTTAAATTTTACTAACTTGCAAACATCTCACTTCAAATTAAACATCCTCTTATTAGCATATACATCCATAAACATAGCTTATAACACTTCTACATACATTTCTACATCATATTATCACAATTCATTTCATCAAACACTTAGTCCACATAACATACTCATTTTTAGGTTTTTAATAAATATGTTCATAGATCTTTAGTTAATTCGAATTATCACAGATTTTACATATAGTTAACTCTAATACAGCATTTACATGCATATACAATAACTAAAAAAAAGATAGTAATGAAACTTATCCTTTTGGACAAAACCCACTTCTTGATTATTCCTTTCCTACTACTTCTTATTTGTTATTGAGACTATAACTAGCCTGATCGCTACTTCAATCCTGTTTTTCCATCTCTAATTTCCTCTATTGACTTGTTAAAATTGAGATGCGTGACTTGAATTTTGAAAAATGAGAGAAAGGGAAAGAGATAGAAAAAGAAACAAAGGAAAGAAAGAAGGAAGAGAGAGAAAGCGGCTAATGGGAAAAGTGAAAGGAAAAAGAAAAGGTATGTATGTATATATATATATATATATATAACTCTGAAAGCATCGAAGAAATAATCTGACGATTAATAGGTTAAAAATGAAGAATATGAGATAAGGAATTGATTTAGGAGATTAGTTTATATCAAATAGATATTTAATTCGAGCTTGGGCTCAAATATGATATTTTTAAGAAAGCAGGTAATTCCAAAATTTGTGGGGATTTAGAATATGAGATGTTAGGTTAAAGTTTAGGGACTTAAGAATCCACTAAACATTTCAAACAACCTATTTGGGGTTTAAGAATTTCAAATCTCGATTTTTAACTTAATTCTTTTTACTTTATTAATTTTATTTTATTTTTTCTAATCATAACTCGTTATCTATTTCACTTGATTCATTTTAATCAATCTAAATCCAATTTTTAACTTAGGTAAACGTTTGAGGTACTTCACATGTTATAAAGTATGCGTTCTTATTTAATTAAAGACACACAAAACTCATAACTTGCTATTACTCTCATTTAATGATCACTAATCACCAAACACACACTATCATACTAATTACAAATTAACAAATGCATAATATTTAACTCTATAAACCATATGATCAGGGAAGGATTTACAGGAGGGCCTGAAGGGGCCCTAACCCCTAAAAAGGAAATAAATGAATTGTATGTGTGATGAGAAATACAAAAAAAAAAAAAAAAAAAAACTTTACAGTCTTATTTATATAAGTAGAACACATTTTCATCACTTTAATTCTAGTGCAGTGGTGAAGATGCCTTAAATTTTACGGCAAGTCGTGCGTTCGAATCTACATGAAGCTTATATTGTTCTTAGACTCCTTACTGTACATGTCTTTTTCTTTTTTCTTTTTTTGCCGATCTAATCTTTACAGGTCTGGATAGTGGAATTTTACCTTACATTTGTCTACTTTTTTCCCCCTTTGCCATAACTCTTGTCGTTTTGTCTACTTTTTTTTTTGTCAATTTTAAATTAATTTATTAATAAATTAATTAAGAGGGGAAAGGAAATCTTATGACGTATCACTCATAATTTCACTATATACCATGATATATAGTATGTCCTCTAAAATTTCATGCAATGTTTCATTAGAAAATTAGTTAGTATTTTGATATATTTATTAAACTTATTTAGTAAAATATATATATATATATTTTAAAACTATCATCATAAAATATCTTATAGATATACATATACATATATAAAATGTTTCTACATTTATGAAGAGATCCCTTATTTATTTATAAACCATTCAATGATTACTTTCTATACTTACCAAGCACTTTATAAGATTTGAATACTTTACTTTTACATTTTTAATAAAGAAATATCTTCTAGATATAAATAGTCATCATAAAAAACAGTTTGTTATGGCATCTATAAAATGGCTTTCGTGTATATGGTACTTTAGTGGCTATTCGAGGATCCATTAAAAAAACTGTCTTTAATATTATCAAATTTTATAATAATTTTTATATACCATATCTATATGTTTTACTTTATTATAATTCTAAAAAATAAATATTTTACTTTATTATATTTCTAAAAAAATAAATGTCTCATAATATGTGCTATAATTATAAGAAAAAGGATCTAGTTATTCACTTATTTAAACAGGTCTATTACGCAAACTAATTATATCTTTTACCAGACAACTAGAGGGTCTATGCCTGATTATAACACATTAATCCACAAAAATCCAAGCCATGGATATATACAATTTGGAGTCTCTGTCTTCGAGGAATTAAAAAGTGATCTAACAAGTCAGTTGGATGATCTTCTCCATTGGTGTCCCCTACATAGTTAACTATGAAATCGCATCAAGATAAATCAAGTGCTAATAGAGTATCATCTATACTTGAAAAAAAGAGGAAGCAATAGACCAAAACCCAATACAATATGCCGACACCACATGCGCATGAATAATCAATAACAAACTCACATGTAGCTATATGATGTACATGTAGCCAGGAACCATTTACTTATCTATATAATATAGTCCAACAACCATAAAAGGGTTAGCTTAGTGTCTCAATACACATATAAGTATAGTACACCACAACACCAAAACCACTTAGATTTACTCAAATCCTTTCCTAAATAAAACTACACTTGGATCATCAAATTATCGTGACAATAGTATGCATACTCTCCATCTACTATCAACGACCATAAACAAGCAACAAAACATTTTATAGTTGGATAATCAACTAACTAGTTTATGCTTCTACCTCATATAAACACAAACAACAAATAAGTTGTATATGCACCTGGTAGGTTGATTTATCCTACACGCTAGAACTCTCCAACATGAATTACAAACAAAAATTAAGATATTCAAAATCGGTTAAATTTCCAAACTTACCTATGATTAACACTTCTATAGTTCTTGCCTTTAGACTACTATTAATATTTTATGGAAATGTAACATATGAAAGTTTATAATGAAAATTTAGCAATTAATTTTACAATACCTAGGTTCAAGATCTTAAAATAGAGTTTCATCTTAAAGGAAGGAATTAAATGAGTTTCAATTGTTTTCAAGAAAGAAAAAAAATGTGAATTTAAAGAAGTTATATTGTACATGGCTAGTACATGGTTTTGCTCTATTATAAAGGAACCAATGTGCATAATATTAAGCTTATATAAAAACTCACATTCTCTTCTTGTAATATCCAATCTTTATTTTTTGAATTCCTAAATCCCAATTTTTTCCCTAAGATTTTTCAAGATTTCTATTCAAAGCTCGTTATTTTCTCTGTAAAAAGTTGTTGTCAATATCGAAATGTTAAGATTTGATCACCTAAGAATTTATCTTGTTCGAAACCACTGAAAACAAAAAAAGAACATCACTTTTCATGGAATTTCTCTTATAAAGTTTTAAGAATTCCCAATGACGATGGGAGAGAAAAGGGAAAGGCTACAAAAGGTAGGGAAGCTAACATAAGAGGGGCTGTTACTAAGTAGATATAAATATGTTGCTATCCAACGTATGTTTTTGCATTTTAAGTGCTGGGAAAAATTTGTCCTTAATTTAATATTCGTAATTACTTTTTGCCACCCCTCGTATAATTTTATTTATTTAGGTTACTTCATTCTCTTCCTGCCCCCTTTAGAAACTTTTGTCATTGATGGATACTTTGCTTCTGTTTTATTTTTGAGCTTCTAAGTAGCTTCTCGCTCCATTTGATTAATTCATTGAACTTTGACATATTTGTTCACACATCTTCCTAAAATTTGTTCTTTTGTATCTACTATCCAAAATTGGTCTTTCGGTTGAAGTGAGATTTGGTTGCATTATCGGTGGCTTTAAGGTCGTCACTTGGTAAAAACTTTCTCAATATAGACACATGGAAAACATTATGAATTCATTCAACCTTCGTGGTAATGTTAAGTCATATCTCCGATTTGTTTATAGATTTGAAGGGCCCTATATACCTGGGATTCAAATTATCCCTCAAGTTAAACCTTTTAACTCCCTTAGTTGGTAAAATCCTTAGCCATACGTGATCTCTCACCTAAAATTATAAAGTTCTTCTTTGTTTATCGACATAATTTTTCCATCGACTTCGAGTTGCCCACATACTTTGTTTAATTCACTGCACCTCGACAATGTCATATTGGGTTAACCTTGGTCCTAGTTGTTGTCTATCACTAATTTCATCTTGATGTATAGGTAATCTGCATTTTCTTCCATACAACATTTCCCATAAAACCATTTGGAATAGTTGCCTAATAGCGATTGTTATAGACAAATTCTACCATTGGTAGATGATCATCCTAATTACCATCAAAGTCTATGACATATGCCCTCAACAAATTTTCTAGGATTTGGATTGCATACTTTGACTGCCCAATTGTTTATGGATGAAAGGAAATAGTAAACTATATGTTGGTGCCTAAAGCTTGACGCAAACTTACTCGAAACTTGTTGACAAACCTGGTGTCCTAATCTGACACAATTGACCTTAGTACCTCATGTAACATGACTATCACTTTATACATATCTAATAATCACCCATATCATGTCATTCCTATTCCTAGTCTTTCGAAGGTGGTGAAAAAAATTCATGTATGTCATTTTGTACAAAAAAATTACTATAATATAGTTTATAAGAAATTAATTACCATTTTTCCATGGCAAAAATTGCATTGAGAAGATGCATTTTTTTAAATAGATGATGCTCACATTTATAATGTGCCATTTTCAATTTGAAGTAAAATTGCTTTGGGAAGACGTGATTTTTGAAAAAGTCACAAAAAATCAAATATATAACTTGCAATTTTTAAAAATTTCGCTGTTATTAAATTGCATGTTAGACATATGGTTCATGAGAAATTTCATATGTAAGAAAAAATCGCATATCTAATATGCATGATTTTGATATATGATATGGATTGGAAAATCCACGTGTTTATGGATCTAGCAGTGTAACTCAATATAGGGATTTGCAATATGTTTTAGAGTTTTATGATTCACGTGAAACTAAAAATTAAAGATATGAACAATCTATCATTGGATATGATGCATTAAGAAAATAATCCAATTAGTTGTTTCATTCAATCGATATGACACACCATAAAAAGAAACAATAAAAAATAAACTTGAAAAAGAAAGCTCCATATTATTTAATAGGGTTTGGAAACAATTCCAAGAAAAACCAAGAGACAATTGATTAATGTCAAATATAACAAAAGATGTCTAAAGATCTGCTAATATAACCTTAATGACTCTTATATACTCCCACAAGTTAGGTATGGACAATAAAAAAAACATGAAAGTCAAAACAAGTCTAAAAGAAACTAAAAAAATAAGCAATTGAAATACGATACATAGGCACGTTAACAAGCACAACTGTGTGTTGGGGAGTAAAATCCATTGGCTACTCGAAGCAGGTTTCACTCCAGGCGGCATCATGATTGTGTAGCACTGGTTGTGGTCTTAAGCACGGTTGTGCTATAGGCTGTGATCTCCTCGATCACTTTGTATCTCCATTGTCTTCATGCTTATGGGTTTGTGCACGAGCGTGCCATGGTCCATACATGTCTCTAAAACGTCTTTTTCTTGCCTAAATTTCACTTATGGTCTATGGCATAGGTTTGAGCTTTAATACTTGCAAGTTCTCCTTTAAATCTTACATTTTCTCCATGCTTGAACACATTAGCTCATGCCCAACAGTAAAGTGCATCAAATATCCCGTATATACTCCATCTCTCCTTCATTTTGCTCATCATGAATGTTCCGTCAAGCTAAGTTCATCAATTTTCTAGTTTTATATCAAATTATCAGTCTGAATGAACCATAATACCTATCTTCACTCCTAGTTTGTTAAATAACATAATATTATTTTATGCAATTATTTTATTTAAGTGTTGCATATAAAAAAATCGAATTGGGAAGATGTGATTTTGAAAAAGTTACAAAAAATTGCATTTATAACCTGTAATTTTTAAAAAATTACTACTATTATCAATTTACATGTCAAACATATGATTTACAAGAAATTTCATATGTAAGAAAAAATCGCATAGCTAACATGCGTGATTTTGCTACACTAGTTTGTTAATTAACACATATAAATTTCATTTGTGCAATTATTTTAATTAAATTCTGCAAATAAGAAAAAATCAATGAGAAAAAATGAAAATATATAAGCTCTTTTAAGAATAATTACCTAGTAATCCCCTACATAGTTGGAGTAATTTAATTTTATTTTCTTCATTTTTACAAAAATAATTAATTATAATCTCTTTCAATATATAATATATATTTTCAATAATTTAATGAAAGTAAATAAAATTTTGCATTTAATTCTTACAAACCAATTGAACCTTCATCAGAAATACATAAATACAGAAGATAAGATAGTTTTTTAGCATAACATATTTTAAATAGAGATATATTGGAAATAGAATAAACATAAATATATTGTAAAAAAATAAAAATAAAGACACAGCCCGAGTGCACGCAGCTTGTGAAGTCCATGGCCGATACGTGAACTAGCGAAGCTCCAAAACCCTAGGACTAATAAAACCCGCCCCTGCTCCTTCCCTTTCTTTGGACGTTTGGGTCGGTAGTAATTTTCTTCCCCGCCACTTCTCCCTCTCTCTTTCTCGTCCTATTTAATCCATGGGGAAAAAGCTCAGTGAATACTCCCCAGAACCCGAGCCAACCGTCCCTGAGACGCTAATCAACTCTGAACACAAACCCCACAAGAAAAAGAAGAATAAAAACAAGCACAAAGACAAGGACGGATCCCGAGACGAATCTTCTTCGCACAAGAGAAAGCATGTGGAAGTCGAGGAAGTAGTAGAAGAAGCGAAGAAAGTGGACGAGAAGACGAAGAAGAAGAAGAAGAAACAGAAAGAGAGAGAGGCTAATGGGGTCGGTGAAAATGGTAAGATAGACGAGGAGGTGAGAGATGGGAATGTGGTGGTGAGTGGAAAAGGTGTTAAGGAGGAAAAATACAAGCCCGTCGAGAATTTCGAGGATTCGAAGCTTCCGGAGGAAGTAATTGAGTGCTGTAAGGGGTTTAAGAAGCCGTCTCCAATTCAGTCCAGGGCTTGGCCCTTTTTGCTTGATGGGAGAGATTTTATAGGCATCGCGGCGACTGGGTCGGGTACAAGTTTGGATTTTGTTTTGAGTTTTTTAGTGTGATTTGGTTGGGGCAATTCGTGTTATGGTTGTTTTTATAAGTTGATTTATGTTTTAGTATTAATGCAAAGACGGTTATGGTAGTTTTTAGATTATTAATGTAGGTTTCGTTTCTTTGTTTTGTGTGGATACCCATTTATTTTATGTCGACACATGGTGAAGTTCATTTCCTTCTTTAGTTTGAAGTAATTCATTGTTACCCCAAGTATAGTCAAGTGATGCATAGATTTGATAATTGAAAACTGTTATTGTGGTTTAGGTAAGACTCTGGCTTTTGGTGTGCCAGCCGTTATGCATGTCTTGGGAAAGAGGAATGGTAACATGTCGAAGGGGAGAAATCCACTTTGTCTTGTTCTATCACCTACCAGGGAGCTAGCACAGCAAGTGAGTATGTGTATGTGTTGATAACTTTGTATCGTACGGGGAATAATCCCAGAAGAATGTCCTTGAATCTAAGAAATTTTGAACCATTGTTTGCAGATTTCAGATGTTTTAGTTGATGCTGGGAAAGCTAGTGGGGTGAAATCAGTATGTCTTTATGGAGGAACGCCTAAAGATCCTCAAAGAGCTTCCCTTAAGGCTGGCATTGTAAGTTATCATATCTTCACCATATTCTTCTGTGCATGCTCATTAATGACATTTGCGTATTCTCTTATTTTATTTATTTCCATAATTTTATGTCACGTTTTGGCTCATCTTTCCCAGTTCCTTACCCTAAATAGGAAGAAGAAGGAAAAACTCATCCAAAATCTATACTAGCTTATGATAAACAAAAGTTAGAAGTTAAGAAATTATTTATGATGCAGGCTGGAAAAGTCCTCCTTAGCCTTGGGTACGATTGTTTCAATCTTAGGAAAGATGTCTGAATTTCTTATTTATTTTTTATATAGTCATGCATTAAACGTCCGATGTTATTCGGATAACATTTTGTTAACTAGCAGGCTTAGTGGTAGAAGGCGGTGATGGTAATAGCTCCTGACTGGTTTTGGTGGTTTTTATTCCATACATAAAGCAATGATAATTTGGATAAGAAGGATGTCCAATTTTCAGAAAGGAAAGCTTTTCCCTTATTTCTAATAGAATATTTTCATTTTAATGAAAACTATTGTCATTTGGAATTAAACACGTTTTCATTGAATAATTTTTTTAAAGGCAAAGACATTTTTTATGAAATATATGCACCATTGATGTGAATAGAATGGTTTGATTGTACTGTAGCTGGCAAGTTCGGCATGTGTAGGATACAATAACAGTTGTCTGTGAATTGTGCTTGATGAGTTATCACATAACTTGCCTGGGCTGTTCCAGTTATCTTGTTGTGAAAGTTTAGCAGTTGAGTTGCCTGTTGTCCCTGCTTATATAGAGTATCTATTGCATTTGCAGCAATTTTTATTATAACTTGAAAAATTTTATTTTGCTATGAATATAGGATATTGTAATTGGAACACCTGGTCGCTTGAAAGATTTGATTGAGGAGGGTGTTTGCTGTCTTTCTGAAATATCTTTTGTGGTAAGTAGTCAGTTAGATATAATTTATATTAATCCTAATTGTCATTATATACCATGTATTTCTCTATTAAGCTATCCCATGTCATGTATGTAGATGTTCTTTATTCTTTTGTGATGTTATCGTTTGAGAAAGGAGTTAAAGATTGATGTTACATTTGGGGCAGGGTCTTGTAGAATGTGACTTATGCATTTGAAATGTTGACCTTGGGCTATTTTCAACAAATCTCATGAAGAGTTGCATGAGGTTTTTGGTTCAAATTCCAAGGAATCATCTTTTGGGACTATATGTAAAGGCCAAACATAATTGGTGCATGGACCTTTAGGATGGTTTATCTGCACTTACCCATTCAGGGCTATGTCCATTCCCTGTTGGTAAGAAATTGAAAATCATTTAATATAAAAAATAAATGGGTTTTTCAATTGAACAGAACAAAGAGAATGAACAACCTTTATTGACTGAGATGTATGATGGGGGTTTAGTATGTTTGGTGCCTTGAGAGTTCGGTTGATGATAGTACCTGCATAGTTGTGTAATTAAGGAGTACTAACTTTGTCATTATCTAGCTTGATTATAGAGGTTGGATGATGGTCTCCTTTTCGAAAAATGCTTCTTTGGCAATATTTGCAGTTCTTGGTTCAGGAAATGTGTAATGAGAACATACCGTGTTTTATATCTATTTGCACTCCTGACTGTTTGCTGAGTTGTTTATTCCTGGATTCTCTATTTTTGGGATTCTTCTTGCTATGTATCATTAAGGTTATTTGAAGTAATTTAAGTGTAATAATGTTATGTGATGCCTGTTAAAAAAAAATTTGCCTTTAGTTTTACTGGGAACCTTCTATCCCCTAATTAGACTCTTCTTATTTTGGAGCAGAAAAGAATTATAAAATTATGAAAAAGGAAATGTCTCTATTCAACAATCCCTTTTTTTATTATCAAATAAGGAAGAGAATTACTATATTACAAGGGATGAGCTCCACCGTGAAGGTTCAGCACCAATGCCAAATGAATCAATACAATACCTTAACAAAGTCTAACTATGTGCCTATACCTTGAGTGAACATTTTTGGTCTGTACCCCTCCATCTTTGAGGATTGAGTGCCTGTGTCACTATTGTAACTTGTTACTTGAACAAGGCATCTGTTATTGGAATGTTTGTCTTGATCAATGTTGTCAAGCTCGGCTGGCCTGGTTGGCTTATCCTTGGCATAGTCAGGAACCTGCCCTATAGTTGGTTTGTTTAAAGCTTGAAAACTGGAGGAACAAAAACCCGGTTCTATGTTAGCCAAGTGGGTGGTTCAATTGTTGAACTGGCCATCCCGTTGTAATCCCGTTCAAAAGAAAATAAAATTTTATGCTTTAAATTGGAATTTCAAACATAACTGGTCTAGGCTTAAGGCAAAGGCTCAAATGCAGTATAAAACCAGTAGAACTCTTTTTATAACATTTCTCCAGCTAGGAATTCTTCCAATCAATTGATGTATGACTAGTGAAAATGCATTTGGGCCTATAAATATGACAAAACAAAAGAAAGCTGAAGTACCAAGTTTTACATGTGCTCTTTCACTAATTTTGTTTCCTCTAGCTATTATGCTCTCTATTTGTTACTAAAATAGTTATACAATCATGATTAGATACTTCTCTGATTTGACTCTGGTTTGATTTTGTTGAGTCTTTTTTGACTCATCTCTACTCCTCCAAGTCATAGTCGTTTGGTACTGATAAAAATTGGTCCAAGCTTCATCTTAGTTGCTCTTTTACATATGGGATCTCCATTATTTGAATGGTTTTCATTTATTGTATTCATTGTCAAACGTCCTTTACTAGTCACCATCTGAATAGAGGATATCAAATATTTAAAAGAGCAATCAGAGAGCTGAGATCAATATTATCTAAACTGCATTGGACTTACTTGAAGAAGGTTAAAGGTAGGGGTTAAAAAATTTAACTTGATGATTGATAATATTTAAGGTGTAAATAGAGAGGTCAAAGATTTAGTGGAAGGCTAATACAGATAACAGCAGTAATATTAAGTTTGAGGAAATAAAATCGGTGTAAGAGCATGTGTAAGGCTTTTAAACATTACTGTAAGTATATATTATCAGCTACGTGCATTCTTGTTATGTTGGAGCAAACAGAAGGCTTTCGTCTTACTTCTACATTCAATAATTACTAGATGAACTTGTAAGTATTTTATTTAAAACTTTACAGACTGATGCTTATTGTTGTAATGTGGTAGTCTCACGTTATATTATTAGGAGTACTTCTAGCTGGAGGAATTTTCTATTGCTAGTTTAAGACTGCATTTGGCCCTTGAGCACCAATCTGTTATGTTTGAGATTTATAGTTTAAGCTCAAAATTTCACTTGAACTAGATTGCCTAGGTTGTCTAATTCTGCATTCCAACCACCTGATTTGCTGATGGGGCATTGGGTTCTTGTTTCTTCGGTTTTCAGCTACTGGAGTGGCCATATGGCTGGTTCCCATGACCCAATTGAACTGGCCTAGGTAGTCTGACTTTGATCAATGTTATTTCGATTGAACTGTTGAGTTCAGTTGTATTAGATTGAAACTGGGGCATTGTTTTAAAGGAACATGAATGGGACAAACATCAAACGAGAGCTACATCAGCAGTGCCACTGTGACTGTTTGGGTTGGATACTTGGCAGATATGGATGGTTCAGCCAGGCCTGGATTCACTAGGATAGACTCTATGGAGAATTATCCTAGGAACTTGCATTTAAATTTCTTAAACCCATTGAAGACTGGTCTATGCTTTGTTTATCTCGTTGACTACTATGCTAATGGAACATCTATTTGACTATGTGGGACAGTGTTTTCCTTCAGTAATTTTCTGCTTTATTATATATTTCCTGCCTTGTGTCTAGAGTGTTTTCAACATGGGACAAAATGGTTAAGTAGCCCTCTGCCTTCAATTTTCAATTATATTATGTCTCCTTTATAGGAGATGATTGCAAGATTTCCTCAATATGACTAATTGAAATATAGGATGTGCCATTTAAGTACTAGAAATGGTAAAAAGAGGCAAAGGTAAGGTAACATTTAATTATACTATAATTTTCAATATTTCTAATATTGAATGTGTATCATACTACATTGAAGAAGAGTTTATTAATTCTGGTTCAGCCTAGTTCTACCTAGTGAAATCTTTTGATCTTTAACCCATGTGTTAAAGGCGCTTGCCTTGTGCACCTAAGTGCTCAGTCGAGGCGAGGCACAAGCTTGCGAGGCCAAGGCGAGGGCTTTAGTGAACGACCTACATGACCCCAAAAGAGAGAGAGAAAGAGAGAGACTAGGGAAAAAGGAGAGAGAAAAGGCAAGAAAAGGCCCTAACTACCCACAGAGAGAGGGACGGAGGAGGGAGAGGTAGAGTGGCCATGGAGATGCTTTGAATTTGAACAGAAATTGAAAAGTGTGTGTTGGGAGGGGGGGGGGGGGTGGGGGGGGGAGGAGGGGGTGGCGTGCAAGGATATATCCACTGTTATTGCCTTTTGATCTCATTAAAAAGAATTTTAGTGGACAAGTTAAAAAGAGCAGGTTAGCAAATATTATTATTAAAGACAAAAGCTTTGTGGTGGCCCAAAAGACACACACACACACACACACAAAAGGTCTATAAAGAGTAAACATTGAAAGAATTTTAATCAATTGTGTAGGTTATGCTTGTTCTCTTTTTAGTCTAATTTTCTTTTAATTTTTTCTCATCAGTACAGCAAAAAATAGTAAAAAAAAAAATTAATTAGTAATTATTTGGCATATATGTTATGCTTTTTTTCCCTTTTTCTTTAATTTCATTTTGTCTAACCCTTTTTTATTTTATTTTTTTAATGCCAAAATAAGATTCTTAAAAAAAAAAGACTTATTAAAGAGTAATGACCAGTGAAGAGAAACTACTATAATGTTTTAATAATATTATAATAATGATTTCTCTTAAATAGTTTTCGTTAGTTTAATATAAACATTATTGTTGAATAATTATATTTTGGTGCATTTAAATATATTTGATAAATTTATTAGTATTTATGCTTCATTTTAGTCAGGCGTGCACTTTTTCGCGCTTCTCACCTCGGGTGATTTTAGGACATTGCGCCTTGAGTGCGCTTTTCACCTTTAACAACCTTGCTTTAACCCTTAGCCTAATCTGGGTCAAATTTTCATCTGAAAACACTAGTCTTGATAGCATGGTCTTGATTGAGGTCTTTTCACTACACAACTTCTTATGGTTTCTCCTTCTAGTTTGCTTTTGATCATTTTTCTTTTTTTTGGGGTGGTGTAAGTTGGAACAATACAAGTGATCTTTTCCATTTTGCAGGTCCTTGATGAAGCAGATAGAATGCTTGACATGGGATTTGAACAGGAAGTTCGATCAATATTGAGCAAGACATGTTCATGTAAGTCCCTGCTTGGCTATTAACCATTTCTTTTTGCAGGTGACATTTATTATACCAAGACCATTGTTTTTGTTTTTTATTCATTTCATGGGTTCCCTCTCACTTTTTACCCTATTTATTTTCACTGCCTGGTTGTAATTATAATTTTGTTTTGTTTACTTTTTGCTGAGATTTTTTTAATTTGTTTCTTTGTCATCATTACTGCTTGAGCACTTTTAGATATGGTGTCTGAAAACTTCTCCTTTTAAAGGATAATTACATTCTAATTTAAAGAAGAATTTTTTTTTCCTCTCCTCAATGGGATAATTGCACAAGCCCAAGACTTGATAACTTTTGAAAATAAAGGATATTTACATAAGATTTTCTATAACTTTAAATTTTCATCATTCCTTTTGGTGTCTTGGTGGGATCCAAATTTATATAATTTCTTCTTGATCCAGTGCAGCTGGTGTTTTTTGTTAAGCAATGCTTTTGTAGTGAAGCAAAGATTTTTTTCCTTCAATTTTGCATGCAGCTCGGCAAATGGTAATGTTTAGTGCAACATGGCCTCTACCTGTTCATCAATTAGCTCAGGAGTTCATGGATCCTAATCCAGTCAAGGTGTGGAGATTTGAAAATATGGTCCATCAATTTTTTGTCTAGTATGTTTGGGGCTCTTATCATCTCTTATTTCAGGTCGTCATAGGTTCAGAAGATTTATCTGCCAATCATGATGTAATGCAGATAGTTGAGGTGTTTTCTTAACACAAATCTTATATATGATTTCCCATGGTTTTCTCTCTTTTATAAATAGAGGATCTTTCCTCCTCAACGTGTAGGTGTTGGATGATCGTACTCGTGATCATCGCTTGGTGGCTCTACTAGAGAAGTATCATAGTTCACAGAGGTACTCCTGCTTAGATTATAAGCTGTTTTCTTTTTCAGTAAAGATTTAAGTAGGTTGCCTTGCTCTTTCTGTAATATAGTATGTATTGGACCTTCATGGAAGAGCTTTGCTTTTGATATCAATCGGTACAATCTACTGACATTTGTTTTGCTTGAACAGCAATCGAGTGCTGGTATTTGTCTTGTACAAAATGGAAGCTTCTCGTGTGGAGAAGATGCTGCAGGGAAGGTATATTCTTTGAAAGACGCAGATATTTCTGTTGTTAAATTTTTTAAGTTGGTCTTGTTAAGAAGTTCTATGTTTGTTTTGTTTTTCCTAGGGGCTGGAAAGCCGTATCTATACATGGTGACAAAGCACAGCATGATCGTACGAAGGCACTATCATTATTTAAGAAGGGAAGCTGTCCTCTGATGGTAGGATATATTACTGTGTAATCATCATATGTTATTCAATAAAATGGGTGAAGGCTTAGAAGAATTTGTTTATGCTGCCGTCATTTTTTCCAGATAGCTACAGATGTGGCAGCACGAGGATTGGACATTCCTGATGTTGAGGTGGTTATTAACTACAGTTTTCCTCTGACAACAGAGGACTATGTCCATAGAATAGGAAGAACGGGGCGGGCTGGAAAGAAGGGTGTAGCTCACACGTTCTTCACAAAGGAGAACAAGGTAGTGCGATGTGCAAAATATTGCTGTGCCTTGGTAAGGTAGTGCTATTCTTGATTCTATTTTTGTTTGTGACATTTCAGGGACTTGCCGGAGAGCTGGTCAATGTTCTTAGAGAAGCTGGGCAAATTGTACCCGAATCTCTTCTAAAGTTCGGTACTCACGTAAAGAAAAAGGTGTGTTGCTCTATGTAATTTCTTTATTTTTGGACAAATACAAATAGACATCTGAACTTTTGACTTGGTGGATACACCCTTAAACTTCCAAATTTTGTGAAGTTCATGGGTGTGTCCACATTTAGGTTAAAGTTTAAGAGGTTATTTGCAATTCTCTCTTTTTTTCTTCTTCTTCTACTTCTTCCTCTTTTTTTTTTTTTTTAATATATATATTGTGTGTTCTGTCCTACTATATGGTTTTGTTTAGTTCCTGGACATCCCATTGTTGTGCTCTGCATTCTAGAGAATCCATGAATGTTTCATCTGCTAATGGTTTCAAAAAAATTGCAGGAGTCAAAGCTATACGGGGCTTATTTCAGAGAAATAACTGCTGATGCTCCTAAAGCTAAAAAAATAACATTTGATAACTCGGATGATGAAGATTGAGTTTTGTTTAAATGTAATAGTGATTAAAATTTTGTCAGCAATCATAATGTATCATTTATTGGATCCATTGTTTTTAGTCTCTTATTTAAAGTCATAGCCACTCAATATGTACTGGCATCTTGAGCACTCAATTCTTTATATAGATGTGTAACATTAGCATCGGTTGATGAATCGGTCTTTACAATATCGTCTTCACTGGAGCGTTATGAAACTTGAATCTTGGCTTCTGGTTCTGGTGCTACTAACTTGTGTCTCCCAGTCGGTTTTTGTTCACGGATTGTGCCTGAATAGGAATATAATAGAGTTGCAATATCTATTATAATGTTCATTTGGTGTAAAATATAAAATAAGTAATTATTAGAGCAAAAATAAAATATCTTTAGTACTCCTTTTTATCATAATTGTGTAGATGATATTTTTAAGATGGATATTTATGAGATTAAAGATAAACCATTGTCTTGTAATTCATGTAGAGATATAAATTGTTATTTATTATTTTGTGTGATATCAATTTATTATAAATTATCATTTTTCTTAATTAAATATTGTAATAGCAGTTCCACGTAGAATGGGATAGGAATAAAGAACTGTAATAGTATCTTTATGTTGAATGAGTGCTGTCGTTTTTCCACAACATGAACCCTTTGAATCTGCTAATTCTGCATTTTCGTATATAATCATGATCTTTATTCCATATCCAATTTTTCTGAAAGTATCTAATTCTAAAGCCAATATATCCGGTATGTATTGTTTGCCAATTTTGAATCTAATCAATACTTAGTATGAAGTAGAAATTAGGGTCGTAAATGAGCTAAGCTGAGAGCTAAGCATTTGAAGACTCGAGCTCGGCTTGTGTAAAGTTTATCAAGCTTGAGCCGAGCTTTAACTGAGCGTAGAAACTATAGGTCCAAGCGTGAGCTCATCAAGGTTTTTGAAACTTGAGCTTGAATTCGGAAGCACAATTATATCTAAATAAGCCTATAATCGAGCCCAAGCTTAAGCACAAGCACACCTCAAGGTGAAAGGAAATAAGCAAAATATTCTGGCAAAGAAAGTATATCAACACAATTCAAACTAAACACCAGTGGAGCCAATGTTTGACCTAAATAAGAATAATACCATACTCAAACCTATTTATTAAACAATTTCAATAACAGCACTGAATGCAAAGCTAAGGCAAAACTAAGGCACTGAGACCTAAATCAGTGATGCCTATTATAATGGGACCTAAATCAGAGACTCCATTGCCCTCTAAATGCAAAGCTAAGGCACTAAGACTTGCTGAAATTATTTATCAATTTCCAAATTGTAAGTTCAAAATGGGAAAATGCTTTTATGTGCGAGTAGTTCATGCCGCATTGTGTTTGATTGTTGTCAATTTGTGCTGTCTAATGTATCTTCGTACTCATATAAAGTTTATGCACATGTTCTCTTGATTTTGTTTAATTTTTCTATTACAAGTATGAAAATACACATTCATATATAACATGAAGCTGGGTTAAAAATTTGTAAACAACGTAATGGTACGAGTTGGATATAACCTAAAAATATATAGGAATCGATGGATCCTAATTCTAAAATTTTTAAACCAGACTAACCTGAGTAAGACAAATTTTAGGCTAAGTCAAAAGAGCTCGGAGCCTCGCAGTTCCAGATGGTCTCGGACGAATGACTTGTCCCTTGAGGACGAAGCTGTACAAATTTTGTTCTGGAAGAGCTAGCTGGAGTGGGGACCTGCAGAGCGATCACCGCGGCCGAAGAGGACAGAGTTGTCGAAGACTAGGAGTAGGAGTGAAATTTGAATCTGGGGACTAGGATCTACTAGTTACTTTTCCCCTTGTCCTTTGTTAGAAAGTTCCGACTATTGGTCGTAGACCCTGTTAAAAATTTCAAAAAAGGCAAAAGGTAGCCCCGTGATTGAAAAATAAAGAGTTGGTCTGGGGGGCCCTTTTATGCGGTCCAAGCAATTTGTACGACCGCAAATAAAGGAGTAAAAATAGCAACAAGTCGGCAATCCAGTTATAAAGGTTGAAAATAGCCGGGCTCATGAGCAATCAACGTGAGCCTGCTGTTATGAGTTCTAAATGAGTTTATTCGGGAGTCTGTTCGCAAATTTAAAGAGAAATTTGAGTTTAATTTATATAATTAATTAATCTTTATTTTGAGTTTAGGCTCGATTTATTTATTAATCAAGTTGAACCAAGTTCATGAATAACTCAATTTGCTTACTGTCATAGTAGAAATATTCAACCGATTGATGGTCCAATGAAGAAGAGTAGGTTTTCTTCCCCCACCTGACGGCATGATTGGTCGACTTTAGAGATTTATAAGGATGGGATTCATCTCCTATGTAATTATTACCATTTTATTTTAATCGTTGTGAAATATATTTTCAATTTTATGTCTACACACGAGATCTAGTTCAATAGTCACGATCAAGATTAGGATATAATGGTTTTTTTTTTTTTTTAAATATATTACTAATCTAATATTAGCCTTATTTTAGTGCCCTTAAAAATTTGGGAGTTTTATTACTTTTCTATTTTATTATCTCGTTAGGAATTATTATTTTTTCTTATCTAATTCCATTTCTTAAATTAAATACCCTATGAATCTTAAAAAAAAAAAAATGTTGCCAACGATTCTTATTTTTCAATAAATTTTATGCCATATGGTACAATGATTCCAAATTATAATGTGCCTAAATTATCTTCGCTCAAGCACAATGAATGATTTTGATTTCTAATGCAACAATCCTTGACTTACAAAAAGGATATTGAAACTATTGTAACATTGAATTGATAGACTCAAAATCTCATCAATATAGTGTGTTTGTCACAATTAAAAATTAATAATATAGAAATCTATTTAATAATGGTCTTATGAATGAAAATAACTCCTTTATGGGAGCTTGGACCATCCAGTTAACAATTTCATCGTTAAAATAAATATAATAATTAGAATATTAACTATTTTAATGGTTCGATCACGGTTAGGTATAGTGTGAACTGTTAAATAGCAACGAGACTGATCCCGTCAAAATTAATGACAGGACCATAGAATTTTTCCTCTTTGATAGTATCCTTTATGGTTAAACTATGACAATGAATGATGTCCTCTAAAGGAAAAATGGGACATAAAATAGGAGAGTGCAAGTAATAAAAATTAAATTCCAACTTAAAGGCCTAAGCCATGCTTTAATGTCATAAGATAAGCAAGGACTTAAATGTGTAAACACATTTCAAGAGAAAATGGTAGAATCTTGATGGTAATGTGCAAAGGTAAAGGAGAAAAGCATCTAGGAATTATAATGGATAACAAAAGTATAATAGAAGTGTTTTGAAGGACCCATCATGTTGGAAGTTGTTTTGGAAGATAGTTAAAGGCCAAAGAAGAAGAGAGAATCACCAATAATGTTTGCCTTGGAGCAATATAAATCTTGCACATATTTGTAACGGTGATAAGAAAGTTAGAATTAGAAGGAAAAGTAAGTCTTATAAAAAATTTTACAATAGGTAGAGTTGAGAATCAAGAGGTTCTAACAAAGAAGTTGTTAGCTTTTAAAATGTTTTTTTTACAAGGAATTTGACAAGATTTGAAGTTTTTCAGTATTTGATAATTGAGTTTATATTTAATAGTTGCCCTACTAAAGTGTAAGACTTTTAGAAAGGAAATACAAGAGAATTTTGGATATACACAGCGTAGTTGTTATGTATTTTTATATATTTGAAAAGTTGAACATATTTTGAGCTATATTTAGATATTCCAAGAAAGATCTGGTTTCTTTTTTTATAAAGAAAATACAAGAGAATTTTGGATATGCCCAGCGTAGCTATATTATGTATTTTTACAGATTTGCAAAGTTGAAGATATTTTAAGTTATATTTAGATTTTCTAAGAGAGATTTGGTTTCTCTATTGTATTGTTCTCATTTTCTCAAATATAATGCGTCTTGAGACAGATTGACTAACTTAAACCTTAAGTTGGTGAAAATAATGAAACTGACTTTAGTCGAGCAAGAGATCTATAATTCTAAAGGAAAATGAGAAGTTAGATATACTATTTATTTCATTTCACTTAATTTTAAGTTCAGTGATACCACCATCAGCATTGAGCAACTTCCTCACGACCCACCCTCTACCCCTTTTTCTTTTTTGGGTTCAGGTACGCATACCATATACAAAAGCTGTGCGTACAAGATGGGCTTTGCCTCCTTCAATAAAAAATTGACCCATGAAATTAGTTATTACTTGATACAGTTTCGTCCCCCTCGACGACTTTGAACGAAATATTGTCGTCATAATTTCGTGAAATTGAATGCATTTATCTAATGGGGGAAAAGGAAATAAATAATAATAATTTTTTTTTAAATTACAAAACTACCACTAAAACAAAAATAATTTCAGATTTATCAGTTAAGAGACGAGTTTGGACAAATAAATCCAAAATAAAAAAATGAAAATTCATTAAGATATAAATATATAAAAAATAATAGTGCAAAAATCCAAAAAAGTATGTAATAATAATTTTTTGTATTATTTTCCATGTGAATAGAAACTAACTATTATCTATTCACAACATCTAAAATGTTATTAATAACAATACACAAACCAAATATAATTTAAATAGTATGTCTATTTGTTTTATATAATGTATGACAAAAAAAAAAGAATATTATTAGTCTATCAATCTCGTTTTTGAAAAGATGAGTTCGGACACTTTTAACTAATCTAAATTTGGGATTATTTTATCTTGTTAGTATTTTCATAATTTTATTAAAATATTATCATTTATTTTCTTTTCCCATTATCCAAGATGGATGTTGTTTGAACTTCACCAACGATATTGCAAAATACAAAATGCTTTTGTCTAATTTTGATTGAGTGCTGTTAAAGACTTCCTCTTCATCGCAATGATTGGGAAACATGTATGAAAGTGTAGGAAATTTTAAAATATTGTTTGAACTTTGACTAATAGATTATTCAATTTTACAATTGCGTGTTGTACTTAGTCCCCATTTTTATCGTTTCTTGATGGAAGATGACGACATGTAAAACAAAATTCCTCTTTGTATAATGAATACGTGTCTTCGATTAGTGATATTTAATTATAAGGATGACTTTTACATATGTATGCTCTTAGGTTTGTGAGATGATTTAGCTTGCTAAGGTCATTTTTCCGTAAGTTACTTAAATAGTTATTTAATATGTTATGTCAATTTTTAAATAATTTTTTTAAAGTAATTTTACACTTTATTCGTGAGTTATTTAAGTAAAGTTTTTTCATAATTTTTAATATTTTAATGGGTCTTATATTATTTTAGATAATATTTTTTATATTTTCTTATAATGTTAAATAAATTAAAAAAACTTTAAAATTAATAATAACAATTTTTTATTTATATAGAGTAATAATTGAACTATATACATAAGAATAATTTGATGACCAGTGGGTTCTAAATGATGTTTACCATGAAAAAATTCTAAAAAAATATAGGAAAATAATTAAAAGGCCGAGGCCCTAAACGATGTTTTTCAGGCCTTAAATTGATGATTATAAAATAGAACTCAGTAATTAATGTAGCTCTCTAAAAGAGCTTTGTTTGGACATATAATAATAGTAATGATTCTGAATTATATAATAAAAGTTATGACTAATTGAAGATAAACTGTGTGTTTACTTCTTGTTGGACTAAAACAAAACAAACAGACTAACCACAACTATAATCACGGACTCAAAACCATGGCCACAGACGATACCACGACCACGGTTCTAGTGGAGATTTTGTCTGTAGCAGAGGTTTTGGTTCTGCGGTTCTCGAAACTAACAATTCCTTCTTATTTTAATTATCTCTTTACACATCTCTTCTATCTATTGATGATGCATCAATATTGATTTTTCTAGTTTGATTTGCTTCTAGTGTTCTTTTTCTTGTTTGAGTCTCTTTTGTTGTTTCAATTTTTCTATCTTTCAATTCATTGAAAATAGGTGCATTTATTCTCATCAACATATGTGGTAAATTTTGAGAATTATTTAGGTCCATTTATAAGCACAATTTGTAAATGGAGATATTTTTGGAATAATAAGAAATTGTAGTGAATTTTAACAATAAAAATATGTAAGTTTTTACATATTTATAGATGAAGAAATTAAAAAAAAAAATCCTATTGTTGCAATGGCCAAATTTCATTTCGGCCAGAACGATCATATATTATTTTAGGTAAAACGTCCAAGTTTTTTATTTGGCTAGAATGCTACTTTTTTTATTAGAATGCATTTTGAAGGTTCCATAATCTGACAAAAGTGTTAGAAAAAAGTTAAGTAGAAATGAGTTGCTCCGCAAAGCAACGATACTTCATCAAGCACCTCAATTTATTGCTTAATAACGCTAGATGGCCATCCTTCGCATAGGTATCCGAGCTAAGCACCTCCGATAAAGTTGCTTTAGAAGGAAAGGAATATATAAAACTATTTTAAATTTAAAATAGAAAGTAAACCCGTTTATGGATTTATTTTTAGCATTAATATCACGGATTGTACTTAAAAACACAATTAAGTACTTGAACTTTGAAATTGATCAATTTAATAACTAAATTTAAAAAAACAATCAATTTAGTAGCTGAAATAACATTTCGTGTATGACATAATATATTTGTCCGTTTTTATGTATTAAACTGATCAATTTTAAAGTTTTTTAGTACCTAAATTTATATTTTCAAAGTTTAGAAACCAGATTGATCAATTTCAAAATTCAAATACCTAATTTCATATCTTGTTATATTCAAGTATCATTTGAGACATTATCTCTTATTTTTACCATCAATGAATCACAATGAATTTTCTTCTACAAAGTATACAAAAGGATAATTTATCTCTAATGTTAAATGGCTCGTTGTTTAGGAATTTGATTAAACAGGAAAGGAAAAAAAAAGAAAAAAAAGTGCTTATAAATATTAACTATGTATAACTTATAAGAGGTTTTTCTCTAATTATAAGTGAGATAAAGATTGGGTCTATAGGTAATAATTTTGGCATTGATGGGTTCATTGAGCAAATCATTATGTCACCTTTGATGTGTGGAAATTATTTAGAATATAATAGATGGAATTGAAAGAATTAAGTGGAAGGTAATAAGAGGCACAATGACAAATCTATTTTTTTGTTTGGTATAATGTAATATAATAGAATTAATGTGTTATTTTTCAAAACTATCCCTAATAATAAATGTGAAATATAAATAAATAAGAGAATAAAAAGGTAATTTAATGTAATAATTTATGATGAATGAATAAAATCGCGATTCCACCTTATTAAAGGAGGAATCGAATTCTCCTTCAAAACTGAAAACAATGATTCCCCTCAACTTTGACTTATAAAATTGCAACTAAACCTAGAAATAGACATAAATCCTGGAATCTCATATCCCATATCGAATTCATTCTCGCATATCAAATCTGATATTACGTGTTAGCATTGAAGTGCTTATCCTAAAAGATAATTGCTAAAGTCCTTGCTCGTGAACGAGTTCTTTTAGATTATCTGATTTTTATTTGTTTTTTTTTATTTTTGATTTATATTTATATCTTATTTATATTTGATTTATTTAATTTATTTATGAGTAAAAATGTTTACTTATTATTTATATTTTTTTGACAAACAATCTACATAAAAAAAATGAAAATAAATTTTAAAATAATCAAAATAAAACGAAATAAATACACCCAAATACTTTTATGATTAGACACCAGCAGTACAGGATCGGGACCAGCATCGCTCCATCAAGTTCGAGGAGCATCGATATCCCCGAGGACACTGCAATTTGCCATTCTCTCTTTTTTTTTTTAATTCTAGCTAGCACTACCTTACGATTTCTACATTGGCAGATGTAGTCTTCAAATGAACTTCAGAGACTAAATTATGCATTTCCAATCATGAAATAGCATCTATAAATAAAACGGGGATGCTATCTTTATCCTTTTAGCACTGACCAAGAATTACTATTTTGGTATGTATGGTTTCATTTTTTTGAAGCCAAATAAAAGTGGGTTTGATCTGCGTATTTTTCCCCCTCTTTAATTATTTTATTTTAAGCAGGAAAGAATGATTTAAACTTATATCATTCTGATTGGTTTGATCCAAAATCCAGTCTTTCATTTATTTTTTAATGATTATAACAAAGTTGAAGGATTTTTTAATCGAATTAATACAGATATGATATCAATAAAAAATTAATAATTTTACCTATAAATTAATCAAATCAAATCAATATTAATTTAATATCAAAAATCGTTGATAAGTAACGGATACAAATAAAAATTTAATAATGATAATAGCCCTTTAAAATGGTGAAACTTTTGGATTTTATGTATAGCATATAGGTAATCTGCCATGCCTAGAGGCGACATAGGACAACAACGACAGATCATTATTATTTAATAAATCATTACCAGATTGCACGTTAATTATCATTTATCAATACATGTGGGGTTGTGTTTTGGCCTTTTGTTGATGATTTTGAGTTAATGACAAAGATTTTTTTCTGTAGGTCCCATCATTTGATTTTATTAATTACGACTTATAGGACGACTTCTTCGGTTCTGGACAAATTGCAAAAGTAATCCTTCTTCCTGACTTTCAAATTTTCAATTAATCACATGTCCAATTAATAATTAAATAAACCTTATATGGAATCCACGTTAATTAATAAAAGAAAGCTGTGTCAATATGCTTTTAAAATGAGAAAAAAGAGCAACGGGTTGACCGGCTAAATGGATGGCAACCTTTAGGAAAGGTCGTGGCAAAGAATTATGAGTAAGTTATAGAGGCTGGAATGGAAATATTGTCTCATCAAGCGAGAAAATGGTGTTGATTTAAGGGTTATGAATGATATATATTAATTATTAAATATTGCATGCTGCTCCCAATATTTAACTTCAGATTTCTAATCTAAAATGCCAATTCAATTTTGTTAGGATGATGCATAGTATTTTGATAAACAAAAGGAGTCAAACGATTGTTAATTCAATTTTTTTAGGATGTTGCATAGTGTTTTTGATAATAATACAAGGAATCAAATGATTATTAACTTGTGTGTTAAAGTATACAGGAAAGTTAAATTAAGAAGTAGAAAAAATATGCTAAGTTAATATAAACGTATCAAGAAGTTAAAAAAAAAATTAATTATAAAAACATTATCTGTATTTTAATATTTTTACAAACAAGTGATCAGCGTTTTAATTTTTGACAAATACATGATTTGTATTTTGATATTCTTGTAATCAAGCAACATGGGTTTTATTTTTGACAAATACATGACATGTGCTTTTTGCTTTTACAGCTAAATGACTTAAGTTTTAACTTTTGATAAATACATGACTTGTATTTTATCATTTTGTGTTAATAATAGATTGGGGTCACATGGTTTTTTTCATTAGTTTAAATTGATTTAGTCAACTAATGAAAAAAACCATGTGATCCCAATCTATTATTAACACAAAATGATAAAATACAAGTCATGTATTTGTCAAAAGTTAAGACTCAAGTCACTTAGTTGTAAAAGCAAAAAATAGATGTCATGCATTTGCCAAAAAATAACTCAACAAGCCACTTTGATTGTAAAAATATCAAAATACAAATTATATATTTATCAAAAGTCAAAATTCACATAAGACCTTCTCTTTAAAGTGTCAAATAAATATTTTAAGTATTTTTTTTTAAAGAATGTAATTATTTTATCCTTGAATTTCCTTACACAAAATCCTTCATAATTTTTTATACGAGACTTTCATAATTTTTTAAGTTTTATGAGTTTTCTATACTTATATATAGTATATTTAATAAAATAAAAAAAATATGAAAATCTTATTTTTTGAGGTTGTTAGTAGATGTTGGAAAAAGTAAAGGTCCAAGGATCCGCAATCTGAGGTGCCAGCCTAGACCCCTGTTAATGGGATGCTCTAATGCTGTTTTTTTCGTAAACATAGAAAACAAAAAGTCGAAAACAGACAAGGGGAGAAAAAGTCCGTACAAAAAAAAAAAAAAAAAAATCTTCCGCGCTTCTCGCAGTACATGAACGACGCCAATAAAGTTACCCGCTACGTGGACAAAGTAAAGCTCAACAAAATAATAAAATATTAAGATGATATAATATTTAATTTAAATTTTTAAGTTTAAAGCTATCAGTTTTAACTCAATTTGAAATAAGCTTAAAAGAATCTGAGCTACATTTAATTGTACTTTAAAACTCAATTTTTTTTAAAAGAATATTATATTATAATTACAATTATAAAAGCTAAAAAAGGGGTTAGTTATTAAATTAACAAACCCTTTTCAAAAGAAAAATAAAAGTTAATATAATAAACTTTTCATTGTTTTGATATGAATGGTATTCACTTAACAAAAATAAATAAATAAAATAAATAAATTTTATAAAGTGCACCTAAGCATCTTGACTTTTGATAATGAGTATCTATATTGTTAAGAAAACAACAAGCCCAAACTTTTAAGTCTAAAATTATTTTATTTGCCTTCCAAATACAGTAACCTCAGGTGTTTAGCATTAACAGTTTTTGCATTTCAAGTGGATTTATACAATAAAATAATAAACAACCGACAAAACTAAAAGTACAGAGTTTGGACATTAAAAATATAAAATGGCGACAGAAGACCGTCCATGGGCAGCTAACTAACTCCAATATGATATTGTATTTGAGTTTTAAATCCATAAAATTGTTGGAATAAATATTATTACTATTATTATTTTATGTATTTTCTACGTAAATTCTATGGTTAATGTCATACAGTAGGGTTGTTAAAATTAAGATAATAATAAAAGTTTATATGGTAAAATCAATTAAACGTAAATTTTCAAATATAAACCATTGGTAAAATCATACGTATTTTTATTAATTATTCTCTACTATAACTTCTTTACAAAAAAAAAAAAAAATCAACTTAATTATAAGAGGATTTGAGTTGAATATGCAGCTTGCCATTTCTTTTACTTTTACGGGAGTTCTAGGGTCCTGTCGATGGGTCTTCCAATTAATTATCTAATCGTTATAATAAATATAATAATTAAAATATTAACTATTTTATTGTTTTGATCATGATTATATATGATTTGAACCATTAGATTGTGGGAAACCGTTTTATCAAAATTAATAATAAAACGATAAAATTTCTCCACTTTTATATGAGGCTTGAGCCTGTGCCTTTTAAGTGTCCAACATGTATTTACTACTCCTAAAAATTTATAAAAGTAAAAATTACATTAAAAATAATCGTTAAATTATCATTATTATATCACGTTTTAAAAATATAATATAATTTTACACGTGTATTATATTTTTAAAATATAGTATAATAATGTACTCGAGCAAATTTTTAAGCTAAGTTATATTTGTCTTGATATACGTATAAATTTTGTATTATATATTTTGGAATGGTGATTATATAATTGTATTCGTGGAAGGTGTAGCTGTGTCAATGATTGCTGTACGTAAATAGATGTCTCAGTTTCTTAATTTGACGTCACGTGCACTGGCAATTTGGGAAACAGTACACGTACGGCTTGTATCCACCTCACAGACACAGCTACCGCCTAACCGTAGACAAGATTCGATAATTAATAAAATAAATACATAAAAGGAAGTCTATGGTATATATATGTATGGCTTCTATGGGCTCTTCTTCGTGGTTGGATGCGAAATCAAAAGAATAATAAATGATAATAATATCGAGCTGAGGATCTTATTATAAATTAGGTTTAGGTCTTTTATAGGGTCAAGAGTTTGTTTTTGTCTGTTTGTTTGGCATATGGAGGAGGCGAAAGCGAATTCGCCGTTGTTGTCAGCCAGCGGTGGCCGGAGTAGCGGTCGTCTACGGCGGCGCAACTCCGTGAACACATTTAGGAGCGACTTCTTCGCAAGATTGCCGGAGAAAATCCGTTCCAAAGTTGATGATGTGGAGTCGCTTTACGACATTGATTTGTCCAAAGTTAAAGGATTACATAAAGGTCTCTCGGTGTCTCTCTCTCTCTCTCTCTCTCAAATCTGTTTTGTTTTTGAATTTTTACAATTTTCATATCATGTCATTTTCGGAACGAAGGTTGTATATTTATATGTATTTGATTCTTTGTGTCTGTGCATGTGTCTATTGAGCTGGAGTGGGAGAGGATTATGAAGTCATTTTTCTTTTGGAGTTTTATATTGTTACTGTATTTTATATGATTTAATTTTTATATTTATTGTCTTTCAAAGTGCTTGATTCTAAAAAAAACTGAAAATGAGACCAAAATAGGTTACAGAGATGGAAAGATAGGGAAGAAAGGGGATGGAGAGGGTAAGCTTATGGAGGAAGACTAGGGGCTTATGCGATCTTGTACTGTCTTGCATCTAAAACTGTCCTGTTAATCATTTAAACCATATACTAACTATTTTTATAATGGATTTCATCACGTTTGACGTGTGAGCCATCTAATTTTCATTTTTATTATTCCTTGAATGCCTTTTTATATTTGCAACTAGGGTTATTTAGAATATCTTTTCAACATTGATTTGGTAGTAACTGTTGACTGATTTAATATTTTCGTAACAATATTCTTTTTTAACTACTAATTGCAATATGTTGTATAAAAAAAAAAAAAAAAATACTTGTCTTATCGAATTGTTTTGTTACAATGCCTACTCTCTGTATTTATACATAAGATTATTAGACTAAACCCTCGAGTAATTACAATAGCCAGTTAAAAAGAGTATAATATCCCCTTGAAATTCCAGGAATACAAAAATACACATACAGTGATGTATGTAACTTATATTGATCGAGGAAAAAGGTTCTGGTCTTGCAGTTCATAGGAATTTGTATGTGTTGTTCTTCAGCAGTAGAATGGATGGTGACTGCATACAAGTCTGCTCATATTATACTATGTTTCATTATTATGGTTTAGTCTTCACCGTGTTTAAGGTAAGATTTGCATTCTAGATGCTGGTACTCTTAATGCTAGAGCTTTTGTTGATTCTAAGGTTCAATTTAACAAGTTAAGCCGACTTGCTCTTGCGTATTGCAGGAGAAAAGGCTTATTATGACAAACAACTTGCTACATTGAAGTCGTTTGAAGAAATTGATACGCTGGTCAACTCAAATGGTGCTGACGAGGAAGATCAGGCAGAGTTCGCACACCAGGAAAGACTTATGAGAATATCCAACTATGCCAATATTGTGTTATTGATATTTAAGGTAATATTTTGCTTCCATCTTATGATTGGATTATGCTGATAATTGCATTTGGCAACTCTCACTGGTGCAACCTTTTCTCATAGAGCCCGTGAAATGGTTTGAGCATACTTCAGTTATTTTGGTGTTTGGATCACAGTCTTCTTTGTTTCTTGCTCACACACACACATCACATCTAAAAGCAACATTTTGTAACATTATATATCCAAGAGCGGTACATCAGGCACTTGTTATGGCAAGATTTCTTGCAGTTTCTGCTAATTGTACTGGTTCTTGTATAGGTCATTACATGAAAACTTTTCGTCATGCAGATCTATGCTACTATAAAAAGTGGATCAATAGCCATTGCTGCCTCAACCCTAGATTCTCTACTCGATCTCATGGCTGGTGGCATCCTGTATTTTACTCATCTGGCAATGAAGCATGTAAATATATACAAATATCCTATTGGAAAGTTGAGGGTGCAGCCAGTAGGAATTGTTGTGTTTGCTGCAGTTATGGCCACACTAGGTATAATCTTATCTTATACCTCTGCCATGTAAGATCAATACCTCTGCAGTGACTTGCCATTGATAACTTTCTATAGCTAGTAAAACGTAGCAGCCCGTTCTGAGCCTATTTGGATAAATTAAAGTGAAACTAAGGAAATATGATGAAGCAGGTCCCTTTTTGAATGGGATGTAGGCAATTACCCCTTGAAATATTTAACTCTAGGTTTCTGCCCAATATTCTAATATTTAATGTTTATAGCAAACTTTATAATTTAAAAAGTATTGCTTCACCTAAAAAAAAAACTAGTGAGTTCTATCTTTCCTTTACATCAATATATGAGATATTTAAGTGAATTAGTTATCTATGTTTGTATAAGATTGTCATCCCTGATAATGATTGCTTGCAGGGTTTCAGATACTGGTTCAGGCTGTTGAAGAATTAATAAAAGACGAATCTTCTAAATCAATGTCCTCAAGTCAATTGACATGGCTTTGTGTAATCATGTTGAGTGCAACCGTTGTAAAATTAGCCCTGTGGCTTTATTGCAGAAGTTCACCCAATGAAATTGTCCGTGCTTATGCACAGGTACTCTTTGAGTTGTCTGCATTTGCTAGTGCCATTGAAAATTCTCTAATAGGGTGTGGAGGGTCTGAGATCTACAAATGCCAACTTTTCAGGATCACTACTTTGATGTAATAACAAACGTGGTAGGTTTGGCGGCAGCACTTCTTGGTGATAAAATTGAATGGTGGATTGATCCAGTAGGTGCTATATTTCTTGCTTTGTATACCATTACTAACTGGTCAAAAACAGTTATGGAAAATGCAGGTATATCCTATCTATGCAACTCTTTTACTGGCAAAAAACTATCTAGACATATGCTTGGCATGCACATGCGCTAATATATACTTATTTTTCAATGCAGTTTCACTTGTGGGGCAATCAGCCCCCCCTGAATTTCTTCAGAAGTTGACTTATCTGGTAATAAGACACCCCCAAGTCAAGCGTATTGATACAGTTCGTGCTTACACCTTCGGTGTGCTATATTTTGTGGAGGTGAGCTCCCCAGAAGCAGTTTTTATTTCAATATGTGAAAGCAATCATCAGTATAACCATCAAGGCATTACACATTCTTTCATTCAATCTTGCCATCATAAGTTTAAGATGGTAATTGCTTTAATTCTATTGATTAAATTTATCTGCATTGACTTGCTCAAATATTAATAGCAAAAAGACATATATGGTATAATGAACATTGAGACAACAATCATGAGATATTTGACATGCAGTACCTATGAACTTTTGTGTTCCATTGATGAATGACAGTAAGTTACTTAAATCATGATAGGTTGATATTGAACTTCCAGAGGACCTGCCCCTGAAAGAAGCCCACACCATCGGGGAGACACTTCAGATTAAGATCGAAAAACTTCCAGAAGTGGAGAGAGCATTTGTACATCTCGATTTTGAATGTGATCATAAGCCCGAGCACTCTATTCTCAACCGATTGCCCTAAAATTAGTTTCCTTTTTCCTTTTAGTTTACAGTAGTATCACTGGAGCAGATATAAATACGATTGAAGAGTTAAGCTATCATGTTTCTCATTTTTGGGCGGTATCTATTCTTGGCGTGTGTGTATTTCATTAGTTTCTTTATTAATTTCAGCAGCAGAACTTGCAAATTACCCCACTGTGTTTTTGCTGTGGGAGCCATGACATTGAGCTTGTCCTAAAATCAAAATGTTACATTAATGGCAATATAAGTCATAGCAAGCTCCACATTTTTGCTCTTTTATGGAATCGTGAGTGGTTTTGCATGTTTAGACTAAAATTTAGAGAAAAAGAAAGAGAACGCGCGCGGAAAAGATGCTCAGATGAAAAAAGGTTGTTTATGCTTCAGTTATAATCGTCCCATTTTGTATTTTTATTTTACAGATGAGAACCTTACATCGTGAACAGATTGTTTTTGTAGCATTTATCGTAGTATGGAAGGATCTGGCTGAAAGTCTTAGCTTTCTTGCCCTTATGTCATGTCAAGAAATTTTGATGATTGCTATTATATTTTTATGGAAAAGACATTATGAAATGGATAATTAGCTATCTTAACTTTTAAAAAGTTTAATTTTATACTTAATTAAACTTTTCATGACCATAAATACTATTCCAGTTAATTATTATCTAATACTTATCTATTACTTCAAGAGACAATAAAAGAATGGATAATAAAAAAATACAAGGAACATCAAAAGTTTAATTAGCTATGAAATTGGACTTTTTAAAAGTTTAAATATATAATTGTTCACTATGATAGTTCATATATCAAAAAGGGTTTTTTTTCCCCCCCTATTTTTATTTGAGAATATTCAGGCATGGTGGTGTTTAATGGTCCTGTAGCCATCTCAGTAGCATTGATAAACAATAATGTTGCACGAATCATTTACTTTCGACAAGTATTCAACTATACTAAAATGGCATTGGTCATAAGTATAGTCCGGGCTATAAACAGACATTTGATGGGTATCTTTCTTATTCGATGATTTAACACACACACACACACACATATTGGCCAACACATTGAATTATATTGAAAAAATGAAATTTTTATGCTGTGGAGTGGAGGATAATGGATCTATATTCGTCATACCAATAGTGCATGTAAAAAGGAATTTTATTACAATGTTAACCCCGCAAATCCTTAATGAATTACAGCATAAAAAACCCCGGCCATGAAACAAACGAACAAAATGAAATGTACGCTTTACATTAATTGTCTTGTAGTAAAATTAGAAGTTGGACGTTGTACTCATAGATGTGAACATAAGTAGATCAAAAGTAAATAACTGAATAGTCCTGAGTTGGTGGGTAAATTATTCCGAGTCCTCCTCCATCTTCTTATATAATGGAATTTAAACATATCTTAGGCATGGTACAGTCACATCCTGAACGAATATCAAAGCAAGCGCCATTCTTAACGTTGGAGCAAAAGTCTTCCAATGCTATCTGTCTGTGTCCACATAATCTGTGCTCAAAATTTGGCAAGGCACAAACCTCCATACTCCTTTGCAAATCCTTGAGGCGTCAAGGAAGCATTTCACATCCCCATGCATATGGTTGCTGAAAATTAAAGACTATAGCCTTTGTCTCCATTTTAGCCCTTGAATGCACTACGACATAATCATTATGAAAATATGGAATAAATAATCTCTTGAATTAAACTTATTGTAAAGAAGAGTTGAACTTGACGCTGTGCGACATCCTATTCAGAATAAGACTTAATGAAGACTTCTCAATTGTGAAATCACAGCTACTCACATCGTCACATGGGAAGAACAAGCTCTCCTTTGACTAAGAGTTTGGAAGCAGTCGGCCGTTGTACATCTTATCAAGTAATTGTCGAGCATCAGGTCTCCTCAGCAAACCTTTATTGTTTGGCAACCCAGTCCCAAGACAAACAGGACACACAAGCTTCCCTCGACCTGCATTTAAACAAAAGGTTCTAAATATCTGCAAAAATAGAAACAAATAAAGTGAAGAATTTTGAGGAAAAGCATTTTTCTAGTAATATTAATAACTAGATCATTTGTCAAAGATACAAGAACTATCATCTTTAACAAAAAGGTAACAAAGGACCTTTTAAGGACATGCGATTGCTCTTAAAATACAGGAAAACAAATGAAATAAATCTAATGTTTTTCCAAATTTATTAACCAGAATCATCACCATTATGAATATCTTGCCACAATCTCTAACACTCCCCTCCACGCTTTAGATCATATTTCTAAAGCTCTTGGCATGCCTGATATCAACTCAAGTGTAGTCTCGATAGACTTTTACTAAGGTTGTTTGCCTCTTGACTGCAAGTATGTATGTACTCCGAGGCTATTCCTCTTCCTTCAAATTCCTGTCAATATGAACATGCTCTATCCTATTGTGTTAAATAGGATCATGCACTACACTGATAGTAGATTTGTTGTCATTGTGAACACAAGTGATGTAGACTCAAACTTTGGATCTGTCATCAACCATAGTAACTATACCAGTTAGCATGAAATTCTACTTCTATACAACCAATTTTCATCATTTGTTGATTTTCATTTCTCAAGGTCACCAGAATTCCCCATAATTTTGCATGATAGCCTGAATCCGCATTTCACACGAATCTGATTTTTTATGTAACTTACCCTTTCCAGGAGTTCTTCAGATATTTGAAGATTTGGTTAACTACACTTGTTATAATTGGGGAGATGAGTTCATAGCTTGACAAATAACTTGCCGTCACTTGTGTGTGAGACCTTCCAACTTTGTGGCAATGGAGTAGTAACACATGCTAACTTGCTTGTCTCCTTTAACAAGTCAAGTACAATTAAAGAGAAAACACACATAAAACTCTTGCAGCCCTTATACTTCACATTCACTATTGATTTGTTTCTTCCAAATCTTAATCTCATACGCTTCAAATTCACTTTGATTTTCTTCTTCCAAATCTTAATCTCATATACATTATCACTAAGAATGATACCATCATCAAAGGAAACAATTAAACTTTATTCCTTACCACCACTTCTCTTCTAGGAACAGGGTACACAATCTGCTTGCCCTTGCCTGTACCCAAGGAGAATCAGCATGGTATTAAATCTTTTGAACCAGACCTTAGTTATCTATTTTAGACCATATAGAAACTTGCCCAAGGAGAATCAGTATGTTATTAAAGCACTCTCAGCATCCAATTATGTAGAGGCCAACCTAAGTTATCTTGTAATGAAAAAATTTAACTTTGTTACCTGTTCCTGGAGCAAAGTTTCCTCGATAGTCTATCCCTTTGAGTATATCCTTGGGCAACTGGACATGCCATCTGCTTTATGCTTGATATTCAAGAGCCATTGGATCCCACAGCTCAGTTGCCATTGGTAGATCTAAAATTTCTCATGTTTGATAAAGAGAACTTTCATCACTTCCATCAAAGCATCTCCCCACCTTAGTGTACTTGGTGCTTCATTGATACCTCCAGGTAACTCTTCTTTATCAATATATGTCAAAAATGTCATTTGTTGGGTGCCAATTTTACATATGAGATGCTGTTAAATATGGGATATTTTACATAGGTTCTGCTCCTTTCCTAAGGGCAATGGGTAACATTTCCTTATCATTCTTCTCCCCCAGCACCACAATGTGATCTCTAGACATGCACTGCCTCACTCACTTCATCATCCCCATTGGCTACATGTTGGAGGGTTGAGTGCACTGATAGGAAGCAGAAATGATGTTACGGGAAGAACAGGATGAGAAATACATAGATCATAACATGTTTTCTCTTTCACTTTCTCCCCTCGAAAAGAACACCTACAAGGAATTTGATTTTCAAAGATCAACACATCAGAAGACGCATAAAATCTCCATGTCGGTTAGTGATAAACCTTATACCCTTTTTGGCTTGGAGAAAACTACACAAAGACAATTTGAGTGAAATGCTGATTATTAAGAATAAGTGCAGTTCACTTGGAGAGCGTAGAAGACAAATGTGAGGATAGGACTCAAGCAGAATACTGATAGGGTCAATAATTGAGAGGCTTCTAAAAGATTTTGATTGCTCCTCTCTGTCAAACTTGAGGAGTGTATGTGCATGATCTTTGATGGAGAATCCCATAAATGGATTACTGGAAAACTTGTTTTCTGTACAATTATCAAAATGCAAGATATGAATGGAACCTTTCAAAATATTAGTAATCAGCTTATGGAATATTTTAGAAGTTTAACTTGCCTTAGACTTGTCCCTATGCATAGATATCCAACACACCCAAGGGTGATCATCTATAAAGTAATACCCAGCAATGTTCAGTTAGATTGGGAGTTAAAATATACTGCCCCATTTTTTTGATGAGGGCTTTTAGATGGTGTGGCAAGGTCTAGTGATGAAATAAGATTATATTTTTGGTTTCAAATTAGCCCTATGTCCGTAAAGGGAAAGATTTTAATGGAAAAGTTTGACAAGCACATAACTTTGCCTCTAAATCCATCTTAAAATGGTTCAAAGAGGTTTACTATGCGCCCTATAGAGACCAGATACCTTTTCCTAAACTGCGATCCTTCTTCGAATGCCTACTAAATTCAAAGACTAGGCATCTGAATATAATACAGTAAGTTCAAATACAAAGTATCAGCCATCAAGGACTCCCAATTAGCTTATGATCTGCAAAGAATCCCATTGGAAATTAAATAATGAAAATCTAATTTTGGATGAACACGCATTTTGGGGAACTACTTTGCTTCCCATGGATCAGGAGGGCAATTCACTGCACTAAAAGAAGAAATAGAAAAAGTTGTGTATGATCCTACCAGTACACACAGGAAAGTAACAGCCCTTCAATTGGTTGGATATTATAACAAAGACAACCACAATAGTAACAGGCACTCATACCATAGCAGTTTGGACATTCTGTAAACTCATACACGTCCTTTGCCCTTTTTCTGTTTAGAGCCTTCCATTTTCCTGTACCTCCACACATGTCACCTAAGAAGCAAATAATCACATTGGAAGAGGCCAAAATTATATAAAACCATTATAGGATCTTCGACTAAGCAAAATGACTCTCCATTGAGAAAACAAAAAAAAAAATAATTAGAGTGATAATTACAATTGTTACTTATGAATAAGAGAAACATTAGTTCCACGACTGAAAGAGAGATTTTACTGCATACAGTATCAAGCATTAAGGAGTTAATTCATTCAATTATAGAATGTTACTGCTTTCATGAAGGATCTCTGATCTCAATCCATATATTTCAGTCATATGTTCCATTATGCTATTCAAATCATGTAGTGTATGTTAAGGTTATTGCCATAATCATCTGATCTGAAAGCTTTAGTTTAAAAATATAGTGTATACTACCATGTTTATTATGTAACAATCATCCTCCCTTATATACTGGGATTTTGATTAAGACTCATCAAGTGAGTGAAATAATTAAATAGGATTGAATGAGTGCATAGGTATTTAAACTTATAACCTCTTAAGGTTAGTTGCATAACAATCTAATCTAAAAGTTTAAACTTGCAGATATGGTGTGTAATCATATTTATTATGTAACGGTGTATAAACTAATCATGAAGGGTGCAAGTAAGAGCAAACTTACAAAGTACTGCACCACTGCCTTGACAATTTCGGCAGACGGCTCTTTCCTTTCCATCCATTCCTAATGCCTTTGGTGCAGCGGTAGATTCACCTGAATGGCTAATCAATGCCAGTGATGTACATAAACATGTAAGACAACACCGGCGAGACATTGGTGATTGAGTTTCCTGTGATAGAAAAGGAAGAATTGACCCGTAAGATGCAAAACTAGATCAAATTTGCCCACTCCAACTGAAAAAGGGTCATTCACTTCTTTCTGAATCTCTGCCTATTGGATTTACTACTATAAGAGAAAAGAAAGGAAAACTTCCGACAACTAAGTAAAGGAAGCATAAAGAAAAAGGATAAGAAACAGAGAGAAAAGCCTTTCATATGTTTCAGTTTCCTGCATGTACTAGATAGGCAAAAGAACTCAAAGACATTGCAGCATGCTATTAAGATTTTTCATCATTAATAGCACGAAAAGCTTTTCATACTAGAAGAAATACTTCAACTCATCCCCAATCACATTATTCTCTCATCGGAAACATAGAACACCAATCAACAGGCATACTTGTTACCACAGTATGGATTGCAACAACAATTAACATCCTAAACACCCATAAAATCCTTTGGTCATTTAAACCAAACTATAAGAAGAAAGCAAGCTAAGTTATAGCAAATACAGTTTCTAAGCCAAAGATTAAACACAAGCAATATTAAGGATAAATCCACCAGAAATCCTAAAACTTTGTGAATTTTATCCATTTGATTCAAATGCTTGAAAGCACTTCAATCTGTGTGTTCTTGTCTTAGTTTTTTACAAAGCATGTAAGGTTTCCTTGAAATACACCCGACTGAACTAAATTGAGGATTCTAAATTGAGAAGTTGCATAAAATGGTTCAGTATTCTTACTACTCTTACCCTAGTATTAAAGAAACCGTTCATCTTACCAAAGTGGCATGTGAGCTTTGAGACCCAAGTACATGGTAATATGGAACAACACAAAAAAAAAAAAAAAAAAAAAAGGGGGGGGGGGGGGGGGGGGGGGGGGGGGGGGGGGGGGGGGGGGGGGGGGGGGGGGGGGGGGGGGGGGGGGGGTGGGGGGTGGGGGGGTGGGGGTGGGGTAGGGCCGCGGGGGGTGGGGGTTTGGGGTGGGAGGACAAGAGAGGAACCTTTTGTGAAGCTGAAGTAGCAGAACTTGGATTATCGTCATCCAAATTGGACCTAACATGAAACCCAGTTGGTTTTTCTGGCTGTCTGTTCACTGCCAGCAATTCCAAACAAACATAACTAGCATAGTTAGACATAAACCCGTACAATTTTTTTTTTTTTAACTCCTACAACCTGGAGGTTAAGTACGATAACAAGTATTAATATTCAGATTATAAATATCTCTGTGTTTCTATGTGTATCATCTATAAATTGGTATGAAACTATAAAATAGAAGAGAGAGAGAGAGAGAGAGAGAGTTACAGCGTTTTTGAGTTGTTGTGAGGCGAAGAAAGAACGCTGAGGGAGGATAGAGGGAAGATGGGTAGAGAAAGACATTGTCTTCCTTCCTTTTTATACTTTTGATTATCTATGAAGTGTTTTGTGTTGTGTCTTGGCTAGGTGTCACTCTCCGTAACTATACAGTGGAGTTGGAGTTGAAGCGATGGAGAATCCTCAAACGGAAAGAATTAGCCGGAAATGGAAATGAAATATCTGGAATTATAACCGCGCCCCCAAGCTAGATAGTTATTGTATAGCTAAAACTGAAAATGAGTCGAGTCGAGCCAAGTTAAGTCGAGTTAAACTTTTAAAGGTTCATGCTTAGTTGGTTTAAAATTTATTGAGTTTGACCTTGGATAGATCTTTTTATTGAGTTTGAAATTGAAGTTTGAACTTGATTTGTTTAGTTAAATAAGCTTAATTTTGAGCTCTAATTGAGATGAGCTTTTTAATAAGCTAGACGAGCTTTTATCAAACTTGAAATTTAAGTTTGAGCTTGACTTATTTAGATAGTTCATTTTTCATTTTTTCAAACCTAAAATATAATATTAGTTTTGTTGTAATATATATACATAATTATTAAATAAAAATTAGGTTTACATAATTATAGATAAAATATCATACATAAAAAAATTCGTAAATCTATTAATAGACTTATTAACGAGCCTATTTACAAACCTGTCTATGAATCTAAACAAGCTTATTCACAAGCTAACTTGTAGGTCTATATCAAAGCTCAAACTTGACTTGTTTAGATAAACGAGCTTTATTTTACTTAGCTCGGTTCGTTTACTAATCGAACTTGAGTAGCTCAGCTCGTTTGCAATCCTATGCACAACAGCTTAAATATCACTAATAAAAGCTATAATCTATTATTTATTGGTGTGAAAAACTCAAACGCTAAAATACAACAATAAATTACTTTACCTTGTTATCTTTTTATCTCGATTTTTTAATAATGACCTTTTCTTTTTTCCAACTTTTAATAATTACCTTATCCTAAGAACCAACTAACATCTTTTTTAAAAATAAACTACTCCCTCCATAATACTTATAATTCATTTTCTTTACAAAAAGAAAAAGCTTATTCTTTTTCTTTTCTCTTTGAAATTCACATTATAACATAAATTAAAAATAGCAAGAAAAAATATCATATATTAGTTTTTCTTGCAATTGCATATCATATATTAAATATTTTATATTAAATTCAAAACTACATATATTTTTTTGTGCTAAAAGATTTTTCTATTTTATGATGAAAAAATTATAAGACCTTTTATTAATTTTTTGTATTTTGTAATTAATCTTTTATGATTCGATATTATTAAATTTGCACCCACAACGTGGATGCCACATCTAATAGTATTTATTTATTTGGATATCTAAGTCATTTGGTCTCTAAGATTAAGATTTTTTGATACCATAATGATAAGACATGTTAAACAAAAACACACTTTAATGGTTTTATCGTGATGGAAGGTAGACAGGCTAAAGTAGCCATTTTTTCGCAGAGGAAATTGTATAATTACTAATCCGTAAAAAGAAAAAAATTGCACAAATATAACTAACATAAAATTAATTATTAAAATACTGATGCAAAATCGTATTTAGTAAACGCGATTTAGACACATTTATATAATTTACAAGTGATGAAATATCCCAACTATATGTTTAATTAAATTAGGAAAGTATAATTAAATAGTATAAAATTATGAGTAAATTTGGACCTTAAAATACATTTAGTTAAGTAAATAATAAGTAAAATAACTAAATAAATGAATTAGGGAAAAGCCATAGGGCATAATTAAATAAATTAGCATGTAGGATTAGTAGATGAATTAATATGGAAATTGAGATTAGAGTATTCCACTTTTCCATTCCAAAATACTGGATTTCTCAAATTATATTAAATATCAATTTTGAGCCTAAATTCATCATTTCTACTACCTAAATTTCCAAATGTCATTGCTGATCCTAGATTAAAAAATAAATTCCTAAACACTTCAATTAACTAAATAATCATCTCAACTAATTTAAAATCCTAAGCTAAACAACAAATTTATTTAGCTAATTCAAAAAACAAATTAGCTAAATTCCTAAGCCCTAAAAAAACATTACCCAATCTGTTAAATTGTCAAGCCAAACCTATCTAAAAAGACTGAGCTGATGCCCATGTCTTGAGCCCTAAATTAATTACACAATTAGCACAAGCAAAGCTTAATTAGGTGCTCATTTATCCACACACACATTGACACATGCCAATATTTTCTTATTACATGCCAACTGAAAAGGTTGCTTTTCTTCTTCTTTTATCCCCATTTAACCCCTCGTTGGTCTTAGCCCTTGTGTTAACCTATGAACCACCTTAATTTAATCATAATATGTCACTAAACCCTACTAAAACCCACCCCTTTTCTTCCATCTATTTTCACATGACCACAACAACAAAAGAAACATCAAAATACCTATTTTATACTTGTCTTTTTAGCTGAAACAAAACCTAAAATACCTCCTCTAATAGCTTCAAGATCCACCCTAAATCAAATACCAACTAGGTAAAATATTACCTAATTCTCATATTCAATAAATTATCCATTCCATTACCTATACTACTCTTTGATTTCATATAATTCTTAGGTGATCTTGAAAAGCAAAGTGGAGATTAAATATTAGTAAGTTATTCTACTTAGATTGAATGTTGATTTTATTGTTAATTGCTACTTGAGATAGTAATATTGGTATGAATCTAAAAATCAAGATAACAATAATATGCATATAGTAAAATAATTAAGAAAAAGCTGTATGATATGTGTTAGAATTAAAATAAACTTGATAAATTTGTGTATGTATAATATGTTGATGTGCTAGAAATTATCATGGAAACATAGATATATTGTTTTGATTTGTTTATTGAAGTAAATTGATTGTGATTAAATATGGGAATATGGATCATATGTTGGAAAATATGGAAATAGTCCGGAAATTGATATTTATGTGCTAGAAATATATATTATAATGTGTTGAAATTATGAAAACATGTTGGAATCATCTTATATTGTATGGGAATTATGTCAAATATTGATTTATGAAGCTTACATTAATATGGGATTTTGAAACTTACCCTATAAGTGCTTATTTTGCTCAATTTTAAAAAAAAAAAAATCAAACAATTTTATTTTTGAAAAAAAATTTGCGAAATGAAGGCTCAATGGGTGTGTAATAAAAATGGAAATTTTTAGGATTTTTAAAAATCATTTTATTATTTTTTTTTTTGTTCGAATTTTCAATTTCAACTAACACTGTTTAGGTATGAGTTGAATCGGACCATTTATCACGAATGAGCTAGCCGATTTTTCTCACTTTTTTTTACGAGACTTGGTTGGATCGAAACCCTAGGATGTCTATATTTGTCTAGGTAAACTGTACTGGATCAAAAAGCATAAAAAATAAGATGAACCAACCCTAAAACGAATACCTATGCAGTACGATACCCTGTTCTAGCCCTATTTAAAGTTGATTTTTTTTTAATTTAGTTTTAATTAAATTAAATAATCATTAAAATAACTTAATTAATGTGTAATTACCTATAATTAGTTAAATTATGTATATTTTAATATATAGGACTTTTGTTAAATTTAAATTGAATAAGTGTAGGTAAATAGGCCAAATTAGGATAATTAGGCATAATAGGACTTTTAGTTATAAAATTAGGTAAATGGATATATTATGGGCTTAAATTAACTCAAATAAATTATTATAGGCTTTGGCATATAAAATAAGCTTAGTTAATTGTTTGGACTCACTATAATTAAGTGGACTTAAACGGATTAAATGTGCCAAACCGTTCAGTCAAAATAAAAAAAAGTGCCAAACCAAGTCACTATAGGCTTTTAGCTTAATGAATGGGCTTAAAATATGCAATTAGCAGTAAAATGGGCCTTATAAACATTTTGGGCTTTAAAATTGAATTGGTAATAATTTTAGTACTAAATGGGCTAAAGTAGCTTAAATGGGCTTAAATAGTAAAATATGACCAATATGATATAAATGATTTGAAATTGTTTTAATATGACTTGAATAATTTAAAATGGACTTGGAAAATAATTTAAGACCAACTTGGCTAATAAAATTGATTTTAGGCTTTGTTAATTGATTATGGGTCTAGACACTATATTAGGGTCCAATGTCACTAAGTAACTACAAATATGCTTAAATAATTATATTAGCATAGAAATTAACTTTAGGATCAATAAATTGATTTCTAGCCAAATAGCCCTATTTACACCTAGAAGGGCTAAATTAAATCTTAGCAATAATTCCTTAGCAAATTAGGGCATAAACCTACAAAGTAAAACATATACTTAATTTTATGCTTATGGACTTAAATTCCATAACATAGGGCTAACACTATTTACCTACTTCAATTGGGCATACTTCTAAAATATTTAAGTTTAGTATCATTTTTCAGGTATTGAATTACTTAATGGACTCATATAATGATTCTTAGGTCCATAAGCTTAAAATACACTTAGTGGTTTAAATAGGAATGTAACATCCTAAAATAAGGCATTACAACCCGCCACGTGTCCTCTCTTGAATAAGACACGCTAAGGCTCTAATATCCACAACTTTACAAATATCACCTGTAAACACATACATAGGGTATCTCAAAGGATACTCAACACAACCTGTATAACCTGGAAACACAAATATACTTCATAACATTCCTGTTTGACACACAAACATCCTAATTGGCATAACCACAAGGCAACAATCCAACATAAAAACTGAAACTGTCTACAAGAGAAATCCTTCATTTACAACTTGGTCTTCCAAAGACAAAGGATCCAATAACTGTTCATAAGACATAATAATAATCAAAATACAGCAAAATCAAGTCTTCAACATATCTAGATACTTCTTTTCTTTCATGAACCTATAATCCACAAGTCTACCTCTTAGCTGAGTAGTCAGGTCCACTATCGCTATCCTCCTAATCAAAGATCAAATCATAACATGAAATATCACATACAATATCTTCATCACCTGTACTTGAAATTTTAAAAAGTGAGTTGCGAAGCCCAGTACGATAACTCCAATCCTTGAAAGCAAATGCAAATGCATACGCAACATGTATATATATCATATGCACTTAATCTAATGCAAGCAATCAGTTTGTTATCTTTTTATAGTCAGCAAATCAACACGGTTCAGAACTATGTATACTCTAGTTCCAAACTCGAAGTACTCAGACTCCTCTTTAAAAACAATCAACTTTTTGAAAATAAAGTAATTATATACATATATGGATGAGTGGATACTCTCCAAACATCCCTGTTTCCCCCTATTTCTATCGGAATCATATCAAAACATGAGTCCACTAGGGACAACCTCACACTAAAATCATCAGGGTGCCTCACCAGTATCACTGTCTACCAAGTCTTTATTGGTTAAAGCCAAGCACAACCAAGCAGATAATCATTAAGCTGAATAGAATTGGGTTTATTATGAAGTTCTGTTTCTACAACCAATCAAGCAATACTAAACTTACAAGCATAAACAACAAGCAGGGATTGATCGTACCTTTCTCAAATTCAGGAATACAACTCAAATTCTCAAATTCGATATCAACCACAACAAAGACAACCCGAACTTCACAAACTCCTATATCAACACCAACAACAATTCCACAAACTCCAAATATCCTGTTACAACATATATACATACATCGATAGATATAAACACGTTATCAATATATCCTAACAGACATGAATTCTCCAAAAACCCTAACCTGACAAGAAATCTCCGATATCCGCATCGTCTACTCCAATCAAACTCCACAAAAATCCTCAAGAACAATAATGAGCCGCACAAAACTCTACAAATACTGAATATTTCACTAAATCCCTAGATTCGCATATCAACAAGAACATATAAGGATCATCTAAGCATACATTGATTAAAATCATCATAGTGAAGATACAACTTACCGATTTAGATCATCAAGAACTCAACCTACATCTACCAATTCGGATCTCATCCAAAGTTGGGGTTTCCTTCATACAAACAACCACAAAGTCCTAAGAACTTGCATGAAATTCGCATAAAACATGTGAGAGAACATTATACTTACTTGATTAGACCACAAAAGTCACTACTTATCCACCCGAAACAGATTAAACCTGAGATCTTAATCCTTCCCATGTTTTCCTTCAAGAACATAACAAAACACTAAAAGATCTTACATAAATCTGAGAAAAACATGTTGTAGATGGATTAGGGTCACTCGCCGTTGACCAAAGTCGCCTTAAGATGAAGATTCCACACTAGAAGACCAAGATCAACCAGATCTTTCTCTCTCACGAAAGAAAAACATGGAGGAAAACTTTTGTCGAAACTGTTGTTGCTCGTATCGTATTTATAGATTTTCACTCCTACGTCTGTAAGTTAAATTCCTACATTGTCGGCATAGGATTCCTAGGAGGCAGCGTTCGATGTGCAACAATAATCTTTCGCATCGTTTAGAACATCAAATGCCTGCAAAACTTAAGGCAATGCCGACGGCGTTCGACTCTGGTGTTAGACAAAAGCAATCTGCCCAACTTCAATACCGGGAAAAACACATACACAGACACACACTTTGCGCGTTCAACTCCAGTGTTTAAAAATTTGGTATTGTACATAACCTACGCCGGCTCTACGCCGGCGGCATTCTCCTTTCAGAAGTTGGCGTTGGATCTGCAGAAAATTGCAGACATGTGCATCTTCAACAAATGTAAATCCAACATAAATTAAACTCACTTAACTCATCTTTTGACCTTCCTCTTATCTTATATCATCTTATAGTTCACTTATGTTTATTTAATCCGTATGTTACAAGGAATTTAGAAGGCCTAAAAACTTTAATTAAATCTAAATTACATTCCAATTGGGGTTTTACTCAATTCTTAGGCCCAATATGCAACGAGTCTAAATAAATATTCATTCCCAATTCTACCTAAATTATAATTTGTATTCTCAAATGGGCTTACTCATTAATTCCTTAAGGCCCATTACCTAAATATCAAAAGACTTAGTTAAATTATTATTGGGTCTAGCGCAGGACTCCTAATGGCCAATACTGCTAATTAAGAAATATGATTTCTTAATACTCGTGGGCTTTAATTCAAACTGCTTAAGCCCCATACCTTAAATAAAATCGAACTCAATATATCAAGTTAAGGCCTTATGTATACAAACATATATAAAACTTTACCTTAAGGAATAACAAAACATAAGTAAATAATCAAATGGAGTTAGATATGTAATTACTTACTCAATACTAATATGAAATATCTTTATATAGATACTATTGCTTCTAATAGATATTTGGTATACTTTCGACTTGTACCAGACTATAGACTTTATATTAGGTAAGCAGTGACATGTGTGTTGCTTGATTTAGATAGATATCTCAAATGAATTAATGCTTAAAGATGGCTAATAATAATTGAATGATTGATTGTGTGTGGTCGTTCATAGACTCGAGTTAAGGGGTGATAACCTTGTTAGGTGGTAGCAGCATGGTAGTTAGGTGCTTAGGCTATCGAGGATGGCTCAGCGAGTAGCCAATAGGTGAATGATAGTGAAATAACGTATACTTATGTTCAGAAAGAAGTTATACTTGTACAATTCAGGATTATGAGCTCTATTAAACTAAACAATATTATTGACTAGAATAAGTAGAGTTGCCTAATGGCTATAAACCTTAAATAAAGCTATTATTATTAGAGATAAGAAATATAGTTATTGGACTTATTTATATTAACCTCCTAAGCAGTTGTTGCTACTTAGGACTCCTAGTTCTTAGCATGTTTTCGGAGTGTGAGTGTTTCACTATTGTCTGCCACATTTTAATGAAAGTTATAAAACCGTTGGTTGTTGTATTGCATGTAAATTACGTGAGTGTGATTCATCTTGTGTGTATTTGAGTTGCCGTTGTAGTGGGGTTTGGCTTAATCTTTTCATTTCCAGGTGATGATGGATCCGATGATGATTGTTATGACAACGAGGTTAAACACTGTGTAGACAAACAAAATTTAGGCATATAGGATAAAAAGTAAGACCATGGTGCTTTTTCATTACTTATATGCATATGTTATGCATTTTAGTAAATTGATCATAGATGCTTGTTTGAGTTTTAGCTCAAAAGTTAAAAATTGCTTTCTCTTGAAAGTTAAACTACAATGGTCATTCTATTCTTGCTATTGCATACCAATGTCACCACTATTTAGTAGTAAAAACAATAAAATTTACCACTAAATACTCATAAATTTTATAAGAGAATAATGATAAGCCAAAGATTGTATTGACTTATTATGTTTAATGGAGATTACCCACTATTAACCACAAAAATTAACAATATATGCTACGAATTCATTTGAGATAGCTATAATATTTTAGTAAAATTTCTAAAAGGTAAAGATGATAGCCACAAATGCCAATACTTGCTTAAACTTATCCATTTTTACTAAGGGGATTGCTCCACTACCTAAAATTGAAAAGCAACATATATATATGCACAAATATACAACTGAGATAAGTAGCACATGCTAAGAAGAGTATTTTAGTAAAAGGAAACCAATTGTAATACGTCAAGACTTAATTAGGATTGGTAGAACTTATCAAGGGGATTGTTGCACTACTTGACAATAAAGACAACAAATGATATCAAGGCATTGCCTTGGTGATGCAAAAGGTATAGTGTGACAATACCTCTTGTCGTGGTAGGTATGTATTGCAATGTAGACTATACAATATTACAGCAGGTGAGCATTATTCCACTGATAAACATCGTTAGAGGAGGTAATCATCACCTTGTTGACCATGCATTATCACATTTAGCAGGTGTCATATTGCCGACTGTCCATTGTCACAATTGTAAAACAACATGTTTTAATGTTGCAAAATATAACGTAACTTCTTAAGATTAGATGTTCCTTAATAAAGAATTTCCTTATTTTAGGGTTACGAGTTTTATTGATCACAAAGAATTCAATATATACACGATTTTGTGTTATAACTAATTTTTATATTTTACTTGCATAAAGTACCTTGTGAATGTATTGTTTAAGGTTTAATTGGTGCTATTAGAATAATTTGATTTGAATTAATAAATTAGTAAAACAAACTTCAATTGAGTTTCTAATATCACGTCGCAGATATAATTCACACTAAGCTAATAACATCATAGAAATTAGTGACATTTGTAAATGGTAAATTACATTGAAAAGTTACAACGTTTGAGGTTAAATTCATTTGAGGTCATAACATTTTCAGTGGTTAAAAAAAGGTCACAACATTTAGAAAAGTCGGTCAATTAAGATTACTATTGATACGTGTCAATATGAAAAATATTTAAAATTAATACTTAGAAGATTTGACACGTTAATATTAATAACGAAAAACAACTAGACTTTTTACACATATGCGAAAGTTATAAGGTGTGTTTCTAAACAAATTTTAAATTTCCTTAACTAACCATTATCTCTTTTACAATTTTACACACAATTTAATTAATAATAATAAAGAGATAAGGGAAGAAGAAGATTATACTGGATTTAACGTAGAGTTCGTTCCGTTCCTTATTCTCCATGGTCCACAAATGCCTCATTTAAAAAAGACTTCACACATCTAATTCTGCAACAATTTGCCTCACAAAGAGGACTTCATTAATGTTTACACACATGTAGGACTTCACATAAGTGTCTCAACACATGAACGCTTTACCTATTTCCTCAAATACACGATGTCTTCAATAAACAACTCTCAAAACACATGTGTGAATAGTGTCTTACAACAAATTCAACCAAACATACTATCACACTCTTACTAATCTAAACATAAATAAAAATAAGACAGTATTTTAACATAATGTCTATACAAAATAAGCTCAACACTCTTACATAAAAAACACCCTAACACTTATATTTATAAGCTTTCAAAATAAGCTAGCAGTTACTCTTCAAAACAGCTATTAATAGTCAGATTTGAAAAGTTGCAACGATTAATTTTTTTCTTATTGAACTCTGGTCCAAAGTCATACCGGCCAGTTGGTGCAAGTTTAGTGCCCGTGGACAATGCCACGATTCAAACTGTTATTTGAACAACTTGTACGAGCAAGCCGGTATGCTTCCTGATAGCTTTGATATGGTTTTGTATTTTAGCCATATCTTTCTCATTTGGACTCCAATTGAGGTGATTCAAGGGTTACAAAAATCTTAGAGAGAGCTCTATAATTGTTATTTTTTTATCTTGAAAAGATTCCAAGGATATCAAGACCTAAAATGTGCTTGAACCAATCCGTAACAACAAGTACAAACAATAACACAAATATATATATAATATATATATGCATAACAAAGCTTAAACATATCACAAACTTGTTTTACTAATTAAATGTAACTTAACTAAGTTATAGAACATTTGTGCGATATGTTTTCTCGTTAAAACTAGATTGTAAGCTTCCTTAGCTCAACAATCTCCCCATTTTTTATGAGAACATTCATTGCATAGCATTACTTTCCCCTAACTTAGCACTCGCCTTCAATTAAACATTCAGTTAAAACTCGTTTGATAAAAGATATAATGTTTAATTAAGGATCCTAAGTTACACTTAATAAAAGACTTATTAAATGTAGCTTAACTTAAGTCATTGAGTATTTATGCAATGCATTTTCTCATCAAAACAAGATTGTAACTTCTACATAGTTCAACAATCTCTCCCTTTTTGATGAGAATGACCATTGCCCAATTTGCTCCTCTTTAATTTAGCACTCTTCCTCAGTCAAAACATCTGGGCAAAAGCTCATTTAGTTAAAAGATATGATGCTCAACTAAAGGAATTAAGTTGCACTTATTAAACAACCTTATTTTAAGCACAAAACAAACAAGCCTAGTGTTTTCAAATCCTAAAAACTTTGCTCTAAGATGCGGTCAAGTATTAAATCTTAGAGACTAGCTTTGATACTAATTGTTAGTAACAAAAAAAACAACTAGGCTTTTTACATGCATGCGGAAGCTACAAGGCGGGTTTTTAAACCGATTTTAAATTTAACCGAATTTAAATTTACTTAAATCCTTCTTGCTCCTTTGTGTTAAGTTTATCAATTTTTCTTAATAAATGATTCACTACAGGATTTTGTTTTAGTAAACGTGTCACAGTTAATTACTCTCCTTTTTTTTTGTAAAGACAAAGAAAGAAATTCAATTTTCTCCCCCATTTACTACTTACTATGGCGATGAAGAATCAAATTATCATTATATTTATTCCTTTTTTTAGTTCTTCTTCCAAGTGCAAGATAACCCTAAGGGGTTGCGGGTTTTTTTTCTACCAATTGAGGCCCTCACTTCACCACCCTCATGGGGATGATCTAAAGGGTTCATAACTACTCTTCTTACTATCGGACGCTTACCGCACTAACATTTTGATCCAGCTTTACTCAAACTTTCCTGGTTCACACATTATCTCTTTCACAAATTTACGCATAATTTCAATAATAATAATAAAGAGATAAGGAAAGGAAAATATCATACTAGATTTAACGTGGAGTTCGACTCACTCTGTAATATAAAGGAAAATATTTTATAATAAAAGATAGTAGTGTCATTTGTTATAAAATGAGAGGGTTTCTTGGTCTATCCTCATAAGTTTTATTTATGTGTATTATATGGCAAGCATATAATGCATGAGGTATCTTTTCTTTTCCTATGTTGTTACAAGAATTGAAGGGTTTCGTGTATTTTCGTTTCCTGTGCTAGTACAAGAATTGAAGGATTTCTTGTCTTTTTGTTTCTAATGTATAGTTACAGAAATTGAAGGGTCACAAAAGTTTACTTATATCTTTACCTTATTCCTCTTCTTTATAAACTTAGAAACCTCTATAAAAAGATCTATTGTGAGTTTTTCATCAAGAGGAGATCAAAGATTTTGGATTAGGTAAGCAAATCTAAACAAGATCCATTAAGATTACAAGAATTGATGATTGTTTTCTTCATATCTCTTTTCGTTTTGAAGGAGCTTTTGTTGGAGCAAACTCTAGTTCTGTGTAAGATCTAATCTTTTGGTGATTAGCAAAGGGTTTAAGGATCTAATCACGGCAAGTTTATCTTAATAAACCTAGATCTATCATAAGATGTAATATTAATGATACATGTTTGTTTTTGCTGATTTGCAAAATTAGGGTTTTTGGACTGAGATAAGATTTTATTGGAATTTTAAGGAAATTGATCAAGGAAGAAGGTGCTATTTTGGAGTTTTCTTAAAAGGTTAGGGTTTTAGAGAAATTGGATATGTTAGGTTTTGGTTTCATATTGAAGTTTTTAACTGTTTCCGTTCATATTATATTATTAGGAGATTTGGAGATTGTGGGTTGTTGTTAAGGGAGATTGTGGTTTTGGAGATTTGTTCCTGAAATTGAAAAGGTACGACCATTCATTGTTTGCTGTATGTACTTGTACGTTTAGTATTCTGTTTGTTTTGTTGTAGGAATAGATTAATAATCAATCTACTTAATTAATTTGTCTGCTGGCTGTGTTTGGCTATGACTAGTAAAGACCTGATAGACAGTGATACTGGTATGGCATCCTGATGATCCTTGTGTGTCATTATCTCTAGTGGAGTTGCACTTAGAGATTATTCCGGTAGATTTAGGTGATTTGACAGTATGGCCGCAGGTGTTTGGGGAGTACCCATTCACCAATATATGTATATAATTACCTATTTTCGAAAGTTGGTTGATTTTCAAGGGTTTGAGTTACTTTAAGTTTAGGACTAGGGATTCATAGTTCTGAACTGTGTTGTTTGGCTGGCTTAATAAAGATAATAGTATGATTGGTTGCATTAAAATAAATTGCATTTGATTTATATGTTGCATGTGCATATGCGTTTGTTTTGTAGTTTAGCGTACTAGGCATTTCACTCATTCCTTTCATTTTCAGGTACATGTGAAGATGACATAGTATATGATATATCTGGATATGATCTGTATATAGATCAAGGGGATGGCAATAGTGGTTCAGACTATCCTGCTGAGGAATAGATTCAGATACAAGATTAGGAGAAAAGAATTTTTAGATCTTTTGCAGAATTTGGAATAATGTTAAAATTTTGTATTTTCTAAAAGACTTTGGATTTTTATGTTTTTGAATATCTTTTAAGGATTTGAAGGATTATTATGTAATAAATGAGGTTAGAATTATCTTGAACTTGGTTGGCTTAGGTTTATGTCAACTTTGTTATGCTAAACAGGATATTTTGAAGGATTTTTATTTATATGTTATACAAGTTTTGAACCTTCTAATGTACCATTTGAGAGAGTTTATAGAGATTATATTATATGTTTTATATTGTGGATTAGATTGTTATAGCCTTTTGCATCCTATAAAGAAAGGACACGTGGTGGGCTGCAGTTGCTAACAAGTTAGAGAGTTATAGTTTAATTGGTATCAGAGCAATAGGTTTTGATTTTATTAGATTTAAGTTATGAACTCCTTAAGAAGATGAGCAGTGATGAGGGGGGTAGCAAATAGTTGGGGTAGTTTGTCTTGTTAGTCTTGTTGATATATGGTAGTTTCTATAATGTTTTGGCCCTTTAAGTTTGCTTTGTCTCTAGATATTTTGTATCCTTACCTAAGATTGGAGATAAAAGTTGGTCTCTCATCAGGTAAAAGTAGTTGTAACGCCTTAACCTGTTGGCAATTACAACCCGCTACGTGTCCTCTTTTAAATAGGACACGCAAAGGCTACAACATTCTAAAACCACAATTTAAAACACATAAAATATAATCTCCATAACTCTTTAAGAGGATATAGTAGAAAGTTCAAATCCTGTAAAACCTGTAAATAACAATCTTTTCAAACATCTTGTTAATCCAAACAATGTTGGCAAAACCAAAGCCAACAAATCCAAAATACATAAAATTTCAAAAATCCTTTTTAACATATAAATTCTTAACATAGTTTCAAATATTGTAAATGATCTCAAAATTCTTCTTATATAAATCTATATCTGAATCTATTCCTCAGTAGGATAATTCGGACCGCTATCGTCATCCCCATGATCTATGTGTATATCATAAACAGATAAATCAAATACTACATCCTCATCACTTGTACCTGAAAAATAAAAGGAATAAGCGAAATCGCCCAGTATGCCAATCCACAAAACAAATGCATATGCACACACAACATATATATCAAATGCAACTTAATCTAATGCAAACAACCAGATTATTATCTTTATTAAGCCAGCAAATCAACACAGTTCAGAACTATTATACATTAGTCCTAAACCTGGAGTAACTCAGACCCCATGAGAAAATCAATCAACTCTTTGAAAATAGGTGATTATATACATATATTGGTGAATCGATACTCCCCAAACACTTGCGGCCATACTGTTAAATCACCTAAATTTATCGGAATCATCTCCAAGTACAACTCCACTAGGGATAACGACACACAAGGATCATCAGGGTGCCTCATCAGTATCACTATCTGCTAGTCTTTACTGGTCAAAGCCAAAGACATCCAGAAAAACAAATTAAGCCAAATAGAATTAAGTTCATTTATATATCTGTTCCTACAGACAATAATAAAAAAACTAAATCTGCAAGCAAATATAACAAACACAATAAACAAGGAAAGGTCGTACCTTTTCAATTTCAGGAAAATTCTCCAAATCCAAAATCCCTTGTGAACAACAACAGACAATCTCTAAATCTTTTTTATGGAAACTACAACAACAACTTCTTCTTCTTCTATCAAACTCCTCAAAATCCCAAAAGAACAGATCTTTCTCCAAAATCCTAATATAGAAATCCACATAAACAAAAAAAATTTCTCCATAAAACCAAACTTTTATAGAATCTTTGGTTTATAGGATAAGAACTTACCTTTAATTCTTTCTGAAACTCAAACCCTAGGTTTTCTTCAATTATCATTAGACAAAAACTCCAAAAAGAACAACTTCCTCAAAAACCCTAGATTTGAGAAATTAATAAGAACAAACATGATTCATCGGAAATAATCTTTTTATTTCAAATCTATGATAAAGAAGATGTAACTTACTTGATTCAAATCTTACTCCTTGATTAATTCCCTGAAGAATAGATCCTAATTGAAAACTAGGGTTTCTCCAAAGAACTCCTTCAAAAACACAAAAATCTATGAGAAAGATGTTGTTTCCATATAAATATGCACGAATCTTGATTAGATCGACTTACCCGGATCAAAGATCTTGTTTTCCTTCAGTTTTCCCTCTCAAGCGCTCTTAAAACCCTAACAGACACTCTCTAGTCGAAAAGAAAAGAAGAACTTATGAGAAATACGAATCATAAAATTCTATTTATAATAAACATTTCGGGCAGGAAAGCTAACACCTACGCCGGCAGCCTTTCCTTCAATGCTGACGGCCTTTATGCCGGCTTTCACCAATCTTCACAAAAAGTCCGAGAGCTTTACGCCAGCGGCTTTCACATATAGGCCGGTGGCCTAGAGATCAATTTTCCTTTGTCAAAAGCTATTCTTCAAACATCTCTAGACCATAGATAAAAACATCAACTTAATACTAAGGTGGACCATAAAACCCTCTTATTTTTCAACATATGACGAATTTTGCCCTTTATCATAATTTATTGAAGATTTACTATCTTTAAGGATTTGTTGACCATCATCAATGTGAGGGATGATTATTATATATCTCATTTATTAGGAATGACCAAAATTTCCCTCTCCTTAATTAACAAATGACATTCCTTTGCCCTTCTTTATAAAATATTTTTCTGTATATTACATCTCTCCCTTCGTAAAAGAAACTTTCATCCTCCAAAGTTACCTAAATCACTATCTCCTTTTTATCCATGCATCCATCAGTTCTTTGTCACTCCTTTTCTTCTTGTTTCTGATTCTTTACACCATATTGACCCATCTTCATGTTTATATCTGCTGGCTAGAATTTAATTCTATCGATGTCTCTTTAATTCTTAACTTTCAACACTCAATTTGGATTCACTTTCTCCGTTACTTCACAACACCTCTTGACTATAACTTAAACTTATTAACAATATTCATTAAGAAATCTTGCCTCAACCTCATTGTATTAAATCTCCAATTCAGTTTCCTGAGCGATGTTTAGAAAGCTGAAAATCTCATAACTATAGTTCCCAATTTAAATTCCAAAAGTCAAATCTTACATTAACCTCGAGCTCCAAATGTCACTGTGTTACTTGTGCTTCCATTGATTCAACTTAGTTTTTATCCTTATTGTTCCATATCAAAAATAATTCATATCACTTGCATATCATTCATTTAGTCTGAAAATACTCATTAACTAACCATATCACTTCTAATATATTTTCTCAATCTCCAATATATACTTTCTTATATTTTCCATCAGTATATACTGAAAACTTAAAAATTAACACTTACGTCCTTAGACAAACCTTCAAAATCACCAGATAACTTCTATCTTGTCCTTTGACATCAATACTCCTAATGTTCTAATATTTCTTGATATTTAAATTACTAATGCACTTTGTCTCCAAAATTTTTACCATACAAATCCATTTTTTGCCCAAGATTAAGTGATTGTTCTTCACTTAGATTCAGTGTCCTTCTATAACTATAAATCTACTACTCAACAAAATTTCTTCTTTTATCTATTAGTTCATAAATCAATCATTACATCCTTTAATACAATTGTATATTGCACTGTAGAAAATTCAATCGAACTCATTAACATTATTTGACCATTGTACTTTGCCTCTAGTTACCACCATTTCTATTGAACTTCTTTAGAACATAGTCATCTTATAATCCTTCAAATAACAATAAAAAAACTTAAGTCACGAAATTTAAGATTTTTTAACTTTAACTCTTATGATCAAACCTCACATTACTTTGTTATTTCAGATGATCATAACATCTATGTCTCTATTGGTTAATCAATTTTTTTTCCATTATTGTCAGACACCATAGTTAATCCATAATTTTGTTTACCATTTGTGCCATTCCAATTGTCTCCCAAACTTGTATAACTACTTTATATAATGATTTATATATGTAGTCTCGTATATACTTTTCTAAGATCTATCCTAAAACCCATCATCATATATTAGTTCGGATGTCATTTTCGTCCGTCATTCATAGATTTCTCATACTTTACAACTCACTAATATCACATTTCCTTTTTGCAACTGCTGTTCCACATATACATTCATATCTATATAAGATTCAACTCTCTTATTTACTGATTATTCCAATCCTTTCATCTAGTCTTAAATATAATCTTTTCGCTTACTTTCATTCTTAACATGACCTTTGTCACTTACTTTCATGTGTCTACTAGGCTATAATATAATTGTCAACCATTAAAAGATTTTTTTTATACCTCCAGTTTCTTCTAATCAACTTTAGTTATCTTTCTTTCGCCTCTAACTTCTATCTACATATCATTTTAATACTGTCATCTTGTCTCAGTAACAGTCTTTATTTCTCTCCCATTTCACTAATCATTTTCTTGTAGTTCTAACCCTTCATTGTCATACTAATACTTGTTATCTCAAACTTTACTGTAAATTACTTTGAATACTCCTCCAACAACTACATTAGCATTTTCTTCATCCTCACACTTGCCAATAACTTTAAGCAGTCACTTATTTCCATACTTCCTTCAAACACCATATTTATTCCACTTCATTATATAAAAGAAATGAAAGAAAAACCATAAATATATATAATTGTATTAATTTGGTTGTTATGCTCCCAATAAATTTTAATAGATGAGTTATTTATTGGTATATTTCACTTGCTGGTATTATCATTATTTAGACTTTTGTTGTTTTGATTCTCGATTTTTTTTTCCATAATCATTTTACATTCTTCCTTTTTATTTAAGTTGTTTTTATGAGTTTACCATTTCATTAACAATTTTGACATTTGCTATACTTGACAACTTTTATTACATTTGTTATTAATGTTAATGTTATAGATATAAGGTCAACCAATTCTTGTAGTTATTTCTTATTTTCTATCATAACTATAATTTATTTTGTCTTTTCTTCACTCATTTAGTTATGTTATACATTTATATATGTATATATATATTCTCATATATTTTGTTGTTTTACTTGTAATAAAAAATAATTTAATTGTTTTTATTCTATCATAAATTTGATAGTGATAGGGGCTGATAAATATCAAGAGTAACTAAATTGACGGGTACTAAACTAACATATGACTTGAATTTTAAGACAGACTCAAAATAACATGACTCAAAACAAAAAGGCTAGACATGACAAGAATGGAGGTGACAAGATTTGACAAAGCATGATAAAACAACATACAATACTTACTAAACATAACATTTATCAAATAAAACACACCATGAACTCGTCAGTCCCACTTCACATTTTCTTGTATTAGATTCATTGTTATTACATATTTGTATACTAATTGAAGATTCGAATTACTATAATTATTCTTAATCCTTGAATTTTATAAGTTATCATTATTTAATCGTCACGAAATTTGGTGTGGTAGTTCTCATTTTCATTCTCTTTTATTTATGGCTCTAATATTTTAACTTTGTTATTTGTTATTTAAAATCTTTGGAGATGCTTATAAAATTCTTTTTTTAATCCTTGTGCCTTTTGAATTTGAATCATTTAATTCAAATAATGCTTCTTCTTTTTTTAACTTTTCTTTGAATTTCATACTTAACAATCATTAAAGATTTGTTGGCGTTGTGTCATTAAGGATTTGTTGACTGTCATTAAAGATTTGTTGACTATTGTAGGTTGTTCTTGGTTAACTTAAAAAGAGGTTTCAATCATTCATTTCATTTAATTAGTTTTGGAATTTATTGTCATTAAAATTGTAAACGGTTGAGTTCTAAATTTCTTTATGTAAGTTACGATTATTAATTTGTGTATTTATATATTCTCTTTAACTTACTCTAGTCATTATTATTTTGTTTGTTACATTTCATTAGATGTCATTAACTTCTTGTATAAACATGTATATGTATTATAGTAAAATCCTAAAAGGTCATAGTTTAGTAAGAGGTATTTTGGTTTTATAAATTATCATTTCTAGATTTTTGTTGAGCTTTATTGTGTTTACTGACCACTTTTCTATGTATTTATGGGAGTAACAACAAAAACAAAAATAAAATAACAAATATTCCAAGAAAATATATGAGAATAATTATGAAAAGATAATGACATAAATGAAATAAATATAATACTTATAAGCAATAAGCTATAATGAAAGAAATAATAAGAAATCATAATGAAGAGGTCAACCTAGAAAATTTTCATTAAAAGAAATGACTCTATGATTTCCATAGCTACTAACTTTCCCGTGATCTACTCCTTCTCTTCATCTCACCATCCTAAGGAGTTCATAACCTAATTTCCCTAAAGATCATCAACCTATGCTCTGATAACAATTAAACTGTAACACCATAACCTGTTGGCAATTATAAGCCTCTACGTGTCTTCTCTTAAATAGGACACACAAAGGATATAACATTCTAAAACCACAATTTAAAACACATAAAATATAATCTCCATAACTCCCTCAGAGGATACAATAGAAAGTTCAAATCCTGTAAAGCCTGTAAATAGCAATCTTTTCAAACATCTCGTTGATCCAAACAATGTTGGCGAAACTAAACGACATTCCTTTATCCTTCTTTACAAAATATTTTTCTGTATATTACAATAGCAACTCAAAAATACAAAGAAGAAGTGTTTATGGTGTTATAGACCCTATGATATCATTGGATTGCTAGTATTTGTAGAAAGCTTAGACTTGTTATCCTTCATGAAAGATTTTCTGATTCTGCCTTCTAATTATGAGTTCTTTATTGTTTGTTTTCTTTCTAAATATGATTTCTTTATTGTTTCTTTCCTTCTAGTTTTTAATTTATAAGTATTATATTTATTTTATTTGTTATTATGTTTCATACATCTTTTTTGGAATATTTGTTATTTTATTTTTGTTTGTTTGGTAGTTGCTCCCTAAAATATGTAGAAAAGTGATCAATAAAACAAATAAAGCTCAACAAAAATCACAAAATGATAAACTATAAACTATAAATATAAATATACATATACCTTTAGTAAATATAAGACTTTTTAGACTTTTACTATAAAACTTGTAATGATTTATGCAAGAAGTTAATGGCATTCATTGAATTATGACCTATAAAATAATAATTACTAAGGTAATTTAAAGAGAATATATATCAATATATACATATAAAGGAATTAATAGTCATAATAACTTTCATGAATAAAAGTTAAACCTACACTATCAATAAATTATTAATGATAGTCAACAAATTCTTAATGATAGTCAACAAAACTTTAATGCTAGTCAATAAATCATTTATGACCCAACGCTAATAAATCTTTAATCCTTGTCAATTATGAATTTCAAGCAAAGTTTAAATGAACCATAATTCGAATTAAATAATTGACAAGAATTAAGACAAACTTTTATGGGCATCTCTAAAGATTGTAAATCATAAATAACAAAGTTAAAATATTAGAACTATAATTAATGTATATATAAAAGAGAATGAAAACGAGAAATTACCAAACCAAATTTCTCTATAATAATAATTTATAAAGTTTAAGAATGAGGAATAATTATGGTAAATTGAATACACAATTAGTATACAAAAATGTAATAATCATGAATCTAATATAAGAAAATGTGAGGTAGGACCGATGGGTTCCTAGTTTGCTCTTTATTCATTAAATGTCATGTCATGTTTGCAATTCCATCGTGTTTTGTTATTCCGTGTCAAGTTCAATCTTGTTATGTCTAGCTTTTTGTCTTTGTTTGTCTTAAAAGAAAAAAATCAAGTCATATGTTTGTCTAGTACTGGTTTGTCCAACTACTCTTGATATTTGTTAGCTCCTCTCACAATCAAATTTATGATAAAAGATTAAGAATTTCTTGATTACAAGCAAAACAATAAAATATACAAGAAAATATGTATACATATATATATGCATAACATGACTCAATGAATGAAGACCAAAAGAGAAAATAAAATTATAGTATTGATATAAGAAAAAGAGAAAAAAAAAAGACTCTAAAACAAAACAAAATACCACTATCAGTAGACCTCATAACTGTAACACTAACAGTAATAACAAATATAATAAAAGTTGCCAATTATGATGAAGGTCAACATTGTTAATGTAATAGTAAATCAATCAACTAAAATGAAAAGGAAGAATGTAACATAATTCCAAGTAAAATCAAGATTCAAATCAACAAAGTATAAATAATGATAATACAAGCACGTGACATATACAAATAAATAACTCATCTATTAATGATTAATTGGGAAAGCAACAACCAAATTTATACAATTATATGTATTTATTGTATTTCTATAATTTCTTTTTTATATGGTGAAAAGGAAAATTGATGGTATATGAAGAAAGTATGGAAATAAATGATTACTTAATGGAAGGCTTTTGGCAAGTGTAAGGGTGGAGAAAATGCCGATACTATAAGTTGGAGAAGTATTCAAAGTGAATTACAATAAAGTTTGAGATGAGATGACAGTACTAAAGATGTTAAGTAAACAAAAGTTGGAGGTAAAAGAAGGATGATTGAAGTTAATTAGAAGGAATCTGAGGTATAAAGAAAATCCTAATAAGTGGTTGACATAGTGGTATGTGATTATATGCAAGTGAAATGAATCATTATTGAAGAGTAAATGGTAAGAATTTGGGGACAACTAGTATAAATAAGAGAATTTTTGAATTTGATAAAGATAAGAATGTATATGTGGAATAACAGTTGCAAAAAGAAAATATGATCTTAGTGACTTGTATGGTATGAGGAATTTAAGGGTAAAGAACAATGATGGCATCTGAACTAATATATGATAATGAGTTTTAGGATGATTCTTAGAGGTCTATATGGAATCATAAATATAAATTGTTACATTAAGTAATAATACAAATTTTGGGAGACAATTGGAATGGCATAAATGATAAATGAAAGTTGTGAATTTACTATGGTGTCTGACAATGGTGGAAAATTTGATTAAACCAATAGAAGCATAGCTGTTAACATCATCTGAAATAACAGCCTTATGTAAGATTTGATCTTTAGAGTTATGCTTGAAAATAAAAATCCTGTATTTGGAGTTTATCCTGCATTTGGAGCTTTTTAATTGTTGTTTGAGGAATTATAAGTTGATTATGTTTTAAGAAAGTTCAACGGAAATGGCAGTAATTAGAGGTAAGGTATAATGATCAGAAAGTGCTAATGAGTTGGATTGATATTCTAAAGGACATCATATAATTGTTTTGAAGGATGTGATGGTTGGAAAGAAATTAAAGAGGAGTAGAAGGATACCGAATTCAAGTAGAGAAGAATCATGTATAATCTGAGAACTCTATGGACGGATTTGTAAAGTAATAATCAAGGAGACAAAGTGCATAAGAGAGCTAAATATTAAATAGATATTGGAATGTTAGAAGTATTGATGTCAAAGGAAGAGTTAGAAGTCATTTGGCGATGTTAAAAGATTTAGTAAATACTATACGTGTCAATCTTTAATCCTCATCTATACATTGGTGACAGATGTAAAGGAAGGATGTCAGGAATTGAGAAATTGTGTTGGAAGCAATGTGGTTATTTAAAGAATATTTTGGGATTAGATGAATTATATACAAGTGATATAAATGAGCTTCAATGAGGAGCAATAGTGGTAAATACTAAGTTGAATTAATAGAAGTGTATATGATATGGTAACTTTGAAGTTTTGGGCTGATGTAAGGTTTGAATCTTTAGAATTTAAGGTTGGAATTATAGTTGTAAGATTTTCAGCTATTTAAACGTCGTTCAAGGAAATGATTTGAAGATTAACATAAGGGAGATTTTTAGTAGAAAAGCGAGTAATCAAACGTAAGATTTCATGGTAGATATTATCAATAAGTTTATCTTATATTCTGGAGATGTATCATGTAGCTGTAGAAGAAGTAAACCTAATTTAGGCAGTAAAAGTTAGGAGATATGTAGACATCTAATGATTTGTGATATAATTGACAGATCTATTCATGTAAGAAAGGAAGAAAAGGAGTTTTGGAAATAAGTAAATATGGTATCAGAAATTAGTGATGGAGCAGAAAACATCTAAAGTGCCGAAATGTAGATGGAAACATGGATTACAAAGTTGGAAACAAGGATTCAAAAGAGTTGTAGTAATCCAGGTAACTTTCGAGGATGAAAGTTTCTTTTAGGGGGAATGATGTAATATAAAGGAAAATATTTTATAATGAAGGGTAGTAGTGTCATTTGTTATAAAATGAGAGGGTTTTATGGTCCATCATAAGTTTTATTTATGTGTATTATATGGTAGACATATAATACATGAGGTGTCTTTTCGTTTCCTATGCCGTTACAAGAATTGAAGGGTTTTGTGTCTTTTTGTTTGCTGTGCTGTTACAAGAATTGAAGGATTTCTTGTCTTTTCTTTTCCAATGTACTGTTATGGAAATTGAAGGGTCACAAAAGTTTATTTATATCTTTACCCTATTGCTCTTCTTTCTAAAACTAAAAAACCTCTCTAAAAAGATTTATTGTGAGTTTTTCATCAAGAGGAGATCAAAGATTTTGGATCAAGTAAGCAAATCTAAACAAGATCCATTAAGATTACAAGAATTGATGATTGTTTTCCTCATATCTCTTTTCATTTTGAAGGAGCTTTTGTTGGAGTAAACCCTAGTTCTGTGCAAGATTTGATCTTTTGGTGATTAGCAAAGGGTTTAAGGATCTAATCACGGTAAGTTTATCTTCACAAACCTAGATCTATCATAAGATATAATTTTGATGATACATGTCTATTTTTGCTGATTTGCAAAATTAGGGTTTTTGGATTGAGATAAGATTTTATTGGAATTTTGAGGAAATAGATCGAGGAAGAAGGTGCTATTTTAGAGTTTCTTTAAAAGTTTAGGGTTTTGGAGAAATTGGATATGTTAGGTTTTGATTTCATGTTGAAGTTTTTAATTGTTTCTGTTCATATTATATTATTAGGAGATTTGGAGATTGTAGGTTGTTGTTAAGGGAGATTGTGGTTTTGGAGATTTGTTCCTGAAATTGAAAATGTACGACCATTCATTATTTGCTGTACGTACTTGTAGGTTTAGTATTCTGTTTGTTTTGTTGTAGGAACAGATTAATAATCAATCTAAATCTATTTGGCTTAATTAATTTGTCTGCTGGGTGTGTTTGGCTATGACTAGTAAAGACCTGGTAGACAGTGATACTAGTGTGGCACCCTGATGATCCTTGTGTGTCATTATCTCTAGTGGAGTTGCACTTAGAGATTATTCTGGTAGATCTAGGTGATTTGGCAGTATGGCTGCAGGTGTTTGGGGAGTACCCATTCACCAATATATGTATATAATTACCTATTTTCGAAAGTTGGTTGCTTTTCAAGGGTTTGAGTTACTCTAAGTTTGGGACTAGGGATTCATAGTTCCGAACTGTGTTGTTTGGCTGGCTCAATAAAGATAATAGTATGATTGGTTGCATTAGAATAAGTTGCATTTGATTTATATGTTGCATGTGCATATTCGTTTGTTTTGTAGTTTAGCGTACTGGGCATTCCGCTCATTCCTTTCGTTTTCAGGTACAGGTGAAGATGACATAGTATATGATATATCTGGATATGATCTGTACATAGATCAAGGGGATGGCAATAGTGGTTCAGGCTACCCTGCTGAGGAATAGATTCAGATACAAGATTAGGAGAAAAGAATTTTTAGATCTTTTGTAGAATTTGGAATAATATTAAAATTTTGTATTTTCTAAAAGACTTTGGATTTTTATGTTTTTGAATATCTTTTAAGGATTTGAAGGATTATTATGTAATAAGTGGGGTTAGAATTATCTTGAACTTGGTTGGCTTAGGTTTATGTCAACTTTGTTATGTTGAACAGGATATTTTAAAGGATTTTTATTTATATGTTATACAAGTTTTGAACCTTCTGATGTACCATTTGAGAGAGTTTATAGAGATTATATTAATATTTTATATTGTGGATTAGATTGTTACAGCCTTTGCGTGTCTCATAAAGAGAGGACACGTTGCGAGTTGTAATTGCCAATAGGTTAGGGCGTTACATCTAATTCCACAAACAATTTGCTTCACAAAGAGGACTTCCACAATTGCATCATAATGAGGACTTCACTAATATCTACACACATTTAGGACTTCACATAAGTGCGTCAACATATGAACGCTTTACTTGTTGCCTCAAATATATGAAGACTTTACTAAACAACTCTCAAACATATGTGTGAATAGTACTTTACAACAAATTCAACTAAGTACATGATGATGCTATTCACATTTTCACTAATCTAAACACAAATACGAATGGAAGAGTATTTTGATGTAACGTATATACAAAATAAGCTAAACTCTCTTACATAAAAACACCATAACACTTCTATTTATAAGCTCTCAAAACAAGCTAGCTGTTACCCCTCAAAACTGCCACAAATGGTCGGATTTCAAAAGCTGCAACAACTATTTTTTACGTATTGGCTTGCTAGTCCAAAGCCATACCGACTAGCCGGTGCAAATTCCGCACCAGTAGACAATGTCATGGTTTAAACTGTTATTTGAACAACTTGTATCGGCGAGCTAGTATGCTCTTAATAGCTTTAATATGCTTTTGTATTTTGATCATATCTTTCTCATTCAAAGTTCGATTGAGGTGATCTAAGATGCTACAAAAAGCTTAAAGAAAGTTCTACAACTTTTATGCTTTGAGCTTTAAAATATTCTAAAGGAATCAAGACCTAAAACATGCTTGAAACAACTTGCAGCAACAAGCATAAACAAAAACACAAACATATATATGCATAAAAAAGCTCAAACATATCACAAACTTATTTGTTTATTAAATGTAATTTAACTAAGTTGTAGAACATTTGCGCGATATATTTTCTCATCAAAATAGGATTGTAACCTCTCTTGGTTCAACGGTTATGACATGTGTCATTTGTGACCTCAATTGATCCATTTCTCTAAACATTATGACCTAAAAGGAACTTACTCCTTAAACGATGTGATCTCTTTTTAATCACTTAAAAAGTTATGACCGCAAATGGACTTACTCCCAAATGCTGTGACCTTCCGGCATAATTTATCTCATTTGTAAAATTTACAAACATTATTAAAGGTAGAAATTCTTAAAGTACCCTTCAACTATTGCATCTTATTTAAGGGGGAGTAGTAAATATCAATTAATAGATATTGGATTACAATCTCAATATGAGACTATAAGGATAGACATTGAGGAAGAATTTAAAAGAAACATAAGATAGGATAAAGTAATTTGCAGATTGGGAGTGATCAAAGTCCTTTCTCTCTCTGTCTCTAGATAACTTAGATTTTGTGAGGTTGTAGCGTTTTAAACAATTATCTCTAGCTCTGGACACAACTACTAATTTATTAAGAGATATTATGGGTTGTATGAAGTTTTGAAGTGGATAGGGAGTCATGCTTATCAATTTCAACTGCCATAATACTTTAAGATATATGATGTTTTTCATGTTTTTAAACTAAAGAAAGCTCATGAGGTCAAGCAATCCCTCTTTAGATCTACCTCTTGATACTATTTTGAAAACTATTTTGTCTAGCGATTATCTATTTTAATTCAAAGTGTTATATCTCATAATGCCCACCACCTTCGTTAGATTTAGTTAAATGGTAAGGGTTGCTACAAGAGGACGCTACTTGGGAGGATGTTGTTGAGTTTAGGTAGATTATACTAAAAGGTATCAACGTTTGAGGATACAATGTTTATTTAAGATATTGTTTCAAGTATTTAAAAATAATAATTAATGTTTTGCAATATGAGTCGAAGGAGGTGCCAACATTCAGCAAAGTTCATTTAAGATATTAACTATTAAATAATTTTTTGTTAATTTCTTCAATAGTCCATTACCAATACTTTGTTTGACTAATTTTGTGAAATGTTGATTCTTTTTCAACTACTCAGAATGTTGATATGTTAAATGAATTTATTTCAAAATATTGATGCTTTTTTGTATAATTAACTCTATTAAGTTCCAACATGTTTACCCTATATATGAGAAGGCTATTTTGAATGAAGAGAGAAAAATGTTACAACAAATAGTTAAGAAACTATCATAAATGGTTGAATTTGTAACTAAATAAAGAATAGATTTCTTAAGTAGCTACTAGATGCATAGTTGTAAACGAACTAGTCAATATAAATGAATAAAATTTTTGTAAGTATGGTAGAAATAAAAATAACAAAACTAGCAAACAAAGATTACAAGAGGAGTACGCATCCTTTTAACTCCTTGCAATTTTTGGTGTCTCCTTGCTCTTCATTAAGAGTTTTACATTGCTTGAAAAGGTAAGATTACCTCCCATTAACACAATATCATTAATTAATATATAGCGTGGGCTTAAAGTATGCAGTTTGGTCTAAAACGGTGTCTCTTAGTGGGCTCGGGACTTGATAAAGGAGGTACTAATATTTTCTTATTTAAAATGCTAGGGCATCAAACTAATTTTAAGGTTTACGTAGTAAAATTAAAAAATATAAAAGTTTAGGTATTTTCTCTGGATTTATCCATAATTTATTTGTTATCGATAAAAAAATTGTTGATTGCAATTTTAGTATGTAAGAATCATTCAGAATGGAATGAGTAACGGAATAATAAATCTATTCCTTTGTTTTAATATATATATAAAATAAAATGAAATAAACATACTATTTATCAAATTACTCTTGATAATAAATATAAATAATTAATATGTTAGAGAATAAAAATATAATTTAGTTTTAATCTTATTAAGGACGGAATGGAATTACAATCGAATTCCTCTTGAAACCAAAAGTATTAATTTTTAGGAATCGCATTTTCAACTTTTAAAAATTTATCCAAACATAAAAATAAAAAATAATAACTAGAATTGCGATTTTATTTTAGTGCCATTTTTGCATACCAAGCACAAGATAAAACTATACTGCATATTTGGAGAAAATTGCTTGAAGATCAACTACGGCATGGGGTATGACTAGAGCTGGACAAATGGGCTATGGCCCGCGGGCCAGCCCGTTTAACCCACTTTAAAAACGGGTTAGGACCAGCTTTTTTTAGCCCGTTTAAAAGTGGGTTTAATTTTACCCAACCCACTTAACCCGCGGGCCAAAGTGGGCTAGCCCGCGGGTTAAGTGGGTTGACCCACCAACCCACTTTTATAAATAAAATAAATAATTATAGGGTAAATGTGTATTAATGACGGTTATTCTTGAGTTTTTTTATACTTGAGATTAAATTTATGTGTTAATTATAACAAAGAATGACAAGTTGATGAACATGCACCATAAAATTTTATAAGATTATTATTATTGTTTTAAATGAAATATATTATCTAATAAGTTATTTTAGAAAACTTATTTTTATATAAAAAGTAATTAAAATAATAATGAAATTAATCATTAATATATATAACCTTATAAAACTCTCTTTTTTATTATATATATATATCTTATTTAATTAGTATAAATAAGTTAAATGGGTCAACTTGGCCCATTTAACTCACAAAATATAAGTGGGTTAAAAGGATCAAAAAGTGGGCTGGCCCGTTTAACCCACGGGCTAAAGTGGGTTGGGTTAGGGTTAGGCAATTTTGGCCCGTTTTTAAAGTGGGCCAAAATTTTTTAGCCCGTTTAACCCACGGGCCAAAGTGGGCCGAGCCGGGTTGGCCCGTTTAACCCACTTGCCCACCTCTAGGTATGACGACATGTACGCGTGCATTAATAATTATTTCTTGTCTCTTTGTTAAGAATTAAAAGAATTATTGTGCTTTTTTAGTACTAACTATGTACTTCACAAAAAAAAAAAAATGTAAAATATTTTTATCCAATTGTCAGCAAGCACTCCAAGCATACCGATAAAGTACGAATCTGACAAACCGACCTTCAATGAACGGCAACTGCCTAGTAATTACATGGTTGACCATCATGTTCATCAAATATCAGCATGACAGATTATTTTCCGGTGTATGGAGATATATTAGAAAATTTAAGGAAAATTTTTTCATCCATTGTAATAAAATTATTAATATAATTAACATTTTAATTATTTTAATAGTTAAATAATTTATTGAACGGACTATTAATTAAAAAAATCAAAATTATGAATTAAGAGAGACTAAAAGGAACCTGTTAGTAAAGGTGGGGGTGCATTCGAGGAAGCTGATTATGCGCCAGTTCTGGGGCACTTCCACTAGGTGTCTCCGGCCGGTTCCATGGGGCCAGCTAATTTTTGCAGGGTTGTTTTCCTAATGTATTTATTAATTAAGGACCACCAGGCCACTTGGTCTTATTTTTGGGTTGGTTCTGAATGGGATACGTTCTTGACCAGAACTCTTCATAAGTCGTTTTCCAACCTGTAGCTTCTGTCGTACTTCATAAATTAAGAAAAAGGCCAAAGCAATGAACAAAGACGGATGAATGGTGAGTTTGAACATTTTAATAAAAAAAATTATTAAAATAAGACTCGCCAGAAATTAATTATTAAAATAAATAATCAAAATTACATCTAAGTTTAGTGCTACATGTAACACGTGTTGGAGCATGCGAGTTTGCATTTCTCGTACTGAGAATATGCGACTTTCATGTAAAGAGCAATATGTATATAAAATATGTTAATTAGGTGTGTTATTTTAGTAATTAATTTTCAATAATGAAAAAGTGGTTCCACATCCCGAGTTGTTTTCTGACATAGAACCCACCTAAAACTGCTCTAATGCAAAACTTTGTGCCGCATAAGGATCTGCTAATATTTTACCCACCAAACACAGAGAGAAATCTTGAACCTGCCAAAAAATTACAGACATGACAGAAGCTATAGTGAACTATGTACTTAACAAATCCGCAGTCTTTATCGAAAATGATATGCTTCTGTTTGGAGATGGCAGGGAAGAGATTATGCTTGTCATCTCGGAGCTGGAGCGGGTCAAGGCCTTCCTAAAGGTTGCTGAATCCCCGGAAGAGGGGGATGAAGAGATAAGAGTGTGGATCAGACAACTCCGTGAAGTGGCTTATGAGATTGAAGATGTGCTTGACGAGCTAAAACTCACGGAATATGATGCTTGTGGTGAACACCATAGTCTATTTCAGAAGTTCTCCTGTTGTATCAGGAAATACAAAGCCCGACGCCGACTCATGTCTGATTTGAGAAGTGTTGGGTCTAGAATCAAAAGCATCCGCGATGGATACGGGAAACTGCTTCATAATTACATCAAAGATGGACAGGGTTCTAGTTCTTCCTCATCAGGCATCAAATGGAAAGACCAGCGAGGAGATGATGCTCGTCTGATCGATAAAAGCGAGCTTGTTGGGATTGAAGAGCCCAAATTGAAGATTATAGGTTGGCTGGTTCAGGATCGTCCGGAACGGAGAGTTATTTCCATTCCTGGAATGGCTGGATCAGGGAAAACCACCTTGGTTAAGCAAGCGTATAGTGATCCTGGTGTGAAGAAGCACTTTGCGATGAGGGTGTGGGTCACACTTTCTCCATACACCGAGACAGAAGATGTCCTTAATCATATGCTCCAGAAAATCGCAAGTAAGATCCGAAAAGCAGTTCCTATGGGAGAAAACACGTTGAACAGCGATTCCCTGAAAATGATGATCAAGAAGTTCCTGCAACACAGGAAGTACCTGATCGTTTTAGATGATGTGTGGCGCATGGATCGATGGGATGCTGTTAAATATGCATTGCCTAACAACGAGTGTGGTAGTAGAATATTGCTCACTACACGGTGTGCTGACATTGCTTCTGCTGCGTCAAGCTCGGAATTTCCGGGGGAAATTCATGAGATGCAGCCCTTGCTTCCGGAGTATTCCTGGAAACTCTTCTGCAAGAAAACCTTTCAGGATAACTCATGTCCTTTGCATTTGGAGGAGACGTGTAATACTATCCTGAGGAAGTGCGAAGGACTTCCCCTTTCAATCGTAGCTATCAGTGGTGTTTTGGCTTCCAAAGACACGCAAAGGGTAGATGAATGGGATCTAGTTCGCCGCAGTCTTCGTTCCGAGATTGATTCTAATGACAGGCTCAAAAACTTTAAAATGGTGCTGTCACTCAGTTTTAGTGATTTGCCGTACTACTTGAAGTCCTGTTTCTTATACTTGAGTGTGTTTCCTGAGGGCTATAAGATCCAACGTAAGAGGTTGATCCGACTATGGATAGCAGAAGGATTTGTTGAAATCAAAGAAGGAAAGACATTGGAAGAAGTGGCTGACTGCTATCTGGATGAGCTTATAAATAGAAACCTGGTCCAGGTCGTTGAGACATCAAGCCATGGCAAGGTGAAAACATGCCGCATGCATGAGCTTTTGCGAGAAATCATCACTTCCAAGTCAAGAGATCAAAACTTTGCAGCAGTAGCAGAGGATGGAACCGCTGAATGGCCAGACAAAGTGCGGCGACTGTCAATGCGTGGCATCTTTCAAAATATCCAGCCCAGAAATCCATATCCCACCTCCGCTCCTTCTTCATGTTTTATCCAGACAAGGAAACAACGACCAGAATGCTCCATTCTGATTTTAGATTGCTGAATGTGTTTGATTTGCAATATGCTCCGTTAAAGAGGTTTCCACTTCAGGTGGTGGACTATTATTGCCTGAGGTATCTAAACTTTAGGAGGACCAAGATAAGTACCATTCCAAGTTCAATAGGGAAACTTCAAAACTTAGAGACGTTGGACCTAAAGCATACCAAGGTGACTGAATTGCCTGTTGAGATTGCTAAGCTCAAAAAACTTCGCCATCTGCTTGTGTACCGTTATGAATCTATATCTTACATAAAGCCAAAATACGGGTTTAAGACCCTTGCAGAAATTGGAGTGCTGCAATGTCTTCAAAAGCTTTGCTACATCGAGGCAGATGATGATCGAAATACTGATATGCTGACGGAGATTGGGAAGTTGCATCAGTTAAGAAGGTTATGTATCCTCAAGTTGAAGAAAGAAGATGGATGGAAGCTATGCTCATCGATAGCAAAGTTAATAAATCTTCGTGCAATGGATATTGCCTCATTGGATGATGATGAAGGCATTGATCTGCAACATCTTTCTTCTCCACCACTATTGCTTCAAAGGATCTACCTGAAGGGACGTATGGAGGCATTACCACAGTGGATATCCAATCTCCATAACCTCACCAGAGTACACCTCAGAAATTGTCAACTAAAGGATGATCCAATCACATTACTTGAAGGTTTGCCCAATCTTGTTCATCTTGAATTGCTTCAAACCTATAACTGGAAGACCTTATGCTTCAAGGAAAAAGGATTTAAGAAGCTCAAGATTTTAGGTCTTGACAAATATGATGAGCTCCTTTTGATAGAAGTGGAACAGGGAGCATTGGCCTGTTTGGAGAAGTTAATGATTCAGAGATGCAAACTCTTTACGGATTTGCCATCGGGTATCGTATTTAAGTAAACTTAAGGTCCTTGAGCTTTTTGACATGCCTGAAGAGTTGATACAAAAGATAAAGGAAGATGGTGAAAGCCCAGTTTATCAGAAAGTTGCCCATATTCCAGAACTTCACTACGGTTATTGGACAGATGAAGGATGGGAAGTCAAGTCTGTGGAGAGATCAGGGAAGGAAGAAAGTTCCTCAGATCCAGGTCCTAGTATGCGGAGTAGTAAATTGCCTCCTTGTTGGAAGTAGCGTTTTCTGATATTTGTCTCGATTCTGGTACAACTATTGATTTCTCTATAATTTATAACCATGTGTATAATTTGCATTTTCAAAAGCTTTTGAATTCAAGGAATCCATGCTAGCTCAAATGAATGCTGCAGATAGATTGCTTGTTGAAAAGATCATCACTTAACCTGTTTGATCATTTAAACTGCTGAAGTATCTGGATCATCTCACCAAGAAAAGTAGAAAGAAATTAGATATCTGGGGGGACTATTACTGACTTGACATGGCAAAACATGTGGGATTGTTTTTGGACAGATTTCTGAGAACTCAGAGCATTTTGAAGTTTCCTAACAAAGGTGTTATATGATGCAGGAAATAAAGTATAATTACAAATAGCATATGGTTGTTCATGTACTTCTACATGTTGCAACTGTATTAATTTCTGCGTGTGTACTGTACATTGCCAAAACCTACAGGAATGTCCCCTCTGTTTCTTCATCCCAAAGGGAGATCAACAAGGAAGAAAACAGGACAAACCAGTTGTCTTTCAGAGTCCTTATACCATAGAATTTTAAAAACTCATTCCAGCACCAAGTGAAGGAAGCAAAGTTTGCAAAGATTTAAAACCAAGTACAAAAAGGACTTTTGACCCAGGTTTATTCCCTTATATAAAAGAAGCTGATCCTTCTTCCTTATCACAGGTACCTAGAAGTACTCCTCTCCCAGCTTTCTTGTCAAGTACTAAGCCTGATTTCCTCACACTACCATATTGATTACCAATTTAAGGTAATCTAATCTATCATCATCCGCTATTTACAATCTACTATTAAATTACGAAAAATGGATAAGACTTACATCAAATCCTATTTATGTGTGGCGAGTGAAAACTCGAAAGAGAGATAACCTGCTTTAAATAGGGTAAAATTCAAGAATTTCCTATTTGTGTGAGGCCAAGCTTCTTCTCATACCCTTGCTGCTATGGTCTTTTTCTGTTTTTGAAGTGGCACTTTCATCCATCCTCCCTTGAAGGATTTTCTTTGGAGTGCTCTCGTTCTTAAACTTAAGAAAACAGCTACCGTCTGCCAACGGAAGCTCTCGGCTCTCTTCTCCAAGTCACACTCACATCTGTGCATCTCTATCATCTATTTTGAACAACAGCTGCTGTGATTTTATTTTATTTTCCTTCTGTTATATTATAAATATATTCCCACATTATATCTACAAGTTTAAAGTTTTACATTAGATGGTTGTAGCGCTACTCTTAACATTTTCTTTTATCTCCCTTTTTTTTTTTTTAAATCTTTGCAACAACAGAAATGAGCAGCAATCCAATATCAAACTAAAAGCCATCGGTTTCTGGCATGAAAGACTTAAATCTGATGCCATATGGATTGATTGCAGTTTCTATAGGTGACATGAAAGGCCTATCAATGTTGGTTTTGAGATGCTCCTTTTTACAATGTTCATTGACCAAGTACATGTACTCAGGCGTTTAATTGTCATCCAATAAAAGTGACAGTACCTGAGTAAAGCCAGGAAATATGCTAGATATTATGTTGGGCTGCTGTTTAGTCTTGAATATGGACTTCGACTTACACTTTGGACTTTCAAAATGAGACTGGTCTGAGAAATGTCGACAGGCCTGTTGGACATAATTCAGTAACTGCTACTGGACCATGCTTTTCTTTTAGTTTTCTTTAAGTTGTTCCTCGGCTGGCCTCTGTTGTGCTCACTTTTCCACCAATGTGCCAATGGGATCAAAGGAACGAAAATGAAACTTTCACTCCCTGGTTAAGAAGAAAAATATCTATTTCCAAATTTCTATAAGATTCGAGATATTGTTTGCTCTTAATAAAACTTTGGCACATCAACACATCTTTTAGTCGTTTCCTCTAGAATTTTCAAACTTTCCACATTGATAATTCTCCTAATGCGCCTATCATAATTTCATCTCTTATACTTCACAGTTCATTGTCAGAATCCCTTTTAAATTACTTGCTTACTTCAAAGTTACAAAACTCACACAGTTATCCAAACCACTTGTCAACCTTCTGAATTTTTTGAGCTGAACTTTTCTCCCACAAACTAAACCGTTCTTCACTTCATTTTGATCTTTCTTTCTAATCAGCAACTTTTAATTAGAATCTACCTTTGAATTCATATTAGAGAAACATGGGAGTTAACTTGAGGCTCCTCATCCTCAAATCCTACTTCACACCTTACACTTGATGGTTTTGCAAGCTACTCTAATCACATCCCTACCACACCAGTATAAACTGTGACCTCTATCTTGAGGGGCCCATTCATCACCAAAGAGGATATAGACATCTTAAACTCAAGTACCATTAGAGTATTGCTCCCAAACCATAGGACTATAATGCTTTTAAATGATACGAAAACAAGTGCCAGAGAATGATTGAAGTTCATCAAGACATGGGAAGTTTACAGGCTAAGCAGTGATATGAAGTTAGAAGAATATTTCAAGTCTCTCAACGAAAAGGCATACCCCTATCATCTTAATCTTCTTTCCGGATTAGTTGATTCATGAGGAAGCACGTGCAGATTTTTCCTATATAAGTGCCTGCATTTTAGAACAATGTTGGGTAAGTGTTCCGATGAGATATTGTTCTCTGTGAGCGACTGCACTGCTTGAAGGGTATCTATAAACATAGAAAAATTTAAGTCCAAAGCCAGTTGAAGGCTCCGAAAATTCCCCACAGTTCTGCTTCATGTGGGCTGACTGCCGAAGTATGTCGCACAAATCATCCACAAACTTGTCCGGTAGAAATAAGGGCAATCCCAACAACACCAGCCAAGGAGGAGTCATCCCAAAAGGCAACATTACACAAAATGAAAATCTGATCAGAGCTAGGGAGGGGTGGCCCTTCATCCCGCGGATGAGGAACAATAGAAAGTTTATACTTTGTCAACACCAAAACTTCGGGGCTAGACAACACTGTTCCCATGAAAAGCGACAACATATTAGAGTCATTAAACACTCTTCTGTTGCGCTCTTGCCAAATACTTCATAAGCAAAAAAGGAAAAGGCGTTGCCAATGATATGTTCGTAGAACTTGTTCTCTTTTTGTAATACAGGAATTATGTTTAATCCAATCCTTCAAAGGAGTATTCAAAGATCCGGTGAAGGTAGGAGAGGTATTAATTGATTGCCACACGGTGCGCATCCAAGGGCAGTGCATGAACAAGTGTGCTTCTGTTTCCACTTCAACACCACAGAAAGTACACGCAGTATCAATAGCCATACCTCGCTAAGAGTAGCTCTAGTCGGGAGACAACCTGTTAGGTCTTGCCAAACAAAAAATTGTGATTTTGGTACACATGGAAGTCTCCAAACCCACTAAAAGAGGCGAGCTATATCTGAGTTAAACTTGGAGATGGAAGTTTTCTTTCGTTTCTCGACGGTGAAGTAAGACCAAGCTCATGAGCTTATTATCCTAGGTCGGAACAAGTTGATAGGATCCCTTTTTTGACGTCCTCATAACATTAGGAAAGTGAACTACTAACGGATTATCTTGCTTGATCAGTTCTTCATATGCAGAATTTACAGTAAAATCACCTCATAGGGTTTCTTTTTAGGCCACAACATCTGAGCCTGTATGCAAGAAGATGGTGCCAAGGAGACTTTGGATATGATGGTCAATCGGAAAGCCTGCCTAGAGAGTGGACCTACTAGTAGACCTCGAATCAGGCATTTTCCATTCCAATTATCAATCCAAAAGAGTGCATTTTGGCCATCTCCGGATCGAATACAGCAGACTTTGTCTAAATCCACTTGTGCCTTTGCAATATCACAGATACTTTTAGGACTCTTAAACGGGTAAAGATTCCTACTGTTGGGCATCAACCAAGCCCACAAAGGTTTTCCGCTTTAAATCTCCAAGCCAAACCAAGAAGATGCGCATGACTTGTGTGATGAAAATCTGAAATTAGCGACACCTCCAAGGGATTTAGGACTTGTGACATTACGCAATTTCTAACTATGAAATGTTGTTCTACCATCACTGGAACGCCAAATGAAATTTCGTAAGCATTTCTCAATACCTTTAAGCAACTCAATAGGAAGAGAAGTAGTCTGCATATAGAAGTTCAAAACACCCTCAATGACTGATTTAATCAAAGTAGTTTTCGGCGCAAAAGTTAGCATCTTAGCTTTCCTCCTGTTAGTTTAGATTTAATTTTTTCCAGTAATTCATTGAAACCTTCTTTCATAATAATACCGGTACGGCCAATATGAAATCCAAGATATTTCCCTAACTCGCAACTTTCCTTGAACTCAATTAGGTTGCTAATATCAGCACGAATGGTATTTGACACATTACTAGAGTACATAACTCGAGATTTTCCAACGTTGATCTTTTGGCCCGCTAGTTCCCCAAATTGCTAAATCGCTGCTAACATCATAGAAGCATTTTCCATAGTAGCTTCTCCAAGGAGTATCAGGTCGCTGGCTAAAATAAGTGTGTGAGCTGCAAAGGACAACCTCGAAATTTCACTTGTTTTCATAGACCAAGATGCGCCATATGCTCAATCTTCCTACTCAACATTTCGAGCGCCATAAGTAGGTAAGGTGAGAGAGGGTCACCTTGTCTTGTGCCCCTGGACGAGTGAAATTTGGATTTCTGAACCCCATTCAAATTGATGACAAACTCAGATTATGAGAGACATGACATGATTAATCCACCACTCTAAGAAGCGTACGGTTGAGTGCGTGCCGGATGAAATCCCACTCTTACCGTTCGTTTGCTTTTTTCAAGATCACTCTTCTATAACACCTGTCAAGTTTGATTAGTAAAATAATATGTGCCGGTTAATCAAATCCTAGCATAATAGTTCATTTTATAATGTAAATATAAAAAATACAAAATTATCATTTTAAATTAAATATTCTAACACTTCTCCTCAAGTTGGAGCATATATATTATATGCTCCTAGAATGTTACATATATGACTTACTTGAACCCTAACTCAGTAAATAAATCAGCAAGTTGATTTTTGTTGACACCTCATTTTTGTCTTTTCTTTTAAAAATTATAAAAAAATGAAGAAAATAAAAAAATCATAAAAATTCCAAAGAAAATAAAAAAATAAAATAAAAATTGAAAATTATTTAAAACACAAATATTAATTAAGTTAAAAAAATTGACAAAAAAGAATAAAAATTACAAAGTTAAAAAAGAACATAAAATTTAGAAAATTAAAAAAAGTTAGAAAACCCTATCTTTTAGTAAATAAGCTTTTTTTAAATAATAAAAAAATATAAAAAATATATAAAAAATATTTCATATTAGTTTTATAGTGCTCTGGGCTGTCTTTATAAATCGATTTGGACCTTGGACCCATTTTATTTCTGGCCTATTTTTATTTGAATTATTTTTGGCCTGATATGGACATTTCAAAAGCTTTTTCAATGGACAAATTTAACCCTAAAGCTAAGTGCCTTAGTTGGTTAAGGCTTGGGGATGTTAGGGAGAAGGCCAGGGTTTAATCCCACATGAGTACACACGGAGGGATTTTATTTTGGTGCATGCCTTCCCACGCAACGCACCTAGGGAGATGCGCGGGTATGCCACACACGCGTCGTCTTCCCCAATCCTCCATCTACCATTGTTGAAGGCATGGATCTCGAATGAGCTCATTTCTCTATTAAAGATACCAAAGGTTGAATTTATTCTGCAATCAAGTTCAACACCGTTTCAAGTAAAATGAAAATCGAAGGTTCAAAAAAGTCGTAACTCCCCGATCCCCCCATGTTCTGTAACCTTCGATCTCTTCAAGCTTTGTAACGACCATTAATGGTCGCCGTTCGCCCCTCCACCTTCCTTATTTTCTCCTATAAAACACTACCTCCTTTACCATAATGCGAGAGAGAGATCTCGACTTAAAAAAAAAAAAGACTCCCTAAATACAGAATTCGACTCAGAACGCAGATCTCCTCTACCATCTCTCTTGATACCAGCCTCCACTCCACTCAACCACCAAAATACCCCGAGCCTAGCTACTTCACCCATGACCACCGCAACTACTACAAACCACCAACCGCGCAACTGTAAAACACCTCCATGAACCACCATGCATGGCTCAGGCGACGCCCAATAAACCTAGAAAGCACCTTTATCTACAATCCATTGTGCCATCATCCAAAATCAACCTAGACCGCCACTGTCAGTACTCTTAGCCATCTCATGAACTCCACTACAGAACCTAACCTCCCAAAACCAACGACTACATGCTAGCCCAGAACCACCCTACCATTTTAGAATGATATGTTTATTTTGAACATTGCTAACCGATTTTAGATTACTGGAATCATTAAATTAGATTTTCATGATAACGGGATTTGGCAGCGGTAAAACAAAACTTTATATAAAAACAAAGCTTTAAAAGATTATTGCAAATATATAGACTTCATAACTAACCCTTAAAGAAAACAAATACTTTTCAGAAAACAAATCCAGCTCTTATAACAAAAACAAAACAAAATCAAAATCCAACCATGGTCCTAACCTGCTTCACTCTCCAACAATCTCTTCACGATTCATCGCCCAAAACCTGAGACAACATCATCAACAACGACTCCATCATCATCAATCATCAATCCTCATCATTATCATCAACAATATCATCAACATCAACATCATCTTCTTCATCAACGCAATACCTGGAAAAAGAACAACAAAAGAAAAAAATGAGCCGAAGCCTAGTACATAGTAACACAGGCACACACAGGATTGTCACACGAGCTTAACTAAATGCAATGCAATGCAACAAACAACAAATTATTATCTTTAGTTTAAAGTAAAAAAAATCAACGCTAGAGTACTCACACTCTGGAACAATCCAGGAAACAATTTATCATCCCTGGCCCACCACTACAACAATGGGTAAGCGCGCTGGTAGCCTCTACAGGCGACTATCTCAGGACAGGAATCTAGGGGTCATGAGTAACCGTAGCTGCTCAGGGGTTGATATAAACAACCCAAATACTTATATCTCTAGTATAATTGATAAAGAAAACAAGCCTCATCTAGGGTTTACAACCGTTACACACACTCTATTCATCCCAATCCATAACATCATCCAGTTCAGTCATCCACATAAAATGTGAACCAGATCATATTACTTCTTCCTGAGCGTAAGTAGACATTACATCAATACCATTTGCCCCATTAGCTACCCGCCGAGCCACTAATGGAAGTCATTGCATCATGACGAGTGGCTTAAGCGCCTAAACTACCGTATCTGCTCGAACAAGGTTGTCATTCCCCATACCAGATTCAACGGCATACGCACAACCAACACTCATCAATTATTAAGTCGAGTTTAAGTTTTAATTCATTTTAGGATGCCTATCCTAATAATCGTCACACAAGTTACTGCGTACCTTTCTAATACCCGATGAAATCTAGAAGATAGCCTAGAAGATAAGACAGAACAATCAGAAGCTAGACTTATATATCTATTTAAGAGAAATTAAACTCATATAAGAACTTATATTAATTATCCATTTATCTCAAACTTATTTTATTACCCTATTTGATCATATACTACTTAGGAAAACCCGCTATGGCTGCGAATATCACCCCGCCAAAATATAGACAGTTCTCCTTTGTTTGTCAAAGCATTTCTTTTCACTTTGTTTATAGTCTTTTATTATAGAAGCATCATCACATCACACATATTCAAAAATATTCATTTACTAAGCAAATACACATTTGAAACAATATATTCCCTATATTATACTAAGGTTTATCCTAATTCATTAACTAAAGCCAATTATTATTTATTAAGCCTATATATTACTTAGCCAAATTGATTAGAGTTAATCATTTAATTCAATCACTAAGTGAAAATGATTAAACTTCTAATTAATTATCAATCGACAAATTATCTTAACTCATTCTTAGTTATACAAATTAACTAACATAACACATCATCTATCATTATCTATTTCATTTTATTTTAATTAATTTATTTCTTTTTCTTTTCTTCTTTTTTTTTTCTTTTTTATAAACTGTACTAGGGAACTGATCACGCTCGTGATGGGGGCTGTGATCATCGTCACCATCCTCATCATGCCCATTATAGTGTATGTGATCTCCATCGTTTGTCTCATAATGGCCGTTTTAGGGGCCGTGATGGTTGATACGGTCCTTGTCACATCCGTGATCAAGGAGAAAAATGTGGTCAGAGGAGATCACACTCCTCATTACGGCCGTGATTAGGCCATTACCTTAAAAAATAATTTACTCTAAGGAGATCACGGGCCGTGTAATAGCCATGATGAATAGGGGAATCATGTTATGAATTTCCTTTGTGTTTTACACTAATTCTGATTACTTGTTTTCATTATACATCAACAAAACCAACTTGTTCTAAGTATAAATATGCATAATCTTAAATTGTAAACACTTCTATATACATATTCATATCATACTCCTTCAAAAAATTTTATCAAATACTTGGCCTACACAATATACATGTATATAAGCTTTTCAACAAACATGTTAATACATCTTTGATTCATCACTATCATCACAAGTTTTACATATATCTAGTCCCATTATAATATCTACATGCATAAACAATAACTAAAGTGAGAAATAATAAAACTTATCGTTTTGAGCAAATCCCAACATCTTGATTCTTCTACTCCTACTTCTCCTAAGCTCTTAGAGTTATATCTAGCATGATTTTTTCCTTTATCTTGTTTTTTTTCTTTAATTTTCTTTATAAACTTGTTGAAATTGAGATTTGTGACTTAAGTTTTAAGAAATGGAATAAAGAGAAAAAGAGAGAAAAAGGAACGGTGGAAAGGAAGGAATGAAGAGAGAGAGAAAGCAGCCAAGGAAAGGAAAGGAAAAGAAATAATATATTTTAAAAGAATTAGAAGATATTTTAGGATAAATGTATCTGGTTTAAAACTTTCGCATCAATATCTCAAATTCTGAAAGTATTTAAGAAATAATCCGAGGATCAATATATTAGAAATAAAGAGCTTAAGATATTAAATTGATTTAAGAGATTGTTTTTATCAAATTAATATTTAACTTGAGCTTAGGCTCAGGATTTGATCTTTTTAGGCAAGCAAATGAATAAAAAACTGGTGGAAGTTTATGAATTGGAATTTAAACTAAAATTTAAGGGTTTAGGAATCTACTAAAGTTTAAACAACATGTTTAGGGGTTCAAGAATTGAAATCTCAAATTTCAACTTAATTAATTATTAATCTAATTATGTCAACTTGTCTAATTATATCCTATAATTCATTTGATTTATTTCAATCTATCTAAACTCAATTTCTAACTTAGGTGAATGTTTGAAGTATTTCATTATCTTTTAGATCCTTTTTGATAATATTTGTTGAATTTGATGCATGCCTATTAGTAATAGTTTGTGATATGAGTCATCCATATGATTTAACAAATCATCGCTGTAAATATAATCTTTTTATTATAAAAACCAAAAAATGAAAAAAAATTACAAAATCAACAAAACCTTTTTTTTAATCTTTTCTTTTCATATATATAATATTATATTAAAAAAAGTATTTTGCTAGCTTATATATCTATTTATCATTAGTTATTTTCTAAAATTACCAAAAAAACAAAATATATGAGGTTTTCTAATATTAGGTTTTTAGGGATTTTCAAAAAAAGCAAAAGACATAAAAAAAAAACATATTTCTTTAGGAATTTCTGAAGTCAAGATCAAAATGATTAATCACTTAAACTTGGCGGGTTTTCACAATTAGAAAAGACAAACAAATTAAAAATTTATAAAAATCAAAACGAACTACAAGGATCTGATTCCAGTTAGCAAATACGTAGGCACTTGTGGGGCGATCACAACAATAAAAAATTCTTAGGACCTTTTTTAAAAAAAATGTAAATATGTAAACCTCTTTTTCAAAAAGATTAAAAACTAAAAATTAAAAAAGTTTAAAAATACAATTTATGAATTGTTAGCCCATATGTCCAGAATTTTTAAAGCTCATAAAAGCCTAGATAACCGTTTAAGTTTTAAAATAGTAGCTCTCGGATCTATCAATTCATGGTTTTCGTGGATCAATAGTCGAACTAGAAACCAAACCACCCATTTGGTTTCTGGTTCATCCTTTTTCCAGCTTTAGCTGGTGGTGACTCCATATCAAACAATTTCTAAAAAAACCGAGCTTTAGCTGGTTCCTTGTCAAGTGTTTCGTACCAAATGGGCTAGGTTTGATATGGATTAGGACCTTTAGGAGAATAAGAGCAAAATTCGGGCTTGACAGCTCGGCGACTCTACTGGGGAATCTGCACTTGTCGGTGGGCGTCTAGGTTTAATGGGCTTAAGAAATTTTGGAATTTTGTCAACATGGGCCCTTATCCTTGTAAACATCTTACTTGTCTGGTAAATATTTCTAACCTTTCTATTAGTATTAGGTTTGTTTTGCAAGAGATCTTTCGAAGACAAACGTAGTTTTGTTTGGGAGGGTTTTTATATTCAAAGCTATTTATTTTATATAGATCTATTTAGATGGGCCGAGCCTGGGCCCATTAGAAACTAAGAAGGAGGGCCATTATGTAGCCAATGGGTTTATGTGATTTTACCACTGTCCGATGGTGATTGGGCTCTTCCAACCTCGTTTTGATATAAACTATGACCCGTTCCAATTAGAGACAGTGAGCCTATAGAAAGCGGTGCCCCTAGAACCCACCCTCTATCTCTATAATTTATTTATCTATCTTTTATCTTTTGAAATCAGATATCTTATAATGGAACTGATTTAAAAAAAATGTTAGTAATCGATCCATTTATGCGTTGTAATTTGGAAATATTAGTTTGTTTTTAGGCCTCAAAAAAAGGCTATAATTTTTATTTTCCTTTGTAATCAATCATGACAAATCCCAGCAGTGAACACCCCAACGAATAAGACAACCAAATATCTAACCTGCTCAGTCCCCTAGCTAAGTTAGAAATCTCGGATGATGAATCCATAGAAGATGATTGGTATGAATATGCCAGGCCTTATTCCCCTTACTTGGGAAGGATATCGACGTCCACTAACTGAAGAACAAATGGGACTTTGGGATGAGCCCTACCCCCATCCACCAATTGGTTGGGGCACTGACCCAGAAGAGGAAGAGATGGGTGAGGTAGAAGAAACAAATGAAGTAGACGAAATAAATTAAATAGATGAAATAGCTGAGGCTGAAGCAGAAGAATTCAAGGATGAAGAAGCATGGCTGTGGAGGAGGGCGGAAGAATGTAAACACAAGAATAAGACTTCTGCCTATAAAATCTTAGGAACACCTGAAAACATCGGTACTTTTGGATTAGGATATAAATCCACTCTCGGAGAAATCTATTTGATGCAGACAAACAAGACAACAAGAGATGGTAGTGATGATGAAGATGATGATAAAGTGTTTCCATACCTGATGAAGAGCTTTCTGTCATCTTTTGAGCAAGTGATAGGCTTGTTTGTCAAGTGCTACCTAAACAACAAAGCAAGACTAAGTGGAACAAAAGAAGATGAAGAAGATCAAGATCCATCCCCTCCTTTGAAGTAGAGGAAGTTGGAATGTAACGAAAATCAGTAGTTTAGTTCGAGTCCAGTTTGAGTCTGCCCTTGAAGGCACCTTTTGTAAATAAATAGTAATGAACTTGTCCAGTTCACCATGTCTAGCAATCGAGTCTGTAATGAAAAGACCCTTTAGGGTCTAGTTTTGCTATGTACAAACTGATTACTAACATTTCAATTCCATTTTTTTTCCAAAAACAAGATGTTTGATCTTTCATTTTTGTACATATTTCTATTTATATCTACGAAAATTCATAAAAATGTTAAAAAAAAAAGAAATAAATATTGAACTAACAAAATTTGAGTCTAAATGCTTCAGTTCTTACCAAGATTGCACCCAAGAAAGTTGCTAAAGCTCGTAGTCCAATAATCATTAGGTCAAAATCCAAAATGTCAAGGGACAATAGCGAACCCATGGAACAGAGAATGACTGCTTTGGAATCAACATTTGGTAAAGTAATGGAGAAATTAGACACATTGGTTTAGAACCGTTCAGAGAAGGCCACGATGCCTAACTTAACCGATACCTATGCTGAGACACATGATCAAAATAAAGAAATAGGATTACTAGAAGAAAGAATCCAGGATCATGAGCCTAAAAGTACAGAACTAGGATGAGAGAGAAAAAAGAACTGGAAAAGAAATTGATAAAGAGTATGGGTGAGCAGCTCAAATTATTTGAACCCCACATCAATTTTGAGAAAATGGGCCTTTTCAATCTACAAGACTAGGGTGAAGGAGAGTATCCTGAAAAATTCAAAGTCTTTGAATTTGAGAAATATAACGGGACTGGCTATCCAATGCTCTATACCTCCCTGTAAATTCACAAAATGGGTAGGTACACCAAATAAGGAATAACGAAACGTTCAAGGAATATGCTCAAAGGTGGAGAGGAAGAGCCGCTATGGTTACTACCATGATTCCTGAAAAGGAGCTGACTACTATGTTCATCAATACCTTAGATAAACTGTATTTTTGGCATTTAATGGGGCATACAACTGCTAGCTTTGTTGCTATAGTAGCAACTAGAAGCAGAATTGAAGATGCAATCTTGTTTGGTAAATTAACCAAACTGCACAATAAAAGGATGTTGATTTCTCTCAATAATGATTTTGATGATAACGAAAAGGATTAAGTAATTTTCAACAAATTTATTAAGTGTGCAATACTTAAGTATAATCAAAGTTGGTTTATGAAAATGTTTCAAAAGAGATTCAATTCAGAAAGTGTTTGGAAAGTTTTTCAAGAACAAATGAATAGTTAGAAGGTAAATCGATGGTTTACAAGACACTTATAACAATTAGAAGGTAAATCAGAGACTAGACTTGCAACTTGCAAAAGGGGAGCAAAACACGAAACAGATAAGATTTTCCTTGATTGATTCATTATTTTGAGACCCAGCTCCAAAGTTGAATGTATTTGGGTAATACATTCAATTATGTTCCACATAGTTGGTTTAAATATCCATGGGGATTCAAGTTTTATTAGATTAAAGCTTATTCTTGGAAAGATAACATTTTTGACAGCAGGTGAAAATCATGTGGTCAAGAAAAAATACATCTCAATAGGCTATTCAATTTTTTTTTTTTTTTATATATATTTGAGACACGATCCAGATTTCCATGTGGAGATTGTTTGATAAATAATTAGCCATACAAGGAATTAAACAAATATAGAAGATATGGTCCTATTTTCAAGTGAACAGTATCAGAAGATAGTTTTCATCAAGAATACATCGACATCATAAATCAAATTCAAAATTCAAGATAAAGATCATTATCTCAGCTGATGGATATTCAACCTTATCTATTGGAGAAAATCACGAGATAACAACAACAAGATAACAGCTTATTCAAATTTTTTAGTTGAAGAAGACTAAACAAGCTAATCCTATTCGAATAACATGCATAATATCATGACTTAATCTTATCAACTTCAAGTTTTAGCCATCGGAAGAAATAAGGATAATTTATACACACTCAAAACAGAGAGAGAGAGAGCAGAACATTCATGTGATAGAGATCAAGCACATAGAAAGCCATGAAATTCCATTTTAATTCGAACAAATTACTGTCATTCTTATTATCTTCTTTTGCTCGAAATTTTGAGGATTCTTATTCTATTTCCTCTTATTTAGATTCATTCACTTTGTGTGGGATTGAAAGTTACAAGTAGGCTCAGTAGATTAATTGTTAGCTTGAGAAAGCTTGGAGAATCAAGCTGAGTACATTGTAGCCAAGTGCTTTGGCAAGGACAACTTGTAACTTGTTGACTGTTGGATATAGTGGAATATACCGGTGTGGAATACCGGGTCTTTGGCTTGGAGCTGAAGAGAGGGCTGACGCTTAAGGCGAAACCTCTATAAATCGATTTTGCGCTCTCTTGTCTCTTATCTCTCTTTATTTCATGCATTTTAATTATTTTCCTTAGCTGTGTTTTATGCTTAGAAACTAAATCAGAGAGTAACTAGAACATCTTTTTCTAAGCAGAAACTAAATCAGAGAGTAAAACCGGGAGTTTAACTTTGAACTTGTTGTTTGATCTTTTGTAGATTTGAGTAAATTTATTTGATACAAATTTTGTTTAAATTATTGGTTATTAAGCTTAGTATTTTCAAGTAAGTTTTAAAGCCATTAAAGTTTGAGTAACTAAGTGGTGTGAATTTGTTTGAAATTTTGAAAAGTAAAATTTTTATTAATAACCAATTCACCCTCTTAGTTATTCTTTTGGGACCAACAAAGGCTAAGCCAAGCAATTGGCAAAGATAAAAGTCAATTGTCAGTATTGTCAATACTGAATCTTTTCAATCGATTAGGCCTCAATTTCATATTACAGGACCTAGTAAGCAAAATAGAGAGCCTGACAAAGAATAAGAGAGGAGGAATCACTTGCCTTGACAGTTCACTAAGCTTCTTGTTCCCCTGTCTCAAATACTACACAAACTTCTAGAAGAGAGAATAATGAATTTTGAGCCTCCACTTCAAGGATTTAAACTAAGAAACTATGACCCAATACTCAAATGTGAGTACCACATAGGGCAAGAGGGGCATTTCATTGAAAACTGTTGGAGACTAAAACACCGCATCTAAGACCTGATTGGTGCGAAACTTATTCAGTTAGATTTTGTTGAAGCCTCAGGACCAAATGTCAACAATAATCCTTTGCCCACTCATGGTCATAGCATCAATATGATCAAAATGGTTGAAGAAGAAATTCCCTTAAATTTGGATAAGATACCATATTCTCTATCCCAACTTGCTTGGAAACTCAGACAAATGGGGCATCTGCAGCATGTGAACCTCAAAGACTATCCTAGGGTTAAGTTTGAAATTTATAAAATGCTGCAGAATGATATAATCACAAAAAGGGATATCTTAGAAATAATTACTCCAGAGCTGGAACAAGAAGTAGAATGCAAAGGAAACACTTATAGAGAGCTGAAGGCAAGATGGCTTATGGGTGACCTTACTGTTAATACCTGGGTAAGTCCTCTGGGTATCTAGTTGATTATTCATGGCCAGGACCCTAAATCCTTTGGAAGATGTGGTACCCACTGGTTGGGGGTCTAAATTTGAAGAAGAGCGTAACCAACTCCAAAAGAAGCAGACCAAAGCTAAGATAACAAAAGAAGGAGAGATCTATATGCTTGATGAAGTTCCAAAACCAGTTGTGATTCGATGTTATAAAGATCATAAACCAAAAGAGGCTTTTGTACCTCAAACACCAAAAAGGTTGATATTCAACATCCCGGTGCAACCAAAGGACTAAAGGCTGTACCTTTTGACTATGAGAAATCTGACTCTAATGCTGACATATGCGGTTTAACTCGATCGAAAAAGTATATGATAGCAACGAAGAGGCTAAAAGAAACTAAGCAATGCTGAAAGTAAAAAACAGCTGTTTAAGTGGATGATGATCATAAAGAGAAAGATGCTGACTCGTTTCTAAAAATAGTCAAAGAAAGCATGTATAAAGTCATGAACCAACTTGCTAAGACTCCTACTTAAATATCACTGATGGGATTACTACTCTCCTCTGACTCACACTAGAATGCATTATGAAAGACTTGGGAGATATAAAAGTTCCTGAAGATATACAGGCCGAACAACTGAACCTGATTATCCATTAGATCTTAACATTAGATCAAGTTGCTTTTTCCCTAAAGACTTGGGTGAAGAAGGTAATCGACATACTAAAGCTTTGTATATAGTGGTGAAATGTAAAGGAATGCCGGTAGCTCGAGTCTTAGTTGACAATGGATCATTCCTTAATGTTTGCCCACTATCTACCTTAGAACTGCTTGGGATAAACAAATCTGAAATCAAGCAAAGCCCATTAATGGTTAGGGCATTTGATGGATCTAAAAGAGGTATCGAAGGGGAAATTGAGCTAGAAGACGAAATTAGCCCCGAGACATTCAACATTAATTTCCAGGTTTGGATATCCCTTGTTCTTTCAATTTGGTACTGGAACGACCTGGATTCATGCTATAGGGCAATACCTTCCTCTTTACATTAGAAAGTCAAGTTTGTGGCCAATAGTCATTAGTGATTGTGATGGGGGAACAAGATTATGCAATCTATCACGAGATTATGATCCCTTATATTGGTAGAGGAAGTAGAAGACTTTGGGCTACAGCTGTTTGACGGGTAACCATAATTTCAACGCTTGTCGATACTCCATTCCTAGAAGTCGATGACTTGATCGACTACAGTCACCAATCTGGCACTACGAAGAAGTCAGTGACATTCCTCCAGCTCTGAACAACTACTTTGCTATGTCTATCAACAGTACTAGCTCCCTGGATGAGTAAGAGTCCTAAGTGAAATAGGTTTAAAAAATATCAAACCCTGCTCTTTTCTATGGTTGTAATTAAATAAAACTATTGTATGAATGAAATCATGAACCCTATATTTTTCTACCTCTTCTTTGTCTCTATTGCTTACGTCCATTTTTCCTCTCTTTCTTGTGCCATAGATTTCCCCTTCTTTGTACGTCTAACTTCACCGTAAGTCCTCCAAGATATCATGAATTCACAACAGATAAGAAAATAAGTATCATTTTTTACTTTGCCAAGTCAGTTATCGAGGCTGATACTGAAAATACAAGGATTCAGGAGTACTGGATTAGTTATGAACAACATTGGATCCCTATGGATGAACCGATAATGGTGATTAATTTGGGAACTGACCAGGAACCTAAGAATCTTCGAATAGGTGGAAATTTGAGTGACTCACAAAAACACAAAATGTTTGGATTCTTGGCTGGTTATTTAGACATCTTTGCTTAGTCCTATGCTAATATGCTGATTTTAGATCCATTGGTTGTAGTGCACTAGTTACCCATTAGAGAATATGCTAAACCCAAAAAGTAAAAGTTGAGACGATTTAGACCCGATATTTTACTTAAGATAAAAGAAGAAGTTAAGAAATTACTTGAAGTAGGATTCATTAAGGTCTCAGATTACCCTGAATGGGTTGTGGATATCTTGCCGGTTATGAAAAAGAATGTTAAAGTGAGGATTTGTGTAGATTTTAGAGATCTAAACTAGGTTACCCCTAAAGTGACTTTCCGTTGCCTCACATTGATGTCTTGGTCCATAACACTATAGGGAACCATATATTTTCCTTCATGGATGGTTTCTCTGGACATAATCAAATCCGTATTGCAGAAGAGGATAAGACCAAGGCAGCCGTCATCACTATGTGGGGTATGTTTTGCTATAAAATGATGCCTTTTGGACTTAAAAATGCCGGGGCAACATACTGGAGGGCGATGGTGGCTTTGTTACATGACCTGATGCACAAAGAGGTAGAAGTTTATGTCGATGATATGATTGCTAAATCTCGAGTAGAAGAGGATCACATCAAAGTTCTAAGAAAATTATTTGGCTAGCATAAAAAATTTCAACTCAAGCTAAATCTAGAAAAGTGTACTTTTACGGCATCTTCAATCAAACTTCTTAGATGTATAGTCAGTAAAAGAGGAATTGAAATAGATCCTGACAAAATAAAGTGTTTATATAGATGCCATCACCAAGAACTTTGAAAGAAGTCAGGGTTTACTTAGAATGCTAAATTATATTGCCAGATTCATATCCCAGCTTACAGACCAGTGTAAGCCCTAGTTCAATTATTAAAGAAGAATGCAACTTTCAAATAGGATGATGAATGTGAGCAAGCTTTCCAGTAAATCAAGGAATATTTGATGAACCCTCCTATCCTAGTATCCCCTAAACCAAGAAAACCCTTGATATTGTATCTCACAATTCTCCTAGAATCAATGGGTTGTATGTTGAGGCAAAAAGGTGAAGATGAGAAAGAACATGCCATATATTACCTCAGTAAGAAATTTACACCAGGAGAATAGAAATACTCTAAAGTTGAAAGGACTTGTTGTACCTTGGTCTACATCATGCATATACTTCGTCAATATACTCTGTACTACTTGATTGAGTTATTGACCAAGCATGACCTACTGAGATACTTATCGACAATACCCATTGTAATTGGGAGGATTTCCAAATGGAAAATGCTATTATTTGAATATGACATCATTATGTCACACAAAAGGCAGTAAAAGGGCAAGTGATTGCGGATCAATTAGCTGAGTTGCAACAGAAGAGGTGACACTTGAAACTAATATAGTTCCCGATGAGCAAGTGTTGGTTACTCAAAGCGGAGTAAAAAGCTAATAGTTCGACAAGTTGGAAAATGTACTTTGATGGATCATGATGTTTATGGCTATAGGATTAGGGCAGTATTGATCTCCCCGAAGAAGAGCATTTCCCTGTAACTGCTAAGTTTGTTCCCTATACCAATAATATTGTTGAATATGAGGCTTGTATTCTTGGCCTGAAAATTGCATTGGAATTGGAAATTAAACAGTTAGAGTTGTATGGAAATTCAACTCTCATTATCCTATAAACTGTGGGCAAGTAACAAACGAAAGATCTTAAGCTAGTGTCATATCAACAACACTTAGAAGAACTGATAAAAGAATTTTAAAGCATTTCCTTCCGGTATGTGCCAAGGGTTTAAAATTAGTTTGCGAATGCATTAGAACATTGGCCTCTCAGATTAAAGTCACTGACGGGATGGAGATACAACCTCTGAAAAACAAAATTGAAAGACGGCTAGCATTTTGTCTCCAAATTGAGTCAACTGAAAATCAATCCCCATGGTATCAAGATATTAAGAACTTCTTAAAAAATGGAAAATTCCCAGATAAAGCGATAAAAAATGATAAGAAAACTCTAAGGAGGCTGGCTAGCCATTTCATCATCAATGGGAATACTCTTTACTGTAGATCATTCGACACTGCACTCCTTAAGTGTGTAAATGAGGAAGAAGCATAGAAACTCATGCATGAGGTTCATGAAGGAATTTGTGCTCCACACATGAATGGCCATACTTTGGCACGAAAAATAATGAGAATGGGATATTATTGGCTAACCATAGAATCAAACTGTACCAAGTATGTCAAAAATTGCCACTTATTCCAAATCTATGTAGATCGAAAGAATACACCTCCTCAAGAATTGCACACTCTATCATCTCCTTGGCCCTTTTCCATGTGGGACATTGACATAATTGGGCCTATTACCCCGAAAGCTTCCAATGGGCATAGGTTCATCATGGTTGCTATTGACTACTTTACCAAATGGGTAGAAGCTGCCTCCCATGCAAATGTCACCAAGCATGTGGTTGCCAAGTTCCTCAAAAGAGACATTATTTCCCGATATGGAGTACCTGAGATCATCATCACTAATAATGGAACCAACTTGAACAATAAGCTGATCGATGAGATTTGTCAACAATTCAAGGTACTCTATAAGAATTCTGCCCGATATCGCCCACAAATGAATGGGACAGTTGAAGCGCTATCAAGAACATCAAGAAGATGATTGAAAGATGACAGTAACTTATAAGGATTGGCATGAGATTCTCCCATTTGCATTAATGGCATATAGAACTACAGTTCGGGTTTCAACTAGGGTAACCCCGTACTCCCTAGTGTATGGAATCGAAGTAGTCCTTCTAGTGGAAGTAGAAATACCATCCCTTTGGGTACTCTCTGAAACTCAATTAGATGAAGCAAAAAGGGTCCCCAAAAAAAAAAAAATAGAACAACTTGATTTACTGGATGAACAGAGATTACGAGTAATTTTCCATGCTCAATGTTATCAAAATAGAATTGCTCGTTCATTCAACAAGAAATTGTGACCTAAGAACTTCTAAGCTGGGGACCTAATTCTTCGAAAAGTATTACTGAATGCTTAGGAGCCTAGAGGGAATTCACTCCGAATTATGAAGGACCATACATAGTCTAGAAAGCCATGATGGAAGGTGCATTGATATTAGCTGAAATGGATGGGTCAACTCTGAGAGACCGTAAATGCAGATGCTGTAAAGCTTTATTATCCCTTAATGAATATAATGTTCCAGTAGTCTGTCTCCTTGCTGTTACATTCTTATCTGTTGTGAATGAAAACAATATCAGGAAAGGATAATGGCAATGTACCATCTCACCTCCTTTTCTCCCCTTAGTAAGCTAATCCACTCTTCACATTGTTGAAATCCTCACAAAATCTCACTCACATAAAACCTCACACACATCCCTTTTGCATGACTCTGTTTTGCTTAAGACATCTTATCTTAGAAAGGGACTTTTACTATTACATAGACTAACCCCACTCGTTGCCAGTTATGAAAAGAAATACTTTCCTCAATAGAGTCACCTGCAAAGCAATAGTGCTAATATGACAGAGTTTATGTAGTAGACATTGATGCAGAATTTTCAAAACAATTCGAATCTAGATAAAGGAACCCTGAACAACATGATATGCAACAAATCTTAAGGATGGAAGAAAATTATTTAAGTGTAGTTGAAAAGATTAGAAGGTGCCAGACCTGTGACACTTTCGAAATAAGAAAATATGAAGATAATTTTGAATACATCGAATTGCCAGTTCCAGAACATCAGCTAGCCATGTAAGCAAATTAAAATGATTGTTAAGCTTGTTACATTTGAAATGCTTGAAGTTGAAAGTCATTGAGATTCTTTTCGAGAAATCCAAACATCAAGAGAATGGCAATCAACTTTGAGCTATGATGATGCAATTCAAGTTAATGTTAAGGATCCCGGGGCACGCTGTTGGTACCCAATTCAATCAGTATTTAACCTTTAAGTGATTATTGCAAAACCAACAAAAGCAACTAGAATGGGCGTAATCTCCCCTATCCAGGTAAGTACACCGAACTTTGTCCCATTACATGGATTTGGTCTCCCTAGTGAATATTTACCCTATATCCCCAGTGAAATAACATGATTCGGTAAAGTCCTGTAAAGATACTTCCCTAATGAATGAAATTCTCAAAGCTTGTCAATACAATCTTTTCTAGTGGAATCGGAACAAATAACAAATTTCTTGTAACAAGTTTGGCTTTGTGTAGAATTTGACAGTTCCTTTTTCTCAAAGTATTTCAAAATCTTTCCCTTAGGAGTGCATAATCTTTCTCCTCGAGGTGCAAACCTTCCCTTTAGAGTGCAAATCTTTCCTTTCTGGGTGTAAAATAGTCCTTTCCCTTCAGGGTGCATGTTCTTTCCCTTTAAGATGCAAATCTTTCCCTTCGGGGTATAAAATAATCCTTTCCCTTCAAGGTACAAAATCTTTTCCCTCGAGGTACAAAATCTTTTCCCTTCGGGGTGCAAATCCTTTCCCTGCAGGGTACATATTCTTTTCCTTCGGGGTACAAAATAATCTTTTCTCTTGGAGGTGTAAAATCTTTTCCTTTAGGGGTGCATATTCTTTATCCCTGCTTGGTAGGATGCAAAAATAACTTTTATCCCTTCGGAGTGTAAAGCTTTAAAAAATCCTTGCTTATTGGGGTGAAGTTTTATAGAACTGCTAAGTATAGGTTTTGGGCAAAAATGGTATCTCTTTTGTCTTTGTGATGAAGTTTTGTTCAAACTTCCTTATAAAGAGGGCTAGCTGTCGACACCCCATTTTTTTTCCCTCTTTTTAAAAATAATAAAAAATGAAGAAAATAAAAAATCATAAAAGTTCCAAAGAAAAAAATACAATAAAAATTGAAAATTATTAAAAACATAAAAATATTAATTAAGTTAAAGAAATTAACAAAAAAGAAGAAAAATTATAAAGTTAAAAAAGAATATAAAATTTAGAAAATTTAAAAAGTTAGAAAACCCCATCTTTTAGTACATAAGCTTTTTTACAAATAAAAAAATTTGAAAAAAAAGAAAAATATAAAAAATATTTCATATTAGTTTTATAGTACTCTTGGCTGTTTTTATAAATCGATTTGGACCTTGGACCCATTTTAATTTCGGCCCATTTTTATTTGAATTATTTTTGGCTTAATATAGACATTTCAAAAGCTTTTTCAATGGACAGATTTAACCTAAAAGCTAAGTGGCTTAGTTGGTTAAGGATTGAGGATGCTAAGGAGAAGGCTAGGGTTTGATCCCACACAAACATACACGAAGGGATTTTATTTTGGTACATGCCTTCTCAAGCACTTAAGAAGACGCGTAGGTGTGCCACACGCATCTAGTCTTCCCCAATCATCCATCCGCTATTGTTGAGGACATGGAGCTCGAACAAGCTCATTTCTCCCTTAAAGATACCAAAGGTTGAATTTATTCTGCAATCAAGTTCAAAACCGTTTCAAGAAAAATGAAAATCAAAAGTTCAAAAAAATCGTAACTCCCCGACCCCCCATGTTTCGTAACCTTCAATCTCTCAAGCTTTGTAATGGCCATTAAGGGTCGCCGCTTGCCCCTCCACCTTCCTCATTTTCTCCTATAAAACACCACCTCCTCTACCTCAATGAGAGAGAGAGATCTCGGCTTCAAAAAAAAAAAAAAAGACTCCCCAAAAACAGAATTCAACTCAGAACAGAGATCTCCTCCACTATCTCTCTCGATACCAGGTTCCACTCCACTCAACCACCATAACACCCCGAGCCCAGCTACTTCACCGATGACTACCACAACTACTACAAACCACCAACCGCGCCGTTGTAAAACACCTCCATGAACCACCACGCACAGCTCAGGTGACCCCTAATAAACCTAGAAACCACCTCTATCTACAACCCACCACTGCCATCATCCAAAACCAACCTAGACCGCTACCGTCAGCACTCCCAGCCATCTCGCAACCTCCACCACAGAACCCAACCCCCCAAAACCACCGACCATACCGCCAGCCTAAAACCACCCCACCATTGAATACTCATGCTATATTGCTTTGATTATTTGTTTTATTTAGTTGTTTAGTTATTTGATAGTTAATCTTATTAGTTATTTGTTATAGAATATGCCCCAAATATTCATGTAAATGTAAAATAAAAAAATAGAAAATAGTAGAAAAATAAAAAGAGAGAGAGAGAAAAAAAGTATGTGCATGATGATATTGATATGCTTGCTATAGTCCTGCTGATGATATTGATATGCTTGCTATAGTCCTGCTAATGATATTGGTATGATAATTAGATATGATAAATTAATCTAGTAAATAAGAATTTTGGGATATTATTTTAGCTTGATTAGTAAATAAAATCTTTTAGATCAAATAATGAAAGTCAACAGAAAAATATGATAGTTTTAGGATTATTATCTTTTATATCCTTTTTGATAATATGTGTTGAATTTGTTACATGCTTGTTAGTAATAGTTTGTGATATGAGTTATTGATATAATTTAACAAATCATCCCTGTAAATATCATCTTTCTATTATAAAAACCAAAAAAATGAAAAAAATTACAAAATCAACAAAACCTTTTTTTAATCTTTTCTTTTCATATATATAATATTATATTACAAAAAAATGTTTTGCTAGCTTATATATCTATTTATTATTAGTTATTTTCTAAAAATACAGAAAACAAAATAAATGGGGTTTTCCAAAATTAGATTTTTAGGATTTTCAAAAAAGGCAAAAGACAAAAGGAAAAAAATAAAAACAGATTTCTTTAGGAATTTCTAAAATCAAAATCAAAATCAAAAGATTAATCACTTAAACTTGGCAGGTTTACACAATTAGAAAAGACAAATAAACTAAAAATTTTACATAAATCAAAACGAACTACAAAGACCTGATTTCGGTTAGTGAATACGTAGGCACCTATGGGACGGTTACAACAATAAAAAATTCTTAGGACCCTTTTTCAAAACATTTTTTTTTTTGTAAATATGTAGACCTCTTTTTCAAAAAGATTAAACTAAAAATTGAAAAATCCAAATTAGGAATTTTTAGCCCATATCTCCAGAATTTCTAAAGCCCATAAAAGCCGAGATAACTATTTAGGTTTAGAATGGTAGCCCTTGGACCTATCAATTTCTAGTTTTTCATGGATCAATAGTTAAACTACGAACCAAACCACCCATTTGGTTTCCGATTCACCCTTTCTCTAGCTTTAGCAGGTGGCGGCTCCAAATTAAAACAATTTCTAAAAAAACCAGGCTTTAACAAAACCCTACAAAACCCTACTAGTTCCTTGTTGAGTGTTGCATCTCAAATGGGTCGAGTTTGATATGGATCGAGACCTTTAAGAGAATAAGAGCAAAATTTGGGCTCGACAATCTTCTGATTTGACATAAGTTGACTTAATCTCCTTATTTAACAACTTTTCACGAATACAATGATAGTCAATTTCAATGTGCTTTGTACGTTCATCAAATACTGGATTTGACGTTGTATGGTAGAGTTTCTGCAGTTGGCCGATCACATGGAGAGAAGTCTTGAACTGATGATGCATGTGGGATGTTATAGAGAGACGCTTAGGAAGAGGAGCATGCAAATACGTTTTTTTGAGTGCGCAAGTGTGACTGAAGATCAAATCAAATAGCTTTGATCGTTCTTGACTCGTTTTTTGTAGAATAGTTATTTTGATCTTTCTTGAAGATATTTTAGCAGAGTTTCTATGTTGCTCTCAATCTTAGTAATATGCCAAATTCTCATTTAAATAAGACGATTAGCATCCTATTTATTGATGTTGGAAGTTGATGCTAGCTTTTGGACCATTCTTAAAGATCTGACGATTGAAATTGAGGCATTCTTTTCTTTAGTAATGGGTTAGGCTTGCAAATGGGCTTAGAAAGAGTCTAAAGGCTTTATAATATAAAAGAAGCCATTATTTATTGAAAATAGCTTTTTTCAATATAAAAAGGCTTAAGGTTTCTTTTAGTTAAATAAAGCCTAAATTAATCCAGGAAGATATTTTTGGAGTCTACTTTTCGCGTATAAGAAAACTGAATCAGGCTGAGAGCAGAATGAACCGACCGATCCCTATTATGAACCTATCAAGCCAAGTCTCCCTATGACATCCCTCATTGAATTCGATCTTATAAGCCCTATCGCTAGCTCATAAGACTGGCCATGGCATCAAATTAGACCAAAAGCCCAATTACTAAAATGACCCTCTACAGATGTTATATGCATCAATACTTGGGTATCACATATCAGTTTCATCAGTTGTGACTGTGGAAATCCAATTTCTTCAAGTAAATATTTAAATCAAAGCAATTCACATGTTGTAGATGCCATTGCTCTATACCAAGATTTTGCACTTGATCTTGATACCACTATTTGCTTCTTGCTCTTCCATGACACAAGATTACCACCAACAAACATATAATATCTTGTAGTCAACCATCTATCCAATGGTGAACTTGCCCAATCATCATCTGTATATCTAACAACATGCACATGCCCATGATCTTTATATAAAATACCTTAACCTGGAGATCCTTTGAGATAATGTAGAATATGAATCACAACATTCCAATGAGTAGTATGAAGTGAGCTCATGAATTGACTCACTACACTAATTGCAAATGATATACCAGGGCGTGTCACTGTAAAGTAATTAAGCTTACTAACTAACATTCTGTTTTTCTATAAATCATCAAGAATCTCTTCTTCATTAGGCAAGAGTTTGATACTAGGATCCATAGGTATATCAACTAGTTTTGTTGCAGGTAAACCAATATCAGATAATAAATCAAGTACATACTTCTACTGGGAGAGATATATGCCTTGCTTAGAGTAAGGAAATTCAATTCTAAGGAAACATTTCAAACTGCATATGTCTTTAGTTTGGAATTTCTACTATAAGAAATCTTGTAGTTACTTAATGCCAACATAATCGTCTCCTGAAATCATAATATCATTGACATATAGAACTAATATAATTTTTCTACCGTCAGACTATCGATAAAATGCAAAATGATTTGAATTACATCTATAAAGACCAAATTCTATTACAACTGAACTGAATCTGCTGAACCAAGTATGTGGAGATTGTTGAAGCCCATACAATGATTTCTTCAAGCAACAAACTAATCTTATCTCTTTCTTGAATAACAAAACCTGGTGGTTATTTCATATATACCTCTTCCTTAATATCACCATGGAGGAAGGCATTTTAATATCTAGTTGATATAAAGGCTAATGATGAGTAGCAGCAAGTGATATGAGAAAATGAACCGAAGCAATCTTAGCTACTTGCGAGAAGGCATCCCAATAATCTATACCATAAATCTGAGTATAGCCTTTAGCAACTAGACGAGCCTTTAGTTGATCAATAGTACCTTTAGATAAGACTTTCACAAAAAAACACCTATTAACATCCAATTGTTGATTTACCACTAGAAAGAGATACAAGATCCCATGTGTTATTATCATAAAGAGCGGACATTTCTTCTTCCATAATAGCAAGCTACCTAGGATGAGCTAAAGCTTCTGAAATAGAGTTTGGAGTAAAGATTGTGGACAGTGATGCAATAAAAGATAGATAAGATGGGGAGAGAAAAGAATATGCAAGAACACTTGCAAGAGGATGACGAATAGATCATTTACCCTTTCTTAATGCAATTGGAAGATCAAGATCTATTGAAGAAGGATTTGAGTCTGATAGAGAAGTTGGTGGAGATGAAGAGTCCTCTAGCTACCGATATGTCGTCGATGAACATAAACTTGCATATTTGGCCTATTAAGATGAGGGAACCCTTGAGAGATTGGTAAAGTAATAAAAGGACCTTCCAAGGATGGCAGGACAGTAAAGGTACCATTAGAGGATGGTATAGTGGTAGAGGCATTCCAGTTAATTGTAATCAAGTCAGAAAAAGGTTATAAAGGCAACACATGTGGAATGCATGGTCTAGGAGGTTCATTCCAAGAAGATGAAGATAATGTAGAGAAACATGGGGTTGACTCAAAGAAAGATATATTTGGAGAAACATAAACTTTATGGTTTTTTGGAGAATAACACCGATACCCCTTTTGACTATGAGAGTACCCAAGGAAAATACAACGAATTGATCGAGGATCAAGTTTATCAGTTCCTGGATAGAGTTGACTAGCAAAACATAAGCAACCAAGGACATGAGGAGGCAAGGGAAAAAGGGATTGGTTAGGAAGAAGAAGGTGCAATGGGACCTGATGATGATTGCCAATCGTAGTTTTAAAAATTTATAATACCCATTCCTAATCTCTACTATGAAATAGGTAAGTGTACCTATCGTAAGCTTAATACCAATGTTGTAAAAATCAGACCGGGAATTGACCCGAACGTGCTAGCGGTCAGGGGTCAAAGGGTTAAACTGGGTTAAAATGGGGGTTGAACCAAGGTCAATAAAATTATGAATATAATTCATATTTTAATTTAAAAAATCTATATAATTATAAACCATATAATTTAAGTTTTAATTTTTTTATTAAAATAAAGTAAAATATATATTATTACTTATGTAACTTATAATATATCTACATATTATCATGATCGTTAATGATTCATCATGTTTTCAATTAAATTCTTAAAATGTATTTATTGTTTTATTTTATTATTATTTTTTAAATTTACTTTGTATGTATGCTTTTCTTTAATGTGGATAGCTTTGCAAATATATTATTTAATTATAATGGACATAATATTACTATATTATTCTACTAGGAATATGATAATATACCAAGTTTTGCAATAATAAAAAATAGAAAACATGTGTAATTACTAGTTTAAATAATTTAAATATAAGTTTTCATTAAACTAAAATAAAACAAACATGTCTCCATTTAAATTTGAATAAGTATTTAGTTGTTTTAAAATATAAACATATAAATTACATTTTAACTACTAAAAGTAAATAAATCTAAACTATACAATCCAATTCATAATTAAATCAACTCCATCAATTTATTTATAAAACATTATATTAATAAAAACATGCGTCCTATATATATTTATATATGCATAATTATGTGGACCCACATGAGGGAAAGTAAAGTAGATATAGAGGGCCGGGGATGCATCTTGCCTTATTTCGTCTTCCCATTAATCGTCATCTTTTAAGGAAACAAAGGGAAAAAAATTACGTTAATTTCGTATAAAAAGTTTTGTCAGAATATATATGGGGTTATCCTATCTTATTGAGAAAAAGATGGAACGGTGTCTTCACCACCACCACCGCTCTATTTTCCTCACCAATAAAAGACATATTTGTGACCTTTTGCTTTGACAATGAAGCTTAATTGGTATCAACAACATTATTTTCTGGGTTACTCTTCATGAAAGTTTGGATTTTTCTTGCTGATTTTATGAAAATCATTCATTAGTGACGTGGGTTTATTATATTTTAGTAAAAAAGTTTGTATTTTTCTTATTTGGCTTCTTATATTAAGGTTGATTTAGCATATTTATGTTCAATGTTTCGTCTGGGTTTTGATTTTTGGTTGAGAAAATGCTTGAAGAACTTTAAAGATATGTACTTGGAATCACTTAAGTATCTGATACTTTGCACCATATTATAATTATTAATGGGTTCAACAACACTGATTAAAACAAGTTAGGTGTGACGAGATTAAGGCTTTAAGTATTATTTACTTCCTTTTACTTCCTGTTAGTTTTTAATTTTTAGGTTTTTTTTTTAAAAAGATTGTGCATTTTGACTTGTTTGACTAGCCGGATCAACCGAGTCACGGTTAAACTTGCCGAGTCAGCTAGGTTTGGTCGGTCTAGTTGAAAAATGGGCTTTTAGTATGGACTGGTCGTTTGTAAGGCTGGTTCCAATTGAACTAGTACAAACCGGCTGGGCCAGTCCGAGTTTGACATCATTGCGTAATATAGTGTTAAGCATGGGCTTGTCTATGGGGATAAGCTAAGTATTAGTATTTTATTTCGTTCCTATTATCTAACCGCTGATTAAGAGTGATTGTTTTCTAAATTATTAACTAACAAAAACTATAATTCTAGTAAAATGAAGCAAAGATCACCAACAACAAACAACAAGGTGTAACTCAAGAATTAAAGTGACCTAAGTCTCGTTCTATCCCTATTTTTATCACGTGAGTCCTTGGAATCCAAAAATCATCACTATTGAGTTCTTATGCTATAGAGTTCCACAAGCAAGCTAACAATTCTCTCGAATCTATTAACTTATCTAACCCTAGGCTTATTAATTAGGATCTCTCCTCAATCAATAGTAACATAAGATCGCATAAAGAACATGAACTCATCAACAATTCAATAATTAATAGAAGGTTCTTGCTATTTTATCTCTAGAATCACAATCAAACCTCATCAATTGCTCAAACTTAATCATAGAAGCAATTTCTCAATTAACTCGAATGATATCAGACATAAATTCACATTCCAAATATATGAATCTAAGAAACAATAATAGAACATGCAATTGAATATAAGATCCTCAATAAAATTTCATTAAAAACAAATCCTTATCACATAATAAAATAGTATTTGAAGAAGACCTAGATCTGAGATTTACTCCGACATAATATTTACAAGGGAAACAAAAATTCTATAAGAGAAAATAGAATTCATGATTACAACCTTGAGAATTGAAGCATGGAATTCTCGAATCTTGAATTTTCTTGACTTTTTTACTCTAGTGAATGCTCTGAAAATTCTCTCAAAAACCTTATGAAAATGTCATAACTAATCTCTCCAAAGGTTCTCTAGTCTCCCTTTTAAACTTTGAATGATATATATATATATATATACGGGGCCTAAAAATTAAAGAAAATAAAGGAAACCGATGGCACATGGCTTGATATGGCCCCCTATCGCGCCCCATGGAAAAAGGGCATGGTACATTTTGAGTGAAAATCTGGGTTGGTATGCCCTTTGGTATGAGGTGTGGCATGAGGTGTGGTAGCTTTTTTCCACTTGTGGTTGATACGCCCCTCAATATGGGGATATGGGGTATGATATGGGACGTGGTGGCTTCTGGCCTTGAATATGTGCACACCACCCTCCATATGGGGCATATGGATCTAGGATCACGCTTGACTCTTCTTTCTTTGTCAATTTCACTCGGTTTGATCACATTTAGTTCCATTTTGCCTAAAATTAACAATTTGTTGGTCCCGAAAAGATAACCAAGAGGGAGGGGGGGGGGGGGGGGGGGGGGTGGGGAGGGGGTTGAATTGGTTATAAAACTTATTTTTCAAAATTTAAACAAACTCCACACTACTTGGTTATAATGGATTTAAAACTTACTTCAAACAATAATCTAAACAAATTAATGCTTTATGAAAAATTCGGATAAAAAATAAAGACTACACTTTCAAACTTGTAAACCTTCTGCTTAACTCTCTGAGTAGAAAAATGTTAACAATTTACTCTCTGAGTAACCTTCTGAGGAAATAACTATATATATATAATGAACCTTCTGATTAACCTTCTGAGCAAAAAAAACGTAAACAATCAATACTCAAAATAAAAGAGATAAGGAGAAGAGATTGCAAATCGATGTATAGAGGTTCCGCCTTGTGCGTCAATCCTCTCTTCCAGCTCCAAGCCAGGGTCCCGGTACTCCTCACCGGTGTGTTCCACTATCCAATCAATTCAATGAAGTATAAGAGTATTTGCCAATTCTTTGGCTACAATTCACTTAGCTTGATTCTTACACACAATCAATCAACTAAGCCTACTTGTAACTCTCAACTCACAAAAAGTAAAAGCAAATCAAGAGGAATAAAAATTTGAGTTTCCTCAATTTTTCGCACAGTGAACAGTAAACAACAAAAATGACAGATTTTGAGCGCTTTTATCTTTTTGAAATTTTTCTTGTTGTTTCTGTGTTGTTCTCCAGTAGTGTTCTGTCCTTCTGCCTCGTTTCTTTCACTTTTTTATTTCGAATTGCTGCAACAGTTAGAAGAAACAATTGGATTAATTCGTCCAGATTTTGTGCGCGTAGGAGTCGTTATCTGCTCCCAATTTATTTGACTCAATTTGAATTCGAATATTTGAATTCATCTTCATAATCTAGTTTCTGATAATATCTTGCAACTGATAAGCTTATCTTCAAACTGAAAAATCGGATTCAATCTCGACTGTGTTGATTCACTGCTCATAATTTACTGTTCATGCTCATCCTCCACTTTACATGATCTGATTTGGACATAAACCATAATTTTCTGTCCTTATAAATTCTTCAAACAAACTTTTTCCTAAAATATATTTTACTTTAGATAAAATAAAAATCAGTTTGAGCTTGTCGAAATTAGCTTGATAATTTTTATAAAAAATTTTCGTGTTCCTCGAAGCAAGTTAAAAAATCTAGAATGAACCCTGTGGATTTAATCCAACTTTGTGGAACACATTGAGTATAACACCCAATTTATACTCAACATTTGGAGCTAGGTCTTCAAAAAACTGAATCGTGTTTGAAAACATTTGATTTTGTGTTATACATGTTCCTTCTGAGTTTCCTTTTGAGTATTGAATTTCAACACTGCATGTCTTCTATACACCTTCTGAGTTACCTTCTGATGTATGATTTAGCTTAAAATAAAATTATTTATTCTTCTGATAAACTTTCTGAAATGATTCTTTATTACTAAAAACCATTGCTGCACATTTCAACAAATTATATTAGAAATATTTAACTCTTTTTGTTATCATCAAATAATCTCTTGAGAGAATCAACATTTTCCCCCTTTTTGATGATAACAAAACCCCAAAATATTTTTGATCAAATAATTCGAAAGATTTTGTGGCAAACAAAATTTTGATATGATAGATAGCAGCAATATATATCTCAAATTTCATTGCACTTATATCAATTAATATCATAACAAATATTCCATCTCAACATGCACAAAACTATCATCATCAGCAGCAACAAAATACAACATCAGTATGCAGTATACTTCAGCCAATGCAGTATACTTCAGCCAACCATTAGCAAATTAGCAAAAATATTTTTGCCTCATTCTCCCCCTTTTTGTTAGCATCACAAAAGAGAGAAAAGAAGAAAATATGCATTCAAAAGAAGCTAAAGCATTCAAATATTACAAACCAAAATAGAGATAGAAGTCTAAAAATAGAGTCATAAGAAAAAACTAAAGTCATTTGTTTTTCTTGTAAGGTAACTAAAATTCTTGTTTTTTTTGCCTTCATTTTTCTTCGTTGTCGAAAAACTTGGCGTGCTGGTGGAATGATTGGAGGAATTTGTGTTGGAACCAAATTGTGGAGCTGAAGGAAGTTGAGAACAGATGTGATGACCTCCACTTCAGTAAATTGAGGATAGGAAGAGGAAGTTGCAGATGCTTCAGAAGGAAGGATGGCCAAAGGAGATGGAGAAACTTTAGCAGCTTTAGGGGATGAAAGATTGACCTCTGGAAAAGTTGCACTTTCTGTTGGAAAAAAGGATGTGGAATCAGAGGCAACATCATCATTCATGGGTGAAGTAGGAAAATCAGATTTGTCAGCAGGAGTGTCAAAGTCTTGTTGAGCTTGAGGTGATGAGAAATGAGGAGGACTAGGCTCCCGAGGAATACAGAAATCTTGAACAGATTCAAGAATAGATTAGATCAGATTTTTCTTGAAAGACTCGAATTGGGCATGTAGGAGCTTTTCAACTTGCATCCGAATAGAGGACATTGAGGATTCACCTCTTGGATCAGTGTATGCCCTTTCCTCTGACTCACTCTCTGATCCATTATCAGAAATTTGCCCTTCACCTTCTTTGATCTCAAACTTTCCTCTTATCCTTAAAGAGTATTTCCTGCCCTTCTTAGTTCCCATTTTTTCTTTACCTTTCTGTTTTGAGATTCTCTCTTGATCTTCCTTTGCTTTTGTTTCTTCTGAGGAACCTTCTGCCGAAGGAATTAGCTCCCCCTCAGCAATTGCTCTGACTCTTTCCCAATCAAACTTATTTTTACTAAACTGGGAATTTAGATACCATGATCCATCTTTAGAAAACCAAAAATAATCGACCACTTGGATTCCCATTTTCTTAAGATTTGTTTCATTTGTTTTCTTTAGGGAAATTGAAACTTTAGGATTTTTGGAAATATGCATGTTCTTAAATCTAAACAATTTCATTAACATATTCCCGTATGGCCTATTATTTCTTGTTCTCCAAATATGGCGTAAGATCATCCTAGCCATGTCTAATTGTAAGTTTTTCTTCATGGCCAAAACTACAATGGCCTCCTACTATGAAATAGTAGTGGTACTGCCATTCTTAGGTAGAATGCAGTCAATCACTAATTTGTGGAGCAATCTCACAACCAACTCAAATTCTGTGGAAAAGATATCCTTTTCTACGAAATTCCCTACTCTATCATTCAATTCTTGTACAGAGACTTCCTATCATATTGTAAAATTCTCATATCATCTTTTTGATCCTTCATCTCAAAACATGTGATAAATCTGTTCGATTTAAAGAAAAATTTTTCTTTCCTACTTTTGTTCTGAGAACAACTTCATCCAACTGAGTAAGATTATCATAAAATTCATGGATTAATGACCCATCTACAATCTCAGACAGACTACACAGTTGTTGACAGCCTATACGTCTCAGCCAGTCCTCACAGTTAAACCCATGTTCTTTAAAGAAATTAACATCAACAAAGGAGCATTCAAGGATCTTACGTGAAGAAAACTTGTGCCTTTTTGCTTGAGGAGTGTTCTTGGAAATCCGAGAACTCGATTTCCTTTTCTTCGAGATTTCGGAGCAAAAGTAGTAGCCTCTGAACTACTTTCTGAAAGGAAGTCAGAGGAAGCAAGGGTTCCTCTGAGGAAGGTTCTTCCTCCTTTCGTTCTTTTTCTTGATCCTCAGCCTTGCTCTGTTGATCTTGCTCCATTTTTGACCGTTTTTCCCTTCGATTCCCCTCTTTGGTTGTGTTTCTAGGGTTTCCTCAGAATCAGAGGAATCATCCTCTACTGAGATTGTGCCTTCCGGGTTTGGACTTAAACCCCTTAGATGCTAGACGAAAAGATTCGGGAAGACATTGTAAAAAAAATTTTGGAAGAGACGAAGAATCAGAAAGATCAAGAACGAGATGAAGAAAAAATAGAGAAGAAATGAACTTTGTTTGATCAGAGGGTAGAGAAGTGACGTTTGAGTTTGCAGGTTGTTTGAAAAGGGTGCACAACGTCTGCATGTTCCCAATGAAAAAATACCGCCAATTTTTTTTTTTAATTATAAAACAAGATTGATTGTAATAAGACTGAAAATTCAAATTTAATTTTTCAAATTTGAAATCATTAAAATGGATTACATATTCCAATTTCATTTCGTAAAAATTCAAATCTCATTTTATCCAAAGGTTTAGTAAATATATCAGCAAATTGATTTTCAGTTGAGACAAATTCTATATTAATATTTCCATTATTTACATGATCTCTTATGAAATGATGTCTAATTTCTATATGTTTAGTTCTAGAATGATACAGGATTTTTGTTAAATTTATTGCACTTGTATTATCACATTTAATTGAAATATTTTTATATTTTAATCCAAAATCTTGTAATTGTTGTTTTATCCAAAGAATCTGTGCACAACAATTTCCAATTGAGACATATTCAGCTTCTGCTGTAGATAAAGCAACTGAATTTTGTTTCTTGGAAGACCAAGAAATTAATTTATTTCCCAAAAATTGACAAGTTCCAGAAGTACTTTTTCTATCAATTTACATCCTGCATAATCAGCATCTGAATATCCTATTAATTCAAAATTTTCATTTTTAGGATACCAAATTCCTAATTTTGCAGTACCAGCAATATACTTAAAAATTCTTTTGACAGCTTTTAAGTGAGTTTCAGTAGGACTACTTTGAAATCTTGCACAAATACACACAGAAAACAATATATCTGGCCTAGATGCAGTCAAATATAACAAAGAACCAATTAAACTTCTATAAAGTTTTTCATTAATTTTCTTACCTTTAGAATCAGCATCTAACCTTATAGATGAACTCATTGGTGTAGCAGCTTCTTTTGAGTTCTCAAATCCAAACTTTTTCAGAATTTGTTTGGTATTTTCTCTTGATGAATGAAGATTCCATCCTTTGTTTGCTTGATTTGTAATCCCAAAAAGAAATTTAATTCTCCCATCATGGACATTTCAAATTCAGCCTGCATAAGCTTTGCAAATTCTTGACAATATTTTTCATTAGTAGATCCAAAAATTATGTCATCAACATATATTTGCACAACAATTATATCATCATTGTAATATTTCAAAAATAAAGTAGTGTCAATAGTACCTCTTTGATATCCACTAGTTATGAGATATTCACTAAGTCTCTCATACCATGCTCTTGGTGCTTGTTTTAAACCATATAAAGCTTTTCTTAATTTGAAAACATGATCAGGCTTAAATGTATCCTCAAATCCTGGTGGTTGTTCAACATACACTTCTTCTTTAATATAACCATTCAAAAATGCACTTTTTACATCCATTTGAAATAATTTGAAATTTTATAACATGCAAAAGCTAACAATAATCTTATAGCTTCCAATCTAGCAACTGGTGCATAAGTTTCATCATAGTCTATTCCTTCTTCTTGAGAATATCCTTTAGCTACAAGCTTGCTTTATTTCTAACAATTTTACCATTTTCATCCAATTTATTTTTATATACCCATTTAGTTCCTATAATTGATTTATCTTCAGGTCTAGGGACTAAATTCCAAACATTATTTCTTTGGAATTGATTTAATTCCTCATGCATAGCATTTATCCAATTTTCATCATTCAATGCTTCATCTATGTTACTTGGTTCTATTTCAGATATCAAAGCAAAATGATTTTCAAGCTCTTGTAATTTAGATCTAGTTCTAGTTCCACATTCAATATCACCAATAATTAAACTTGATGGATGTGAAGATTTATATTTCCAAACCTTTGAACTTTCAGGAGTATCAAATTTAACTTTTGCTTACCCTCTGCCTTACCTTCTGCTTACCTTCTGCCTTACCTTCTGCCTAGCATTTCTTGTAAATTTCAGAATTATGTATATCAGCTGTATCAACCTTCTTCTCATTCACATCATTAGTTTTATTCTCAATAGTAAAACATCATCATCATCAAAATCATCTTTTACATCAATAAATCTTACATTTATAGATTCTTCAACTATTTTTGTTGTTTTGTTAAACACTCGATATGCTTTACTATGTTGTGAATATCCAAGAAAAATTGCTTCATCTGATCTTTCATCAAATTTTCCAAGATTATGTGCATTCTTTTTCACATAACATGTACAACCAAACACATGAAAATGAAACGGATGGTTTTCTACCACGAAATAATTCATAAGATGTTTTTGTAGTATGAGGTCTAATGTATACTCTATTCATAATAGCATGCAGTTGCTACAGCTTCAGCCCAAAAATGTTTAGCTATATTACTTTCATTTAACATAGAACGTGTCATTTCTTGAATAGTTCTATTCTTTCTTTCAACTACTCCATTTTGTTGAGGTGTATATGGAGCAGAAAAATTATGTTGTATTCCATGTTCCTCACAAAATGATATAAATGATGCATTATCAAATTCTGTACCATGATCAGTTCTTAAAGAAACAATGGAAAAACCTTTTTCATTTTGTATTTGTTTAGCAAATCTTTGAAAAATCTCAAAAGTTTCTGATTTATGCTTTAAAAAGAATACCCATGTATATCTTGAAAAATCATCCACTATTACAAGACCATATTTGCTTCCTCCTAGACTCAAGTTCTAGTAGGTCCAAATAAGTCAAGATGTAAAAGTTCAAGTGGTCTTTTAGTTGTCATCAAATTAATACTTTTGTGTGAAATTGAGACCATTTTGTTCTTTAAACAAGTTGAACATTTAACATCATGCTTTATATTGATTTTGGTAAACCAACAACAATATTCTTTTTAGATAATTTTTCCAAATGATTGAAATTCACATGTCCTAGTTTTTTGTGCCATACATAAATACTATCATTCATAGTCAAAAAGCAACATTCAACATTCATATCAGATGGAGTAATTAAATATACATTCCTTTTTCTATATCCTTCAAATAATTTAATTCCATCAGAATTATATGCAAAACATTTGTTTTTCTCAAAATTCATTTGATAGCCTTTATCACATAGTTGACTTATACTTAAGAGATTGTGTTTTAATCCTTTACTAAGAAACATTTTCAATCATGTATGGGGGATAACCAATTGTACCTGTTCCAATGATTTTACCACGGCTATCATCACCAAATCTTACATACCCTTTTTCTTTCCAAACTATGCTAGTGAACAAGGAAGGATCTCCTGTCATATGGCCTGAACATCCACTGTCCAAGTACCATGTTCCTTTTATTTTTGCTCCTTGTTCCTGCAATAAAAAATAAGGTGATTAAACCTTCTTAGGAACCCAAACAAACTTGGGTCCTTGATAAGTCAAGCTCGTTTTATCTTGCTTCTTAACTTGATATGACTGAGCTTGTTTCTTTTGTAAAACAATATTTTTCAATATGACCTATTTATTACAAAATGAACATGCATATGGTTGTTGATAATACCTTTGATTTCCTCTTTTATAGTTAATGTGTTGGATAATCATTATAAGCATACCTGTACCTTCTGATGTACCTTCTGCTAGGATAACTTGGTTGAACATACCTTCTGATGTTCCTTCTGCTTTACTGTTCTTGCTTTCTCGTTATGACAGAAGCTTGATTATTCGCTGTTTTTTTCTTTCACAAAAATCGTCTTTTTCATATTGTTTGATGAATTTCCAGATTCATATCCTAACCCATGTTTGATAAAAGAGGTCTTTGACTTCCAATTAACATGTTCAATTTCTTATCACTTTCATTAAATTTGTTGAACGTGTTCTTTATCGATTGAGATAGATCTTCAACTCTTCCTTTTAATTCCTTAATTTCGATTTTCAAAACTTTATTTTCCTTTTTGACACCATCAGTTTTGACAAACAACTTCTCATTGTCATTTTTCAAAATATCATTTTCATCAATAAGAAGTTTATTAGTTTGACGCAAAACATCCTTTTCTTTCTTAAGAGCTTTATTTTCTACTTCTAATTTCGTGATTTTTACATCTGCCTTTTTTAATGCTTTAAGTAACTTTTTCATTTCAGAATAAATGTCATTTTCATTTATATCTTCATCGGAATCAGAATGTACCTCAGATGCAGCCATCAAGCACAAATTTGCTTCTTCTTCATTGTCACTTGTATCTTCTGATTCACCTTCTGATTCATCAAGATCACTCCATGTCGCCATCATAGCACGGCTTTTCTTCTTGAATTTCTTCATTTTCTTTTTCAATAGGACACTCGTACTTGATGTGACCAGGTTGTTTGCATTCGTAACACACGAGTTCCTTCTTTTCTTTCTTTTCTTCCTTTTCTTTGTAATTCTTTCCTGCACTTGACTTGTTAGTTTTATTGAAATTATTATATTTCTTACCTTTAAGAACTTGCTCAATCTTCTTGCAAGCATGCCAATGTTTTCTTCCATGTTGTCATCATCGAATCAGTTTCATCATTTGTGATTTTCTTGCTTTGAAAGCTATTGCTCTTGAGCTTCCTTCTGCTTCTTCAGTTGTGTTAATGTGTGACTCATAAGCTAATAGTTTCTCCCTTAGTTGACTAAGAGTTAGCTTGTTCAGGTCTTGGGCTTCTTCAATTGCTGTCTTTTTAGCATCCCATGACTTTGGCAATATTCTGAGTATCTTCCTGACTAAATCAGAATCATCCATTTTCTTTCCAAGAGAAGTCAGTTCATTAGTTATAGCAGTAAAACGATTAAAAGCTTCTCTTATTTTCTCTTCAGGTTTGATCTTAAACAGCTCATATTGTTGCAGCAAAGAATTAATCTTTGTTTCCTTAATAGTATTAGTTCCTTCATAAGTTTGGATAGTGTATCCCAAATTTCTTTTGCAGTTTCACAAGAAGAAATAAATAGAATTCAGAAGGAGCTATAGTAGTGAGTAAGAGATTCTTAGCCTTATTGTTTTTCTCAATGTGCTTCAATTGTTCATCAGTAAAACTGCCATCATCATTCATAACCACTTGTGTGTCTCCAAAAGAAATCACCTGCCAAGATGCATAGTCATTAGCTTTTATATAAGTAGACATGCGCATTTTCCAATACAGATAGTTTGTTCCATCAAAATATGGAGCTCGGTTAATAGCAATGTTGTTATCAGCCATTTGTAAAGATTATTCAAGTAAAATGTATGAACACTGCTCTGATACCAATTGTTGGTCCCGAAAAGATAACCAAGAGGGGGGTGAATTGGTTATAAAACTTATTTTTCAAAATTTAAACAAATTCCACACTACTTGGTTATAATGGATTTAAAACTTACTTGAAACAATAATCTAAACAAATTAAAGCTTTATGAAAAATTCGGATAAAAATTAAGACAACTCTTTCAAACTTGTAAACCTTCTGCCTAACTCTCTGAGTAAGAAAAATGTTAACAATTTACTCTCTGATAACCTTCTGAGTAAATAACTATATATAATGAACTTCTGATTAACCTTCTGAGCAAACAAAACATAAACAATCAATACTCAAAATAAAAGAGATAAGGAGAAGAGATTGCAAATCGATGTATAGAGGTTCCGCCTTGTGCGTCAATCCTCTCTTCCAGCTCCAAGCCAGGGTCCCGGTACTCCTCACCGGTGTGTTCCACTATCCAATCAATTCAATGAAGTTACAAGAGTATTTGCCAATTCTTTGGCTACAATTCACTTAGCTTGATTCTCACACACAATCAATCAACTAAGCCTACTTGTAACTCTCAACTCACAAAAAGTAAAAGCAAATCAAGAGGAATAAAAATTTGAGTTTCCTCAATTTTTCGCACAGTGAACAGTAAACAACAAAAATGACAGATTTTGAGCGCTTTTATCTTTCTGAAATTTTTCGTGTTGTTTCTGAGTTGTTCTCCAGTAGTGTTCTGTCCTTCTGCCTCGTTTCTTTCACTTTTTTATTTCGAATTGCTGCAACGGTTAGAAGAAACAATTGGATTAATTCGTCCAGATTTTGTGTGCGTAGGAGTCGTTCTTTAATTCCGCAAAATCTGCTCCCAATTTATTTGACTCAATTTGAATTCGAATATTTGAATTCATCTTCATAATCTAGTTTCTGATAATATCTTGCAACTGATAAGCTTATCTTCAAACTGAAAAATCGGATTCAATCTCGACTGTGTTGATCCACTGCTCATAATTTACTGTTCATGCTCATCCTCCACTTTACATGATTTAATTTGGACATAAACCATAATTTTCTGTCCTTATAAATTCTTCAAACAAACTTTTCCTAAAATATATTTTACTTTAGATAAAATAAAAATCAGTTTGAGCTTGTCGAAATTAGCTTGATAATTTTATAAAAAATTTTCGTGTTCCTTGAAGCAAGTTAAAAATCTAGAATGAACCCTGTGGATTTAATCCAACTTTGTGGAACACATTGAGTATAACACCCAATTTATACTCAACATTTGGAGCTAGGTCTTCAAAAAACTGAATCGTGTTTGAAAACATTTGATTTTGTGTTATACATGTTCCTTCTGAGTTTCCTTCTGAGTATTGAATTTCAACACTGCATGTCTTCTATAAACCTTCTGAGTTACCTTCTATGTATGATTTAGCTTAAAATAAAATTATTTATCGTTCTGATAAACTTTCTGAAATGATTCTTTATACTAAAAACCATTGCTGCACATTTCACAAAATTATATTAGAAACATTTAACTCTTTTTGTTATCATCAAAATCATCTCTTGAGAGAAATCAACACAATTCAATCAATTAAGTACCAATTCTAGATAATTTTCACTTAAAATATAATTAAAGAGTATAAATCATCCTAGAATTAAGGGTGCTAAAGCAATTATCACCTGACCATGTACGGTTATGGCATTTTGTTTATGAAAAAACATGTAGTGAGCACCGCATTAGCCCAAAAGTGCTTAGGCACATTCATATGAATTAATAATGTTCTGGCAATTTAAATGAGATGTCGGTTTTTGCATTCAACAACTCCATTTTGCTGTGAAGTATAAGAACATGATGTTTAGTGCATAATACCATGTTGTTGCATGTATGATTGAAAGGAATTGGCATGTATTCCTTAGAATTGTTTGCGCAAAAAACTTGAAGAGAATAATTAATTTGATTTTGAACTTCAGAGTGAAAAGCACAAAATATATCAAATAACTCAGAACAATTTTTTATTAAATATAACCATGTCATTATTGAGTAATCATCTATGAATGTAACAAAATACTTAAAACCATGAAGAGAACCAACACAGGTAGGTCTTCATACATCAGAATGAACTAAATCAAAAGGAGCAGTAGCTCGCTTATTAACTCTTTAACTAAAAGAAACCCGATTCTGTTTGCTTAATTGACATGCATGACATTCAAGACTAGGACAAATATTGGAGACTAGGACACATAAGACGAAGAATCTTTAAGGATGGATGACTAAACCAACAATGCATCCTTATAGGATCCTGTTTAATAGTTGAGCAAGTTATGATGGTAGGTGCTGAATCCATATAGTATAGCCCACAAGACTCATGCCCTTCACCAATCGTCTTCCCCGTTCTCAAATCATGTATCATAAAAGAAGAAGGAAAGAAAATGATGGAACAATTAAAAGAAGTGGTGAGTTTACTAATAGATAACAAGTTAAAAGGCAATTTGGGTATATCTAGAACTGATGTCAATGGAAACAATGAAACAAGTAAGGTAGTGCCAATCCTATTAACAAGTGAAGTGGACCCATTAGCGAGAGTGATACTTGGTAATGTGGAAGAGTAACTAATGTGTGAAAAGCAATTGGACGTACCTAACATATAATCTGTGGCTCCTAAATCAATAATCCAAGACTAAGAAGGACTTTGAGTAAGGCAGACAGTAAGATTACCTAACTGGTCTAAGAATGAAGAAGAATTAGATGGCTGCAACACATTATGATGTTATAGGAGTCAAGCATATTCTTTCCGTGATAAAGTAACAATAGATAACTGAGGTTCTTCCCTTTGCAAATATGGACTAGGTGTAGATACCGGGATAGGTGAACCACTTAGTGTACCAAGTGCAGATGTGGAATTATTAGACTGAATAACATGAGCCCTAGGAGGACACCCATGTAAAACTGATGTAGCGATTAATTAAGAATTTATTGCAAGACGTTGATTCACTCACAAATACCTCGCTTGTGATCTTTAACACCTATTGATTCTAAGAATTCCTAGTTTGTTAGCATCAAAATTCGAAAATTCTATGCAATGATTCGAAATTTCAAGAAAAAGAGCAATGTTGGCTTTGAAATTTTACTGAAAATATGATAAGTGTCTATTCTATGCCCTAGGGCATACAATTTATAGACTAGCTTAAAAGTGGCCAAAAATAGAATCGATACTATCAAAAAAAATAAAAGGATCTTAAAATGAAGTATACATAAAGACAAGTAAAATGCCACAGATGGCGTGCAATACCAATACTCCTATAAAAAGTTATCAATAAATTAAAACTTGCCAAAAATATTAAAGATTGCCATTTCGGGCCCTAAATGAAGGAATTTGGCAAAAAATCGGCCCAGCTCACCATTAAAGGCAGTAACTTCTTCAAGTTAACTCGCTTTCTTTAAAATAGTCTTCAAATCACCTAATGATAACAGATCAGTTTTTGTCCCATTTCTTGAAGTACTTGTTCGCCACTATCTCAACCTATGAAAAACCTAGCGGGTATCTCGAGTATGACCTTGTCAATGATAGAGATCACAATAAGGACGTGATCTACGTCCTCATCCTCCATAACCTATATGACCTCCCCCTCGAGTAAAAGATCTACCATGCCTACCTTTAAGTGTTTAACTAACCAAAACTGAATGGTTGGAAGGGTAACTAAGAGATAGCGAAGACTATGCAAAAACATGGCTAATATGAGAGTAAACATTAGCTAAAGATGGGAGCTCTAACAATCCAAGAATATAAGATTTTAGTGACTTTAGCTCCGGTATAAGACCATGAAGGAGCTTAACAACTATAAGTCAATCGCATTGTTTCTACATCTCTCTTAAATCCATACCAAGGGGCATCACATCATTTATTTCCGCTAAACACCTCTTGATCTCACCATAATATTTAATAAAATCCTTATCCCCCTATTGCAACTGAAAGAAATTACCTAGAACATCTTACATACGTGTATCATTCGAAGCATAAAAAACTTGAGGTAATCCCAGACTTCTTTACAAGTACCAAAACTGTTACATAGATTAAATATCTAAGGTTCCATTGAATTCCATAGCAAATGAAGATATTGTTGATCGATTTGATCTCATTCTACAAACTTACTTCTTTAGGGGTGATTCAGTCAAAATTTTAAGATGCCTTTGACCTTAAAAGAAAGCTTGAACCATACGAGCCCATTGAAAATAATTATTACAATTCAATTTAACAGAAATAAGCATCAGAACAAAAGATAAAGGCAATGAAACAACTGATTTGGAATCCATACTAACTATTAATTCATATATTTTCTAAAAACATAAGTCAAGGAAGATAAAACAATGCATATCTCTTTTACCACACAAACGATAACAACTAACCATTCTTTGTGACTATCATAGGAATAAGAACCATCATAACCAATCATATATCATCAAATATGGCCATTGAGTTTCTTGATTTAGGTTGAAAACCAGTGTTAATGAAATGACCTAGATTTCAATTTTATTCAAATTCCATGTGTTTAAGTATTTATTTTAAAATGTTGAATTGAATGAGCATGGTTATGTTGTTCGTAGTTTAAGATATATGATTATGCATATGATATGTTAACATTAATATTTTGTTCTATATGCATTAATGTGTGTGTAATGAAATTATTAATGTTGTCTTTTGCACATTAAGATGTTAAGTTAAGTTAGATTAATAAATCAACTATAATTTCACTTAAGTTAGTTGATTGAGTTTCTGTTAAGTAGCATTTATGCCCTAAATGTAAGCCAAATGAGACCCAAATTAAAGCCAAATGCAACCTAAGTTAATATTGCATTAAGGGTAAATTTGGAATGAGTTAAAGTCAAAATTAAGTTAATTTGACTACTTTTTGGGGGCAGCTCAAATTTTATCCGAATTTTCCTTTTCTTCTTCCTTTTCTTTTCTTCTTCCATTTCCCTCTCCATTTCCAATTTCAAGCTTAAATTAAGGGCAATAGCAAGCTTTGGAAAACAAGCTCTCTCCAAGGCAAAGCATTTACATGTGAGTGGATTTAATTGTGATTATTGTTTTGTTTCCCTTTCTTGTAGTAGTTGTAAGGTTATTGGATGAATTGAGTTCAATGTTGGTCAAATTGTTTGTTCATGCTTTGTATGAGTTATGAATGAGTTATATGAGTATGTGAGTTTGTGCTTGCATGGTTGAAGTGATATGAAGTGTGGGGAGTAAATGAAGAGAAATTGTGTAGAGAAACCTAGATTGGTTTGATGTGGAGTTGAAGTGTTTAAGTGTGTTAAATTCTTGTTTTTAAGTTGATAGGATTGAGAGTAGTGTATGTAGGAGTAAGTATATGAAGTTGGAAGTGTAGTTGAGGAAAGTTTTGAAGTGTTTTAAGATATAATTTCAAAGTTGAAAAACAGGGATTTGAATTCTCACGTTTAAGCTTGTTTTTAAAACGTACGCCGCATCTGGGGATTCTACGCCGCCGGCGTAGAGGCGGTGTAGAAAGCTACAGAATCGATTTCCACGCCGTTTGCAACGCCGCCGGCTTTTATCTGAAGATTTGCCAGCGTCTGTTCTTCAGAACGTACGCCGCAAATTGAGTTTCTAACGCCGCCGTGAGAGGCGTGCTGATAGTCCACAGAACCAAATTTCTTAAAGCCGCCTGAACGCCGCCGACTTTCGCTAAGAAAGTAATCCGACGTTCTTTCTTCCATCTTGTACGCTGGCTTCTGGAATCAAGGCCGCCGGCGTACATGTGAAGGCTGCCCGCGTACTTAGTAAGCGGCCGGCTTATACCTCTCTGATGTTTTTGAAAACTTTGGCTTTGGATTCTACGCCGGTTAAACGCCGCCGCGTAGTTTGCAAAGGCTGACGGCGTACACCTGAACGCTGCCAGCGTTGGCAGTGTGCTTTTCAGGACATTGAACACCGCTCAACGCCGCCGACGTTGAGTACCGCGTATCCCCTGTGTTTTTGAATTTAAGAGCTTTTTCTAAAAATTTTCCAAAGTTGTTTATTTGAGCAATAAGTGTTATTAAACAATTTGGGATATAATAGGACGTTTAAATGCTTATTTATGACCTTGTACTCAATTATTTGAATTTCTTGATTAATTGTGATATATGGATATAATTTGTATATATTTGTGATAATGAGATCTAAACTTGTTGATTATTGATTATTGTGACATTCTATTACAGTTAAGGATTCTTCGGTTAGTTCATCACCGAGAGATCCTAGTTCTATACTAACGTTCAGTACGCAATAACTTGTTTGATGTTGCTAGGACCAGACATTTCTAATTTGACCTAAATTGATTCGGTTTAACAATTGGATGAATGGATGTCTATTTAGCTGTTTAATCTGGTCCGAGGAGCAGCAAACCTGTCATGATGCAATGACATGTTAGCTAGGCGCTTAACCAAGTCATGATGCAATGACTTTACCATGATGCAATGGTACGCTATGATGCAATAGCGATTCTTTGGTTAAGTGGGTAGCCGATAGGGAATTGTATCTGTGTAACGTTGCTTAAACTTAGGGGAAATACCATGATTAGTTCAAGGTTTATGGGAACTTGTGAACTAGGGTTCATGTTATGACTGAGTTTAAGTAGAGTCGGGCAACGGCTTTTAAACCTTAGATGAAGCTATTATCTTCATGAAATAGATATAGGAGATATAAGTATTCGGACTGCTTATATCAACCCCCTGAGCAGCTGCTGTTACTTAGATCCCTGGATTCCCGAAGTGTGACCGGTTTGAATACCCTCTTGTTGATTTTGTGAAAGAAAATGTAATAAAGATAACCACTTGTTCTATGATGCATTACATCAATTGGATGACTTGTTATGCATTGGTTATTGTGTACTGGGCCTCTGGCTCACTTTTGCTGCTTTGCAGTATTGGAGATGAGTATTACGATGACTTGGGCTATGGGTCAGATTTCGAAATATTTCTGGACATGATGATATAGGATCCGATTACCCGGGACTTTTAGAAGACTTTTTGCTAAGGACAACTATGTATAGAAGGCTTGTTAGTTAAGTCAATTTCTTTTTGTAATGACCTTAAGATCCTTTAGGAATCTCGTTTTGAGAAAACATGTAATTTTTGTAGTGTCATGTATTGGCGCTAAACGATGTTTATCTGATGTAAATATATGTATAGATTGCTTTTGTTAGCAATCTTGTTTTATTTAAAAAGTTCTTTACAAAGTATAGTGATTTGATCAAACAATTTTCATAAACTGTTAGTTTTAGGACAACCTTACATATAATGTGAAAACGTTATATGTGGTTGGGGATTCGTACTCTAAATCTCGGGATTTAGAGGATCGGGTCCTTACAGTTAATTAATGGATAGGTCGCTGATTCGGGTCAAGAAGAGTGTTAATTGGTGAATAGGGTTCCGATTCGTGAACCTAGGGTTTCAAATTTGGCATTTGTAAACCGAAGGTTTCCGATGAGGGCTTGATTTTGGTTTTAAAGGTTGTAGTGATGGCTAAAGATGGGGCTGTGGTCGTATGTGGCTACTATATGGTGATGGTAGTAGATGGTGGTAGATGTAGGTTGGTTGCTTGTGGCTGCTAAGGTTTTGTAGTGGTAATATAATGGCTGTTAGGGTTTCATGGTCTTGTTAAGGTTTCGTGGTGGCTGATGGTATGGTGGTAGTGCTAGTCTTCAACAAGAATTGAGGTGGTGATGGTATTGGAACCCGTTAATGGGTGGTTTGTGGGTTAATCATGCTCTGATTCCATTAACTAGTGAAATAATGTGTTTAGGTTAATCACACCCTAGCACAATAAATTATTATATAATGTAAATGTAAAAAACACAAAACTACCCTTTTAAACTAAATATTCTAACAACCCAACTAGACTTTCCTTTTTTAGTATTAAATCACTGCATTAGTCCCTGTAGAAGAGTCTATCACCCTATACTTTCCTTTTTCATGATAATAAATATATATATATATGCATATACAATATATTTGTATTATGCAATATTAAAGACCTTCTATGCCACCCTCTAAAAGGGTCTAGTGTAGAAACGTATTGAGATGGATGTTCTCAATATCCTAATCTATGCCACTCTTTGCATGATTTTGATAATTGTGCAAAATACACATTTATCCAACTTCAATAGCACCAATTATGCATTTCCTTAACCTCTACTATGATATTTAAAGCAAAATGGTTAAAATGAATAATGCATGGAGTTGCATAACATAAAGCTCGTTTCTACAACAAATTGGCTTAGATATTACAAGATAGATCTAAGGGAAACTAAGGTAGTGATCAAGTTTCCCCACTAAACAAGCAATCCTAAGTTGAAAATTAACATAACCTAAGCTTTGTTGTTTTAGTTGCAACTATTGGAACAAACAATATATTAACAGTAGCATTAATTGAAGACAATATAGCTAAAGCCTTTTTTTAATCATTGTGACTGACGATACACTTGTAACCAAGAGATGTGGCACAAAACATAGCAACCAAAGTTGTTTTTCTTTTCTTCACATGAACCAAGCAATGGATTTGAGAGAGACAAATCCAAGTAACTGTAAGTAACTAAAGAGAACTCAAATGGATTCATTAAGCAAACATGGACGAAGCCAACTGAATATATCATTGGAAAATAGTGCTTGGGGCGAATGGCACTTTTGCATCTTTTCAACAACTTAGAGGTCGATACTTCATAGCTCTTCCACATATCACCAATGCATTCAAGTTTCCTAGAATTGTTAGCTATTTCTCCTTATCTCCCACTCTTTATCATCCTTTGCAAACATTTCCATGCTTTTCCTTTAAAGTCATGTGCAGTTTGAGACACATACTATATGCATTTAGGGCTTTGTTGGATTGTCAGTTTTTTATCGGTATTGGTTTGGTATTGGTTTGATATCGGTTCAGTATTGGTATGGATTCGGTATTAGCTTAGTTTGATCAATTTATGAGTAAAACTGTTAGTTTTTCATTGGTATCATATCAGTATCGGTTCAGTATCTGTTTGATACTAAAACAACGCCAAAACGATACCAAAACAACAAACCAAAAATGCCTTTAACTAATGTAATAAGATATCCTCCATTACACCCAGTTGATTGATCATTAATGAAAAGGTCTCACTATTGTCCTAAGGACATTACTGCTCTAACAAGTCTAAGGTAATGCATGCAATTAATTAATATTGGCAACTAAAGAAAAATACAATGCTGATGGTAGACTTTTACATCATGACTCGCTAATGAATAAAGAAACCAACTTCTCATGAATCGGCGAGATTGTAGGTAAGGCAACATAGGGTAAGGATATCTCATCTCCAACACTACAAGTTGGAATATCATTTTAGGGAGATGAATAGTGTGGCTGATGCCTTAGCAAATATTGGAATGAATATGCTTGCACATGAAGTTATGTTTGAGGTTCCTCCAGCTGATGTACATAATCTTCTGATGTGAGACAAGTGTGGATATAGACGCTAGACACTTGTCTATAGAGCTTTTATAGCTTTGGGTCTTGTTTCTTGTTTTTTTTATGAGTAGTTTATTGAGCTTTATCGAGTTCAAATCGAGTATAAATATTAACCAAGTCAAGTTGAGTTTGGCCATTAATATTATTTAAATTAGAATTAAAAATATTTTTTAAAGTAAATCACGCCTATATAAGCTTAACTAAGTTGAGCTTGAGCTTATGTAGTATTATTTCAAGCCAAACTTGAGCTTAAAATTATAATTCAATCAAGCTCAAGTTTTGAGATTCGGAGTTGAGCTCCAGCTCCAGTTCAAGTTCAGTACTGTATCGTCTCGACTCGACTCAAAACATTTCCAATCGCAATCTCCATCCTGGCTATTTAATCTCTCTTACCCATATTAGACTTCTTATACTTAATATAGGACTCAAGTTGCAAGTGCATGCTCGAAACAACAACTTGAAGAGACTTGATGCAATTAACTAATGTCCAAAATGTTCAAACTCCATAAGAAGAGTTTTCGTCACAGGGACATTGTATAAGTTTGCAGAAGCATGGGTTATGCTTAATAAAAGACTTAAATTAACCCTGTCAACTAAGTGATAAGATCCAATGAATCAATCCAATTTTATAATTTTCTTTATAAACTCATGTCCTAACAAGCTTATACTATCTAACTGAGATTGTTAAAAGCTTATAAAGAGTTGATTTATTTTGTTAGTCAATAACTAAGGTAATTCGATGGCTTTAATCTAAAACAAGATTCAATAAATTCTCATAAACTTTACGTTACTTCCCATATTTAGAGACGATGGAAACAAAGCTCGGCTACCAAATTTTTTCAGCTCAATAATGACATGTAGTCTATAACATTAAATGGGTCCAATCTAGTTCAAAACTCAAGAAAAGTGAAGTAAACGGTTCAATGCACCATAACCTATTACAATAAGCCGGAAACTTACACTTCAAGCTCATGCCAATAATTACCAAATGTCCAAACCTACAGCCAAAATTATTCATTGAGATCAGAATGTAAGGAATCTTTTTTTTTTTTTTTTTTTTTTTTTCCTTTTGTAATTATAAAACTTTATGAGTTGATTTTAGAGGTAAAACAGGATCCAATGCACTAAGCACGAATAGTATTTGTCGTCTTGATTTTGCTATTTCAATTTTGTCCCAGCTAATTATATTAAATATGGACAGTTTTAATGAAAAATATTTATGTTAAGTTATATGATTTATTTACTTGCCATATTATAATTGGTAATTATGCAGTTGAGACATCAATTTCAAAACCTAAACATGCATTCATTAAATAATAATAATAATAATAATAACCTTCAACCATTCGATGGGAATTCTTAACAGACTTCATTAGTCTGAAGGGAAGCAGTTTTTAATTTCTTGGTTATCAAACCGTCCATAGTTTCCGGATAAATGTATAATTTTATTAATCGTTGCTTCAACTGAAAACGATTCTCCTGATAAATGACGCGCATGATAGTTGAGCCACGTCCGGATAATGACATGTTCACTATTTATCATGAATTACAGGTAAAATTATAAAATATTAATTGAATGACTGACCCGGCAAGATTGGGGAAGGAAAACAAAGGAGAATAAGAGGGACCCGTCCAAATTTGCTCCCGTCTCGGATGACGTATTAACACGAGTCAGTTTTTAACATATTTACTCTCCAATTTTTAGATCAATAACTTTTCACCCCCTCAAATATTTATAAAATAAGAATAATAACAAAAATGATAGCTAAACTTTCGAAAAAAATAATAATTAAATATTTTAAATTTGATTTTAAATAATTTAATACTTAAAAAAGCTTTCGTTGATTTTTTTTATCTGAAGTTTAGTTTTAACTATTTTTAGTACATGAATAAATTTTTCGTGGATTTTTTTCATACCTCATTTCAAATATGAAAATAGTTAATAAAAAATTTATTTAGGTACCAAATTATTCAAAACTAGACTTTAAATATCTAATTATTCTTTTTACCAAAATTTATACACTATTTTTGTCATTAGTCCTACAAAATATGCTTTCGAAAACTATTTTACTCTTTTATCAAATAATATTATCAACAAAATATATAAAATCATAAAGAAGAGAGAACTCCTACTTTTTTTAAGGTTTTGAATATATTATTATACTGTATTTTTTTCCATATTTTATATTATTTTTCAAGAATAAAATAATCAAAAAAATTTAATCACGCTTTTTTTACCCCAGGATATTGGGTGTAATTGTTTAACTTAAAATACATAGAGATCATATAACATGAAATGAATATATAAGTGAATTATCTTATAATTAAAATAAATATAGTAAGTGATATATTAAATATTTTAATAGTGGGATCATGATTTGTCATGAATACGAGTTATTTAATAACATATGAATTGGTCTTGTTAAAAAATATGATGAAAACCATAGAATTTTCCATAGAATATGATATCTTACCTATATCTTAGATCACTAACCTACCTATAATTGAGCTTTACGGCTTGTCAATAGATGATAACTTACAACCTTCGAAAGAGAGAAAAGATTCATTTGTATTAAATATTAATACATTATATGTAAAAATAACCATCAAAGATATAATTATTTTTTATTTAGGGAAAATATACATTTAGTTCCAAAAATTTAACTTTCTTTATGTTCTTTAGTTTTTTTTCCCCTTTAATTTGAGTTCTCAATGTTACCCAACTCTAAAAAAAAAATCAACTTCATCAAAATTTATTATCATTTCAAGTGTGTACATGACATATGTCAACTTCAAATTGGCCAATAGTAATTAGATTAACAAAATTATAATATTGAATATATTTAATAAAGAAATAATGAAAAAATAGTACCTGAGCTTTCACAAAAATAATAATTACATACCTAAAGTTTTGTGTTGGACAATTTGGTACTTCAACAAAGTTTCTATTGACTTTTCTCGTATCTAAAGTTTGGTATTGACAATTTTGGTACCTGAATAAACTTTTTTGGATTTTTTTCATAGCTCATTTCACTTGCTTCAGATATGAAAAAAATCAATAAAAACTTTTTTCGTGTATTAAAATTGTCAAAACCAAATTTTAGATATGAAAAAAGTTAACGAAAACTTTGTTCAGGTATCAAATTGTTCAAAATCAAACTTCAGGTATCTAATTGTTCTTTTTGTGAAAGTTTATATACCATTTTTGTTATTAATCCTTTAATAAAATAATATAATAATTAATATAAAATACAACAAAACTAATTAAAAGTAAAGAAAAGGGCATTTGGAAAAACCATGCATACCCTTGTTCTATGCCACAGAATCAACGAGAAGCTAATACATGTATAGGAAGGATAGAATATTTAACACATAACGAAAGTGTTTTTTGTAAGGTTTTAAAAAGATTAAAGGCACAAATATAAGAAAAATAAGAAACATATAAACAAGTAAAAATTGAGAATTTAAATAAAAAATAGAATAAAAAACTAGAAGTGTATCTTATCTTTATCCTTTTTATTTGTAAGCTCATATAAGATGACATACACATGGAAAAGTTCGTCTACAGGCAGTGTAAATGAAAGGGATATCTTAAATCTATATCGATTAAAGACAATTGCAATACCTTCTCTTCCACTGAAGAAAGTTAAAATGAGAGACGCATTAAACATTAAAAAAAGAAACAAAGTTGTTTTCTGACATGGAACCCACCGAAAACAGCTTCTTAAAGTCATTATCTTTCAAAAATATTAATTCTCTGACATCTCAGGATAGGAAAAGAAAAATTAATATTGATGTTTTTAAATAAAATTATAAAAATGTTATTAAAATAAAAATAATTCAAGTTTTAGATAAGTTGATTTTTATTTTTTGAGAAGATGAGATCATAATAGACTAACTTGGTCTCTTTAAAAAACGCGTTTAACTTCTCATCTCTTAAATAGAAGAGGTCGGCTACTTATAATCTCATTTTTTTAAGAAACAAGTTTAAATTATCTATTTCTGAGATTATTTTTTATTTAATAGGATTTGTGTAATTTTTTTAGATAAAGTTATTATTTTTTTCCTTAATCCGGTCATATTGAATTGAATAATAAGTCATCATGGTGCGTAAAAGAGAGTCATGCCTGTTTATTTCTCTGTAATAGTAATGAGGATAATAATAATTTATAACTGTATTTTTGCCTTACCATTCTCATAGAAGTTCAACAAAGAATAACTACCATAAAATGCTATTAAATAATTATCTATTGTTAAAAATTGTAAATAGTTATTCATACTAGAAAGAGTTATTTTTATTTATTTATTTATTTCTTTTTAAAATACTCTTATTAAAATCAAAATTGATAAATGACAAATTTTGTCGGCTTTATTCAGATCTTTGCTGATAGCTATTATATTAGTATTAAACTGGTGTATGAAATTTGTTTTGATTATAACCTTTTTCCATTCTGTTAATAATAAACTCAAGAAAATATTTTTCATTTGAAGATAATTATAAATGCCTATAATTTCGATAGCCATCAGCCGGCGAGGCTGTAATTTACTATGAAGCAAAACTGAAATAATTTTTTATTCAAGGTTTTTGTATAAAATAATTATTTAAATAATGTTAAATTAAAAATAATCATCAATAAATGGTACTAAAAACTCGTTTTATACTTATGATAAAAAAATAAATATTAATTTATATATATCACATATTATAATCGCTATATAAGTATGTGTCGCGATTATAATTCGTTACATACGTTGGATAGAGTTAGTAAGAAAAATTGAAAGAGAAGGGGACGGATGAAAGATGGAGTGAGAGAGAGAAGATAGAATAGTGATGGAAGACAGTGAGAGGGGGGATTGAATAGACAGTGACAGGTAGAGAGAGTGAGAGCCTGGAGGGAGAAGATGAGAATAGAAGGTGGCAAAACAGGTGCAAAATGAAAAAAAAAAAAAAAGAAAGAAAAAATGTACTGAAGTTATATTGGGATTTTTAATCGCGATATAAGTATAAAATATTATCATCGTGTTTTTTTGTAAAATGATAATTAAATATTAAATCATGATTAATATCCATGATATTATTAAAAAACTAATATCACAATTAATATCTATAATTTTGTTATGAGATTTTGATAATTATTTCTAAACCAATCATCTCTTGACAATTATTTTTTGTAAGAACTTAGACATATTTTTCACTCACGGAAAACGTAGTCATCAAGTCTAGGTCAAGGCAATTTTAATTGATTAATCGGAACTTGACAAGGTGACCTCAGATATTTTGCTGGATGCAATGGAAAAAGAGGTAATCTTACATCAACCGCCATTAAAAAACACAAAATAACTTTTGTTTTACTTCACAAATCAGATATGGGAAAAAACAGTAAAGAAAGACCATAAATAAAAGTCAGTTTCTAATATGGAACTCCTGTAGCAAGAAAAGATTCTATAGACCCGATAGCACACGTGGAATGATGATATCATATAACTATTGGTAATATTTTTTATATAAATAATTTTATAAAATTTTAAAATAAAAATAATTTTATGTTTAGGACTTCAATTAAAATTAATTATTTATTTACGGTGACTAAATCACGTATATAAGTTAGGATATATGATGAAAATATGATTGCATTTATATCGCGTTTGTAAAAAACAATATACGACCATATTTCGCTATTGCAACAAATGATATATATAGAGATATATCGCATGTAAAAATTATGATATGTATATCGCTTATGTTAATCGCAATATTGGTATAGTAATAAAACTTTATATCACGATTTATTTATGTGATATGTATATAAAAATTAATATCTTATTTTTTAGATACGATTTTATTAAGTATATTAGTATATAATTTCATCGAAATTATATATTGGTAATATTTTTCTATATGAATCCTAAAGATGTACTCCAACCCCTTTAACATATGTTGATGCTTGCCGTCATTCTTCGAGATAAATTATGCATCAGGCTGGATAAACGTTTTTCCACTAAAGCAGTTTTAAGGGAAATTCATGTCTATAAATGCTTGCACTAGCATAATCATACGCACGATCCAAAAACAACTACCCTTCACATAAATATTCAAATGATTCTACCGTAGTAGCTATAGCACCCACCAAAAAAAACATCCTCAATTTGCCCGAAAAACATACCATAGCACCCACCAACCAAAATAAACATCCTCAAGTTGCTCAAAAAACATACCGACATGACAGAAGCTATAGTAACCTATATACTGAACAAGTCCACAGCCTTTCTTGAAAATGATCTGCTGCTGTTCCGGGATGGAAGGGAAGACATTTCCTTTGTTATCTCGGAAATGGAGCCCATCAGGGCCTTCCTAAAGGTTGCTGATTCCCTGGAAGATGGTGATGAAGAAGTAAAAGTGTGGATCAAACAACTCCGTGAAGCGGCCTATGATATTGAAGATGTCCTTGATGAGCTAAAATTCCTGGAATATGGTGCTTGTACTTTACATCGTAACCTGTTTCAAAAGCTGTGCTGCTGCATCAGGAAATACAAAGATCGTTGCCGAATCATGTCTGAAATGAAAAGCATTAGAACTAGAATCAAAGCCATCTGCGACGGACACTGGAGACTGCGTCGCAAGTACATTAAAGATGGACAGGGTTCCAGTTCTTCCTCATCAGGTAGCAAATGGCAAGACCATCGAAGAGATGATGCTCTTCTAATCGATAAGACTGATCTCGTTGGGATTGAAGAGCCCACACGAAAGATTGTGGGTTGGGTTGTCCAGAGTCAACTGAACCGGGAAATTATTTCCATTTCAGGAATGGCTGGATCAGGGAAAACAACCTGGTTAAGCAAGTGTAATGATCCTGGTGTGAAAAAGCACTTTGCAATCCGGGTGTGGGTCACACTTTCTCCATATACCAAAACAAAAGATGTCCTTAAAGAAATGCTTCAGAAGATTGCAGCTAAGATCCGAAAAGTAGTTCCTGAGGAGCAAACACACTGAACAGCGATTGGTGAAAATGATGATCAAGCAGTTCCTGCAGTGCCGGAAGTACCTGATCGTTCTAGATGATGTATGGCGCATGGATCGATGGGATGCTGTTAAATATGCATTGCCGAACAACGAGTGCGGTAGTAGAATACTGCTCACTACGCGGTATGCTGACATTGCATCTGCTGCATCTAGCTCAGAATTTCCTGGAAAAATTCATGAGATGCAACCCATGCTTCCAGAGCACTCTTGGAAACTCTTTTGCAAGAAGACCTTTCAGGAAGAATCATGTCCTTCTCATTTGATGGAGACGTGTAATTCTATCCTGAGAAAGTGTGAAGGGCTTCCCCTTCCAATCATAGCAATTAGTGGTGTTCTTGCTTTGAAAGACAAGCAAAGAGTAGTAGAATGGGACCTAGTTCGCCGCAGTCTTCGTTCTGAGATTGATGCTAATGACAAACTCAAAAATTTGAAAAAGGTGCTCTCACTCAGTTTTAGTGATTTGCCATACTACTTGAAGTTCTGTTTCTTATACTTGAGTGTGTTTCCTGAGGGTTATATGATCCAACGTAAGAGATTGATCCGGTTATGGATCGCAGAAGGATTTGTTGAAACTAAAGAAGGGAAGACACTGGAAGAAGTGGCAGATGACTATTTGGATGAGCTTTCAAATAGAAACCTTATCCAAGTTGCTGAGACAACTAGCTGTGGCAAGGTGAAAACCTACCGTATCCATCAGCTTTTGAGAGAAATCATCATTACAAGGTCAAGAGATCACAACTTTGCAGCAACAGCAGAGGTAGAGATGCTGTATGGCCAGAAAAAGTGCGACGTCTGTCAATGCATGGCAACTTTCAGAGTATCCAGCTAAAAAACCCCTTATCTCACCTCCGCTCTTTCTTCATGTTTTATCCAGACAAGGAATCAATGACCAGAATGCTTCATTCTGGTTTTAAATTGATGAATGTGTTAGACTTGCAATATGCTCCGCTAAGGAGATTTCCACTTCAGGTAGTAGACATTTACTGCTTGAGGTACCTAAGCTTCAGGGGAACTGAGATAAGTACGGTTCCAAATTCAATTGGGAATCTTGAGAACCTAGAGACACTAGACCTTAAGCAAACCAATGTCACTGAATTGCCGGCTGAGATTGTTAGGCTCAAGAAACTTCGCCATTTGCTTGTGTACCGCTGTGAATCTTACAAACAAAAAACATATGGCTTTAAGTCCCCTGCAGAAATTGGGAGGCTGCAATCTCTCCAAAAGCTCAGTTACATAGAGGCAGATGATCAAAATAGTGACATGCTGACAGAGATTGGGAAGTTGCATCAGTTAAAAAGGTTGTGTATCCTTAAGTTGAAGAAAGAAGATGGATCAAAGTTATGCTCATCAATAGACAAGTTGACAAATCTTCGTGCAATGGATATATCCTCGTTGGATGATGATGAAGGCATTGATCTGCAGCACCTTTCTTCTCCACCACAATTCCTTCAAAGGGTCTACTTGCAGGGACGTATGGAGGCATTACCACAGTGGATATCTAATTTGCATAACCTCACCAGAGTACATCTCAAAAATTGTCAACTAAAGGATGATCCGATCACTTTACTCCAAGGTTTGCCGAATCTAGTTCATCTTGAAATGCGTCAAGTCTATTGCTGGAAGACTTTATGCCTCAAGGAAAATGGATTTATGAAGCTCAAGATTTTAGGTCTTGATAATTTTGACGAACTCCATTCCATAGAGGTGGAAAAGGGAGCAGTGGCTTGTCTGGAGAAGTTCATGATTCAAAGATGCAAACTCTTAAAAGAATTGCCATCAGGCATTGAACATCTGACTAAACTTAAAGTCCTTGAATTTTTTGACATGCCTGATGAATTGATTCAAAGGATTAAGGAAGAAAGTCTGAAAGTTTCCCATATTCCAGAAATTCGTTATGTTTATTGGACTGATGGAGGGTGGGAAGTCAAATCTGTGGAGAGATCAGGGAAGGAAGAAAGCTCCTCAGATGCAGGACCTAGTATAAGGAGTAGTGAACTACCTCCTTGCTGGAAGTAAAGTTGTTTGAGCTTTGTTTTGATTACCGTACAACTATTGATTTCTGTGTAAATTATAACTACGTGTGTTATGTTTGAATTTGTAATGCTTTTGAATTCCAGGCATGCATACTAACTCAAATGCATGTTGCAAATACAGTGCTTGTGAATGAGGCAATTACTTTGATCGTTAGCTCCCTTATATCACTAAGTATCTGGATGGGCTAGACAGTAAACAGAAACTAGACATTTGTTTAGTGAGGTACTCATTCAAAGTGTCCATCTTGGTTCTCCCACATTTTCATAATGAAGCGAGAATAGCTTGACTTTTTCACTAATATTGTATAATTTTTCTGTGCCAAACGTTCGTTGTATCTCCATGTATATGCACCACCTACTGACATGCAAGATATTTTATTCTCTTGTCCAGCAGTTCCAGGTCTCTCCTCCTTGAAGCGTGGCCCTCTTGTGACCAAAATAGTGTTCACACCAACAAAAGGCTTAATCAATGAATATCTATAAGACTAACTAGACACTGAAGTAGGTAAATTAGCCTTCCCTACATATGAGTTAACCAATATACTGTACGAAAAAGACAGACTTCTGAGAATTCAAATTCAAAACAAAAAGAAAAATTTAAGATACAGTGGGAAAATAGTGCATATAAGTGAATGCTGTATTATGCAACATAAAGTTACACATCAAAGCAATCACCAATTCTATTGAGGGGAAAAGGGCATACAAATAATAATGAATCATCCATTGTTGTCTAAACACAATCCTGCCCCTTAAGCTGCTTTATGCACAGACAATCTCCATCTCTCGATCTCTTGAGAGCCATTTCTGGAATTCCTCTCCATGCTTACTAAAACATCTCAAAAGGAGAAGGGCTATACTTGGGATTCTAATGGAAAAATATACAAGTAAACAGGTTAAACCAACTATACTCTGGAGTCCTTATATTGCATAATCTTAATCATTTCATCCAAACACGAAGAGGATGATCCAAAGTACACTCCTGATCTTACTGCAACAACTGATGTTGTTGTTGGCTGAATGAAAGACACTCAATGGTTTTTCCATCTTCAGTTTAAACAAACTTCCTGAGTTTTCATTCCATCTTCTGACAGTGACATCCTTAGATTGCAGTTGGGCAACAGTACTTAAAATAGATGGAAGAACAGTGAAGTGATTAAAATTTAAGAAAAAAGTCTTGCATGTTGTATTTTTTACTTTTTCATTCTTGGGAAAATATCCATCTAGGTCAAGGATCAAATTTTCACTGTTCTCACATGATGTGGCCATTATAGTTATTACATAACAGGATTCGAACTCATTATCTTCTATTCTAATACTATTTTCACATTAGCACCACAGTCATCTAATTTATAAACTTAATCTTTTAGATTAAATAGTTATGAGTTATGACACTAACCTTAATAAGAAACACCTAACCAAAAGGGAATCATGAAGTGATCAGTCAATGCAATCTCTGAAAAGAACAAGTCCAGAATATTTGGAGGACAGGAGGGGGTAGTCCATAAAAGAGAGCTAGTTTAACAATGGCATCGAGCAAAACCTTCGAAGAGAATCTATGGCTTCTCAAACATAGATTTTGACATGGACACAGCACTTGTTCAATGGTGGATTATCTCACAAAAGCAACAATAGCTCATCAATCAGATTTTTCTGTTTCCATTTCTTTTTTCCAAACTAGATGGTGTTTGTAGAGGTCCTAACTTTTAGATCAAAAAGCAGTTCCTTATCTTAGGCACTGATGTACAATTCTTTTCATTGGTCTAATGAAGGCTCTTTAGTTGTTGCTAAAAAAAAGGAAATTTTTTTAATAAAAAAAGGGAAAAGAAAGAAAGAATGGTCCCCTTTGATCAAAGAATGGATATCTTGTTCATAATTTTTATTTTTGGTGTCTGCTCACATCATCATTAGCATGGGGTCATAACCAATGAAATTAGTCTTCTTTATGATATTTATGACGCATAAGATTGCAGTTTTTGCGCATCATCTAGAAAATAGAATATTTATGTTCTATAATACACAAATTAAGTATGGCTTTCAACCTCTTTCAATGTGCCAAACATTAACCTATAATAACAACTACAGCATTAATGTTGTCTCATGAAATTTCAAAACCAACAAAATATTTTGTACTATTTCACAGGAATTGGAATTGGCTGTCATTTCCTAATGAAAACCACCGGCAACATCTTCAGCGTGGACTGCTTATCCTCCTTATTATCTAGCAACATAGCTCAACAGCATGAGTTAAGCGACGGACAACTTCAGCCATTGTTGGTCGTTTTATAGATTCTAAGTCTACGCATTGTGCTGCTATGGATGCCATTTCTGCCAATGCCTTCATCTCGACTGGGGTTGGCTCTGGCATGTTTTTAGCCAGAGCACTTTTAATTGCCCCTTGGCTGATTAATGGAACGATAGCTTCAACCACATGGCATCTACAGCCGTGCTCATCCCAAAATGTAGGCCTGCTCCCAGATAGCAACTCGAGCAATAAAACACCAAAGCCATACATATCACTCTTTGTTGTCAACCTCCTAGATGAATAATACTCTGGAGCAATATAACCAACTGTGCCAACAAGACGGGTATCTGATGCATCATCATCAGTCGTAAGTCTGGACAATCCAAAATCAGTAATTTTAGCTGTCCAATTTGAATCCAGCAATATATTTGACACCTTCAGATCTCCATGTATAATAGCAATTGATGTTCCGCAATGCAAATAATTAATTCCTAAAGCAACTTCAAGTGCCAATCTGAGGCGATATGGCCATGACATTAAAGTTGGGCTTCCAATGCCGTGAAGATGTCTATCAAGCGAGCCATTATGCGTGTATTCGTATACCAACATCTTTTCATGACCTTCTTCAAGATATCCAATAAAGCGGACAATATTTTTATGTTTCATTTGACTGAGGATTTTCAACTCAGTTACGAATGCCCTGTCCTGAGAGGGATCATGTGATGGAAAGCCCCTCCCAGCACGCTTGACAGCAACATTTGTCCCATCATCCAAAATTGCATGATATACAGAGCCAAATCCACCTAGTCCAATCTTATTATCTGCAGAGAAATTATTAGTGGCACGGCGTAGTTCTTCAAAAGAAAATCGCTTGATCCCCTGCATATACAATCAGAAGGAAATTAGCATACTGAAGAACCTTTGAAGTAAATTATCATCTATAAGGAAGCACCGTACCGAGATCTCAAAGTCAAACTGTCCGTTCAGGTCTGCCCTGAGTTCTTTAACATGATCCTTTTGCCATCTTCTCTTTTCACCAGTATTACCCTTTTGTCTTTTCTTGCACCATGAAACCACATTTATCTTTGAAAAGATACTTTTGAATTTCATGCACTGCATCTTCAATGTAGCCTCAGAAGATGATTCCAATATAGAAAAAGAAGGTCCAATTGTGTCAAATTGATCATGAATAGAACTCTGTCCACTATATGTAAATCTTCTCCTCCTATATCTAACCATCTTAAGTTGGTTGAGAGGTATTCAGGACATCCAGAGATATGCAGGTCATGAACTAAAATAATTCGAAGCTTTGTCATTTTCTTAATAGCCTTACTGCTTTCAAAGATCTCCTCTGGCTCTAGCATGTCTAACTTTATGCCTTCAACAGCATTTGTACCCTAGAGGAAATAGAAAAGGCGGTCAGTACAAGGAAGATAGAGTTTTCACAACTTGTTCTAGAAAAAGCACCACGAGAGATAACAGAAATCAACAATGTTTACTAACTCACAGAATTTTCCTTTAGCACTCGCATAACGTCCTCATGATACCATAGTCTACTACGCATGCCAGGATTTTCTGGGGATTCTTGGTAGACAATCTTTCTACCAAATTCTTGGATCACCTCATGCATCCATATCTTGTTTGATTCAATGTAAATTAAGGACCTCTCCTGAAGAATCTCAAGGCCACTTTCTGGATAAAAGTTACAGCGGTCTAGCATTTGGTGACATAGCTATCTCTTCTCCTTTAAAAAAGCATGCAATGTCAAGAAAGATGGCCTTTTCATGAGCCTCAAGCCCATCAAAACTAATTTGCAGTATCTTATCTACTCCTCCTTGAGGCCTTTGTTTCAAACTATCTAACACTCGGTCCCACTCTTGCCTAGTCTTACCGTTTAGGAAAGAGCCCAAACCATCAGAGCTAAGGGAAGCCCTTTCGCATAATTTGTCAATTGGAATGCCATGAGCTCATAATCTATCTTAGGAGATGGCCTTTGGAAAGCCTTAAAACTGAAAAGTTGAAGAGCATCATTATAATTCAGTGGAAGCACCTTGTAAATTTCAGCATCCTTGGCAACTAGACTCTTTTCATTTTGAGTTGTTATAATGATTGTGCTTCCTTTACTGAACCATTCACCTCCACCAGTTAAATTCTGTATCTGGTCCAAATGATCAACGTCATCAAGAATTAATAGTATCCTTTTATCCTGAAGCATACCCCCTACTAATTTCGCACCAGCATTTATGTAGCCCACCTTTATGCTTGTATCCCCCAAAGTGTCATGGAGAAGGGCTTCTTGCAATTTTATCAGGCCAAATTGCCTTGAAGTTTCCCTTACATCGCTAGAAAGCTACTGCCTTCAAATTGATCAGCAAGCTGGTTATACACAGCTTTAGCAATAGTTGTCTTCCCAATTCCACCGGGACCACAGATTGTCACCATACGGACTCTGTCATCATTAGTGTTCAATAGCATATTTATTGCATGTATATGTGTTTCCAGTCCCATTGGATGAGAAGCAACAGGTAGTTCTGACCGTCTTAATTTACTAGAGATCTCTTCAACAATTTTCTGGACAAGTTCAGCTTCAATTCTACAAAGTGCAAAAGATAAAACAATAAGAATGCACGTGTCCTGAATATGAAAGAATAATCATGTAGGGAAAATGATAAACTTCTACTGTTATTGCATTGTGGATCCATTTACTCTGGATGAGGTAGAGAAAACTATCTAAGGTTAATTCCTGCCAGAGTGATGCTTCATTTACATTACTGGTTTGTTTAGACGCTATTGGATATTACTGAAGGCTGAAACATTCATCTCTAGTACCTAAGACTATGATTTCATATTAGTTTTAATAGAATTCGACTACCTATTCTGGTTTTAAATGAGATTGAAAGGATGCAATGGAATGGGTGGGAATGGGGAATAACCAATCCATTCTAATATTTGGAAATCACGAATAGACTACGTATTTCATGTATATAGCATAAGTACTTTAGTAATAGTTAAAATATATTATGAAGGCAGAATAAATTCGCGATCTTACTTTGAGAAGGCAAATTGAATTTTCTTTTAAAGCCAAAATTATCGATTCCAATGGACCACAATTTCAGTGGAACCTGGAACCACAGTCCCATTCTGGATCCACTTTTGTGTAGCAAAGATAAATGTGGTAAAATACTAGTTCTCATAAATTGTCCACAGAGAAAGCACACAAAGTGAATGATTAAAAAACAGATAAAACTGTAAGGCTGAGGCAATTACACATTTTGGTTTAAATGCCATCCTGCTAAGTTAGCTGCTTCACGTAAAGCCATTCTCCACCTGTCGACCTTCTCAGGATCATCCCTGAAATCCATGTCCAGTTTTGCAAAAACCTCCTGGAACATCCCTGTCTGTTTCCGCATTTGAGAGGGATCAACACGGTAGAAAACAGGACGGACCAGCTGTCCTCGAGAGTCCTTGCACTGAAGGATTTTGACAACCTCATCCAAACACCAGGTGGAGGAAGCAAAGTTTGGAGAGAAGACAATGATGGCAATTCTAGAGGTTTCAATGGCTTGTACAAGAGAAAAAGAGATGGTGTCTCCTCTACGTAGGTTGTCATCGATGAATGTCTTGATGTTGCACCTCTTGAGTGCATAGTGAAGGTGGCTGATGAAATTGTTGCGTGTGTCTTCTCCTCTGAAGCTTAGGAAGACGTCGTAGGTCCATCTGGCTCCGGTTGTTGTCATTTCTCTTCTCCGGGGATATGCTAGCCTGAGCAGCCGGTCCTTGCTTGGCCTAAGAATTCATAACTACAGGAGACTTTCTTGGCTGTGCGAACAGAGGGTTTTATTTGAATAGGGAGCGTGAGTTGCGGTTGACTAACAGTTTAAGGGTCTGTTTTCGGTGGTATTTTTTATCGTATTTATATTTATATTTGTATTAAAACGATATATGTAAATATATTTTATTTATATTTATATTTTATCATATTTTTTTTTTATGAGAATTATAAATTATTTTTATTTTTTATAAATAATTTATTATAAAAAAATTAAAAAATAATAACTTTATCTGATAAAAAGCACTAACCAAACAGTCCTGCAACGCCTAGTTCATTTCAACGTTAGGGGGCTAGATATTATTGCCTGCCTCAATCGTTGACACATTAGTTCGTTCAAAGGGATAATAAAAGAAAAGTCAACATTCGTTTTTAGATTATTTTTTATTCGAGATTTATGTATGTTATTTTTCAGTGGCACCTCAATCTCTAATGCCGGCCTAACACTTGTCAGGGAGTGATAGTGAATTACTTGTAAATGAAAAGTTAAAAATATAATTCCAAAATCAACAAAAAAATAAACTTATTTCATTTTTAGAATATTTTATCTTACTTTCTCCAGTTTAGAAATACGAAATACTCAGTGCTATTAATATGTTATGTTTCCTGGAGTAAAGGAGTAGAGGAGGTGTAAATACGAATGCAACTGGATATATGTCATTATAAAATATTCGATCCGTTTGAAGGAGTAAAAATCATATAGAGTCATGGGATGGTTTATACTTGATTCATTCGAATGAGTAAAACTTGTATAGAGCCATGAGATGGTTTTGAAAGAATTTTTGAAGGATTTAGACATTTAGGATTCTATAGGATTGATCTCGAATCATGATTATGATCGACCTACTAAAATAAAATAAATAATTAAAAAATCCAATTCAAACTCCAAAGAAAAATACATGGCTTAAAAAAGTAATCTAACTTTTCCTTGAATTCTTAGTTCTACTCTTAAAAAAAAATTATATTCCACTTTACAGTTTAATTTTATATAATTTAATTGAGTAATGAAACAAATTAAGATTGATAAGAGAGCAAAAAAATGAGAGACAAAGAACTAAAAGTAATGGAAAAAAGAATATTTTTGTACCTTTTTCCAATCCAAATTTATTTCAATCTTTTATTTTCACTTTTAATATAAAACAACTCAAGATGAAAATGAGAGAAGGAGTGGAAGTATTAGTCCGAGCGATCATGGAACATTGTTAGTCCAACCAATCATATTTAAGTAACGTTAAGCATATTGTAAACGACGAAATGCATTATAGATTCAGAAATGGAGGAATTGAGTCATCTCATGTCTTGTCTAAATTAAGTCTAACTTGAGGAGTCCTCTATCTAAATTTATATGTCAACATTATTATTTTATCATGTTCTACTATAATATATATTTTACATAGTTTATAAAGAGGTGAGCGAGTAATCCTATCGTATAGGGTACCCACCCAGACTCTACACGACTAGATAGGGTCCGGGTGGGTATTAAAAGTTAAAGGGTAGGGTTCGAGTATAAATTTTATGAAACCTGCTCTCATAGAGTAGGGTACAGGTATAGGGTTTTCATACTTTATACCCACCCTAGAACTTGTACTAGTACATATTTTAGAGTATATTATATCTATTCTATTAAATATTATGAAGCAATGTTAATATACACAAAATAAATAACAATACTCTATTTTTTATTTAACGATCATTTTTTATTCAAGATCATTATTTGCAAACTGATCATTTTTTATTCAAGATCATTATTTGCAAACTATCTTCCAAAAATTTTTACTATAGAAGAATTTGTACCATTTTATTTTGGAAACACTTGTAATTTTTATTTTAGAATGCCTATAATTGTATGCATATAGATGAGCTCCCAAATTATATAGATATGATATTTATCTTTTAGGACTAATTAATATGAAAATTACTCTAAAGTTTTTAATTTTAGAATCTGCTATAATTTCTACAATTTTGTTTAATATCATATAAGCGTGTTCGATAGATTTTTGTTATAAGTTTCAGCTTCCCCACATAAATAGATTATACACATTGCAAAACTCATGATATTAACAAATTACTTTTAAAATTCATTCCACATGTTATTTATAGTGAATATATGAAATTAAGATAGTTATAGATATTACATGATATCAAATACTATAAACCTGAAATTTATGAAAATAAGAAAAAAATAGATATTTCGTAAGTAAATCAATAGGTTCCATAAAGTACTTTATACCCCGTAGGTTTTATAGGGTATAAGGTAAAAGGTACAAGGTGGGTAAAAGATGTTATATGGTAATTTCTGGGTATCAAATCTAATACCCTCCAGCATACAGGATAAGGTACAGGTAGTACTTCATACACTACCCATCCTTTACCCGCTCACCCCTAGTTTATATAGTTATGGAATTATCACTGATTAATAACTTATAGAACGAATTCTATTTGGCCCCAAATTCCTAACCCACATAGTATAGTATATTTATATAAGATAGCATTAAATAAATGTGACTAATTTGAGAAAAAATCGAGTAAACATAAGATTTATATTTAGGAAAAAAAAAGATTTTATGTCTAGAGTTGATTATTATTCGAGTGTGTTATTTGATACTCATAATCTGAATCAACCGTTGAGAGCTTAAAAGTGTTAAACTATTAATCTTGATTTTTCATTGGACTTGCATAAGTGCAATAATAAATTCATTATTTTTTTGTTTAACTTACTAGTGTTTATATATAAGACATAATATGGATATATGAGTTTCAAGTCCATAAGAAAATCCGACATATTAAGAACTTAACTTCCAAGAGAAACTCAAAAAAATCAACAAGAAGATAGTCATGATTTGAACATTGATCTATCATTGACAATGATGAAGAAAAAATGGATAAATCATATTGGTGTTGCTAGAAAAATACATACCAAGAGTGGGAATAATATTTAAAACTAGGGAAGAAGCATATAATTTTTATAATCAATAGGATAAAGAAGTTGGATTTAGTATTCGATAAAGTAAGGCACATAAGGGTTCTAAAGATGAGTGGATATAACGTATTTTTTGTTTCTCATGTCAAGGCTTAAAGGAAAATGACAAAAGAAGGAGCAATGTTTAACATCATCGATAAGTGATGAGTTGTGGTTGTTTAGCCCAAATGAAAATACAGAAGCATGATAATCTTAAGTTCTAAATCATAAATTTTGTACCAAATCATAATATCCTTTACATTCTCCTTAGAAAAGGATGTTTTTAACTCACATAAGAATTTAAATTCCTTGCAACAAGTCGAACCTAACTAAAAGTTGTGGAATTGCTCCAAAAGCAAGCATTGAAATGATGTAAAGAATGATAGGAGGGCATGAAAATCTTAGATTTGTTCTTAAAGATTACAATAATTATTTACAAGTTAAAAGAAGCTAAAATATGAGAATAGGTGACAAGGGTGGGGTATTGGAATATATGCAAAACAAGCAATCCAGAGACTTAAGCTTTTCTTATGCCATACAAGTTGATGTTAATGATCTTATTACTAATATATTTTGGATTGATGGTTGAATGAAAACTAATTATGATTTCTTTAGTGATGTTGCTTATTTTGATGTGACATACAAAAAATATAAGGAAGGCAAACCATTTGCATTGTTTGTTGGTGTAAACTACCATAAACAAAGCGTTATATTTAAGGTTGCATTATTATATGATGAGTTGATTAATACATTCAAGTGATTATTCAATGCTTTTGTTGAAGTAATGTCTAGCAAAAAACCAAAAACTATCATCATTGATGAAGCCCCATCAATGGCAAAAGTATTAGTAGAAGTTTGGCTAGACACTAGAGATCATTTATGTGTATAGCATATGTACCAAAACGCTACAAAGCATTGAAGTCATGTGTTTGGAAAATTCAATACATTGCTAATCTTTTTAGCACAGGTATATTTGAGTATGACACAGTAGAGGATTTCACTAAAGCACGGCATGAGATGCTTCAAAAATATGATCTTTGTGAAAATACATGTTTGCAAAAACAATTTGAGATACAAGACAAATGGGCATTAGTTTAAGATCGAATGACATTTTGTGCTAATATGAAATCTAATCAAAGAAGTAAAAGGATGAACAATCATATTAAGAAGTATACTGGCTACAAATTTGACCTTTTGCAATTCTTTCCACATTTTGAAAGATTGGTAGATTGTAAACTTTATGAAGAGTTGAAAGCAAACTTCAAAGCTGGTCAAAGTACCCTTTACTTACCAAATAGAGTAAAATTCTTGAAGCACGTTGCACAACTGTCTACACTCCAAGATTATTTAAGATATTTCATGACGAGTTATGGGCTTGTGGCAAATATTAGATTTTGAGGTATGTAATATTTAGCTAATTAAATCAATAATTAAATATTAAAGTCACTCCTCCAAGAAGACCCCCTCATCAAAGTATCCATTTTGACTCGTATAATCTTTAAGTTAGTTGAAGTTGTAATAATTTCGAGTTTTGGAAATTTTATGTTCACATGCCCTAAAAGTTTATTGTTTTAAAAAATCAAGTATGTGCCTGAAAAATACATTCTAAAGAGATGGATAAAGGATGTAAGGATTAGATCTATAGTTACATATGACACACATGAAGCACAAGGTTCGAAGATAAACATTAAAGAACATTATAAGTGTTGGTTCCAAAAGAGTAACCAAAAGGGGGGGTGGATTGGTTGCTAAAAAATTTAAACTTGCTTTTTAGAAGTTTTAAACATAACCCTAATTTATTTATAATGTATGGCTTTGAATTGACTTTGTAAACACAATTATAAATAAACAACTAAGTAAATGCACAAAAATATAGAGTTGGGTAAGAGAAGTTTGTGCAAGGATTTATAGAGGTTCCACCTCATGCGCTAGTCCTCTCTTCCAGCTCCAAGTTGAGACCTGGTATTCCACACTGGTATGTTTCACCATATCTGTCACACCCCGCCCCCGCAGGCGACGGCGATGCGATGCCAGGGCAGGCAAACTTACCACTGGCCCCCTAGTGGTAATGGCCGACACCACCATTGTATCATGGTGACCCCAATCAATGCATGCCCCATAGGGTACCACGGGCACTATAGGTATTGTTACCCTCAGGAAGAGTTGAATCCAGTCTGCAGACTCTAGGATTCGAACCCCAGACCGCTCAATTGGTGAAAGGTGCTGCCTTTAGGCAGGCAAAAGCCTTAGAACTGGGGTTCGAATCCTAGAGTCTGCAGACTGATTCAACTCTGCCTGAGGGTAACAATACCTATAGTGCCCGTGGTACCCTATGGGGCATGCGTTGGTTGGGGTCACCATGATGCAATGGTGGTGTCGACCATTACCACTAGAGGGCCAGTGGTGGGTTTGCCTGCCCTGGCATCGCATCGCCGTCGCCTGCGGGGCGGGGAGTGTGACAATATCCAATAAAAAACAAGATTACAAATAGTGTCCTCAATTCACTCTATCAGACTTTATGCTAACACTTAGCCATATATGATCTTAGAGTCTACTTGTAATATAACTCTCACAAAGTAATCAAAAGAGAACGTAGAACAAAGAATTGAAAGATCCTCTCAAAGTTCGGTGCAAGTGAAATGTAAAAAAAATATATGTGTGTGTGTGTGTAGCAGAAATTTAGCACAGTGTAAGCTGAGTACTCTTTCAGTAAAAAGGAGCTTTTTTTTTCACTTGTTTTCTTTCTTGAACTCTTTTGATATTTATCTTCATAGCTTCTAACAGATAGAATTGGATAAAGCTGACCATTCTTGAAAAGATACTTTTCCTGATATTTTGCTTTGGCTGAGGTGATATCTTTTTATGTCTATCTCAAATTCAAATAGGTTTCTGATCGATTGCATGTTGTTAACAAAGTCTAAGGATAATATCTTCAAGGACTATTGATAATATCTTGATAAAAACAGCTTCTAGGTTTGCTTCAACTTAAATCAAAATCGTATAGTTATAAGATAGGAGTATATCTTGCTTATGATCTTTTTTTGAATTTTGAAAAACTTTTGCTCTTTAAATGTGGCTTTGTTTCTTTGAAAACATAAACTTCATGTAGACGAACTTTGTTTGACAAATTCCAACTGCATTTAGACTTGAAAATACATTTGGACATTGAATAGCCTGAACTTGCTATAAAAAGTTTAAATCTTTGAGATAAAGCTTTCATGGATCTTTAAATTGATATAATCTTAAAACCCCTTGGATATAATAACCAATTTGTGAACATTTTTAATGTATTACCTAAATACATTCTCTTTGGAGCTGAGCCCAATTGATGAAAGAATTGAAAATAAACTTGATGTGCAACTTGCTATTTGTATTTTTGCAAGCTTTGTTCATGTAGCAAATCTACTTTCGAGTTATCTTTTGAATGTTACTGTCTTCCTGACAAGTAGCAAGTCTACCTTTGAGTTGAACCTTTCTTTAATAAACTTCCTCAATAAACTTCTAAGTAGCTCAGATGATTAAACTAATTTTATCATATATATTTTTTTAACTTAAGAGTTGCATACTCAATAACTTAGTTAGTGATCTTCAAGCTTTTTGTTATCATCAAAACTATTATTAAGAGAACTTAATAATAAGATAATAAAGATTGTTAACTCATTTAGCAGTAAAAAGCTTCCTTGATAAATGATAAGAATATCATGGGAAGAATTTAGAATACTATGAAGGCTTCATAATTTCAACAAACCCATCAAGGAGGAGTCTATCTCATAGAGTAATTAATATAGGTTGCAACGTAAAATAAGAAAAAACCAAAAGTAAGAGTTGAAGTAGCACATCTACGAGAAAGAAAAGTGGCTTAAGAAAAGCCACCATACATAAGTATCAAGGATGGGTCTTTAAGGGGGGGTGTGGGGTTGGCTCAGTACCCCTTAGACCTAGGAAAAAATAATTTTTAAAATTATTTAAAAAAAAGAAATATATGCATATTATATATATATATATTATATAATAAAAAACAATATAAAATGAGAATAAGTATAGTCTAGTGGATAAATCTTTATTTTACATCTAAAGGTTATGGGTTCAATTCCCAATATTGCACTTTTTTTTTTTCAACAGCATTTATTACTCCCTCTCTCTAGCTTTTTTTTATTTAACATTAAATTCTTTTATTATAAAATTACATCTAAACTAAATTAAATTTTTTGTGAATAACTATTTTTTATTCAAAGTATACTACAAATAATAATTGCATTATTCGTATTACAAATAAATCATTTTGCACACTAATTATATAATTTAGTTATGAAAATAAACATGAATTATTGAATAGTTATCCATCAATGTATATTTTATAATCTTTTTGCTAAAAGCAATCATATTGCACACTAATTATATAGTTTGATTGGCAACATTTTTTTTCCTCCAATTAATGTTATGAAAATGAGCATGAATTATGACTAGATACCATAGCTATATATATTTTATAAGCTTTTTTTTAAAAGAGAAAACTTATATAGATATTAACTCTATATTGTTTATTAATAATTAATTTTCAAGTGGCATATATACAATCCTTACGAAATACATAAATACTCTTAATTCTTGTTTGAATGAATTTTTCCTGAAATTTGAAAAATATCACAATGAAATCATTAAATAAAGCTCTTATAAATAAATAATTTTAAGTTTAACTTAATTAAGGATCGACTCCTCAGATCACATGATCCTGTGTTCATCCCTGATAGATATGTAACTAAAACTATCATCATCATCATCCAGGTTCAACTAGTGACAAGTAGCAACCAAAATTATGGATTGCCTAACAATGATGATGTCTCAAGGCCATAATTGCAATCTTACTTGAAAATTTTTATTTTGTTATTTTCCTTGAAATATTATCATTTCTTTTCTTAGGATAAATATAATTTTTAACGATCAAGTTTTTATTCTTCTTTGCTATCTTCAATATTGGTTTAGTAATAATTATCTCATCTTAACAAAAATTTTATGTTTTAGGATTGAGAGTAAATTACAACAAGTATTCATTAAGTGATTATCATCCATCTTAAGTAAAATAAACAAATGGTTTACGGATTTTTTATGCATAAAATATTTTTTGTAGTTTTTATAGAGCTTAAATAAATATGTGATAAAGTTTTTTCATGGATGTGGCCATACAATATATATTTGTGTGTGTTTATAATCTTGTGTGCTTTCTATCAAGATAAACATGTATATAAAATTATATATGATGCTATTACATAAGTTTTTATGCAATATATTTATAAACTTAAGGTGAAAATGTGTAGAGAGAGTTTATGAATTGAAATTTTACTAGGGGACAAAAATAAAGTAAAAGGAAAAAGGAAAATTTATGAATCAAATTTATTAGTTTGTTATGGAAGAAAGGAGGTTTTTAACCTAATAGGTGGTCACAAAAATCAATCAACTATTTAACCTAACATAAGTTGGTTTCAACATATCTAATGCTACATGTCGCATCTTATTGTTAAGAATACAATGGAAACAACAATAAATGTTTTTTCAATGTGATGGATATGAGTGATAAATAAAATTAAGCTGTGGAAAAAATGTGCATGGACTATTTTAGCCAATGTGTGGGTTTGGTATGTTTGGGTCATTAAAGAATATTGAGTAGGGTGGTGTTTAATGGTTCTACGATTATTTTCTGGAGAAGATTAAGCAGCTTCTTCCAACTTAGTAAGGATGTAAGCTTGGTCCAATGAACTGGGTTGAAACATTTGTATTGGATGTTGAAGGGCTAGGTGTACGCAACAAAAGAAACAGCCTATGATGTGGTTTCCAAGTAATTGTACTAATGTAGTATGATACTCAAAGTCAACCAAATGCGCTTGCAACATACCTGTTTGTTATAGCTCTTTTAAATTAGGTATTGGGTCTTCATAAGCCTTCACTCCAAACCTCATCCTTTTGATAAAATCATTCCAACTCAAATGGCCATCGATATAATGCCCTTCATCGTCAAAATGATACCATTCAAGAGCCTTTTTCCTCTGAGTACATGGAAGCTACCCAAATATTCAATGCCTCTAAAGTCGTATCTAACTCAAATTTATCTATATCTTTAATAAGTTTAGCCCTTTAGATCTTCATCACGGAAAGTGAGAAATCTTTGCTATATAATGTGAGTAGGGCTACAAATGAGCTAAGTTGCTCACAAGCTACTAGAGCTAAGCGTGCTTTAGGCTTGACTCAACTTGAGCTTGGTTAATAAACGAGCCAAGCTCAAGTTTCGGTTTAGGCTCGCGAGTCGACTCGTGATCAAACTTGTGGACAAGCTCGTGAGAAGGCTCATTGACAAACTCGTAAAAATTTTTGTTAACAAATTTATGAGTTTTATATTTAGAATATACTAATTTATAATTAAAATAACAAAAATTAATTTCTATTTAATAGATATGTTTACCTAGTTGTTAAAATTATGAGTCAAATATACAATTATACGAGTTTATGATTTTATATGTTTTTTTAATTAAAATGGATGCAAAATTATTTAGATGCAGACTTTAAATAGAAACATGAATTCAGGTATACAACTCTACACATTTACGATTTTACTAATTTTCCACAATTTTGTATGATTCTATTGATTCTATACACTATAATGAGTAGTAAAATCATGATTTTGACAACCACATGGATATATATTTAGTAACTCTTATATATTTTTAGATTTGAAAAAAAATGAAAAATTGACTATTTAAATGAGTTAAGATCGAGCTTTAATTTCAAGTTCGTTAGATTCAATAAAAAGATCGGCGTGGCTTGAGTTTGATTTATAAACGAGCAGAACTCAAGCTCAAAATAAAGCTTGTTTAGCTAATAAATGAGATCAAGCTTAGATTTCAGGCTCGACAAAAAGCTCGGCTTGAGTTTGAACCAATAATTTTTAAATGAGCCGAGTTTAACCTTTCAAAAGTTTTATTTGGCTCGACTCATTTGCTTTCCTAAATATGAGTACAAATTTGATGAGTAACTCCATCCTGTGACTTGTTTCCAGTATTGATATTTTGCAATATATACCCATTTTGAGAAACCGTTGAACGGGAAGTTGAGGGACTGAAACTTAACTATGATTTTTTATATTGCTAAGAGATTATTGATCCTTAATAGCTTGAGGCGTTTCTATAAAAGTTATCACCTTAGCTTCATTTTTGTCCTGTTGCTTCTTCATGATAACCTTAACAAGATCTTCAAATCTTTTATGATATTTGCTTTTCCACCATTCGTGTAAGCTTTGATAACACTTGAAGCAAGGAAATCAAATCAACAAGAAAATTAAGGAAGAAGCATTCAAACACACACACAGAGGGAGCAAAAATATTTTGCCTATCTTGTAAATGTTTGTTACAAAATTTATAATGAGTATAATGATGTATGAGCCCATCCACAAATTCGACAAAAAAAAAAAATGTAAGGCGAAGAAATGTGTATATATATTTTCTTGTAAATCCGTGAAAGCATATATTTATAGTGAGTGAAATGATGAAAAGGTTTCATATGTTGATTCCACTTAATGGGATAAGGGTGCAATGTAATATTTATTATTAAGAAGTGGAATAGAAATGTAATAGGATTGTTATTTACTTTTTTTTTCTTTTAGTGAGAGTATTTAGGGAAAAAAAAAGCTATTGAATTGATATTTATAATTTCGAGTAGTGAATGATATTAAATATTCTTATGATAAAGATTTCTTATAACATTATCATATAGTAAACTACAATTAAATATCTTAATAACTCTTATACAAGGAATAAGATTGTACTAAAATAATTATTGAATAGGTAATAAATCTCCCCTATAACTAATTTTGCAAGATGTGCAATTCGCACATCATCCAATGTCTAATAAGCATGGATGAGATATTTGTCTATTTATCGATCCATCAATAACTTAATTACATTAATACAAAATACATGAAAGTACTTACATAAATACCGATACAAAATCGCATGTCATGCGATTTTTTCATTCTCATGAAATATACTAAATCTTTCTAGTTATAGTAAATTACATATTAAAGATATGGTTTTTAAACAAATCTTTATCAAGAAACTAATTCTGATAAAAAATCGATAGTTTAGTCATAAATTGATCAAACAGAATCGATATTAATATAATACAGATATGATATAGATAAGTTATCGATACTCATCTTATATAGATATGATATAAATAAAAATTCGATAATGATTTTTTCCTAAAATCAGTTCTCCTCACCCTTCCCCCCCGGCATGAACAAGATAAAGAATACGTTACTTTTAATGGTTTGGGGGCCTTAGCCTAAAGTTGAATGATTATTGCTAGGATAAGGAATGGAGAGGTAGTCTGGGAGTTGTGAACTCTTCAGTCAAGTCTTTGTTTTATTCTTATGTGGGTTTGCGACAATTCCAAAAGCGTGTCGCCAATTAGTGGCAATGTCATTATCATCCAGTTGGTTGGCTTGACAACGGCTTGGATAACACAAAAACTTCAATTTTCCATCACCGCCGTCCGGTTTGATAAGTGCCTTATATGTTTGTTATTAATAATGAATTTCCTTGGCGTTATTTACTCAAATTTTCATAACATGCTATCTATTATAAAAATTTGCGTAATGTTATGAATGAAATTGTTTATGATTTTGTGTTTTATTTTTAACTAAAATGAATGGAAAATTATTTAGGAGCAGACTTTAAATAGAAATATGAATTCAGATGTATAACTCTATACATTTACGATCTTACTAATTTTTCACGATTTTATATGATTTTATTGATTCTATACACTATAGTAAGTAGTAAAATCGTGATTTTGACAACCACATATATATATATATATATATATATTTATTTAGCAACTCTTATATATTATTTTTAGATTTGAAAAAATAAATGAAAAATGAACTATTTAAATGAGTCAAGATTGTGCTTTAATTTTAAGCTTGTTAGATTCAATAAAAAGCTCGGTACAGCTTGAGCTCGATTTATAAACGAGCTAAACTCAAGTTCAAAATAAAGCTTATTTAACTAAATGATCTAAGATCAAGCTTAGATTTCAGGCTCGATGAAAAGCTTGATAATTTTTAAATGAGCCGAGTTTAAGCTTTCAAAAGTTTTATTTGGCTCTACTTGTTTGCTATTCTAAACATGAGTAAAAATTTGATGAGTAACTCCATCTTGTGATTTGTTTCCAGTAGTCATATTTTGCAATATATTCCCATTTTGAGAAACCATTGAGCCAGAAGATGAGGTACTGAAACTTCACTATGATTTTGACATTGCTAAGAGATTATCGATCCTAATAGCTTGAAGCTTTTCCATAAAAGTTTTCACCCTGGCTTCATTTTTGTCCTATTGCTCCTGATAATAGCCTTAACAAGATCTTCAAATCTTTTATGATATTTGCTTTTCCACCATTCGTGTAAGCTTTGATACCACTTGAAGCAAGGAAATCAAATCAACAAGACAATTAAGCAAGAAGCATTCAAACACACATAGAGAGGGAGCAAAAATATTCTGCCTATCTTGTAATTGTTTGTTACAAATTTATATGAGTATAATGATGTATGAGCCCATTCACAAATTCGACAAAAAAAAAATGTAAGAAGAAGAAATGTGTATATATATTATCTTGTAAATCCAGGAAAGCATATATTTATAGTGAGTGAAATGATGAAAGAGGTTTCATATGTTTATTTCACTTGATGTGATAAGGGTGCAATGTAATATTTATTACTAAGAAGTCGAATAGAAATGTAATAGGATTATTATTTACTTGTTTTGTTATTTTAGTGAGGGTATTTAGGGAAAAAATGCTATTGAATTGCTATTTATAATTTCGAGTAGTGAATGTTATTCTATATTTCTTATGATAAAGATTTCTTGTAACATTATCATTATATAGTAAGTTGCAATTAAATATCTTAATAACTCTTATATAAGAAATAAGATTGTACTAAAATGATTATTAAATAGGTACTAAATCTCCCCTATAACTAATTTTGCAAGGATGTGCATATTCACACATCATCTAATGTCTAATAAGCATCGGATGAGATATTTGTCTATTTACCAATCCGCCTATAATTTAATTACACAAATACAAAATACAAGAAAGTAATTACATAAATACCAATACAAAATCGCATCATGCAATTTTTATCATTCTTGTGAAAATACTAAATCTTTCTATTTATAGTAAATTACATATTAAAGATATGATTTTACTTTCCATTTATAGCAAATTGTATCTTTAACATCAGATTTTGCAATGTTTAACATTTTTTTAAATTACGTGTTTTGCATGCAATTTCATTATAAAAAATTGAATTCACATTTCTAGTTGCAATATTGCATCGATATTTACATAATTAAAATTATGTGATTTGCACAGATACATGTTACACCTAACATTAAATATTCCTTTAAATAATATATATATTATTATATTGGACCTATTGCATTAAGTAATATTATATAAATTTGAACCTAAAAGGTCAAGGCCCTTTACCGGTCTATTAACCGAGCCTAAACCATTACTCGCTTTAACCTTGCCCAACTCGAGTGATATGTTAATGTCTCTCCACACACCAATCCAACAAACATATAACACTTCAGGCATGCTCACAGTTTCATGTTTAGCAAACTTCCCATGTAAACTTGCCTCACTTCCTTCGCCCTCTTGTTATTAACTATATGTTTGTTTCATTATTTGGATCATTTTGATATTATTTTTTCGCTGTTTTACAAGAATTTTTATCAAGAAATTAATACCAATTAAAAAAATAGTTTTAATCATAAACTAACCAAACAAAACCAATACTAATATGATATAAATATAATATAGATAAGTTATTGATTCTCATTTTATATAGATATGACATAAATAAAAAAAATCCGACAAAAATTCTATTCCAAAATTAAGGTTTTTTTTTTTTTACCCCTTATCTTTGGCAAGAACAAGATAAGGTTACTTTAATAGCAATGTCATTATCATCCAGATGGTCGGCTTGACAACGAAAAACTTCAAATTTTTCTTTATTTTTTTTTCCCAATGTACTTCAATTTGTCCATCACGGTTGTCAAGTTTGACAAGTGCCTTATATTTATATGAGTTATTAATAATGAATTTCCTTGCCATTATTTACTCAAATTTTCAAAACATACCATCTATTATAAAAATTAGAGTAATGTTGTGAATGAAATTGTTTATATTGTCACCGTATGTTCAATAAAATCATATATCGTTTGTAATTTTATCTAAAATTCGTTCAAGTACTCAAAAGTTCATAAATACTAGTGAAATTTATGATTTCACTTTAATTCACAAAATTACTTTGTAATTTATAAAAATACACAAAATATTTGTAATTTCATTTAATATTTCAATATCTCGTAACCCCACCTTACTAGGACTAGAAACAAATCAAATCAAAATTATACAATACTAAACTTGAACCCAACTCAAATTAAAATCTCAAAACTAGAGCTCAACTCAAACTCGACTTAAATTAATACATGATAAGCTTGAACCCAACTCGATTAGATTCAATTATTTTTATATAATTAATTAGACTAAAAATAAGTTAGGATTTAGGAATTAGGTGGAAATTTTAATTTGCATTATCTTAAAATATAATAAATGTGGACCATTAGATACGAAAGAGGAAAAAAAATGATACAAAAATAAGTTTTTGAATAAGAAAACACAAGGTGTATAATTTTTTTAAAATAAAAAAATATAAATATCAAGAATAAGCTCGTGAATATCAAGTCAAGTATTTTAAAACTAAAATTTCATAACTACTCGAGTAATTTGAATCTAAACCCAATTGCACTATTATTATATCAAATCTGAGTAGCTTGTGAGTAGCTTTACTCTCTCTCTCTCTCGACCAGGAAAAAACCCCAACCCCCAACAAAAAAAATAATAATAATTTTTCATAATACTGAACTAAACATAGGTTACTATACAATAATTGATTTATGAAAATATTTGAGGTTGAGCTCTTTTTATGGTATTGGAAAAAACCTAGAATTTTTTATTTGTTTTATTTGATAGTACATTAATATTAGAAATGGACAAATATAAAATGTTATAATAAAGACATTAAACTAATGCAACCACCATTATCTTATTTTAACCACTCTAATCTGATCTCCACCATTACTGCCATCATCACCACCAATACAACACTAACAACCAGTTTCCATCAATGTTATCACAAACCTACCATTAAATTATAATCAATGCCACTAACTATAATATTTATGCATGACAATATAAGAGTGTAACTATCAAAACATAATATTTTGTATTTGTTAAGGCTAATGCTATAACCATTTGATTTAAAAGTTTAACTTAATGATATGGAGCATATTATTATATTTTGAGGTTAGAGTTGTTTTAATGAGTGCACAAAATTCAAACTTATGGTCTTTCTATTCCGATACCATGTTCAAGTCTACATCATAACTATATAATTTAAAAGTTTGAGTTTATAAATATGATATAAGTTATTATATTTATGAGGGATTTGCAAATTACCCCTCTCCCCTCCGAATTCTTACTGAGGTGTGAATTCACCTTCTCAACTTCCCAAGTAAGCTTTTTGACCCCTTAAACTTTCAAAAATTAGTATAGTTGAGGTAGTTAAAATTTTCCATGAATTTAGAGGAGTGGTAAAGCCACATATAGATGATAGTTTAAGGGTTGAATCTTCACATAGGTGGTGAAAGTTCAAGGGAGTAAATTGCAACTTCCCCCTTTTGTTTTAATGGAAAATGTTAAGTGCCCTAACCATACTAATTTTTGAAAATTTAAAAAGTCATAAAGCTTTTCAAAGTTGAAGGAGTGAATATGAACTTAGGTAAAAGTTTAGAGCAATAACTTACAATTTCCCCTATATTTATTATGTAATAATATTGTTTAGTAATTCTTATACCATATTGTTGTACTGAATAATATTGCTCAGTTTTCATTATTTTGCCAAATTTTTTCAACTGAACGTTGCCTTAATATAACATGGTTCATGTATTCGATAAACCCAAACCAATATTTTTAGACATAAAATATCCTTAGAATAATATATATGAAATAGGGGATAAAAATAGAATATGAACATATCTTATACATGGATGCTTTCAATGCCTACCAATTTTTTAAAAAACAAAAAATTACCAAAATATAAACAAGATAATTCTAACTACCTAATTACTAATGCTAAATCGTGTGTATAATACACAATTCATAGTTTTACAAAAGAACCGCACTTTAAAAATGTGATTTAGCAAAACTTCTACAGCGCTAAATTGTATCTCCAAAATGCGATTTATACTTGTCCTTAATGAATTGCGTATATTAGATGCGATTCACCGTCAATCGTGTGTCAAATAAACAATTCGCCAAAGTATTCAATTTAAATTAGTATATAAATCCCATGTGTAACATGCGATTCATATATTAACATGTGAGAGTTGCATCTTATTTATGCAACTCATATGCTAACAATAGAATCATTTACAATAGATGTGACTCATATGAACAATAGATGTGATTTTGCATTGGTATTTTGGTAACTAATTTAATGCAATTTGTATTTGTATAATTTTTATTTGGGCGGATCGATAATCATACAATTTTTTCTCTTATACATACTCAAAAATGATTTACAACTAACTCATTATAACTTAAAAAAAGGGGAAATGCAAATAATTTTCTTAACTTTGACTTAGGTGTGAATACACCATTAAACTTTAAATGTTGCAAATTACTTTGATAAATTGGCAAATAACCTTTAAAAGTTTGAAAATGATCCTCCTAAACTTTATCTTTAGTGAAAAAACACTCAAAGCTGTAAAAGTGCGTTGTAACACTTATTAAACTTTGATATTTGTGATTTTTTTATTAAACTAAAGATCAAGTTTGTCCATTATTTTATCTATTTATTAAAGCTTATAAAGATTATTTGCAACATTTAAAAGTTTCAAAAAGTATTTAGGTCAAATTATAGAAGGGTGTTTGTAATTTCCCTTAAAAATATTTTAAGCTTAGTGTAATTTATTTTGTCGCAAAATTTCAGGTTAATCTGCAATAGGAAATCGCAAGTGCCATACATTTTTCCAAAATCCGAATTGCGTATCACTTAAGATTAAAATTGTCCATAAATCCCTATCATTATCATGTGCACTTTATTTCTAAGTGCATGCTGTCTCAATCAACTATACGTAGCAGATGGTGGCCTCCGCACTAGCCTCATAAGAAATTGAAGATATTCAAACATTTAGTATTGTTAATTCAAGATTCTTTAATCTCCATACATCATCCTCGTAGAAAATTGACGTTGAAAGAGTCTCAAATGAGAAGGGGGAATGAATCGAATTCGATAAAACAAACAGCCAGAGCTAATTCTTTATTGCTTTGGTGATAGATTTGATGGTTCATCGAATTGGGATATCGGACAAAATTTTAGGTAAGATAAAGACCCAGAAAGGTGAATCACCTGACAACGTTTGGCTGGCTTTGGTAGCCACCCCACCCCACGCATGCTGCTGATTGGAGCCGGCAGTTGACAATAGCAGATCGCATTGCCCTCACAAACACATTTAAAAAAAAAAACTCGTATGGGAAAATTTGCTTTCAAAGAAAAGATAATCCATCAACTAGCGGATTAGTTAATTTTTATTTAGAACAGAGGGCTTCAATACCAAAATGAAAAAATAAAAAATTGTTATATTTTGAAACTTTATGTATTTGTACTTACAAACTTTTGGAGATCATATATAGTAATTAACTGAGATAGTTAATTACAAACATTTTCAAAAATTAGATGGTGTATTATAAAATTTGGCAAAGGTTCATTTAGTTATTTGTAAAAATAGATAAAGCATACGGGTCAAATTAATATTTTTTTAAGCTGAAAAAAATTTAATATTTTTAATTTTCAAGTAGTTAATCATAAAAAATAAATAAAATTTAATTATGAAATTTGATATTTACCTTTTCTAAGCCCCAAAATTAAATAGGTTATCCTAGAGAAGAAATAGGAGGGAGAAATTTACCTTAAAATTTAGTCAAACATTTTGCATATACTAAAAATAAATATGAAAATGATCCTATTAAGTATTAAGGATGCAATCTGGAAACTTATTATAAATTTCAGGATTAATTATAATGTTAGAAAAAATAAATGCATAGGAAAGTGGGAAACTTCCTTATTTGACTTGTTAACAAGTGCATCATTGGCAATTTCCTAGTAAATATATTATTTACCGAGCTAGACAATCCTGTAGTATTCTGCCGTGAACAATAGAACCACCGAACAAGCATCGACTCTAAAAAAACCAAAAACAGACATGGCAGAGAGTCCAGTTACCTATTTGCTGAGCAAGCTTGTAAACTTTCTTGAGAATGAGATGCAATTTATAAGAGATGGCAAGGAAGAACTGATTCGTATTAGAGGTGATTTGGAGTGCATTAGTGCCTTCCTGAGGGTCGCAGATTCACTGGAGGAGCGAGATGAGGAAGTCGGTATATGGGTTAAGCAGCTAAGAGAGGCTGCATATGATATTGAAGCTGTTCTTGATGAGTATCAACTTCTGGTTCATGGTAAGAGTCAGGGCTGTGATAGTGTTCTCCAGACGATGTCTTACTATGTTGGTAGCTTGAGAGCTCATGTAAGAGACATCTGGTCTAAAATCAGCATCCCTGAAGGTCACTGGAGACCGTGGTACAAGAAGACTGATTCAGAAGGGAGTTCAAGTTCCTCCTGTCTGAAAGGTACACAGCGAGATTCAAAGGAAGGAGGAGTTGTGTCGGATGAGATTCGCTTTCTGGGGATTGAAGAACCAAAAAAGCAGCTGGCAAATTGGCTGCTTAGGGTCTTCCTGAACAGGAAGTAATCTCAGTTGTTGGAATGGCTGGATTGGGGAAAACAACCTTGGTAAAACAAGTCTACAATGATAGTGATGTGGTTAAGAGATTTACGATACGTGCTTGGATTACTCTTTCTCCATCTTCAAAGATAGAGGAAATCCTCAAGGAGCTGCTCCGACAAATTTCCAGACAGATCAGGAAAGTCATTCCTGGCAGTGGGAGCAACACAGGTTTGCTGAAAATGATGATCAAACACATCCTTCACAATAGGAGATACCTGATTGTTGTTGATGATGTGCAGCATCCAGACATGTGGCATGCTGTGAGACAGGCTTTATCAATAAATCAACATGGTAGTCGTGTCATGCTGATCACAAGCAATGCAAATTTAGCATCTACACCATGTGACATGGAGTTTGTGGGAAAGGTCTATGTAATGCAGCCTCTGCCTAAAGAGATTTCATGGAAGCTATTCTGCAAGAAGACATTTCAGGGCGATTCATGCCCTCCTCACCTGGAAAAGATATGCAAACATATTGTGGAAAAGTGTGACGGGTCACCCCTTGCAATCCTTGCAATCAGTGGTGTCTTGGCTGCAAAAGACAGGCACAGGTTAGACCAGTGGGATCTAATCCACCGCAGCCTTTCTACCCAAAACAATGTCCATGATCGGCTCCAAAACTTGAAGAATATACTTGTATTCAGTTTTGATGATTTGCCTGACCACCTCAAACCTTGTTTCTTATACTTGAGTGTGTTCCCTGAAGTCTATGAAGTCAAAAAGACTAGGTTGCTTAGACTGTGGATGGCAGAAGGATTTGTTGACTCAAAAGAAGGTAACACATTAGAAGAAGTTGCAGAAGACTATCTGCATCAACTTTTTGATAGAAACCTTATGCAAATGGAAGAAATGACTCTCGATGGAAGGATTCCAATGTGTTGCACCCATAACCTTTTGCGAGAAATAATTACTTCCATATCAAGAGATCAAAACTTTGCAGCAATAGCTGATGGACAATCACAATGGCCAGAAAGTATAGGTCGCTTATCTATGCATGGAAACACCCAAATTATTCAGGAGAATAGGTCACTTTCTGAGCTCTACTCCTTGTTTATGTTTGGCATAGATAAGGCATCCATAAAAAGAGTGTTACTTTGTGGTTTTACATCTCTCAATGTCTTAGACTTAGAAGATGCCCCACTAAAAAGATTTCCAGAACAGATAACTGGCATCTTCACTCTGAGATTTTTAAGCTTCAGGTCCACCAAGATTGACACAATTCCCAGTTCAATAGGGAACCTTCAAAACTTGGAGACATTGGATCTTAGGTATACTAATGTCACTGAACTTCCTATTGAAATCATGAAGCTCCAACGACTTTGCCATCTTCTTCTATATCGTTACCAAACTGTGGGTTATGTCCACTCGAAATATGGTTTCAAGACCCATGCAGATATCGGTGCTTTACAGTGCTTACAAAGTCTCAGCCACATTGAAGCAACTAATGGCCTTATACTGGCAGATATTGGGAAGTTGATACAACTAAGGAGATTAGGCATTCTAAAGTTGAAGGAGAAAGATGGAAAGAGGTTGTGCACATCCATTGAGAAATTGATTAACCTGCGCTCATTGACTATTAGTTCACTAGATGAGGATGAAGTCATTGACATCCAACACCTTTCTTCTCCACCTCCACAGCTTCAACGTTTGTACTTGTCAGGCCGTATGGAGACACTACCAAATTGGATATCCAATCTCCATGGACTCACTAGATTACATCTAAGATGGTGCCGCTTGAATGATGATCCAATCGTCTTATTTGAAAATTTGCCAAATCTTGTGCATCTTGAGCTATCTCATGTTTATGCTTGGAGAAAACTACGCTTTCAAGCCAAGGGATTTAAGAAGCTTAAGACCTTAGGTCTTGATTTATTTGATGAGCTAAATTTGATAGAGGTAGAGAAAGGAGCAATGCCTTCTCTTGAGATTTTAATAATTCGGAGATGCAAGCAGTTACATGATGTGCCATCAGGCATTGAGTATCTGAGCAAGCTGAAGGTGCTGGAGTTTTTTGACATGTCTGATGAACTGGTTAGGAAACTAATGGAACAGAAAGTTGATTACCAAAGGGTGGCACACATTCCAGTACTCCGTTGTTCCTACTGGACAGACAAAGGCTGGGAAGTTAAATTTGTAGAGAGACTATATGATATGTCTGATGAGTTTCAAGTCCCAATCCACCATGAGAATGGTGGTTTCAGTAGTATGTTTAATAAGATATCTTGCAGTGTTAAGGACTTAAAGGTTCATTACAGAATCATGTCTGACATCAAAAGCATTGGTGCCAGACTCAATAACATCTGTGAAAGGCATAGCAAGTTGCAGCGCAAGTTTAAAAAAGTAAAAAAAATTCGGAGACAGCCCTTCGCAGAAAAAGGATGGGAGGACAATCGAGGAAATACCCTTCTTTTGGAGAAAGCTGATCTGGTGGGAATAGAGGAGCCAAAAGAGAAGGTGATGGAGTTGGTGGTCAGGGGATCTCTCAAACGGGAAGTACTGCCTGTGGTGGGGATGGGAGGCTTGGGGAAAACTACCTTGGTGAAGCAAGTCTATGATGATCCTCTTGTGAAGAAGAATTTCCAGGTACGTGCATGGGTCACCCTTTCTCCATCTTTGAAGGCAGAAGAGCCACTCAAGGATATAATACGGCAAATTGCCTGCAGAGCAAGCCATATCCGATTATTCCCTAGAGACATAAATCGTCTAACCAGTTACCAGTTGAAAATCACTATCAAGGGGCTGCTTCAGGGAAAACGTTACCTAATTGTTCTTGATGATATCTGGCACATTGACAGATGGGATGCCATCAAATATGCATTACCCAACAACAAATTAGGTAGCAGAGTAATTCTTACCACAAGAATTGGTAGTCTAGCATCTGCAGCAACTTCCTCAGAATTCTTTGGAACTGTTTACAACCTACAGCCTCTTCCTCCAGAGAGTTCTTGGAAGCTTTTCTGTAAGAAAACATTTCAAGGTAATTCATGCCCTCCTCATCTTGAGGAGATATGCAAATATATTTTACACAAGTGTGAGGGCTTGCCACTTCTATTGTAGCTGTCAGTGGACTTTTGGCAACAAAAGACAAGCACCAAATAGATGAATGGCACCTAGTTCAACAGAGCATTCGATCTGAAATAAACAGCAATAATATTTTCAAGAATCTGAAGGAAGTGCTTTCACTTAGCTTTAATGATTTGCCGTACTACCTAAAGTCGTGTTTTTTGCACATGACTGTGTTTCCTGAAGGTTCTGAAATACAACGTATCAAGATAATCCGATTGTGGATAGCAGAAGGGTTTGTTGAAGCAAAAGAAGGAAAGACAATGGAAGAAGTGGCAAATGATTACCTTATTGCACTCTTAGACAGAAATCTTGTCCAAGTGGTGGATATGACCAGTGATGGAAGGGTCAGAGCATGCCGTATCCACAATGTTTTCCTTGAATTAATGAGCTCCAAATCAAGGAACACAAATTTTGCTGCTGTAGCTGATGAACGATACTCAACATGGACTGGTAGAGTTCGAAGGCTATCAATGCATGGCAAAGTGCGTGATGTTCCAGATCGTGGATCACTCTCTCAGCTCCGCTCCTTATTCATGTTTGGAGTAGACAAAGAATCTATGTATAAGGCGCTGCACCATGAGGTGAAATTGCTCCGCATTCTAGATATGGAGGCTGCTCCATTGAAGAGGTTTCCATCTCAGGTTTTTGACATGCTGCTACTGAGGTATTTGAGCTTGAGATACACCGAAGTAGATATTGTACCAGGTTCAATTGGGAGGCTTCAGAATCTAGAGACCTTGGATCTTAAGCATACAAATGTCACTAAATTGCCAACTGAGATAGCAAAGCTCCAGCGACTGAGGCATCTACTTGTATATCGTTATGAAATTATGTCTTACACCCACTTCAAATATGGATTTAAGACTTTTGCTGAAATTGGTGCTCTGACATCTTTGCAAAAGCTGTGCTATGTGGAGGCAGATGGGGAAAGAAGTAGATTCATAATAATGCAGATTGGGAAACTGACCCAGTTAAGAAGGCTGTGCATCCTAAAGTTGAAAGCAGAAGATGGAAAGAAACTCTGTTTAGCAATTTCAAACCTAAATAGCCTTCTCAGCTTGAATGTTTCTGCATCAGATGACGAAGTCATTGATCTGAACCACCTTTCTTGTCCACCTCCATTGCTTCAAAGGATCTACTTGACCGGCCGTCTGGAGACATTGCCCCACTGGATGTCCAGACTCCATAGCCTCATCCAAATTCACCTCAAAAGATGCAGGATGAAGGATGATCCAGTTGAATTACTCCAAAATTTGCCCAATCTTGTACGTCTTGAGTTAATTCAGGTTTATGAATGGAAAGTGCTGCGATTTAAGAATGGGAGTTTTAAGAAGCTTAAGATTTTGGGGCTTGACCAGTTTGACGAGCTGAGGTGTATTGAGGTGGAGAAAGGTGCAATGCCTTATCTTGAGAAGTTGATGATCCAGAGATGCAGAATGTTGCAGGATTTGCCTTTAGGCATTGAGCATCTAACCAACCTCAAAGCCCTTGAGTTTTTTGACATGCCAGATGAATTGGTGAATAAACTTAAGCAGGTTGATCAAAATGAAGAATATCAGAAAGTTGCACATATTCCCGAACTCTATTATGGCTACTGGACAGATGCAGGGTGGGATGTGCAGTCTGTGGATAGGTCAGGAGACGACGACAGTTCCTCTCGTCCGCAGACAAGTATGAGATCCATTGAGTTTCCTCCTTGCTGGAAGTAACATTTTCACTTGTATCTACTATCTATTGAATTACCATTTTGCTTCTGTCTTTCTCCTTCTGATACTATGTGGCTCTTGGACTCATTCTTGGTTGCTGTACCTTACATTACTTGCATACTACAAATGTTCCGACAAGAAACATTACGCTGAAAACCATCATTTGCAAGTTTCACAATTTACCTTCTTTCTAATAATTTCATAGGATAGTATTATGAAAGAAAGTATGCAACCATCACTGCTTTGGTCCTGTTAATGATGAACTTGCCTTTGAGTAACAATGTATTAGTATCTTATATCACATGGCAAGTTTTACACTTTTGAAGATCCAGTTGTCATTAGCTAAGGTCTGGTATCTGAAGATATTTGTTCTTCATTTCTCACATAGAATGAACCCGAGGCATTTGTTAAGGCATTAAAAAAAAAGTTTTCCACACTTTCCAGTGTTTATTCAATTTACCAATTGTCTCAAATTATTGATGTCCATGAACGAAGTGGAAGTAATTACCCCTGCTGAGCTGCCTTGGCCTTTCCTTTCTTCGACATGATCTGCACCATCCTGGTGTCTGAAGACAAACTAGTTTTTATCATGCGCCACCACCACCCCAACATTCAGTCCACTTCCTTTTACTACTTACCATCCCAGGAGCTGGAACTTCACCAAGCTCACTGAAGACACAGAACCACTAAGTCAGTCTCTTATTGGAATTTTCTATCTTTAGATTCTTTGATAGATGGTGCAGTTGTTGGATGCAGCTGAGACAAAATCAGCCAGGTAAGGAATAAAATTTATGGCTTGTAAAATTTACTGCTTTGGGTGTAGTTTGTTAATTGCAGATTCTCTAGGTGATCAGTTTAGGAAGACATGGCTTGGAATGGTTCTTTAGACACTAGGAGAAAGCAGGCCCTGCAATTAGAGAAAAGTTTGACTAGATAATACATGCTACATGTACATACAATTAACGCTATGTGTAATTACCAATTATATTAACACATAGTAATGACAGTGGGTAGTTTGTTTGACTTATATCTGCATTTAATAAATGGGGCCAGTGGGCTGCAACAGCGTCCGACCTTTTACCTAGGGATCTATGTGTTGAGTTGGAAGAACATCACACAAAGGAACCTGTACATAGCTTTTCTTATTCAGAGAGGACCTTTGAAAGGGCTTCTGGGTGCAGGATCCAGGAAATTTTTATTTCGTTTGAAGAAGAAACCGTGGCATCTGGAGGTATAGCCCAAGTTCACAAAGCAGTTTTAAGATGCAGATACCCTGGCGAACGAATAAAGCCCATTGTTGTTGCTGTGAAAGTTACCTTATGATCATAAATTCTGTTGCCAAATTATCAAAGTTTATTCCAACTTTACAACAAATTTGCAGTTTTCATGATGTCCCAAGTTGATCCTGCTTGGAGACTGTTCGTTTGAGTCGTTACACCAGTAACTTATGCGATGTTTCATTTTCCAAAGCCTCTTTATCTGCTGGTTCACCCAGCTATCTTGGTGGAAACGTGCGGGGGAAAGTGTCACTTACTATGTCGAGAAAATTATCAATAAATATAAAAGAAGAATAGCGAAGAAATTAATAAGAAACAAGACCCGCAGAAAATAAACACCTCTAGTGGATCAAAATCCATGCCACAACATCTTGTTTCGGCATTTCATCAAACATTTGCACTGCACCATCCAAGCTCCTACACTTGACATAAAATACCTCCAATGGATTTCATAAATACATCCTATTGTTTATCATTTGACAATGAACTGCTTTTCCTTAACTAAAGCATCCTCCTTGACCACAGATTCTCGAAATCCTGTAAAAGGTCATCACCATCTCAGTTTTTTTATGACTGCTCTGCTCGTAACATAACTTTCGTGTCGTGCTAATACACACACACATACACGCGTTCCATGTGTTACTACTTACTAGAATTATTTTTCACAGAAGATTGATCTGGTTCTGGTTATTTTGTTCCATCTTTTGGAATGATTTTTTAACCGGTGCATAAAATAAAATTATTTTAACACAAATCAAATAATTTAGTTATATATATACTATTGACAGGGGTAGAGTATATAGCCTACTTCGCCCATTATCATCCTCGCATGGATCAAATAGCTTAGTAAAGGCCAAAAGACTACAAACTCAGCTAGGCTATGAAGAGCCCATAATTAGTGACGCCTCTGGTCACATCCTGGCAAGGATCTCGAGCTTATGCTTGCCTCAAGCCCGTGCTCACCTTGACCTCAAGGGAAGCTCATGAGTTCGACCTCAAATTCGATTCTATAAGATCTTCATTTTATGCTAGGGATGCAATCCGGTGGGTCATTATAAGATGTCGACCTACTTGAACATTAAAAACCCTATAGGGTTGCGAGCCAGGTTTGAAAAATCATATGTCAACTCTATAGGGTTTCGTAATAGATTCGGGTTATTAAAAAGACCTAATAGATAACCCAAACTCATCATATTATAAAAAATTTAAAAAACAAACTCTAGACTTAGTAATGTGCTCTGGCAATGGGGCTCTTTTTTCATTTCAAAGTTCAAACCAAATCAAAAACTTTTTCACTTCAAGTTTCCAACTCCCGAGTAACAGATGACAACAACAACAACAAGGCCACCTCCCGCCATCTTCCATCGAACGCTAATCCGTCACTCACTAGTCTGTCGCTTGCCAATTCGTCACTCGCCTTCGCTCACCAGTTGTTAGTTGCCACTCGCTTCAATTGCAACCAACAAGATCACTCCCTCCATTACTGCAATCTGTCGCTCGGTCCAGTTGTCATGCACCTCTGTCACTTGTCACTCACCAGACCACACACACAGGGCGTCTCCGACACAAACCAAGGGCCAGACCACCAGCTACCATAGAACCGCCATTTACCACCAGATCGCTCCATCACTACCACATCGTCGCTCACTAGTTGCACCATCACGTCCACCGGTGAGCAAACCAGATTTATGTCTCCACTGACCCCAGGCCGCCGCCATTCGCCACCACAACGACCTACCTCCAACCTTCTTCCTGTCTTTACTCTATTTTGGTACAATGTCTTTTTTTCCCTTTGATTTTTTCCCTCTGTTTTGGTACAATGCCCGCCATCACCCCTATTTCATAATGAGTTGTATTTTGTTTGTATATCAAGTTCATTGTATGTAGACTCTGGACAGTGTATTTTATCTATTAATCAAACATTATTTGGGAGTAATGTTTCTAGAGCATGTACGAGAATGGAGTTTTAGTGATCTTTATGCCCTTAGTAAGGGTTTTGAAGTAGCTATTTTAAGGGAGTGAAATGGACGAATTATTTGAGATTATTCTTTTGGTTGTGAAATGAGAGATTTAACAAATATCCCCTTTTAAAAATAGGGAAGAATTTAAATATTAGTCCATGTACCTAGTGGTGTAATAATTGAAACAAATTTCTTTTAGAAAATCCCTAAAATTGAAGAGTTGTGTTGTTAGTACGATTTTTTATGAAACAAGAAGTTTCTCTCTTATCTTATTTATTTCACCTTTTGCTTCTCAGTTCACTTATTTTACACAATGCGAGCATGTTTAATATATTAAACTAAGAAACCGGTTAATCTTCTATTGTGGTGATTGTATAGGTTTACAATCTAACACAAAATTAGTTCTTTCTTATTGCTTTGTATAGGCTTATTCTTTTATAATTCCGTGGCATAACTGTATAGTATATAGAATAATTATAACAATTAACATAATAGGTATATTAATTGTTTAATTGTAATTGTGTATAAATTGTGTTTGATAAAAATAAGATAGTAAAATTGTGGTAGGAATCACATAAAATGTCTAAAAAAATTTTCGAAGACGTAAGTTTAACTAAGAGCAGAAAAAGAAAAAAGAAATGAAAGTGGGTCATGGGACAAGGCGGGTCAAGGTTAAAATCCTATAAGGAAAAGTTTTGGTATTGCACGGAAAACCTTATAGGGTCGCGGGTTGAGTTTGGGTGACCCTATAAGAAACTGGGTTTGGTTCAAGTCTATAGTGACCCGTCCTAAACCTACCCCGATTGCATCCCTACTTTATCCCAGTCCCAACCTAGAGCCAAGATGAGATCACCAGTTCAGCCCCACTCCATGCAGCTGCAGCTCCTTCGCTTCAAACACTAGATGGATTGTTTACTTTAGTTGCCAGGTCAGCTACCAAATGGAGATTTGCACTAGCATAAAAGATCTAGTGGACCCCATTCCGGTATGGTCAATCAACTATAAATAACCCTTAACTTCATAAGGGAGGGGAAGATAGCTTTGATCTTATCAATACTTTTCGAGAGACTCTCTAAAGAACCTATGGACTAACTTAAGCATCGGAGTAGTCATGCCAGACAACTCCCCAACGCACCATTAACTATTTTTCTATGTTTGCAGGGGCAAAAATCTACCGATAGAATCAACACTCTTAACACTTGATGTAGTATGTGGGAAGCATATCTTCCTTTAGATTATCTCTGCTACTTTGTTCTCCTTTAAACACCAAGATATCGATTAGATTAAAACCCATAATCTATACCACAAATAGTAACCTTTGATACTGGTTATGTCAAGACCTCAATGAAGTAAAAATTAGCTTGATTCAACTCTTAGTCAACCAGTAGCTACTCCAATAGAAGACGGAGCTCTTGAGCTGCCACGTCAAGAACCATCTGCTACTGGAAATGCTATTTTTGAGGACCCATGACATATTCTAGAACTTAAAAACCTATGTAGGCAACTTGCACACAACAACATCAAACATGATCGTTCTAATGCTCTTTTGCAAGCTAGGATCACAGAGCTAGAGGGGTTAAAGAACTTGCACCTGGAAGAATAAGCTTCCAATGCACGATGAAGTGATTCCCCAGCCCACTCGCCATCAAAGCATGATAAAACATCCCTTAAGAGACACTACCGGCTCATCACGACTCCATCGTAGGCTAGTGCATCTGCCTAAGCTCAATCCCACAGCTCGAAACCAACTTCAAATGTCTATAAGAGACCCATTATCTTTCAAAGCCCAATAAGAACAACATTTAGCACCTCATGAGGGCATAAAGCATTTCAATACCCAGCTCGAACCTCTACAGATCATTGCATAAGTAATAAGAGGCATTCGAAAGCAAATCATGTATGTCTTAGCTCAACTTGAACTCATAAAGATAAAACACCGACATGTCTTGTCACATCAGTCCATTCGAGCTAGGAAAAGGAACGTGCTTTTGAAGATATTAGAAATATAATGAGGAGGTTCTCGACCATTAAAGAAAGTTTTGAAAATAGATCCATGGCGAAGATGATACTAGGCAAAATACCCTTTGTTACCAATATTCAGTCAAAAGTTCTCCCTATTGGAGTTCGATTCCTGAACCTAGAGTCCTGTGATGGGATTAATGACCTAGAGGATCACATCGCCCAGCTTCCATCCGCCATAGCGATTAATAACTTTTCAGCTGTTATTTGGTGTAAAACCTTCCCCACTACCTTTCGAAGTACAACTCAAGTTTAATTCAACAAGCTTGCACCTAATACAATTATCTTGTTCGACCAACTCAGTAAACTTTTTGTGGCCTACTTCATGGCAAGCAAGCCACAAAAAAAAAAAAAAAAGCCTTATACCTTTACACTATATGATAAAGGCAAGATGAACCCTGAGAGACTATTTAGCAAAATTCAACATAACATGTTTAGAGGTCCTAAACCTAAATCAAGGTATAGCCATTAAAGCAATCAAATAAGAAGTCCTCATAGACAATCCCTTCTTTGATTCTATTTCGAAGTGTCAACTTACAATACTAAAGTAGATAAGAGAGAAAACACAAAAATACATTTGACAGGAGGATATTAGAAATGCCAGAAAGGAAATCGAGGCTAAGGCCGAGCCTGTCCAAGCTGAATAGAGTCTGCAACGAGACAAGAAGAGCATAAAAGATCATCACAACTTTAACAACCAAAGCAATGTTAATTTAGGTCTCAAAGACAACTATAAGAGGAAGCTCTTCTCAATGTATGACGAATTCACCCCTTTGAAGTAACATGTACACGATGTGTTCGAGAAAGTGAGAAACTGAGGCCTTCTACTAGTACTTCCCCTAATGAGACCTAGCTCGAAGTGAAAGGAATCAAAGGAATATTGTAAATATCATCCCAACTGCGGGCATGATACAAAGAATTGTTGGCAACTCAAAAGTGCTATTGAAGACGCCATGGAAAAAAGATGGTTAAAACAATACATTAACCATGATTTTATAAGACTTGAGCCGTCCGTTCAAACATGGAGAACTGATGAAAAACAAAATAACTAGGAGAACGATGCTTGAGATCAAAGCAATCGACCTCAATCCACCAGAGAATGTCGCAGTGAAATCAACACCATAGTAGGAAGGCTACTGACCTCAAGCCAGGCAAGACTTGATTCGAACTCGAGTTCAAGCGATTCGAGGCAGGTGGTGAACCTAGAACATAAGAGAGTGAAAGTTGACACTATTGTTTTCTTTATTGACGAAGATTTTAAGGGAATTCAAACCCCCCACCAAGATGCTCTGGTAATCTTAGCTCGCATATCAGGCTAGAGGTTTAAAAGAATGATGATTAACACTAGTAGCAATGTTGATGTCCTTTTTTACTAATCTTATGAGCAAATGAAACATGAGTTTAAGCCTAATTTAAGGCTATACAACTCGTTCGCCCTCGTGGTATCATCACCTTACCCCTCCAGCTTGGTGACAAAGAGTGTTATGCCATGCATTAGATTAACTTCCTCATAGTTGACTACTGGTCTCCTTACAATGTTATATTGGGAAGAGCTACACAATCAATATTCACCATGGTCATCTCTTAAACTTACCTCAAAGCTAAATTCCTTCCCCTGACAGGGATAGGGGTCTGCAAAGGGGATCAAGAACAGTTTTGGAAGTTATATCTTAAGACATGAAAGGAAATCATATGTGTGTGGTGGATCTCGAACCCAAAGAATGACCCGAATAACGTGGTAAACCTATCAAGCTCACTGAAGAGATCACTTTGGATGATTGCCCTGAGCATATCATTAAGGTGGGAACGTCGATCCCATTATACTTGAAAGAGAGCATAATTGCATTCAGGTCCCGGAGGGGAAGGGGGGAGAGAAATAAGAATAACTTTGCATAGTCACCATCTGACATGCCAAGCATCAGCCTGGATGTAATCATCCAGCAATTGAATTTAAGAAAAGCTCAGAGGCCAGTCCAGCAAAAGATCAGGCCCTTCATCCTAAAAAGACAAGTCGCCATTGAAAAAGAGGTCCAAAAGCTCCTATAAGCTGGATTCATCAGGAAGGAGAAATACGCAACCTAGTTGGCCAATATGGTGTTGGTCAAGAAATCTAATGGTAAATGGCATATATGTGTAGATTACATAGACTTGAATAAAGCATTCCCAAAAGATTGTTTTCCCCACCTCAAATTGGCTAACTAGTTGATAACACCTTGGGACCTAAGCCACTAAGCTTTATGGATGCCTTTTTTAGTTACAACCAAATCAAGATGAACACAACTAACGAAGTTCATACCTCCTTTGTTACCTCCTTTACCACCTACTACTACAAAGTGGTGCTGTTTGGGCTTAAAAACGCTAGAGCTACCTTTAAGGGCTACTAACCGAAAAATTTAAAGCCCAAATCGGCAAGAATATGGGAGTTTATGTCAACGACATGATTGTGAAAAGTAAGCAAGCAAAAGACTACCTCCGTAACCTCTAAGAAACTTTCGACCACCTCTGCTTCTATAGCATGAAGCTAAACCCGCAGAAAAGTGCCTTTGGGACCACCTTGGGAAAATTCATAGGCTATGTCATTTCACAAAGAGGAATCAAGACAAACCCTGATTAGATCAAAGCAATCTTAGAGATGAAACCTCCTTCTTCCATCAATGAGGCACAACAACTTGCAGGCAAAATAACTGCCTTAAGCAGACTTCTCCCTAAAAGTGTTGACAAGTGTCTCGAATTCTTCAAAATTCTCCAAAATCCTAACAAACTTGAGTGGACCGAAAGAACTCAAGAGGCCATTGAGGACCTCAAACGTTTGTTGGAGGAACCACCAATGTTATTAGCTTCAATCCCGAGGGAAGATCTATATCTATATATCTCATGGTGAGTGACCGAGTTCTTTCATTGGTCCTAAATCAGGAAAAAAGGCGGCAACAACAACATGTGTATTATGTAAGCCATGTCCTCCAAGGAGACAAGGAAAAATATACGAAGATAGAAAAGTTTGCTTTGACGATGGTGATATATCTTGATGCCTCCAAGTATACCAAATCATCGTCTTCACTAATGTCCCATTAACAATAGTCCTTCAAAAACCCAATGTGCCTAAAAGGCTAGTTAAATACACCATCAAACTTAGTGCGTGCAGGGTACAATATCAACCTCATGATGCCATCAAAGCCAAAGTGTCAGTAGATTTTGTGGCTGAATATACTAGCCTACATGAGTTAGAAGATTAGCAAAAAATTGTATGGATGCTCCACATGGATAAATCCTTCACATAGGAGGAGAGTAGGGCTGGCTTAGTCTTAGAATGATCTCATGGAGTCAAAATCTGCTATGCCCTGAAATTCGATTTCCTTACAAGCAATAAAAAGCAGAGTACAAGGCCTTAATTTCCTAGCTCAAGCTCGCGACATACATTGATGCGGATACAAGGGAACTCAAAATTTTCTCAAATTCCCAACTCGCAGTGCAATAGGTCAAGGATACCTACGAAGCAAAGAATAAGGAGATGACCAAATATTTAGAGATGGTTCAGTCCCTAACCAAGGGATTGTCCTCTTGGGATATCATTAAAATACCAAAAGCCAACAATTTAGAGGCTGATAAGCTCTCTAAATTTGCCTCCTTAGTGGTCCTTAACCTAGGCAAACTTGAAGGAAAAATCTTTGCACAATTTCTCTCAGAGAAATCCATCATGAATAAAACCTACAAAGTACTTGAGCTGTAGCATGCTTGTCCACTACCAAGCTAGATGACACCAATAGAAAAATATTTGAAAAGCAGTACTTTGCCATCTGACAAAGCAGAGGTAAAGAAACTAATGTACAAAGTAGCTAACTACACTTCAATTAATAGAGTTCTATACAAGAGGGGCTTCAATTTTCGCTTGCTTCATTGCTTGCGCCTAGAGAAAGTACAGCAAGTCCTGAAAGATCTCCATGTCGAAGAGTGTGGCAACCACGTCAAGGATCAATCACTACATATTAGGGGTCATTCGAGCTAAATACTTATGACTCACCATGTTAACTGACACTAGGGAATTTCGTACAATGGTATGAGTGATGCCAAAAGATTACCCCAGTCAGTCATGCCCCAAGCACAAACCTCCATTGTCTCACTAGCCCATGATCGTTCATCATGTGGAACTTAGTATTATTGGTCCCTTCCATATATTAGTTAAGCAAAAAAAGTTCATCATAGTCAAATGTGATTACTTCACAAAAAGGGTAGAAGCTGAAGTAGTAACAGAGGTTATAGACAAGAACGTCCAATATTTTTTCTACAACAACATCTTACTTAAGTTTGGAGTCCCTCATTCCATTGTAATGGACAAAAGTAAACAATTCGGCTCAAAGAAGATTAAAGATTTTTGTGTAAAATACAATATCACTCCACATTATACCTTGGTCGCCCACCCTTGGGCGAATGGCTAGGACGAAGCAGTCAACAAAACCATAATGGAGAGTCCAAAGACTAGAGTGACTCACCTAAGTAGAAAATGGGCAAATGAGCTCCTTAGTATATCATGGGGATATCGCACTACTAGGCGAACCCTGACCAAAGAGACCCCCTTTTGACTGGCCTTTAGTTCTGAAGTAGTCCTACCCATCGAGCTTGATGTCCCAAATATTCGAGTCTAATCTTATGATGAGCTCATCAATCAAATAAAACTTAGGGTTGAGCTGGATGTTGTAAAAGAAATATGGGACAAAATGAGCAAAATGTGGTAGCTTATCAAAAAAAGGCTACCAAATAGTATGACAAAAAGGTCAAGCACAAGTTTTTCCTTACTGATGACCTGGTGTACAAAAAACTAAAGGCAACCAGATCTAAAGAAGCCTGAGGAAAGCTTGCCCCCAAATTGGGAAGACCTTGTCAAAGTAAAAGAAGCCTTGGGAAAAGCATACAAGCTCGAAACACTAGAAGCCAAACTCATCCTAGATGCTGGATTGCAAACAATCTAAGAAAGTTTTTTGAATGAATGAGGCTTATTTTTATGATTTTTAGTCACACTACATAAGTGTAGAGTCTAAAATAGGGTCTTGTACACCTTTCGTGGTTACTAGGTTCACCTTTTGGAAAAATTATGAATAAAATGGAAGTTCTACGTTAAGGTGATTTCCCGCACTTCTCCTTCAAGTAAAAGCCACCAAAATAAAGAAAGTTAAGATTAATAGGGGCCTCATGAGTTTAAAGAACTTCACCTTCTCATGCTAATAGAGTTCGAGTAACTCCCTCTTAAGGGTAACTCCCATTGAAGAGCTCAGGTAACCCCCTCTTAAGGGTAACCCCTATCGAAGAGCTTGAGTAACCCCCTCTTAAGGGTATCTCCCATCGAAAGGTTTAAATGAAACATACTATATCTACAATTAAGGCTCAGGTTGTTATTCATATATGATCTAAAAGAGCGAACACGAGCTCAAACTACATAACAAAACTAGTATTTAATGAAGTTCATTGATTTAAAATAAATCGCTATAGTAGTTTTGACTGGCTTTTCAACTAGGATAGTTTTGACTATAATATTACAATATAAATCCCTGCAAGTCTAAAATTCCACAAGTATATCGACTCTTTGAGCTAGAGATCCTACAAGTATATCAAATCTTAGCGTTGAGAGACATCTGATTTTTGAGATAAAAGACATATGAGCCTCAAGCTAATGGGAACTCAAACTTTGAGCTTAAGGCACTTAACTTGCCCTACGACCTAAGAAGAATAGGATAGCGGTGCACCATTTGGTTAGCTCCAACTCGAAAATGTGGATTCAACCTATGGATAACCTCCTGTAAAGTCCATAAACTTACAATTGGGTCCCATAAGGTTGTCACGAGCCCGATCTCCCAAGCCTCCATTCTGTTCCACCCCCGGTAGCCACTAGAATGACTAAAAAAATGGAACTTGGAGTATAAGAGAAAGTTGGCTCTTCCTCGACAATTGAGGTCCTAAACAAGAGCAAGAAGACATTAAAAGTTGCCTAAGGGGGACAAGGCACCTGCTCTCCTTACTTGGAAGGATCCACAAATGAGTTCAATTAAACTTTAGAAGCCACATAAATATCCAGACAAGGTTGCTACGGATCTAAATCTCCCAAGTACCAAGTTTTTTCCTAATCACTCCCACTTGCCATGAAAAAGGTTAAGAGAATGGGGGCGTCAATGCATTAGAGAAGGTTAGTTCCCCCTTAACAACCGAAGCTTTGAAGCAAACAAAGACATGCAACAGAATGACAAAGTGGGATAAAGCACTTGCTCATCTCTATCAACTCCACTGTAATCACCATGATCTCAGGGACAAGTCTACGAGGTGAGTGACACTAACTTGACGTAGTGCAAAAGACAAACACAGCCCTAGGCTCAAACAAAAAATCAAGAAACGAATTAAATCGGGCTTAAAGCAGACATAGCAAAGCAGCACAACTTCCAGACCACTGCCCCTGCCCTTCCCGACTCTATGTAGATAGAGATAGCAGAGCAACTAACCCAGTCAAATAGAGATAGTAGAGCAACAAGAATCCATAACTATAACCCACAACCCCCAAGGGCTCGAACTATCTAACCAAAGAAGAACAACGAAGGCATCAAGCCATGATGACAACATCTTGATTAAAAAAAAGTAAAGTAGGGGAATGTAGACAAGAAAAAGAGAGCTTAGTTCAACATTTAAGAGTTAGACTGTTTAAAGATGTGATGAAAATCAACTCAATCGGGGACGCTATTTATGGGCAAAGAGGGAAATCGTATTCTAACAGCATATAATGCGATCAAATCTTGAAGATCTCAAATGCCACACCCCTAGCCATCCAATTAAACCTCGAGAATACATGAAGCTTTAGGAAGGAAAATTACCAGGAATGCACAAGTCTACCTACTACCCAATGTCATCACTTATGACTAGTCTGTCACAGGCCTGCCAATGCCTAAGTACCAAATTGACTAGCTTGAACCACTCCACGTCATTTTCAACCAATGAATTCAAAGCAAAATTAAATTAGAAATGACTTTGATGCGGCAAACCAAGCCCTGTCAGCTCCAACATGACCTCAAAAACCAAAGCAGAACCACAAATGCTCAATGAAATTTCATTAATGAAAAGTAACAGAGTACAATCAAGAGGAAAAATTACAAACAAAGGATTCATTTCATTCATAAATGGAATTTACACATATAAGGAATATCAAAGGTCAAAAGAAAAAAAAAACAAAACAAGGGAGAAAATCTATGAGCAAAGTTTCATTTCATTCATCTATCGAGGGATTACAAACATAAAGCCACCTTGCAGGCAGAAATAATAACAAGTCGATTAACCAGCTCAAAAAATGGCCTACGCTACCCTCGCCATGGTCTCATAATCATGAAAGATCTTCTCGCTCTAGAAGCTTCTGCAGGAGCCTCAACTTGACCTTCCTCGCATGGTTCAAGGGCTAAAGTGGGGTTAAGAGCCATGATAGAAAGGACCAACTGATCCCCTCCTTAAGAAGCTTCTTCAGCTCATGTGCCTCCCCCAAGTCTCATGGGCTCCTTGCCTTCATGCTTATCTTTTATGTCATCATCGTCATCCTCTTCTTCCTCCTCAACTTTAGTAACAGCTTTATCGAGTCACACAACCAAAAAATTGAGGTCCAAGTCCTAGTACTTCTTAAGCACCTTGTCCCGCACCAATTTGGTACTATCCCTTACAAGCGTCTTTTAGAGCTTAGTCCAATCATCACTCTTAAAGAGCCCCATGAGGACCCACTTATTAGCCGCATCACTTACAACTTACCCACTCTCAAAGCTTACCACACCAGCCTACATGAAAAGAAAGAACTTACATAAAAAAATAATAGTAGTAATAATATGTATGAATACCACAAATGGAAAGAAAAATATTTTTACCTGCAGAGCTTCTCGCTCTGAGTTAAAAGCCATGGCCTCTTCTTTCAATCTGTTAAGCTTTGAGACAATTACCTTGGTCTCCTTCTTCTGCCTATTGAGCTCTAAGATGACATCCTTCATTTGATGAGATAAAGAATCTCGTTGTTGCTTCACATCCTTCCATTTTTTTTCCTCATACTCATCAGCGACAACGTTGAATAAAGACTACTACTTCTTAGCCTTAGTTACCCAGCCCCGACACCAAAGAACTTTGACCTCTATATCATGAAGTAGTTTTTGCTTCTCCTAAAAAGCAGCATTCAAGTCACTCTTTAAACTGACCTCTTCTCACTTAATCTTAGCAAGATCTTTCTCCAAATCGACTTTCAATCTCTTGACCTCCTCAGAACCCTAGCTAGAAGACATTGAGCTTAATCGGAAAAGAAACCTACGAAACTTAGTGAATAAAAGAGGGTGACTTACCATTCCCTAGTTCCCTCTTACATACCTCATAGTCTAAGAGATAGTCATCACAGCCTGAAACACACAACAAACAACATGAGAACCCTTGAATAGCTTGCCAAAATTCAGAGCAAACAAGGAAATTACCTCATATGTTGTAAAGACTCGGCCCACTTAATCTAAATATTAAATGTGCCAAATCTCCCGACCACGCATAATACCCAAATATTAGGAACAATACTCAAGCATTATACATAAGGTCGTTTTAAAAAAGATATTTGTAATGGCTACTTGTTTAAAACAGATATAACATTTACATGATTTGAACTCAGAAACACTACCACTACATAAGTAGTGGGTCATCACCTATATACAAGACATACATCATATAATATATATATATATATATATACATTACAACTTCCCAAGGATCACATAAACATAGAGATCTTACTTACAACCCAACTATATTACAAATACAATTCAACTCAAAATACATTCCAAGGCTTAACAAATAAGCCTAAAAACTTCACAAAATTTACATCAAAAGGAATCCTAAGCATATACTAAGCCTCTCTCTCCTAGCCATCCATAGAATCCTTCCAGTCAGTCCCATAACTCATATCGTCATAGGGCTCGTCATCAAAGTCACCTGCAAGATAGCAGCATGAGCCAAGGGCCCAGTACACAATAGTGCAAACAAATACATATGCAATGCTCACTTAACTAAATGCAATGCAATAAATCACCACAACTTCATTATCTTTTAGTTAAGTGAATAGAACAACAGTGGAGTATTCAAGCTTAGGAATTTTGGGGGTCTTAAGTAACAGCAGCTGCTCAGGGGGTTGATATAGATAGACCGGATATCTATATCTCCTATATCTAACCGAAAAAGAATATTAATAGCATCATTTAGGGTTCACACTCCTTTATACACTCCACTTATCCCGGTCTATAACATCAATTAGTTCAACGGTCCCATACCCGTGAACTAAAACATATTATTTACTTTCGAGCCTAAGTAAAGAATATACTGATACAGTTAACCCTATTAGCTACCCATTTAGCCAATAAAAGAAACCACCATTGCATCATGGTGTACCATTGCATCATGGATTTGAGTCATTGCATCATGACAAAGAATTGGGCTAAGTGCCTAAACTACCGTGCCATTGCATCATGACAAGGTTGTCGCTCCCCAGTTTCGGATTCAACAACGTAAAGCATAACCAATTTCAATATCTTTCATTAATCTTTGATTAAGGTCAAATTGATATATGCCTATCCTAAACAACAATCAATCAAAGTATTGTATACCTGGTTTGATTTGGGAATTAACGGGAATCTCCAACTGAGTATCTATCTCTGTTCCACATAAATCAACTATATCACATTACTATCCTAAGCCAATCTTATTTTCACTAGATTAAAACTTAGGAAAAGTATTAAACCTTAAGTAAAAACAATCCAAAGTCATCACATAACATATATATATACAACATCATACAAGGTAAATCTTTGATTAAAAAGTCTTATATCATGTATCGAAAGATGTTGGAAGAAGTTAGAAAAATTTAAAATTTACAAAGTCCACGCCGGCAGTGCAAACCTTAATGCCGACAATGTAGGATCATACGCCGGCGGCATATAAGGTAGCGTTAAGAGGTATGCATTTTGTACAGAAACTTGGAGTCTTTACGCTGACAATTTCAACGTCAACGTCAACGCCGGCGGCATTTAAGAAAAATTTTGAAAGATCAGAAATCAAGCTTCTAACACCGAAAAATTCAGACTTTAACGCCGGCGGCATTTAAGATAATTTTCCAAAGATCAGACATAAAAACTCTAATGCATGCATGTACACCGGCAGCGTACGAGGCGGCGTACACTGCAATTCGCATTGCAGATTTCCTCTGTTTTCCAAACACAAAAATTTTTACATTTTAACTCTTCTAACTCATTCCAAACCACATGAGAGCCTACGACAACCTATCTATAACATGTCAAGCATTCTAAAGCTTTCCTAACCACTCTACAACATCTCAACAAGAATTTAGCATACCAACTACTTATATTATACTACACATGCATATTTCATGGATTAAGAGGAAAATAAGACATCTCAAACATCAAATAAACTTACCTCAATGTATATATAAGGCCTGGGGAAGGATTTTTCGTGTATTGAGTCCAAGAAAACTTGATTTGGTGTTGGAAATTTTTGGCCTTCTAGAGTTACGAATTTTCTTTTTCCTTTGTTCTGTTTTAGATTGTTTAAGAGTGCAATTAAGCTTTGATATTTATCCTAATCTATATTGACTTTTGGGGGCAGATTTGGGAAAAGGCTTTGGGCCTTAATTGGGCTTGGATTTGGGCTTTACTTTGGGCTTATATTGGGGCCAAAAATATGCTAAGCTTAAAGACTATAAACTTAGCTCAAAACATACTTAATTCATCAAACATTAATTACTACAACAACCATTTGCATTAACATAATAATTGAATAGCATGAATAAACTACCATTCTAAACACATTTACCAAATACTCATATTTAGTTATTACTTCCTAACACATATAACTATATCAAACACCACAATTCACTCTACACATACACATACACACATGCAACAATCAATCTACATGTATTAATTATAAATCAACTTTGGGTCATATCATATATCTTGCAGGTTGAAAATTCTAGCGCCTGCTTTTTGGCTTCTGTTGTTGTCCGAGTGTTCATATCATGAAGACCTCACCATGTCCTCGATCTCCCGAGGTGTAGAGTTTGCCTCAACCTTCTCTAGTTGCCTTCTTATCGAATGTTCAAGTGTCTTCTAGGACTAAGGCTGTTGGGAGCAGCACTAACGTTCTTGGTGTCACCTCTCCTCAATTCGTCAACAACTGTTCAAACCCTAACACGTGAATCATGAGAAAAAGACTGAGAATTACCTAAGGTCGACATTGTTGGAGTCTTAGAACGATGCAAAAAATGAACACTAAAAATTTGGGAAATTAAGTGAAATTGTTTTCACACAAGTGAGATTTGAGGACAGTTATGGACGTGAAACCTTCCTCAAGACTCGAATATTTATAAGAGGATAAGGGAAAGACGTGATGATTCCAACCCCTCGGAACATGCAAATGTATCCCAATGATCAAGATGTCGCTATGACGTCAGCGTCGTCAAATGTTAGAAGCCAATACAACAACCATGTCCTTTCAATTTTTTTTTTTTAAAAAAGACTTCTTCTATGATAAGCGACACCACCGTAAACCTACGATGATTGCTTGGCTCAAGATGGATCAATCTCTAAGATCACAAGCTAAGATCTGAACCACCTCAAGGGTAGGTCATTCTGTCATAAACTCTGAGGATACAGCTCAAATGGAGAAAATCCCAAGAGAATCAAGTCAACAAGTCGACTTTAATACTAAGCCTAGATCATTTACTCTCTTTGTTCCCTCACAAAGAGAGTAAGGGGATTAGTGTTCACAATGGAATACAAGCCACAACTCATTCCACCCATTACCACCCTTACACGAATGAAAGAGCCTAGTAGGGGCCCAAAAGACCACCCACTCAGCCAGTTTATGAGAGCTCACAACCAGCAACACCTTGGTCTCATCTTGGTAAGGGATCCCGAGCTTGTGCTTGCCTCAAGCTTGCGTTCACCTTGACCTCAAGGGGAGCCCACAAGATTGACCTCGAATTCGATTTCATAAGCTCTCCATTTATTACTGTCCTAACTTGGGGCCGGGGGGGGGGGGGGGGGGGGGGGGGAGGAAGGGACATTCGGCTTCACTTCATGCAGCTGTAACTCCTTCACCTCGAGCATCAGATGGATCATTTACCTTGGTTACCACGTTAGCTACCAAATAGAGATTTGTTCTAATAGAAAAGATCTAGTGGACCCCATTCTAGTATGGCCAATCAACTATAAATAGCCCTTCCTTCATAAGGAACGGAAGGATAGTTTTTATTTGATCAATACTCTTTAGGAGACTCTCTGACGAACCCACAAACTAAGTAAAGCATCAAAATAGCCGCTCCGGACATCTTCTCAATGCACCACTGATCGTTTTTCTTGTGTTTAGGGGTAAAACTCCACCGGCATAATCAACACTCTTAACATATACCATTTTAAAATTACATCAATGTGATTGTATTTTTTTATAAAGAAATTACATGTCAATAATTTTAATTATATAAATACCAATACAAAATCACACTTACGTGATTCTATTTTTCACAAAGAAATCTCATGTCTTACATGTGATTTAGTGTAAATGGGAAAGAATTCACAAAAATCTCATTTAATACATGCGATATGTAAAAGAAAGGATTTTGCATAAGTATTATCTAATTAGTTTCATATAATTTGTATTTATGTAATTGAATTATTATTAGTGGATCAATAAACAAATATCTCATATAGCATGTCCTAAAAATGTCATAAACACATTGCACAAGCATATAAATTGAAAATTTATGATCAAATAGAATGTTATATCATTTTTTTAAATTTAGATCTGTTATAATATGTCATATCCCATGCATTAACTTTATAGAGTGATTGTTCCAAATAACTACGCCATAATAGTTTGCATAGAGCAGACACCAAGCATGCAAAATTTAATTTAATGGTTAAATTCTTGAACTACTATATTTTTATTCAATTTATCCATATATTCGGCATCCCTCGAACACAAAAGACATGCTTAATTCACAACATGTTCCTACTTTTATAGAAATATACAAACTTTATCTTCTATACTCTCCACCTCTAATGTTAGGACATGAGCACCATTATTGACCAGGAGGTTATGAGCACTCCAATATTTGGACATGTGCACTACAAGTATGTCACACCCAAAGAGTACCATAAACGTGGCAGTCCGTCACATACAATACTAGGACATAAGAATGACTACCTTAGTCATGCGAATGTCTCGGTATCATATGTATGGCGTATAATACAGCAATATGAGACACCAATGGGGTGTGTAGTTCGAGAAAGTGATATAAAGCATCTAAATAAATATTTACCCACAAAATATGAAGATGTAGATTCTTTTACATTAACTTAAGGGCATTCTCCTGCTAAATTCTCCAAGGATTGAAATTTAACTTAGTCTTACAAGTACTTAAATAACTATCACCAAAAGATTGTAAAGGAATTACGATCTAAAGTCCATGATTGGATTTCCCCCAAAAGTTCCCAAAAGAAATCTTACTCGGATGTATGGGGACCTTGGATAAAGAAGCAGATGATCTTGTAATAGAAAAAATCTATAGGGGTGTAAGCTTAATGAGTTTAGTGAGAATATTCCTAGGTTAACATACTCGAAATAGAAATATCAAACAAGTTATAATCATACAAACATATGGTGTGCATCAAACACGTGAGCAAACAGGACATATAATTTTCTAGAAACTATACATTGAATGAATTTATGCTCTTCATTCAGAATTAGGTGTTTTCGGCCAATTATGACCAAAGTTTCGCAAATAAATTTTGTAGATTTTACTGGCTATTACTCGCCATAAAAAACATGCAGGTCTTATCGACTACTATTTGCCACATGCAAATACTACTAGTTATGCCAACCACCACTATTATATGCTTATCCCACCAAATGTATAATAGCAAATGCAATAAGACTCACTTCATTATATGCATGAATCAATTTATTAAGTTCTTGGCATGTAATTAAAATATTTTACAGGTTATCTTACAATTTTTTGCAAACACTTCAACATGGTAATAACTCATCCATATAATTATCATCACTTCAGGTTTCGATATTCTTAGTGTTCTTTTAACTAATATAATCATGCATATTCATTTTATCTTTCCTTATTTCTAGCGCTACTAATTTACAAGCACATTCATGAGTACGAAAATTGAAGGAAGTAAACTCATTTGGTTATTTCTTGGTGAAGTGCCACTAATCAAAGTAGTCCTCCGGATAGCAATTATCGTCTCCCAGGTCACCTAAATAAGAGAAATGCCCATGAGTATTTCATAGAATTTCTATCCAAATTTCCTAATTCTATCTTCTAATTCACGTTAAAGTTCGGATTGCGAAAATTTCAACTTAAAATGGCCATAACTTGCTCATTTTAGCTCAGAATTTCATATATAAGCAGTAATTTTCTACCTACTCGAAAAAGATTTATTTATTTATAAGGTTAATTTTAATTTTTAAGGTCATTTAGGTCTCAAAATAAGGCCTTATAGATTCGGATTTTAAGGTTCCAGCTAGGGATGTAACTGGGCGGATTATTATAGGGTACCCGACCCACCTACCCTGCTAAAAACCCTATAGGGTTTGACCCTATAGGATTATGGGACAGGTTCGGGAAAAAATTTTGTGACCCTATAGTGTTATGGGTCGGGTTCAGGTCGTAGTTATGACCCTATAGGGTCAACCTGACCTGTTAAGATTACTAAAAAAAAAATTAATTTTATAACATCAAAACTTTGACATATCCAATTTTTATTATTTTATAGTTCTATGATTGTATAATTTATTTTTTTGTCTCTAATTTGAATGTCATGTTTTTTTATAATTAATAAGAGATAAAATTCGTATTTATGTATTTATGACAATCCTTAAGTAAAGTAAATTCTATTATGTTATGTTATAAATTGATTATCATACATAAAAAATCAATTGTCTAGCTTATTGACTTTCTTTTTTTTTTTTTATAAATGTATAGCTTTACCATTAAATGAAAAGAAATTGAAACAAATAAGTAAAATGAAGAATATATCATGAAAACAAATCGACAAATGATAAATAAAAAGAATAAAAAAGAAAAAAGTGTAAAAATAAAATCGAGTTAACGGGTTGGGACGGGTCGGGACCATGACCCTATAGGAGCGGGTTTGTGAATTACACATAAAACCCTATAGGGTCATGGGTTGGGTTTGGGTAACCCTATAGGGAATCGGGTCAGGTTCGGGTTTTATATGACCCCCCCCCCCCCCCCCCCCCCCCCCCCCCCCCCCCCCCCCCCCCCCCCAAAGTTGCATCCTTAGTTCCAGTGTACAAAATTGTATTTTTCTAAAGTTTTACATCATCCATAAATTCTATAGCAAGCACAAAGCATTTATTCATTTGAAAATCATTTGATACTTATATTAGCCCACATCATATGCATGATTTTAGTAATATTGCCTCAAGAATGATTCTTTATAAAAACAATTTGATTTAGAGGTTTGAAAAGTTAAGTTTTGTGAGAAAAACTTCTTAAGGAAAAATAGTTACAAATTTTAGCTTAAAGTAAATGTAAATATATAATTGCTAAGAATACTATTTCTATATTTTATTGGCTTCATAAAATAATTTTTTACCCTATAAACTTGATTTTTCATATATTGAATATTTACTTCATCTTAAGTTAGATGATTCTAAAGTAGTTTTATGAAAAATAAACTTGTTCTTGGATCTTAACAAAACATGAATATGCCTATATATATTTTAAGAAAATTTTGCATAATGATCCGTCTGAAATGTATAGATAAATAAAGCACAGATTACTGCCAGTAAGTATACTGGATCGAATCATATAATATAGAAAAATGAGTCAAGTATCGTTCCCACGAGGAATTCTTATAATTACTAGACGGTATCAATTTAAACTAATATTTAGGCTATTGATTTTAAGATTTTATAATTATTTAATCTACTTCTAAAAATAGATTCTACACGAGTATAAGAATGAGATAGATATATCAATCAAAATGTGGGAAAAAGCAGAATCCATCCTAATCTTCGCTAATCATATTGAAATTATATTATATAAATAGTAAGAATTATAGATATTTATATGAAATTGTCAAAACCTAAAACTACAAGTTTTAGAAAACCACAAAATAATCTAATAGCTTCCGCTAAATAAATTATTAATGGAATCAAATTTACAAATATAAATCTCCCGATTTTATAATTGTCTAATGTCCTAAATCAATTTCTCCTAATTCTTTAGTAAAAATTTAATTAAAGCATTGCATGAATCATATGAGTCAATTTCTAAACTAGATTAAACTTCACCGCTTCTGCAATTGTTGTTTAATCTTGTTTTATGAATTCTTATGAACCCTAATTCTTCTTCCGAATTATCAAGATTCTTATCAATCTAATTTCATACAGAAACAAGATAAATAATTAAGATTCAATACAAATAATCTATAATTCTAACAACCCTATAATATAATTTCAAAGATCATTTTTAGCAAGATTAGGATTTCATCTTTTCCCACAAATAAAATTCAGTTGATCATGAATGATTCAAATAAATCAAACAAAAGAATTGCATAAGAAATAAGATTATAAATCACCAATTCAATTGTTTAAATCTTCACTTGCAAAATCTTATCAATACAAAGCTTCAATCTCTCAAATTCTCTTAAACTCTTGCAAAGGAATTTCAAAACTGTCTATTTTCGTGTGTCACTCCTATGAAGAAAACCTATCCTTTTATAGAAGAAAATTCAGACTCTTTAATTGCAAAATCTTTCAATTACAACATTGTACACCGGGGCTTACAGGCGGTGTACATATGAAAAGTCAGTGAACACTGGCAGTGTTAACTTCAGCCTTAAAATTTAGCTTTCTGTGGATGAACTACACCGTTTCAAAGCCGGCAGCATAGTACTTGATTTATCCAGCGTAAGTTGAAGGCTGTGTTGTTGATAATCAAGGCTGGCAGCTTTGTCAACAGCCTTAATTATTTCAATTCTGTGCACAATGAAAGTCGTCTCAACGCCGGCAGCTTTGAATCCCAGAAAGTCGGCGTTGGATATATTTGCAGATGCTGGCTTTGATTCTTTTACACTGGCAGTGTTAAGCCAGCTTTTGTTGTTGTTTGCTCTTCCACATCCTACACCGCCTCAAGGCCGGCAGTGTAGAGGCAGCCTTTAAGTTGTTGAGTTCTAAGCTGGCACTACGCCGACGGCTTTGATTTTAGAAAAGCCGGCGTGCCCCCTGAATTTTCCTTTTCTCAATTCAACAATGCTTGTTTTGCATTCCTTTACTCAATTTAGACCTGAAACATGAATTTAATCAAAACAAGTATTTATTCAAGCAATTTTTATAGAATTTAAGATAGGTTTATTTAAATTGCACATTGAAAAAGTTGTATAAAATATGATCTTATCACATAACAAAGCGTTGCCAACATTTAATTTTTAAAGAGAGTTTGACTAGCTATTTATCTTTATCTTTAAGGAAAAATCATCTTTGAGTGTGGAAAATTTATTTTGAAATCCTTTAGTCCCACTTTATAAATGGAACATAATGCTTCATTTTAAAAATCTTTTTACGATGGCAATACCATTACTTGATGATCATGCATGCAAGTGAACAAATTATTTACGTTAAGAAACAACTTATGTAACAAAATAGCAAAGATAGAAAATTCAAAAGTAAAAAAAAAAAAAAAGAATATGGAAGTCTTAACTTCTTATCAAGACTTCCCGAGACTAAATAAATTCCAGTAACCAAAAAGAAAATAAGAAACGAAAAAGAAAGAAAAGAAAAAGAAGAAAGAAAAATCATAGAAGTCTTAGATTCATTTCAAGGCTTTCCGAAACTTGAATATTTCCAGTCTCAAAAATATATAGCAAATAAGAAAGAGAAAGAAAATAAAAAGAAAGAAATTTGGAGTCTTAGATAAATTTCGAGGCTCCCAGGACTTAGATTATGGACAAATCCCAAAACATATTTTGACTTAATAATGGACAAGTCAAATACTAGAAGATGACTAGTCTTATTTATTGTGAGCAGTATGTAAGAAGTAATATAAAAGCATAATAATAAGAGCATAATAGATATTATGTTCGTGAGCTTTAGGCTCTAAAAATATATATATATATATATATATATGCTTTACATACTACATATAGAAAGTTAAATTAGAAGTATAAACATAATAACAACATAATAGGAATCATAAAGGAATATGGTGTTGAACAAGATATGAACAAATTGTTGTTTCTATGATTCCTTCCCTTGCATAATGCTTGTGGGGTTTTAGGAATCATAACATACAATGAGTTTATGTTATGTTGACATGAAGAAAATGGGTGGTTTAGTGGTTTACCTAAACTTGGAGATAAGTTTGTGGAAGCTAAATGAAAGGAAAATTTTTTTGTGAAAAACACAATGGGGGAGGGGCTCACGGTTTTGTAAAAAAAAGAGAGAGAAGTTTATGGAGCGATTTTGGTAGAGTTTTGTAATATAGAAGAAAATGTGTAAAGAATGAAAGAAAGAGGAGGTATTTATAGAGTTTTGGAGAAGAAATTAGTGTGAATTAAATTAAATGAAAATTAAACAAAAATTAGATCTAGAGGATAGAGAGGGGCGCCAGCCATGGGAGGAAAAGAGAGAGAAAATTGATTAAATTTGTATTTTTGTAATGAAAAATAAGTAATGTGTAAGATATGATATATATAAAGTTTTATGGGAAAAGAAAATGTAAAAGATAGGTGTATAAGAGTGTAGAGTAAGTAATAAGACAAAGTAAAGATAAGCAAATAATAATGAATAGTAGATAAGACAAATAAATTACCAGTAGTAAGAAAAATATACGTAAAAAGACTATATCTTATTTTCAGAAGCCGAAAATTTTTAAAACTAATATTTTATGATTCCTCATTAAATTATGAGTCTAAATGTGTTGTTGGAATATTTTCATCATTTCGCTTGCCAGGACTCGTTTTTGAAAACTAATCCCATTCGGATCTAAAATGAATGAATTTTCGATGAATCTGATCTTTTTTTGGTTATAAAATATTATTCCACACTATAATTTATTGTCACTCATTTTTATTGTTTTAGGGTTTTGCATGCGAGATTACCAGATCTAGATACTCTAGTTCTTGAGATAAACTTAAGTTGATTTTAGGATTTTTTATTTGACTTTCGATTCTAGGATTTACTTATAATTACCAAAAATTTAGGGATTTACAAAGTCAACTTCTAAAACTCGAATAAGACCTGTTCAGCTCCACCTTGTGATATGCTTAGTGCTCAGTACTAGTGTAGAGAAGTCAGTTTGCTCTTGAACTTAGTACCTGGTTCATGTGGTCAGTCAACTTATGCTTCCCACTGCTCAAGATAGGTCTTGTTTACACGGCCAAGAGAGCTCGGAATGAAAGTGTAAAGCCAAAATTATGTCCATTCATTTTTGTTGCTCTATTGTGTCATTTCTTGATCCTACGGTTTTACTAATGTTGCTACAAGTTCTGAATTTGATGGACTTCTCGAAACTTAGTTGGATGTTTTGCAATTCTTTGCTTCTATTTGGATTTGGTTCTCAGTTTGCATCTATTGTATTTACCAGTGGTAAATTTTTAAATGCATTTATCAGCTTTATAATCTAATGGCATCTTCTTAGTCTCTCGAGTAAGAATATCATATTTGAATTATCTCTTAGTTGTTGGCATTGTAATTTAAAAAAAAAAAAAAATCTCATATGCACAAGAACTAAACCAAACTAGTGTAACTTGTTGAATTCGCCCAACGCTACAATAAATATTTGTGTGCACCTTTTCCTCAATTGTTACTAAGGTAAATTTTTACAAGTTGGTAAATAATTAGAACTAGTAAAATTAAAATCAGTTAGAAAAAATAGATGCTTGAAAGTAATATAAAATATATTATATATATATTTTTTTTTGAAGACAAATGAAGACATCATTCTACTTCATTGATAGATGAAATTCATCAAAGATTATTCTTTGAAATTTATCTCTAAGAGTTTTGTATTTAACTTGAATTAAAGTGGGTAATTTTTTCTCTTTTGTTTGGTATAAACTATGTGAGATCCTACTAACTCTAGGTGCATTTGAGGCACCTATGTGTCAGTACATGTACCACATATATGTCAAGCATACACGAAAACGACTTAAGTATGCGAGATTATTCTTGATAAGTTTAAAACCAAGCTAAATGAATTGGTAAAAAAAAAATCAATTTTAAATAAAATCAACTTGACCTATTAAAAAACTTGAATTTCTATCAAATTGGATACGCTTATTATGATTCAAATAAAGAAGTATATTTTAACCTAAAAAAAATTAAAAATCATGAACCCAATTTACTCTTATTTTATTTCCTTTTTCATCTTTTCCTTCTTCTTTTTTCCTCATTTTCTTTTGTATATTTTGACTTTATTTTGGCAAATGAAAAAATCAAGAGATAACTATAATATGTTAGTAATTTATAAACAAGGTCTTCAAGTAGACCTGTAAATACATGTTAAAGTGTTCACAGTTCGATTAATCAGTCTATGACCTTATTTATTAAACTTAACCATAATGATCGATTTTTTAATTTTCTGATCCTTAACCAGTCTATTATAAACTATTAACTGTCTTAACAGTTAATCTTGTTGGTTAATTTTTTTCGGTTTTCTATTTTTAATTATTTAGCGTAATGATTTCAACAAATTAAATTAATAGTTTCAACAAACCTTATTTTTTGTCTTTATCATTGGATTTTTCTTTAAATTACTATATATATTACAAGAGCTTGAAAAAAAGGGAAATCAAATTAAGGGAAATTGGGAAAAACAAGCCTTTGGATGAACACAATTAAACCAAATCAATTACCACATTAACTCCCATCAAATATAGGACAAAATATATTACTTTGATCAAAATCCAAGAAACATTAACATATGCAAATTCTATGTGTGTATATATATTATTTAAATTAATTATATATATGTAAATTATATATAAATATATTTATATATATTGAAATCGTTATCCGTTGACCATCAAATTTTTATAGTTACAAGCCAAAATCGAAACAAAAAAAAATAAAAATAAAAACTTTAATCCTAAACTGAAATCAACGAACCAATTAACCATATTTTTCAAATTGGTTTTTTATTTCAATTCAATTTTTCAGTTTCATTAGTTTTTTCGCACCCCTAACTACATGGTTATCTTAACAACTTTGTAATTAGTAGACATGTGCAATCTCGAAACATATTTACTAAATAGGTTCATGGAATTAAAGTTTCAAATGCGAGTTATATTTTGAAGTAGGGTTTCTTAATAGCAAATCCTTTTAGATTGTGATACAAATATGGCACCTTAAACACTTGTTATTGCTAATTATAATCATGTATACGGTATTATACTTATTGCTTGTTCACTTCGTCCTATGAAATAATGATGAAATTAAATTTAATTCAATGAGAATGTAATAGAGTTATAACGTCAATTATAATGTTCATTTGGTGTGAAAAATAAATCAAGCAATTATTGAAGTAAAAGTAAAATATCTATAATGCCTATGATTTTTATATAGATAAATGATAATTGTGTAGATAATATTTTTATAATAGAGGTATTTATGATAAAAAATTAAAAAGAAAAAAAAACTATTCAATTATGCGTGTACGAATATAAATTGCTATTATTATTTTATGTAATATGTTCATTATGAATTGTAATTCTCTACTTTATAATAGCAAAATAAAAAAGAATAAATAGTTATTTTCAACAAGCAAACCGCTGTAACTAAGAATCCATCAACTTAATTATCCATAACTTCCTTACAAATGATAACTTCTTCAAAACACGTAAGTTATTGAAACCATCAATTAAAAACCATATATGAAAGGCTTATAGACATTTGCATATAAACCAATAATACATATGGCATAAAAAAAAAAAAAAAAAACCATTAATACAAGTACAACTCAACGATCATTTCGGTTTAGCCCATATCTGATATTATTATAACAGGCAACAAACAACAGCATCTCTTGTAGCTAGCACAAAAATTTCCAGGAAGGCATACTGGCCCATGTGTCCAGTGGGCTAGCCACAATCTGACCAATGGTGTAGCCATACTTAGGACAAAGCCTTTTTACCACCACCCTCACGCCTACGCATGAGCTGCTCAAGTGGCTTGTGCATGTGCTCCCATGACCCTCTCTCTCTCTCTCTCTCTCTCTCTCAAATAACAAATCTTCGGGAACTTTCAAGTCGCTGTCTAACCCCACTGGTTACCTTAAACCCATTGTCAAGGTCGGTTGGTTATGGTAATCTAAAATTATTAGGATAAGTCGTGTTTGTTAACGTTGGTAGACGTAGATCCATTCAAACAAATTAGATCCATCCATATATAATAAGTTTATTGTGGTTGCTTGGTTCAAATATAATACGTTGTTTAAATACAATAAATTTATCATATATGTATATATATATGTATATGCTAACTTTGTCTAAATACAATAAGTTTATTTTGGTACGAGCTAATATTTATTTAAATTGTATCGTCCCATTTTCCTTGCTTCTATTCCTTTTTTATCTTTTCTCATATTTTTTTTTATTTTAATTTTTTTTATTCTATAATATTGTCGATAGCGTCATCTGTTGTCCTTTTGATTGCAGTATAACCTCTCCACCACACCTTTCATGATTCTCCTACCGGCCCCCTCTCATACGCAGCTTTCCATGCTTTATTTATACTTCATTTATGAAATAGGTCCCACCACCACTGTTTGAGCTGTCCTTAAATATTTAATAAAGTAAATAGTTTCACACCATAATGAGTTTTGAGCTCATGATTTATTAAAATTCTTATTGACCTATATTATCCGTTTGGATATAACATCTTGTATTTATTAGTATTTGTATTATAACTATTTTATATTTTATTAGTATTTACTCTATTTAATTAGTTTATAAGTAAAAATATTTTTTTATTAATATTTATTTTTAATAAATAATCTATTTAAAAACAATAATAATATCAAAATCAAAATAATAGAAAGATTACTAAACAAATTAACACATTATAGATGTTTTAATGATGCATGGTAAATGAGATACACCCACTAAAAAAGGTTAAAAACTATAAAAGTACTCTCAAATCTTGATCGAATAAAATAATTATTCAGATCATATGAAAGCATTATAAAATTAAGAAAAAAATATTATTTATAAAAATTACGAGAATATGAACATTTTAAAAATAATCTAATTTTAGATTATTTTAATAGTTAATATTACCATGGATAACTGTTTCTTATAAATACGATTTATTAGTAATCAGATACCATCTTAATACTTATATTATCTCAAAAATTATATCTTGGAAAAACAATTTTTGAAAAATTAAATTTTTATTTTCAAGTTACAATAATTTAACTTCATATTAATAAAATTATTTTTGAAAAATTTGGGTTTTTTAATTTTTTTATAAAACTATATTATTTTTTCCTTTGTTGAATCATTTTAATGGTTTAATGATAAATTTAGTAATCAAGTAAGAAGTTATTCTCTTCAATCTATATATTAACAAATGATTGCAGTCATCATTAGATTAAACATTTAACTAATATTAAATTATTTTTCACTTAGTTTTAGTAGTATGGAAAAAGAAAAAATTTGGATTTAAATCACTTTTTTTTTTTAGATTATTAGGCTATGATATGGGACGATTTTCATGGCATTAATTAAACTTGCACGTTCCATGGTCTTAAACGAGACTCTACTGTTGGATACATGCAAATCGCCATCAAGAAGAGAGAGAAAGTTGGCTAGTAGGCAGGACTGGTTCTTACTTCTTACCGTCAGGAATATATATATCATACAACATTAAAGAAACCGATTACGCCAAGCAAATACGCGACCTATCCTCTTCTTCCCCAACCCCACAGACCTGCAGGCTTTCTCTCTCCCTCCTTCCTTCTCTCTTTTTCTGTGCCATGGAAGTATAGTACTTCTAGGACATTATATTTGTCTTAGCTGACTTGTTACTTAGTTTAGAGAGAGAGAGACATAGAGACAGAGAGAGAGAGAGAGTGATTTATAGGATAAAACAAATACCAGATCAAGACACCCTTTTGAGAGATTGATCGATATAGCTAGTTTTCTAGATTGAAAAAGGGAAAAAAAATGGTGGGTCTTTTCTCAAGGTTCTCTACTAGAGCAGGCCATAGAAGAGCTCAAAGTGCACTTGTAAGAATGATCCATGTGGTTTCTCATTTATTTTTTTTTTCATCGAATTGTTTTTTTAGAGAATGTTTGACTTGAAGTTTGACATAGATTGGAATATTAGATATTCTTGGATTTGAAATGAATGATTGATTTGAACTTTATTATTTGCCTGACTTTTTCGAATTGATTCCTTTTGTATCTCTGTAGTTTGAAGTTAGGTCTGATTTGGTCTGTGTTAATATTTAGGAAGGTCATATTTTTAGCTAAATCTTCAATTAGCCTGATCACTTCTATGTAAAGTTTTCATTCTTGATTACTTCTCTATACACCGGTTGGTCTCATTAGAGTTATCTTGTAACTTCAGGTGTGGTGTGATTTATCCCATTCATATGGTGATCTTGTTTTATACAAGGGGATCACTTGCTATCACTTGTTATGAAATTACTCAAATTAGTTGGGTTAAGATTCTGACCATCTCATATTACTTCTGCAGGAGGGAAGGGAAGCATTGCCCCCGACTTCGGAAGCAACCGGCCCGGCTGCTGCTGCAACTACTGTTTGTCATGGTGTTGAAGTGGCTGTAGAATTCAAACCTGTTGAGCACCCGATTGAGCCTCTTGACAATGATAGCCCAATCCAGTGCCCACTGCCCGAGCCCTCGATTGTTAATGTAAGCTTCGATCCTTTTTAGCATTTCAACATTCTTAATTTAGATAGTATAGAGTGCTTAATACCAAGTAGGAGGTATCCATGGTGAAGTGGTTGAAAATTTAGCAAAGAAGTCTTCATGTGTTAGGAATGTCAGCTGACAGATATAGGAATAGCTATTCCTTATCTAATTTGTTTGCTTCTCTGTTGATTACTTGAGGCCTTGTTGGAAATAATTTCATGCTGTCTTACGTGAGGTCATGTGTAAAATTTTAGCCTATCCATTAAACTCCTGCCTGGATGCAAGAGAATCAAGATGCAGGTAGAGCAAGAAATGAAATCCTAAGATAAACTTTGCAAAGTGCCGCTCTTACAACAGACTATTAGCAGAAGGCGTAACCAGAATATTGTGGAAAAACACAAATCAAGTTGATAGGATGCAGGTACTTTAAGAAATATGACCAAATGTTAGGTCTATGCGGTTAGTTAACCCCAGAAAAAGAACTATAGTTATTTTCCTGACCTATTAGATATATATGTGCTGAAGTATTGTAAGGGGCATCGTTTTAGGCACCCTGGTTCGCAAATTAAGCAGGTGAGATTAGTTTTGAGATAATTCACTACTCTACATGGCATCGGTGGTATTGATGACGGCAGGACTATTACCTTTTTCATGGTTACCTATATTTTGTTTTATCAGATAGTTATCACTTTTCATCATCATCATCAAACTAATTGGTTGCATTTTTCACTATTTCTTTATCAAGAGGAAGGGGTCATGTATGAGATTATGAATTTTGCATGTGCTCTTTTAGCTACTTTAAGGAAATGTGAGGTCATCATCGTAATTTGAGGATATCTCTGATAATGTGACCTGTAATCAGTGTCTCGTTTCACTTCTTGTCTACTGCTTCACTTGGGGAATATATAAGCCTACCTTGGAAAATTGCCAATTTCTTTTCTTTCATAATCAGTGGAAGTTGTCCAAAACAATTTAACTGCCTTCATCATACTTTTTCTGTTGATGCTTTTTTATGCTAAAGTTATTTGTTGTCCTACTCTTTCTACATTGCATACATTTTGAGACGAGCAAGTGCTGAGCCAGTATAGACTGCAAGGAGTCAAATACACCTAATGTGAATTTGTGGGTATGACTAATCTTCTTAAGAAGTGGTGAGGATTTCTTTCAGCAAGCAACGGCCTGAATTGATGGGGATGTTGCATAATAGGAGCAATATTGAGGCAGTAACATTGAGTGATTCCCAAGTCATAGTTTATGCTTTCTGTGATAAGGAATGAGAATTGCTTACTGAATATATAGTGCATAGTTTTGCAGCTGCTGAGTCTAACTAAAGCTTTGTCTTTTTCTTTATTCCTTAAGTGGATAGAAGGTAGATGGTGTTGGAATAAACCCTTTGCCAAGTTTCATGCTCACGAGGCTCTACAGCAGCTTTGTGGACATGCTGAATTATGCCTTGTGGAATATATGATTTCAAAGTATCTTTTCATAAGCTTGTTAATAATATGGCTCATCTATGATTCTCATGTTTCAAACAACTAGCATGAGAAAAGGTAGGGAATATGGTAGAGAGCTAACATTTTTTGTGCATGTGCTGATGTTAGAACAGTCATATGCGGGACATTTTGAGCTCTTTGATTGAACTAGGCCTATGTTCCTCAGTCAGACAGCAATGTTTTCTTCATGTAGATAATTTATTTGTAATTCTGACATGTACTTCCTTGATCATCAGGATGGAAGAATATGGAAGGAGCGGGTGTCTGCAAATGCACGGAGAAGAGGAGACCTACCCCCTATGAGGGAAGGGGGTCCTGTTGAATCTGAAGCAACTCCAGCGACGCAAAGAACAATGACAACGAATCGCATGATTTTACCCTCTGTCAGTGCCCCAGAACACCATCTTCTAAAGCTACTTGAAGATTCAGGGATCTAAAATACTTGGAATTATATTGTGAAAATTGCTTTTGATGATTTACGATGTACACCCTTATTGGACACCTTTTCTTTTTTCCCTTTGTCATTCTCTGTTCTCGCCTCCTTCTTATGTATTGCTATGTTCACAAGGTTTATAAATCCACCTCTCTGTGTATGAAACAACGTGAAGAATTTGTAAATTCTACGGGAAAAGGAAATTGAAGTTTTCGATTTACTGCCCATTGCCTCTATCGATGCCATTGTTTTTCCTTTTTATTCTCTGTTGCAACATTTTACAGATCTCAGTTTTTTCCTTTGTTTCAAAATTAAATCCCAAATAGTACCAAGAGGCAGGATTGACGGACGTGGCCGGAATCTAAAGTGGTGCTATGTTCTCACAAGACTGGTTGTGCGTCTAGTCGCCGTGCCATGGCTAACTTTCATTCCACTGAGCAAACCTCCGTCTTTGAGTTAAAAAAAAAGTCCTTCCCAGATTTGCTAACGACCGGCTGCATATAAGTAGGTTCAAAGATGCAATTTCTCTATCTAGTTTTTATTTCTACATAGCATATCATGGCAAGTGCGAATTATGCACAGTTTCACGTGCTGCAACTTGCATTTGTATTTTACTGAATGAATAAGTTTATGATGAATACGGTTATAATGAAATTTTTTTTTGGTGTTCATAAGATGAAATAATGAATAGTTCAAATAAATACAATAATAGTTCTTCATAAACGATATAATGGAATTACTAATACAGCGAAACGGACCAACTATAACTTTTGTTTTTAATAGTTAGCTAGAGTAAAAGTATGAGAGATATGATTGACACGGATGAATACACATAACAGGACTGGTCCGTGATTGCCTTTCCTCACAAATGCTATAACATAGGCAAACGATAGAAATCGTGAATCATAGGTACATGAATATGTGGCATGAGCTTTGTGAAAAAAACTGAAAGGACACTAGTAATTATCCGAAGAAAACACAACACGACCAACCAATTGTCTATACAGGCAACTTGGGCACTTCAAAAGCCAGTTCAACTGCCGGGTTGCGAAGATGCTTCCGTGGGCCACGGTCACTTCCATGGTTCATCCAGGGCTGCTGCTTCTGCCCCATTCCATGGCCATGACCCCTCTTCATATGCCCATTTCCATGTTCTCTTTCAGCAAGATGACCCACTCCTATGATTCCTGAATGAGCTGATACTGAGGAAGTGAAGAGGAGTAACAAAGTGAGGCATGTGAATATGGCTCTCATGTGCTTCATTATGCTTTGTAAGTTTCACTTGTGTGTTTGTTTGAGTGATCCTAGGAAAGAGTGGGATGTGGATTAAATAAAGGGCAGTCAGGATATATGACTTTCCTTTGGGTTGAAGTCACGGGGGAATCATTTCCCCTCCCACTCCATGTATATAGTGTGAAGTTATTATGATTCTGGTTTGATTTTCTTTTTAGGTGGGTTTGGTAACTACACATTGCTGTCATGATTCTGTTAGAAGACCTAGGCGATAAAGTAGATCAGTTAATATATATTAAACCAAATAAATAACTAAACAATTATTGGAAATATGGGTGGTTTGGTAGGATATTTAGTTTACCGTCCTTTTTTTTTTTTTTTCCCCTCCATCCATTCAAGTAGATGTATTAATTAAATATTAAATGTTAAAAAGATAAAGTTATACAAATATACCCCTCTTTTATTAAATTGAACTTATGTACTATTTACTTTATTCATTTTTACAAAAATATCAATTATAAAACTTTCTCAATTCTCACATCTCCATTATCTTTATCATAATTATAATAAAAGTAAATAAATTACAGATAAAATATTTTTGCAAATGCCATGATTCAATCAAATAAAGATAATATTACATATAAAAAATAGAGAAAATGTCAGATTTGTTACTTGAATTTTACAAAAAAATTCAACTTTGTGATTTAACTTTTCAACTTTTGAAGTGATTTACTTAACACCCAATCACAAATTTTATGGCCAACTTTGTGATTTTACTTTTGAATTGATTTAATTCATGCCATGAAAGCTTTTTAGTGGTGGATAATATTAGAAGTATTAGTAAAATTTTAATAATATATTGCATCTTTTACATCTACAAACAAATTAAACAGTGTTAAAAAATAATTATTAAAAATTTGATATAGTATTAAATTAAAAATTTTGAAATCTAGGTATTAAATTAAATTTTTATGAGTAGCAAGTTTCACAATCACCGAAAAGATGATATTAGGATAGAAAACAACAATTCAAACATGCCCATAATAGTAGTTTAATCTCTCTCTCTCTCTCTCTCTTCTTTTAAAGTAGTATTATTCTTATAACTGTACTTTCATATATATTAACCGCATTAGGAAATTTTTGCTATTTTATTGCGCACGTATCCTTGTTACACTCTCGTGGTATCTGTGTAGAGAATATATTGATGTTATTATTGAGTAAAACTTATATTTAAGGTTATTTTAAAAATTATTAAAATATTAATTATATAAAAAAGAGATAGTTTCTCGATAACTAAACAAAAAAATTACATAAATATCATTTAGATAAAAAATCACATAAATACTGTTGTGGTATCGTATTTTCAAAAATTAAATTGTTTCTTATAGGATGAAACCCTGGTTATTTAAAAAAACTATTAAAATATTAATTATATAAAAAAATATCAAAATACCATTGAGTATCGCATTTATTATATAGCATTTAAAATATACGTAACATGTCATAAATGCAATACCTAGATAGTATGCATTAAATATAATACTGTAATAGTGTTTATGAATATTTTGTCTAATTAATATTTATGTAATTTTTTTAACACATTAAAAAACTAAAAATTATGACCATCTAGTAGTAGTACCGTTCCACTCGACATGTAATCATGCCTTTTCCTTTCGACTTTTAAAATTGAACATATTCTACGAGTTTTAGGGGGTAAAATGCGAAAAAAATATTCTACGAGTCATTAAGGTGTCGATATTATTTGGATGGAAATTTGTTGTCTCAAAGACACTGTGACCATCTTGTTTCGATAAATATATGGTTGCTACGTGTATATAAAATGATAGTTATAATTTTTTTTATTCTAGGAATGTTTTTATTTTTAAAATTTATTAACACGTATCAAGTTTCTATTAGCCGGGACATGGAGGGGACAACATTACAGCAAATGTTTTTCCATATTATTTTGCCTAAGTCCGAATGTTTTGTCAGAAGGTTCTAATATTTCATGTACTTTACTATGGTGCAACTAATTACTGCTTAAATCCTTGAACTTGGGATTTTTGACAATTTAACTATCATCAGAATGACTTCACTACGATATCAAATAAAGATTGAACACAGCAAAACTACTTGTAATTATTTGTTTATTGCTACTAACTATATTGTAATCCATGTTACGTAACACTTTTAGATCCTTTCTCTTCTTTTCATTTTTTTTTTTCCTTTGTCTAATTAGCACTCGGTGTGATTATAAAAGATTAAGCTCCTCACATTGAAAAGAAGAAAACAAGTATCCCTCCTTCTTTTTCCCCCCTTTTTTCCTACCACTAAGAAGAAAAAAAGTATAATGTTTGGTAAACTAAATAGACATCTCTTAGAGTTAATGTGGTGTTGCGCACTTAAGGCAAGCGACAGCCCTTAAAAGTGGTCGCACAAGCCACTGATTTGAACGGAGAATGGCCTATTTATTGACAAATACTACCGAACCTAAAGTTAAGAAGTTTTGGTATTTTAGATTGTACAAATCAAGTGCCAAAAACTTTCTTTTAATTTGGTGGTATGATTGATGTTATAGTCTTTTTTTTTTTTTTTAAGTTATGACTACCATTAGTGTTATCATGGCATCATGCCCCAACACAATGGATGGAAAAGGATGGATAACTAATTTTCAAAGTGCTGAAACAAAAGGGGAATTGAATTTCTAATATATGATTGTAAATTTATAATGGTTATTATTATGTTTACTTATTGTAAAAAATAAAACAAGTCATCATTGGAGTAAAAAGTAAAATATTTATAACGTCATTTATCTTTGTTATAGAGATAGGATAATTATATGGGTAATACTTTTAGAGGTATTTATGATAAAGTATGAATGGGTGTAGAAAATTACTATTCATCATTATGAATTGTCATTATCCTATTTATCTCAACTAAACATTGTAATAGTAATTTTACTTAAACAAAGAGAGAATGAATACCTATTCTTCTTAGGTGAATGGGTTGTTAGTGTTTATTTAGATCTAATTGTAATCTTTATTCTTTCTTGATTATATGTTATTTTTTGATAATTTGTCTTTCTTTCATGTGTTTTGAAAGGGTTAACAAATTGGAGTCCAACTTAAAACTTTTACAAAAGGAAAAAAAAAAAGAAAAAACTACATTTAAAAAGATTCTAGAAATAACTTTCAAAAATTAATCCTAAATCACGATTTAAATTTTGGAGTGAATTGCAACTGTATCCTCTTATATTTGCTCAATGGAAAACATCCCTATATCCTTGAAATCTTGTGCTTTAACACTGAAAATTTTCAAAAATGTGCATTTTGACTCCTGAAGTGTGATAAAAATGCACATTTTGAAAAGATTAAGGGGTTTAAGCAATGTAAAGGGATGCGTTTGTGATTTGAAAAAAAAAATCCTAAAATCAGCCAAGTAAAGTTGAATTTATTTACTTTAATAATGTTTGATAGTCATATATATTATTAAGAGAAATGAGATAATTTTGGCATCTCATATATTTTAACATAGTAATCTTTAAAATTAAAAAAAAATGAACGTTATAATTAAGATAATGAAATATAAAATACAATAAATGGGATGTATACAAGTTAATTAAGGGTTTTTACAAAGATGCACGTTTATTATTATTCATAAAATAATAACTATTATACAAAATTTTTTATTTTCTTAAACAATCATATAAGTAATTTAATGTACTGTGTCTACCACATTCACTAGTTTTTTTTTTTTAAATCAAAAAATTGGCAAGTAATTAAAAAACTAGGAGATGTGCTTAATTTCCTTTTAACTTTGTAATATTGATATCCTTGTTGTACTACTATCATGATTTCTTTATTGATCAATTCCTTGAGAAGTAAAAAAATACCAATATTAAAAAGTTATTGTAAGTAAAGTTTGGCCTTGGACGCATTTGTCATCTTCTAATAAATTTTACTATTGATATAACCTAAGCATTATGAAAAAGAATAAAGAATGAATTTATAAAACTAGTAATAATGAACCAAAATATATATAAATGTTAAAGCATAAACAACAACAACTATATAAAATTTGCAAAGACACCCATTATGTTGCTTCATGTGCACTTAGTTTCCCTTATCTTTAAAATTGTTAGCTTAAGTTTCAAATCTTAAAAAAATCCGCATGTTTACTGTTTTCGGTATGATTTCAAAGATAAGGGAGCAAAAGCAAAGTGCACATGGAGCATATATAAAGGTTGTATTTGTAATATATTATTCAATTCATACACTTTTGGAAAAATAATTATATATTTATGATTTTTTTTCAAAATTTTGGATTTTCGAGGATTTTTTTACACAATTTTTTTTTCTTTAACTTACAAACTTTACTACTTTGGGGAGTTTGACCATGTGCACAACTGCTAAGTTCGCATGGTTGCAACGAGGGAACGGGTGAATAGTGACATGATGCCAATTCTGGCTGGTCTCTCGTAGGGGTATGGTAAATTTTTTTTCCCCTTGTGTTTGGTTGTTGTTTTGTGACATTTTGATATCTTATTTTTGTTATTTTTAAATAGATTTTTTTTGTTAAAAGAAAAGATACAAATGAAAAACAAATATTTTTACTCATAAACAGATCAAATAAATCAGATAATAATAAGATATAAATAAAAATTAGATAATCCGAACATACCCTAAATATTGAAATTAAATACTTAATAAATTCCTATAAAGTTTATAAAATTGTGTATATTTATCCTTTGTTTTATTTGTTGTTATAAAAAGAATGAATAAAATTTCTTTTTCTAATGAATAAAATAAAATTTTAAAGCCATTTTTCTCTTAAAGTATGTGAATTATTACTTACTAACTCTTTTTCTTGAATCATCATTTTCAACATAATTATAAATAAAAAAAATTAGATAGTTCAGATTTCATATAAATAAAAACAAATATTGAATAAATACAAAAAAAATGAAAAAAAAAAGACAAAGAAAGAAAGAGCAGTTGGTTAGAAGAAAAGAATAGTGGCTTTATTACGGTATGGTTCAATAATAGTATTTAACAATATATAGTATTTTATTTTATTCATAGTATTTGAATGTTATTTAATACCTTTACGTTCTTTATACAACTTGGCACTTTGAAGCAACAGAAGAGTGACACTTGTAACAAGTGTATATTTAATATCATATACTCTTATTTATTTATCGACAATTATTATTCTAACCTTTTTACCTAGAGAAAAGTGTATTTGAACCTTTTACAAAAATTGAATTTGGTACATAAATTTTAAAATGATTAATTTAATACTTAATTAAAGTTTTCATGACTATTTCTACAACCTCACTAACATTATTTACTATTTTTTCATGATGTGGATGAAACACTTTATCAGTGCTAGACGATACTGGGAGTATTAGTAGAAATTCAACGATATATTGACTCTTCTACAGTTGCAAACAATATCAAGAGGTAGTAAAAATAGTCAAAAAAAAGCTTGATGAGATATTAAATTAATAATTTCAAAATTCAGATAGCAAATTTTACATTTTCCAATTTACTTATCATCATTATTAATTTTATTTATAAGAATATAAGAACTTTGGCTCATCAAATACATTAAAGCCATTTAACATATGCACATTAAGTCATGTCCATGGGGTAAGCCGGTCCGACTCGTTACCCGACCATTAAGTTCGGGTCCAAAAATAAGGGACCCGGAATCACCCTAGGGAAGGAGACGAGACAAGTCCACCCGTGGACCTGCCGGGTCTGAACCATCCCATTTACATTAATTTTTTCTAAATTTTTTTTTTCAGTTTTGCATGATAAAACCATATGGACCTGCCTTGGACCTAGTAGGTCTACTTTATGGGTAAGACCCGCCCTACCGAGTCCGGTCTACATGGGTCAAATCCATTGCTGTGCCTGATCGTATCCAGGTTCGGACTTGACTCGGAGGCATGTCTATGCACATTAAGTCTGCACATGTTTATTCCTAAAGATGTCTATTTATTCCTAAAGATGTCTATCCCTATTAGCATAAGGAACTCAACAAAGCGGGTGTTGAATGGAGGAGATCATATCCAATTTGTTTCAGCGTCGGCATCCCAGTATGGTATCCTAATTTAGCATGTATTGATCACTAAAAAATTCAACCATGACTATTGCTCTGTGGTGAGTGTTACCTCATTGAAAAGGCCGTATAATATGGCCAGTGACTTTTAGTTCACTGGTAGGCATCACGGTCGATTGAGTAGTGAGACGACAATTGGCCATTTGGTCAACAGACCTGCTTATATATGGCATTTGTTGAGTTGACGGTGTTAACTAGCGTTCTATGAACATCGTCGACGGTGATCTTAGCTCAGACTGCAAGGTATTGATACATGGGGTGGGAGCCCATTTGAGATCCGACAGGCGTAGATATGTGGCTTTGACTTTGAGTGGTAAGCACTGAATCAATTTTTAGTTTAGGACACTAATTGAAATTAATTCTTTAAATAAAATCAAAATAAAAATAATTACTAATTTATCATATAAAAATCGTGATTTTATCATAGGATATATAAGTGAATAGTAAATGCACATATATCGCGTTTTTAAAACATGAGATACACGTGCATATCGCGACTATAAAACGTGATATATATTTGACGTACGAAGCAATATTGTGATTATCAAGCGTGATATCCATACAAAATACTTATATCACAATTAATAATCATGATATTACGACCGTAATCAAACATTAAATTGCGATTCTTTCACGCGATTTTTGTATAAAATTGTATATCTTGTTTCTTAAACACGATTTTACAACTGAAAATTGATAATTAATTTCATCCAAACGGTATATTAGTAATTATTTTGTATAGGAACCTTAGATATGTATTAGACTTGATAAGCACCTGCTAATTTTTGTTATGCCTAGGTTGAGCTTTATTTTAGGGGTTAAAAAACCTAATTAACATTTAGGTTCAAACTCAAAATTAGGGGTATGTCAGTAGGGTGAATTATGTTTTAGAACTATTTTACAAAATAATGCTAATTAATATAAATCTACCTAATTAACACATATTGTTTCTTGTTGCACAATTACAAGCAATATAATTAATTCTACCACAATGATTGCACATTCTATTAATTGCTTTCACAAGGAGACTTATATAGAACTTGCACTTATTGTTTTCCTTATAATCAATTCCTCAATTATCTAAACCAAATTTTTATTCAATAATAAGCGTTTTCAAATTCTTTTTGCTATCAATAAACTTGCTATAATTGCTTTTAATCATCTAAGCCAATATTCAATACTGCAATTTCAATTTTGAGCTCCTCTAGTTCTTTCAAGCATGAATCATTACATATCTTATTTATGTAAATTACAATAAAAGGTATTAAGTTTGTAGGTAAGTTCATTTAATGTATCAATATTTGAACTAGTTTTAAATTAAGTTTCCTAAATATTCTTCACCAATGGTAAAATATTAATATTTTACTTGACTCATTTTATAAAATATTGATTTCTCTTTTTAACTACTTGAAATGTTAATACCTTAAATGAATTTATAACAAAACATTGATTCATTTTTTTTAACTATTTGAAATATTGATATCTTAAATAGACTTACCTTTAAACATTAATATATGCAATTTACCCTATATTATCCATATCATCTCCTTTTAGAGTTTTGTTTTTTGTTCAATTTCAAGCAAATCATTGTCAATTTTTATCTTTTAATTAATTTTACTCAAATTATCATTTTTCCAACTTCAAAAACTCACTATAGCTAAATTAGCATTTGCATTCTTAAGCTCATAAAATTCACTTTTAAAATCATCTATTTCATCCCCAACCTTTTTCATTATTAATATGCTATTCTTCTATCTCAAATTAACCAATTCATAGAACAGTTTATCATTCATATCCGTAGGGATAGGAATTTACTAATTCCAGTATAACAAGCTAGAAAGGAATAGGAGAAGATGATAAAAAAAACAAATGTGTTTGTTGAAGAAAAATTTACGTAGAAAAAACTCTTTAAACTCTTATCTTTCTTACATGAATTTGCTTCCCTTTTATACTATTCTAATGCTAAATAGACAATGGATAATGACACTTCTAATTACAACCATTAAGTTTATGTGTGGTTTAAAAAAAAAATTCATGTGTGGCTTCAAAAGAACTTACTATATTTAGATTTTTTTTTTTCAATTCAAGTTTGTTTCTTTCTTTTTTTTTGAACACGTTCCCTCAAACTTGAATCCTTTTTTATTCACAGCTAGTAATTCCGAGCACAGTCTTGAACTTTTCAAACAAGTCAGTTTTAAGTGGATTTTTCATGATGTCTGCAACTTGCTCTTCAGATTTGCAAAACTGAAGATCAATTTCCCCATGCTTGACAAGTTCTCTAATATAGTGAAATCTTATATTAATGTGTTTGCTTCACCCATGAAACACATGCCATAGTGGATTTACTGTCACATTAGATAGGTCTAGTGGATTTACAGTCACATTGGATAGTTGCTAGACCTATTTGACCATGCTTTAATTCTTCTAGTATACTACGCAACCAAATTGCCTGACATGCTGTTGATGTTGCTGCAATGTATTCTACTTCTACTGTTGACAAAGCCACCACTTGTTGCTTTTTTGAAGACTACGAGACAACTCCATTTCTTAAGTAAAACACATATCTATATGTGCTTTTACGCGTCTCAATATCATTTGCCCAATCACTATCTATGTATCCTACTAAATTAGAAGAATGAGAATGAGTATAGAAAATTTCATGGTTACGTGTATCATTAAGATAACGTAAAATCCTTTTAGCTGCTTGCAAGTGTGACTGTTGTGATTTCTCCACGAAACAACTAATAAGCCCAACTCCATAAACAATATTTGGTCTAGTGGATGTCAAATAACATAGACAACCTACTATGCCTTTAAAGTAAGTTGGGTTTACCAATTCTCCACTACCTTCTCTCTTCATTTCCACACGTTCTGCGACTGGAGCTTGAATTAGTGTCACTGAATCCATCTTAAATTTCTTCAATATGTCCATAGCATATTTTTTTTGTGAAATAAATATGCCAACATCAGTTTGTTGCACTTCAATACCAAGAAAATACGACATTGATCCCATGTCGGCCATCTCAAAGTGTTGAGTCATGGCCTACTTGAATTCAGTAAATAATGCTTTACAATTTCTAGTAAATATCAAGTCATCAACATATAGGTATAAGATTAAAATATTACCATCAGTCTTTGACTTAACATACAATATATACTCCTGTGAACACTTTTTAAAACCATCTTCTAATAAGTACGTATCAATTCATGAATACCAAGCACGGGGTGTTTATTTTAAACCATATAAGGCTTTTTTCAAGCGATAGACTTTATTTTCATATTCTACCATATAAGGCTTTTTTCAAGCGATAGACTTTATTTTCATATTCTTTCTTCACGAAACCAGGTGGTTGCTCGATGTAAACTTCTTCTTGCAATATACCATTTAGAAATGCTGATTTCACATCAATAGGATGAATTTTCCACTTATTTTGAGCCACAAGAGATAAAATCACCCGCACAGTACCCATTCTTGAAATAGGGGCAAATATCTCAAAATAGTCAATTCCTGATTTTTGCTTATAGCCTTTAACAACTAATCTTGCTTTGTAACGATCTACTTGACCATCAGGTTTATACTTTGTCTTACACACCTACTTAACTCCAATCGGCTTCGTTCCATTTGGTAGAGAAGTTAACTTCCATGTCTTATTTTTCTCAATTGAACAAATTTCCTCATTCATGGCTTGGATCCATATTTCATTTGTTGCTACATGTTCATATGAAACCGGATCACAATCTGCAAATAAACAAAATGCACTAAGGATTCATCAATCAAATTTGCTTCCTCCTCATCATCTCTAGTCACTACATAATCTCGTAACCGTGTTAGTAAGACATGAGTCCTTTGAGGACACTAATGGTCTTGCATCTGCTGGTACAGAAGAGGAATCAACCGGTGGTGTTGTGTTACTAGTGGAAAGATGAGATTTAAGCCATGTCTCATCTGTAGATGCCTCGTTAATGATAATGTTGTCAGTTGTATTATTATTTTTATTCCACTTCCATGCTTCATCTTCAAGAAATTGGACATCTCTACTCAAGATCACTTCATTTGTATCTGGGTTATATAATTTATAACCGTTTGTTGTATCACTATAGCCAATGAAAATGCATTTTTCACTTTTGTCATCTAATTTCTTCCTTCTTTCACTCGGGACATGGGCATATGCAATATATCCAAATACTTGTAGGCGAGATACATCTGGTTTGTTCCCGCTCCAGGCTTCTTCTGGAGTTATTCCATGAGCACTCTTTGTGGGACACCTGTTTCGCACATAAACAACACAAAAAACAGCCTCTGCCTAAAAAAGCTTTGGTAAATGTTTAGCTTGTAACATGCTTCTAGCCATTTCAGATAGTATCATATTTTTCCTCTCAACTATACCATTATATTGATGTGTATAAGAGGTTGTTACCAGATGTTTGATTCCTTTTTTCTTGCAATAATCATTGAACTCATTTGATGTGAATTCTCCTCCTCTGTCTGTTCTTAGAACCTTCAAATAAAATCCACTTTGTTTTTCTACAAGTGCCTTAAACTCTTTAAACTTGTTAAAAGCTACAGATTTTTCTTGTAGAAAATAAAACCAATTTTTCCTTGTAAGATCATCCACAAATAATAGAAATTACATTTTGTGCCCAATTGATTTTATCTCAACTGGTTCATAAATATCTGTGTGCACCAATTCCAATGGTTGCTTGGCTCGCCTTGATTTGCCTATTGAAAAAGAGCCTCAATGATGCTTTCCAAGAATGCAACCTTCACAAGAGTTGTTAAAGGCATCAATCAAAGGTAAGCCGATTACCATTTGTTTTTGTACCAGTAACTTCAATCCTTTGAAATTCAAATGACCAAAATGGAGATGCCATAACCAATTGCTATCTTTTACCATGGCTTATAGGTTCATCAAAGTTATTGACGGAAGAGACAAAGGGAACATGCAGTTTTTTGACATGTTCACTTTTGCAATAGTTTTGTTGTTTTTTCCTTTATTTCACAAGCTCCATTTTCAATGTGAACTTTATGACCTCTTTCTGATAGTTGGCCCATGCTTAATAAATTCCAGCATATTCCAAGCAAATAAGATACATCTGCAATTGTAACATTAGTACCATCTTTTGATTCAGTACTAATATTGCCTTTACACGTTACAGGAATTTTAGACTTATTTCCAAAATTTACTTCTCCTTGCACTGTCTCATCTAAGCTTGAGAATAACTCCCTCTTTCCAGTCATGTGATTACTACATCTTGTATCAAGATACCAAATACTGTTGTTTTCGATATCTATTCCTTGATTGCAAGCAAGTACTAAATTTTCCTCCACTTCTGTTGCATTTGCTTGTTCATTACATTTACCTTGTAACTTGGTTCGACATTCTGATGCATAATGTCCAAATCGTTTACACCTGTGACATATGAATCTTAGACTTGTCACGCCCAAAAGATACTTTCCCACCTAAAGAATTGCTTTCTCCAATCTTATCTCCATTAAAAATAGAAAAGTTTGCTCCTTTTCCTCTATCACAACCATGACCACGGCTACGACATCGAAATCCATGATGTCCACTATGAGTGGGTATATTGACTCCGCTTTGAAAGCATGCTTCGAGTTAGAGATGTTACCTCATCGGTTCATTCATTGTTCATGTGAGGACAACGAAACCAATAATCTTTCTAAAGACAAATCTGATAAATCATGTCCTTCTTCAATAACTGCTACAATAGGATCAAATTTTGGTATCAAGGATCGCATTATTGTTTCCACGATCCATTGATCACTCATAATCTCACCATTAACCCGCATTTAGTTAACGATTGATTGCAAATGATCAAAATAAGTAGCAATGGACTCTGAATCATCCATTCGTAGATTCTCAAAGTTGCCTCGAAGAGTTTACAGGCGAACTTGCTTAACTTTGTCATCACCTTTATAGGACTTTTGCAAAACATCCCAAGCTACATGTGATGTTTCCGCCAACGATATTTTTTGAAATACCGTCTTTTGTTCCACTGCTAAAAAAATAAAAAATAGTGCTTTTTGGTCTTTCTTGCGATTTTCAAATAACAAATTTTTCTCCTCCTTCTTAAGTGACCCAAATGCTATTGAGTTGGTAACATCATTAAATCTCTTTTCCATCAAATCCCATAATTCCTAGGAGCGGAAATATATTTTCATTTGGACCGCTCAATCATCATAATTTTCTTTAATCAATTTTGGAAGTGGCATCTAAATTGTGTTTGTTGATGCCATATTTTCTCTCAATGTTGTTGGAACTCTGGCCCTAATACCAAATGTAGGGATCGGAATTTGCTAATTCTAATACAACAAAATAGAAAGGAATAGGAGAAGATGATAAAAAAAATAAACGTGTTTGTTGAAGAAAAATTTACATAGAGAAAACTCTTTAAACTCTCTTATCTTTCTTACATGAATTTGCTTCCCTTTTATACTATTCTAATGCTAAACAGACAATGGATAATAACACTTCTAATTATAACCATTAAGTTTATCTGTGGTTTCAGAAAAAGAATTCATGTGTGGCTTCAAAAGAACTTACTATATTTAGATTTTTTTTTTTTCAATTCAAGTTTGTTTCTTTTTTTTTTTTTTTCAACAATATCAACCAACTCATTATGAGCATACCTCATTATCTAAGGTAAAGCCGTTTATCACTCCATGTTGCCACTGTTGCCTCCTTCTTTTCTTCGCTACTTAGAGTTTGAGCAATATTGTTGGATATGTCCTAACTTGTTGCATTCGAATTAAGTAACCACTCTCTTTTTATCTCTCTTTGAGTCAATCACATCTTTCTTCTCTAACATTTTTTTAACTACAAAAATTTTGTGAACTTCTTTATTAGTTTATCTAACTATTCATCGCCATCGTTGATGTAGATTAATTACAATCAATCAAATAAAAACCCTATATGTACTCTACGACTAATCCTAGGCAAACATACCTATAACCTATCGATTATAGTATAGATTAGCACGGGGTTCATTCTACCTTGGTACAATTATTAGTAGTTACCCTAAGTTTACAATCTAGCAGATATAATTCAAATGATAATGATATGATTAAGCAACTAATTAATTAATTAACCCTAGTAAATTGAATATCACGCTTGCTAAAAATATCAATCACAAAACACACTTTTAGTCTTGATTAACCTCTAACCCTATTTTTCAATCTTTTTAAAATATTTATTAATGGTTTACTTAAATTCTTGAACTGCAGGAATCCCCAAATTCATCAATAGCATTTTCAAGAGAATTGAATTCTAACCCTATAGGACTAATGGAAATATCTTTCATCATTAGAGGCATGCAAGATTGCATTAAAGTTCTTGATTCCCTACAAAGATTAAATTTTTATGTAGAAAGTTCATACTATCTATATCTAGAATCACTTACAAACTTCTCTATTCATGTAGAATCTATCTTATCAATTGACCTTTCAACCTAATTAACAAGAATCATGAATTAATGTAATACTGCGTACATATTAAAGTAAAGGAACAATAAACATACATGAAAAAATTCAAGAATGCACAAACTTCTATTAATGAAACAATCAACTCTTTATATTAGGATTAGGGTTTCTCAAGATCTACGGTATAAAGATCTATTTTTCTATAGATAGAGATATAAAAAGATAAATTATAGAAAATAGAAAGAAAATATGATGAAAACCCCTTTAGATCAATGTATTGTGATCTTAGATGAGCTCTTCTCTACTCAAAAGTGTCTATTTTTCTCTACAGTTCATAGGAATGAAGATATAAATCCTAAATTACGAGTAAAGGTAGCTATATATAGGTAAAGATGATTATGGTTCTGCACGACCATCTTGCACGGCTTGTGTTCAAGCCAGTACTGGATGAAAACTGAAGATTCACGTGGAAAACAACTCTGTACGGCCCCGAACATAGCCCGTGTAAGGAGCCCATATAGACTTCAATCGTCATTCTGACCATTTTCTTCGTTCAACACAAGCACTCTGCATAGATTATGTAGTTCCTTGCATATAATCTAACTTGCATTCTGGTCAAAATTTACTTCCTACACCAGTATTCTATATAAGTTGTGTAGAAAGTCATGTGTGTTGAAATCTTCGAGTTGTTCACTTCTTCACCAAAATGTCTTTTAATTCATTTAAATGTCTTCATTATGCCCATTTATCTTCTTTTACTCCTGAAATTGACATTTTTATCCAATAAGTATCATTTTCTTTCATAAATCACATAAAATTCATATTAAATATCATTAGATCAATACAAATAAGAAGGATCTTTTGACACTTATCAATCCTATTCACTTCCCTCATCTTCAATTGACGTAAGCTTGACGCTTTGAGAGCTATCTCTTTCTTGTTATATTCTTCCCTTTACCTCTTGATCATTGCAAGAGTCTTGAGGGTGCCAAGGAAATTTTCTTTGGTCATTTTGCTCAAATCATGTGTCTCATCGATAGAGGTTCTCTTAGCCTCCTAATTCTTTAGTGATGACTTAATAAGTTTGAAAATAATTTCTACATTAGTAAAATTCTTTCCAATAATACTCAAAGGATTTATAATATTGATGAACCTATTATGCATGTCATCTATAGATTCATCAAGATCCGTTTTAAAGTTTCCAAATTATCCACAAAATAGCAAACTTATTTTTGTATTATTAACTCTTATCGTTCCTTCATGTGTATTCTCTAATTCATTCCATATTTGTTTAGCATTTTTATACGTATAAATTTTACTAAACCATTTTCACTTAATTTATAATGTAAAGTGTTCATAACAATTTCATTTAAATAAACTTTTCCTCTTTTCCCTCTATTAGTATAGAACCGTCATTTCCAATATTCCATAACATCATATCTCATATTTTTAGAAAACTTTTCATTTTCACATTTCCAATAGGGATAATTATTTTTTATTAACAAAGGTAGCCTATTCATTGCTTGTCATTCTAAAAAGCCTAGAGTGTTTGTAACCATAATCTTTAATCTAAATATAATTAAGCACTAATATTCCTAGAGACTAGCTCTAATACCAATTAAAACACCTGGTTAACACCTAAGCTAAAATTCAAAAGGGAGGTAAATTGGCTTTTAGAACTATTTTTATTTCTTTTATAAATAATGCTTAATTGATGTAATTCTACAAATATAAACTAAATAAAGTAAATTGCGATAAAATAAAGGAGAACGGATTAGAGAAATTGAGCTTAGATATAACATAGAGTTTAGTCCGTCCCCAAGTCTTTACAATCACACAATAACCTTCCAATGGGGGATTCTATACCACTTTATCAATTTCAAACAATTTACTTCCAAGAAGCTATACAACAACACATAATACAACACTTACAAGTATCATAAGAGTTATGTATTTACAATAAACTCATTCACACACTTGACCTAACTCAAACACTCAATTATAAACACATAGTCAACATAAAAGTAGTGCATTACAAAAATTTGCAAAATAAGCTCTTAATGGCACAATTTACTCTCTTACAAAAAAATGGCAAGTAGTACACAACAGGTTTAGAAGAATTGATACAAATTTTATATGCAAATAATAAGTTCTTAAGTATTAAGGGTCTGTTTGGATGGTCTATTTTTCATTAGTATATGTAACATATCTGTTTCATATTAGTATCCAGTCTATTTGATCGGTTTATGAATGAAAATATCTATTTTTCATCTGTATCTATTTTTAATAAATAGTTTGTTTGAAGATAACTAAAACATGAAACAAAAACGATAGAAAGATGATAAAAACAAACAAACAATAACCTCTATTTATAAGCTTTTCCAAAAAACTAATTGTTACTCTTTTTTTCCTCCCTTATTTGCTTTAACATTAAATGCTCCAACAACAACAACTAGTTTTTTTGTTAAAAAACATCCAAACACCACCACAAAACTTTAGCTTAGAGAGTTATGGACAGTAATGCAACTAGGTGGGTCATTATAAGGTACCCGACCCATCCAACTCGCTAAAAACTCTATAGGGTTTGACCTTATAGGATTATGGGATGGATTTGGGGAAAGTTTTTACGACCCTTTTGGGTCACTGGTCGGGTTTGGGTCCGAGTAGTAGTTATGACCCTATAGGGTTGATCCTGCCCACTAAGACTACTAAACGTAAAATACAATTTTACAACATTAAAACTTAGATATATCGGTTTTTTATTATTTCTATAGCTCTATGATTGTATATATATATATATTTTTCCATTTGAGAATGTCATGCTTTTTTATGATTTTTTTTTGGACAAATGCTTTTTTATGATTAATAAGATGCAATATTCTTATTTATGTATATATGCCAATCCTCAAGTAAAGTAAATTATACTATATTATACTACAAATTGATTGCCATACATCGAAAATCAATTTTTTCGCTTACTGACTTTTTTTTTTTCTTTTTTAATGTGTAGTGTTACCGTTAAATGAAAAGAAATTGAAACGAATAAGCAAAATGAAGAATATATCATGAAGATAAGTAGACAAATGATGAATAAAAAGAATGAAAAAGGAAAAAAAAGTATCAAAAGAAAACCGCGTCAATGGGTTAGGCAGGTCAAGACCAAGACCCTATAGGGGAGGGTTGAGTATTACACAGAAAACCATATAGGGTCGCGGGTAGGATTCAGGTGATCCTATAGGAAATTGGGTCGGGTTTGGGTTTATATGACCCATCCCAAGCCTTTCCCAGTTGCATTCCTAGTTATAGACCAAACTACCATTCAGACCTACATCTTATGTCCAGACACCATACCTTACCATTTGGATGCTAACCTATAGTGCTATGATAAATAACTTTATGATCATGTGAAACATGCTTAGTGTCCACACACCAAGCCCTGACATTTAGATGCCATGCCTTGTTGCATGTCTAACATCTAAATACTAGTCGAAGTGTAGTAAAGTTTAATAACTTTACAAACACACATTAGCACAACACGTATATCATAATCACAAACACATTTCATCGATTAAGTGTTACTTAACTCTAACAGATGAGTAATTATGTAATGTGTTTCTTTATCAAGATTCAACATAAACCTTGCGATTCAACAAAGGCTACACCCCCTATAGTCAGGTTGCTCGCTATAGTATTTACAACACTTTAGCAAGTTTGTGGCTCATGTTCGCAGGTTAGTTGCCTTTGCAGTGGTGTTTAGTGCATCAGAAGTTATGGGCCTCCTCGACAATTATGCTCTTTGGAAAGCCCTGACCATTTGTTTAGTATGGTCATCCCTTTATTATAAGCTATTTATAGGGCAATCAAGGTCGTAGTGGAAGTGCCATTTAAGCTAAGAGTTTTGTGGTGTAGGGGCATTCTATAGCCTAGTCATTTAGGCAATGCAATTTATTTTACTTGTTCATATTAGGAATTTGAAGTTTAATTCGTTATGTGAATAAGGTTGGTAATGTATAACTAGGGCTGCAAAGGAACCAAGCTACTCGTGAGCTACTCAAGCTCAGTTCCCTTCAAGCTTGGCTTGGTTCAAGTTTGATTAGTAAACGAGCCAAGCCTAAGCCAAAAATAAACCTGGTTTATCTAAACGAACTGAGCTCAAGCTTTGATTTAGACTCGCAAGCCGACTCGTAAAGAAGCTCATTTAGGCTCGTGAAGAAGCTTACGACTAGGCTCATTAATAGGCTCGTTAATAAGCTTATTAATAGATTTGCGAATTTTTCGTATGCATGATATATTACCTATAATCACATAAAAATAGTAAAAACTAATTTTTATTTAATAATTATGTATATATTATAGTAACACTTATATATTATATTTTAGGTTTAAAAAATGAAAAATGAGCTATCTAAATCAGTCGAGCTCAAGCTTAAATTTTAGGTTTCATAAAAGCTCGTTCTGCTTGATAAAAAGCTCGACTTGAGTTCGTTCATAAATAAGCAGAACTTAAGCTCAAACTTAGACTTGTTTAACTAAACGATTCAAGCTTAAGCCTTAATTTCAGACTCGATAAAAACCTTGGTTCGAGCTCGTTACTTTTTAAAGAAGCTGAGCCTGAGGGTTTAAAAGCTCAACTCGACTCGTTTGCAGTCTTATAGAGCAAAACCTTGGTGGTGTGTTACTCTCATTCTCTTTGTTATCCATGTTACAACTTGTTAAGTTGCTCGAACCCCATTGGTGATTAAAGGTTAGTTGTTGTAGATACTTCATATTTGTCCATTAAGGTTTAAAAACATAGGTATAAATAAATACATATATTTTAATATAAAATAAAACAAAATATTTTATTAAGCCTAAATTGAATATAATTTAAAAGTATATTATAAGGCCTATTGATTATTTGACATCTTATTATTAAAAGAATAAGCTCAACATAATAAGATTTAAGCTTAAAATAATATGGTTCTACTATATATTTGACTTAGGACCCAATTAAATTGAGGAACTTATTTAATTAGGCCTAAACCATAAACCTTAAAAGAGTATTGTTTGCAAACTCATACAAGACATTGACCAACAACTCATGGGTGGATCTAGAGCGAGGCCAGAATAGGCTCTAGCCTCCTTAGACTCGGAAAAGTTTAATTATTTTAAATTTTTTTAAAAGGAATGAAATATATATATATATAAAGTAAATAATGACATGAAAACAAATATGGTTTAGTTGTTAAGCATTTAGGTTTTTTATCCATGAGCTCATTAGTTCAAATCCCATTAGTGTACTTTATTTACTTTTCCAAGGTGCTTTTTATTAGGCATTCACTTTTTTTCCTTCTTTTTAACTTGTTCTCTTTTATAATAACTAACAGAATTAAATTCATTTATCAAAAAATTATATTTAACTAACTAAGTTCTTGTGAACATCTACTTTTTTTCTTCATAATATACTATAAATAATAATTATCTTGTCCATATTACAATTCATTTTGATTTTATTCCGTAAAGTTTTTTTAAAACAATATTAATTATACAATTTGAGATTTCATGTATTAATTATATTGACAATCAAAGTTCATGTAATATACGTATATATTTATATTCTCTTACCAAATGCATTAACCATCTTAATTATTTATTGGATGAATTTTTTCACACATATGAAGTTTTGGAAAATATCACACTAAAAATCATTAACAAAATTCTTATAAATATATAAGAAGCAATATAATTATAATCGCAAACAAATACATTTAATAAATTAATTAAGGTCTGCACACAACCCCCCTCCCCCTCCCTATCCTGTGTTCGCCCCTACAACAGCTTGTATGGATAAGCCATGGTATATAATTAAAAGGTCAAGGGTTCAGACCTAGGGGAAGGCATGTATGCCCTTTATTTTTCACACCAGAAGGTGACATATGTTAAGTCCAGATTAAGCCATGCCAATGTCTCTTTCTTACTTAAGATCCCCTAATTGGTGCTCACAAATAGTTTGTATGACCTACTTCATGGCCTTTTTTTATTAATTTTACTTCACGATTTCACCATTAATCGAGACCAAAAAGTGGTCTTGATTCATGGTTTAGTAGGTAAAAATTCATCATAAAGTTTGGGAAAATCATGGATACGAAGTTTACTCAATCACCGTTAACGGTGATTTTAAAAGGGTTAAAACAACGTAAAGCTTTTTAGAAGCATCACTCTAAGGAATACACTCAGAACATTCAACTTAGATTCAATTAATCACGAAATTTGTGTTAATTAGTCAAAAACCTAGTTTTGGTCAATCTAAAATCAAAGCTAAATGATTCATTTTCATGTTTATTTGAGCTCCAAAACTATAAATAGGAGCTCGATAAACCATTTCCAATCAAGTAATGGCATAAAAAACACTTGAAAAGGTCATATTTAAGAAGCTTTGTATGGTTAAGGTTTCGAATGATTTCTTCAAATTGAGGATTTCGCGAACATTTTTGAAGGAATTGGGAGTTATAGAAAGCTTTACAAAGTTGAGGGCTTTTAATTAGGGGTCTTGATCATTGAGGATACTGAAATCCACTACAGTAAGCTAACCATCGCCAGCTGCCACCATAGTGTTCGAAACCACCATCCATGACCAGTTCTGAGATGAATAGGTACTACTAAAGTATTTGTTATCCTCTATTTGCTTTGTTTGATGCCTTCGCCAGCCACTAGCACTGCCAAAATGGCCTCATTCAACACTGTTGCCCACTTGCTGCAATTCGGGTCACAAAACCTAGGTTTGACCCAACCCGAAGTCTGCGTGCTTGCTTCAGTTCAACTCACATGTCTTCAAGATCCAAGTAAGTTGCCTTTTTCTATCTTTATTTATTTATTTTATCTAAATTAATTAATAAATAAGTAAAAAAAAAAAGAGAAAGAAAAAAAAGAAAAGGAAAAAAATTAAAATGAAAGTTAATGGTTTTGTAAATAAAATGTATGTGTACTAAAATTATATTATTAAATAATTTAAACAAATAATAAAAAATAATAGATGTAACAACAACAAGAATAGATAATGTAAATATGTATCAATAAATAAACCAAAGATTTTGATATAGAAAATCCTATTTTGACATAGAAACAAATAAAAATGAAATTGATAGTCTAGCACCTAAAAGTCCATTTTTGCCAAAATGATTAAGATTTAACAAACTTAAAGTGAAAAAAAATTAAGCATAACTAACACACTAAATTTTATTTAAAAGCATTACATTAAGTCTGATCATGACTAACGGGTATGTAGGCACTTCTGGGGCGACTCAAAAAATGAAAAAAAAAATTCTTTTTCCTTAGTTTGTAAATATTAATTTGATTGGATATCATTTGTAAATAATATTACTTTGTAAACTTTAATGTGATTAATAATTGCATGTAAAGACTATTAATTTGTGAATTATAATTTGATTGATGATTATTTGTAAATACTATTGTAATATATCAAATGTTAACAAATTTAAGAGTATTAAAAGAATGAACTTTAATTAAAGAATTTAAGCATGGCAACCATTTGGTTTTAATAAGGTAGCCATCGAATCCATGAAACTCGGGTTTATTGATCTTTAAATCAATTTTTACTTACATACTAATGGCTATGTTAGGATCAACCAACCTATTGATCATAATTTATATTTTTTCCGACTTAAGTCTGTGGCGATTTCTAAAATTTTTTGAAAATCAAATTTATTTTAATTCCCAGTCGATTATTTATATCAAACAAGTTAAGGTTTGGTATAAATCGAATTAAAAAAGATTAAACCAGAAATAAAAATCTAAGCTTAAAAACCAAATTTCTTTGTACTATTATGTTTGCTTTGTTTAATGTTTATGTTTAAACTTTTCTACAATGAATCCTCTTTAGTAAAGTCTTTGACTGTTTAAGTATAGAACTCATATGAGGTTTGAGATGGATCTCGAGTGTTGAGATAGGAAGAAGGGTAGTGCTTCTTCATTGCCTTATTTTCATGGATTGATTATAACAATTATAAGGCTAGGGTACCCTATTTTGTTTATGCCTCCATAGGAAAGTACTGGGAGAATAGACATTTGAGCTTCCTATCTTAGTTCTTATTATTAGAGAAAAGACCCTTGTAGCGTTAATGTATTGTTTTTATTGAAGTTTCATACTAGAGTTTAATCTATGGTGGCTTTTGTGGTGCCAAGGTGTTTAATGTGTAATGGTGGTTATGCTGCTTAACTAGGCTGATGGGGTAGTTGCGAGCCCCATGCATTGGTGGATACTAGTTGTAAGGAGTTGTTCCCTCCTTGAGGTTATTTTAGTAGTGGGAGAGTAGAGATTGCTTTAGATGTTACATGAGTGAAATGTTTTATCATCATTGAGATTTGTGAGCTTTTTTTGGTGGCTTTTTGACATGTTATGAAGCATATGTATTGAAAGAGAGTAAGAAAGCTCAATTTTGTTGTTGTTGTGTTAGCTTTTATGGGAATGAGGTTGTAACCTCCTAAAGTTTTGTGATCAATTAAGCTTAAATCCTAATTAGAAGGTCAACTAAAAATCCTAAAGTCAACAAAACCCTAGTTAGATGCAACCGTTCAAGTTCGACTTTCCCGTTTAAGTAACCCTAAGAAAGTAAATAAGAGATTAGTATGTAAAATAGTTCGTAATAACCTAAGAAAGCTTAAAAATATCATATTAGTTAAACCGCGATTCGTTTTGAGCACGATTGAACACAGTTTTTGAAAAGCATGTTCCGATGCTTAGATTAGTAAAATTTTTCTGAATATACCGTTAGACTCGTAAAAATATAAGATTTTCAAAAATATCAACTTCATAATTTTTCGGTAACTAAAAATATCAGATATCACAATTATACGCGTATTTTCTTACTACCGGTACTTAAATTGTCATGTCTACTTTACATTACACTATTTATCACTATTCTACACTATTTATCTATCTCTACTTTTTCTTATAACCTACTCTTACAAACCATACCTCTATTTCTTACAATTTTCATTTCCAATACAACTTCACATCTTTCATATCTTACTTTTCATTAACAAAAATACAAAAAAATAAAATTTTCTCTCACTCACACACTCAAAGTAGCGCTGGCCCCCTCTCTTTTTTTCCCCAATTTGTTTTGTTTTTCAATTATTTAATTAACACAATTTTCCTCCCACATTTTCCTATAAATACCCCATCTTCCTTTCACTTCTTTCACACCTTCCATACACAAAAATTACTCTCTCAAATTCTCTACAAGAATTCTCTCCCAAAGCTCCCTCAAGTTTAGTTTCATAGGTAATATTTCTTCAAGTTTCTTTTAAGTTAATTTACTTAGTATGAGCTTAGTGTGTGTTTTCTAAACCATGAAGGTCAAAAAAAGCAACAATAAGTTCATACTTTGTTTTTGTTCATAAAACTAAATTCTTTTATGTTGCTTTCATATATATAGTTAACTAAATATATCTATGTAGCTATATATGTCTTTTAGAGTATATAAGCTCCTTTGTTTTGTAACTTATTTACTTTTATGTTGTTTTTAAGACTAGTCTTTCTAGCCTTAGACTTGTCCTCATCAAATCAAAAAGTTTTCTTTTTATTTTTGGGACTAGTCTTTTCTTAGTCCTGGGATATCTTGATGAAGTTAAGGTTCCAATACTTGATATATTTTTACTAGCTTATTTCTTTAATTATTATGTCTTTCCTATGTTTTCATAATTTTATGATTCATCTTCATAATCATGCATGAACATATTGATTTTGCCTCAACGAGATAAATGAGGAAAAGCTTTCTTAAAATAAAAATTCTTCTCTAAAAATAAAAGTAGGAAGTAAATTTTCATAAAAACTTAGGAATTTGTCTTAACAAACTTCTCTAAGAAAATCTAGAGGAGTTCATAGGAATTTTTGCAATACATACATAACATCGAAAGAAATTCTTGAGTAAACAAAAATTTTACTAAACTTCACTTTTTCATCAATATTAGTTTGACAAACACCAAGAAATTCCTTTCATAAAAATGATCTTAAGAAATAAGAAGATTATTTCTATAGAAGTGTTATTACTTTCAAAAAAGTACTAGAAACTAAGCTTAGAAAATAAAAATCATTCTTTGAAAATTTAAAAAGATTAAGGAAATGAAATTAAGGAAAAGAAAAATACTCATTTAAAATAACATAAGATATTCTCTAGCAAAATAAGAGGAATTTTCAAAAGTTTCACTTTTACTTTAAAAGACTTTACCTTTACAAAAAATTCATGGTTTGAGACAACTTCATTAATTTCATACATTTGATATGAGTCAATAAATATATGTAAATACATTTCAAAGGTTTTACAAACTATTATAATATCTATCTTTTTTATATAAGTTTTTGTTAAAAGAAGGAATACATGTTTTGTGAAAATTCGTAGTGAATCTGATCACCACTATTTCGGAACTCAAATGACTTAGTTTGATGGAAATAGTTTTAGAAATAGATATATCTTTTCAAGTAGGTAGAAAAATGTATATAATATGCGAAATTCCGAGCTAAAATGAGCAAGTCATGGCCATTTTAAGTTAGAATTTCCTTCAATCCGATTTTACCGCGATTTTAAGATAGATTTGGAATTTTTCAAAAATAGAAATTCTATGAAAGATTCATCTTGGGTATTTCATCTTGTTTAGGTGAAGAAGGAACCGAGATCACTTTCCCGGAAGCCTTCTTCGATTAAGAGCGATCGTCATGGAGTTAGTTAATCCTTTACTAAGTTACATTTTCTTGGTTGTGTTTGTAAGTAGTAGCACTAGAAAGTAAGGTTAAGATAAATGAACAAATGTTGTGTGACTTGGATTCATGACTGACTAAATAAAAGTTAAGAATATCGAAAGAGGAGTTGATGAATAATTTATGTTCTCTTGCATCAATATGATGAATATTGTTTTGATCACCTTTAACTTGAACTCAACATTATTTGATTAAACTTATATTGAAAATAATTTATGCATATCATATTTGTGAGTCACATTTATTTCATCACTATTTTTCGTGTGGGGAAACGAGGAGTTGTAGTGATGGCTAGTAGGAGCCAGAAAGTCTACATAGGCAAGTAGGAGCAGGAAAGTCTATAAGGCGAGTAGGAGCTGATAAATCTGCAATTATTGATGGTCGTGTGGGCCTGTAACCTCTCAACCCCTGACATGGAGGATGGAAAATCCATGCTACACATGGTTTTGGGTTAATCTTGTGTATTTTATCTGCTCATGTGATTGGTTCATTCTCATGTGATTGTTTAAATACTTGTTTGATATATGGAAATGTTTTGTAGATGGGAGTTATCTCACTAAGATAGTTTTGCTTATACCCCTATAGCTTTTTGTTACAATATGATTATCTATGGTTGGCACCAAGGAGCCCTATTTGCCAGGTATAAGCCAAAGCTACTAAGAGTTTTTGGGAGAAGTTATATGTATTTAGTTTTGAACATAGACTTCTAAGAAAAATCTCTATAGTAGACTTATGTTATAGTTATGTATATTTTGTCGATGATTTAGTTAACAAGACTATTTAGGATGGGGGAATGCCCTCAAGAAGTTGTAAAAGATTATTATCCAGATGAATATTACATGTTTATTTATATAAGTTCTTACATGCTTTTATTAACTACTTAAATGTAATACCCATGTGAGTCTCCTACTATCTTGGAAGCACGCATTGCATGTGATATCTAAGCTCCTGCATGACTAAGGTTGTCATTCATTAGCTTTAATATTATATGTGGCAGACTATCATATTTAGAGTACCCTCCGGGGCGTGACAGAGGTTGTTCATCTCTTGAAAGTTGCAAAAGTAGGCATGTGAGCTTTATATAATGTTGTAATGATAAAAGTGGTGTGTGTTTTGGGCTTATGGTAACCACATAACTATCGTACCTCCATGTGGTCTTTTTTTTTTTTGTTTAGGTAAATTACACTAAAAGAAACCAATATATGGGGATAAGTTTATTTGAGGAATTAACGTTTAGATTAATTTTCAATTAATTTGCTCCAATTTTCCTTGATGGTCAATTATTAATACCTTATTTGACTCACTTTACGAAACGTTGATTTCTCTTTTTAATAACTTAAAAAGTTAATATTGTAAATGAATTTACGTAACCCCTCCCCCCCACCAAATATATATATATATATATATATATATATTGAAACTTCTTTTGAATCACTGGAAATGTTGATACATTAAGTGAACTTATCCCCAAACGTTAATGCCATTTGGCGTAATTTACTCTTTGCGGTTTAGATATAATAATGCATGTTGGCACTATTACTTGTAAGTGTTTTTGGTGGGAGATATGTGATTTTAGGCTATTAGAGTAGCTTTTGTTAGCCTTACCAGTGTTTTGTGTTTGTCAGTGACTTTTTTGTGGTGTTTTTGCTGTATAACGATTGTTTAAGTGATGGTGAAAGTGCTAAAAATAGTGGACACTAAAATGCTGATGTTAATAGGGCATACTTGACTAAAGCCTAATAGGCTCAACATTTACTTAATAGTAAGCTAGCTATTAGGCTCATGAAAAGCCTCACTGAGAATCTTAATAAAGGAGATCCTTAAGGACCTCAGCCAAAAAGCTCTACATCGATCTCAGTTAAAAAGCGACACGATAACCTCGACTGAAAGCTTCATGAGGGCTTAAATCCTATGAGGACCTCAATCCTTCATCATTTTTTATGTGACTCCATACCTCAAGAGTCAAGACCCACAGTGTTGCTTTCCATTTCCATCTCCTCGGGGGAATAGATATAAGCGGCATCACCTTGGCTTCGTTTTTAAGGTCATCAACTTCCATTTGGGCTCAGGCCTATAAGGAACAAAACTCTATGGGCTTCCAATTGTGGTATAACCAAAATCTATAAATAGAGTCTCATTCCTAAAGGTAAAGCAGCTAACATGATCCAATCTCTCATATACCATCTACATACTCTCTCGAACTCACTACTAAATTAAGTACTGGAGTGGTTATGCTAGAACATCTCCCGGCATACCACTAACCATGTATTGTGTTTGTAGGTCTATCATGCTCCCTTACTGTCTCTACCGCATGATTCATTACATGCAACAACTCGTTTATAATAATTGTCTATTAGCTCCTAGATTAGACACAATGGACCTTTCTTTAATAGGGGTTTAAATTTAACCCACACAAGTAATGAATATAAGTTAGTGGTGCTAGGGGTAATCCCAATGCAGGCACTTCAATGCCCAAAATTAATAGAGAATTTCCAGTAGTAGAAAATATATTATCGATCATTCAAGAAACAATAAGAGAGAATCGAACTATCTTATTACCTAAATGAAAATGATTTAGCTAATAACTTACTGTAGAAGTTTAGAGAGTAGTAAGGAAATTCCTCTTAAAGTTTTCAAAGGGTCCTCCCTTTGATTTTTGTGATTCAGGGATTTACATGGATTGACTCTTATATTTGAGAGGGACGTGTGCTTGTCTATCTCTACTTGAGTCAAACAATAAATTTGTGTGCAATAGATCAATTTAAACTTTAATAATAGCAGATATGACAATAATAGAATACTAAAAATAATATTTAAAGAGATAGGGAGAGAAGAATTAAACCCAGATTTAACATGGAGTTCAACCTGCTTCCTACTCTCCAAGATCACCAAATCTCTTACAATAAGATAACTTCGGATAATTTATTAATCTCAATCATACCAACTCAGAAAGAGCAGTACATAAGTTTACAACACTCAAGAAATTAAAAAATAAAATTTTTTCTCTTTTATGATACTCTTTTATAGATAATAAATACAAACAGAGCACTAATTTGATTTTCTCTCTCTTTGCAAATTTTTCAAATTAATGAACAAGAGTAAAATATAATGAGAGAATTTTTCTAATTTGTTTATTCACAAATGAAAACTCTTAATTACTTCTATACAACGCTCCTAAATCTCCCAAGGAAAGAGTATTTATAGATTTCAAAATTTAAATGTCCATTAGAGATAATGTCTTAGAATCATCAAGCATTAAATGCACATGATGGCTTTTTTATGCCACATTGGATCGTGCTTTAAAAATTGTCGCACTTTAAATTTAAACCTTGATCAAGTCTATGCTTATTTGGACTCTTCGAGCCTTATATTTGAACTTGTCATTCCTTAAGCTTGTTGCCTCTTAAACTTGTCGTGCCTTAGGCTTTAACCATTCATCAAGGATGTGCTTTTTTGAGCTTGTGATATTCCTCAAATATAGATGGTAGAACTCTAATCACAGAAGTACCTTTTGGTATAATGGCTTAAAGTTCGTCAGAATTCTAAAGTTAAGCGTCTCTGTGTAAAGTAATCCCAGAATGGGTGACCCTCTAGGAAGCGCTGGTACCAAAAAAAACAAAACCATGCAATGTGTAGCTAAAGCGGACATCACTTCAGTGAGCAAAGTTCCAAAGCGCTACGGGTGGTATTAGAGCAATTCACCAGCCAGAAGTGAAGAAGTGTCCTCTCTGTCTGATGTGATTCTAAACTTGTGTAACGAAACTAATGAGGACGTCAATTTTATAAGTGGGGGAGTATGTAATATCTCTCAAATGTGGATGGTGGAACTCTAATCATAGAGGCACCTTTTAGTATAATGGCTTAGAGTTTATCGAAATTCTAAAGTTAAGTACGCTCTATACAGAGTAATCCTAGGATAGGTGATCCCTTAGGAAGCATTGTACCAAAAAGATAAAACTGTGTGGTGTGTGGCCAAAGTGGATAATACCTTAGTGGGCGGAGTTTCGGAACGTTACATAACTTGTCAAGCCTGAGATTCGAACTTATCATGCCTTGATGAATGAAATCATTGAGCCCTCAATGAAATTCACGGCCAAGACTGTTCTTAAGAATTTGTACCTGTTAATTCACACTTGCATAATCTTCAAATAACAACACATAAATAAAAACACACGCACACACATATTGATCTGATTAGAATGTGTATGTAAATTCAGATACTTCCAGCAAGTGTACTGGGTCTTGATCAAGTAATATAGCAGTGAGTTGAGTATCGTTCCCACAAGGACTAAATTAACTACTAGATTGATATTAGTTTATACTAATATTTAGGCAATCAAAATTTATCAATTAACTAACTAATTCTATCTATATGAATGTAATGAGATTGTGAGAAGTTATATAAGATGAATGTGGGAAGGAACAGAATCCATCCTAATCTTTACTAATCATGCTGAATTTATATTATATGAATAATTAGGATTATGGATATTTGTAAGAAATTGTAAAGACCCAAAACTATCAAGTTTTAATGAACCATAAAATAATCTATTAGCTTCCGCTATACAAATTATCAATGAAATCTAATTTACAATTATAAATCTTCCAATTCTATAATTGTCTAATATCCTAAATTAACTTCTCCTAATTCCTTAGTGAGAAATTAAATTAAAATAAAATATTGCATGAAGTACATGGAACAATTTCTAAATTAATATTAAACTTAATTGTTTCCACAATTATTGTTTAATTCCAATTCATGAATTCCTATGAATCCTAATTCTTTTTCCAAATTATCAGAATTCTTATCAATTCAATTTCAATCAGAAATAAAATAGATAATTAGGATTCAATACGAATATTCCATAGTTCTAACAGTCCTATAATATAAATTCAAGAATCATTTTAGTAAAATTAGGATTTCATCACTTCCTACAAAGAAAAGTTTAGCTACTCATGGATGATGATTCAAAAATCAAATAAGAATATGTAATTGATAACATTATGAACATATAATTTAGATAAATGAATTGCATAAGAAAGAGATTAGATATCACCAATTCAAATATCGCAATCTTCAATTACAATTCTTGAAAGCTCAAATTCTCTCACAAATCTCTATGAAAATGCTAAGACTATTTGTATACTGAAGTACTCTCTATTTTTCTTCTACTTGTGCTTCTGCTTCTTGTGTGTTGCTTCTAGAGGAGGGAGATCCCCTATTTATAGGAAAAATTTCGTGCAAAGCATTAATGGAAAATTATAGTTTCACTTTGTACGCCGATAGTTACAGATCCTACGCCGGCGACTTACAGACGACGTAAAGGCTTCTTCTTCTTTGCGTAGGTAGTGCACTGGCAGCTTTCAACTTCGGTTACAAGGGTAGGCCCCTTCTATGCCAGTGGCTTAGATATAGATCTAGCCGACGTATATGATGAGAAATGAAAGGTTGGACCAATTTATAATGAAAGCCGTCCCAAAGCCGGCGGCTTTGATGCTGGCTTAGACACTCCATCATATTTGGTCTTTTCAATTGCCTCCAAGCATGTATTGTCTACTTGTCGCTTTTGATCTTTGATCTACACTACCTCAACGCTGGTGGCTTAGTAGTTGGCGTAGGTTGTAACTCCTTTTACGCTGGTGACGTTTCAACTCTAAGCTACCGGCCTTCAATGTACGCCGGCCTATTCATCTTCTACGCCGGCGGCTTTCAGGTGGCGTATAATTAGTTGAGTTCAAGGCTTGCAAAGCTGGCGGTGTAAGCAACAGCCTTGAATGTGTACATCTTGTAAGTCGTCTCAACACCGGTGGCTTTAAAGTCAAAAATGTCGGCGTATCCTTAAATTTTTCCAATTTTCATTCCTAAGTTTCTTGTTTTGATTTCTTTGTCCAAATTAGACCTGAAACATAAATTTTAATCAAAACAAGTATCCATTCTAGCTATTTTGAATATCAACAAGTTGTATATAATATGATCTTATCGCATATATATTCTAGCATATTGTTCATCTGAGTTGTTTAACTAATTGAGTGTAGTTTAACACAATTGAGTAGTTAATTATGCAACTAATTATCTCATCAAAATTCATATTGAACTCACAAGTTCAACAATATCTCTTTTTTTTATGAGGATAATCATGCATAATTGACCCCCTTCAATTTAACAATCCCTCTCAATTAAGCATCTAAATTTCAAAAGAGTTTTTTCAACTTAATTCAAAAACTTGATGCTTAACACTAAAAAAACTCATGCTACACTGTATGATCAAACAAACATAGTATATTGTTCATGCATGTTGAAATTTATGCATTTAACATTTTTCTCCCCCTTTGATCAAATAAACATAGTACACACTATTCATGTATGTTAATTTGTGCATTCAACATTTTTCTCCTTCTTTGGACTCATAAAAAACAAGGCAAACTTCAAAGCAAGTTAAACAAAGAGTGATGTTATAGACATATTTGACAATCCACATATTACAGATTTGTGTAAGATTTAATCAAAAGTTGCAGGATATTTTTCTTTATTTTTCTAAAAAGGTTTTCAATCATTAGAAAAAAAAAAGCATCATTAAGTATGTTCAAACATTGCTTATGCATCAAAAGCATGAAAAATGTTTTCATGTATTTAGTGCCTAATTTTAGTTCAAAACATGTATAAACTCAATATATCATAGATTTTTAGCAGACAAGACATCTCACAAGCATCAAAACATATTTTAACATTTAATAACTTGTTTGATCCTAATATCAAGTTCTAGATCAACTTATCTCCATGATATTTAGCACTCATCTTAGTTGATTATATCCGATTTTCTATGGAGAGTACAAAAACGATCCTCTCTTAAAGGTTTTGTAAAAATATCAACAATTTGATTATTTGAATCAATAAACTTCAAGTTAATATCATTATATAGAACATAATGATGTATAATTTCGATATGCTTGGTTCTTAAGTGTTGGATCGAACGTTTTGTAAAATTGATAGCACTAGTATTATCGCAGCGAATTGGAAAATTTTCATATTTTAACCCATAATCTTACAAAGTTTGTTTCATCCATAAAACTTATGTATAACAACTACCAACAGCCATATACTTAGTTTCAACAGTTGAAAGTGTAATTGAATTTTGCTTATTTGAGTGCCAAGATATTAAAAAGTTTCCCAGAAAGCGGCATGTGATTTTTTGATCAACTTTGCACCCAGTAAAATCAGCATTAGAGTATCCAACTAGATTGAAAGAAGTAAACTTTAGATACCACAAGCCAATTTCAATAGTGCCTACAAGGTACTTGAATATGTGTTTTACTGTATTCAAGTGTGATCCCTTTGAAAAAGATTGAAATCGTGCGCATACGTACATCGAGATCATGATATCAAGTCTTGAAGCTGTTAGATATAATAAGCTACCTATCATGCCCCTATACAATTTTTCACAAACATTTTTGCCATTTTCATCTTTATCAAGTTTTACACTTGTGTGCATAGGTGTAGATTTAGTTTTACAATTATCCATTTTGAATCTTTTTAAGAGATTTTTGGTATATTTAGATTAACTGGTGAAAGATCCATTTTCAAATTGTTTCATTTAGAGATCTAGAAAATAATTGAGTTCTCCCATCATGCTCATTTCAAATTCATTCTTCATGCACTTAACAAATTCATTTATAAGAACCATGTTAGTAGCTCTAAACACAATGTCATCCACATAGATTTACACAATCAATGTATCTATCTTGTGATTTTTCATAAATAGAGTTGTATCAATTTTTCCTTTAGAAAAGCTTTTGTTTAAGAGGAAGCTATTAAGCCTTTCATACAAAGCTCTATGAGCCTGTTTGACACCATAAAGAACTTTATTTAATTTGTAAACATGATTAGGGAATTCATTATGTTCAAAACCTTGCGGTTACTCTACATAAATTTCTTCTTTTATAAAACCATTTAAGAAAACATTTTTGACATCCATTTGAAAAAAAGTAAAATTTTTTAATGTAAGAAATGCTAAAAGCATTCTAAATTTCTAATAGCTTTTAGTATAGCAACCGGGGTAAAGGTCTCATAAAAAATTTATACATTCTTCTTGATTATATCCTTTAGCTACAAATTGAGCTTTTTTTCTTGTTACTACTTCTGCTTCATCTAATTTGTTACTTAAACCCACTTAGTTCTAACAATTGGTTTATTATTAGGTCTACGAACCAAGTTCCAAACTTCATTTCTTATGAATTGATTTAATTCTTCTTGCATAGCTTGTATCCGTAACTCATCTTTTAAAACTTTTTTTTTATTTTTAGGCTTGGTTTGGGATAAAAAGACTAGATTACTCATATTTTTTATGGAAGATCTAGTATGTACCCTATTTAAAGGTTTACCTATCATTAGATCCTTTAAGTGCGATCTAGCATATTTCCAAGATCATGATTAACAGATGCATCCACAATACCCTTTTTATGTTCATTTTCTTCAATCATTTCTTTATTAACCTTTTCAGGAGAGAGTATATTTAAATCAACACATTTGTTATCTACATCTTCAGTTGAACATATATGAGGTAAAGAATCATAAAAAAAAAAAGAGATGTTTGGTTTTTTTTCTATTATTTAATATGTAATATTTAGTGCCATCAAATTTAGGTAGGTGATCTTTTCTATTATTTAATATGTAATATTTAGTGCCAAAAGGATGAAAAAAAAAGAGATGTTCGGTCTTTTTCTTTTCCAAAGCTCATAGGGGTTTTTCTTAAGAATTGATCTTATGAAAACTCTATTAGATATATAGCACGCAGTGTTAATAGCTTCAGCCCAAAAGTATTTAGGTAGATTGTTTTCTCATAATATTGTTCTAGCCATTTCAATTAAAGTTTTATTTTTTGTTTTAGCTACACCATTTTATTGTGGTGTTCTAGGTATTGAAAAGGTATGTTCAATTCCAGATTTACTACAAAAATCATCAATTTCATAATTTTCAAATTATCCTCCATATTCACCTCAGAAAGTCACAATATTAAGACCTTTTTTATTTATTTTGGACTTTCTTACAATATCTTAAAAAGACATTATTTGTTTCGTCTTTAGATACTAGGAAGAAAGTCCAGGTATATCTAGTGAAGTCATCAACAATAACCAAGGTATATTTTTTGCCTCCCAAACTTATAGTTTAAGTGTAAAGTGCAAATAAATAATTCATATTGAAGGGTGTGAATGTAATATAATGTTGTTAAGTGGGTGTTTTTGTCATTTGACAATCAAATTTCCCTAGTTTTCAAGCCTTTTCAACTTCTCCTAAAAGCTTATATATAACCTCCCATTCTTTTGGAAACCCTAGGAGCTTTCAAAGAACAAAAACCCTAAGTATATAACCTTCCTCTAATCTTTTCAATCAAATCCTTTAGATAAATCTTTTTTTTATGCTAGTTATCTTATGGATTGAAGGAGATTCAAGAGTTGTGGCAAACCCTAGTATGATTAGGGATTTGGAAGACTCCGATTCAAGAAAAAGGTAATATTTTTATTAGGGTTTTTATAATTCTTATGATTTTAAAGAAATATTCTTTATATTATAATCTAGGTTTATATGTTTTTTCAAAGGGAATTTAAGATTTATTGTTGAGGATCAAGGATGGATCTAGATCTGAAGTTGTGATTTCAAATCAAGGAGAAAGGTAAGGGTTTTATCAGATTTATGAATTATGAGATATGTAAATTATGGAATTTTAATTATAGTTTATTATTCAAGACGATTGAGAATTAGGGTTCCAATATTCTAATGGAGATCTACAAGTTCTAGGTACGTAAGAATCTATACCATGCTAATAATCAATGAACTTTATTTATTATTGTGATAGAATTTCTAATTTGAGACTTTTTATCTATATTAAATGACGTTGTGGAGAAATCAAGGGTTTTGGAGATAGTTGTACTGAAGGGTTCCATTGGATTGTAAACTAAGAATAGAAGGTGTGTATTATTCTAATTTCATAGATTTATGGTTAAAGTTTTAGATCTTTGAGTCAAATTATGGAATTTAGGGTTATGGTTTAATTGTGTGGCAGTTTAAATTTATTGAGACATATTGTTGGTCAGGATACGAGTGAGATTAAGATCTTTGCTCTTGTAAGAAGTTCTGTTGGTAGATTTGAGTTGGGGCAATACCAAGTACAACCTTAACATGTATGTTTGTTTGTGCTTGTAGGATTAGTTGCAAAATTTGACTTAACACATACTTGACTTTAATTGAAACGTGTGTTGGTTGTATTTGGCTGTGATTAGTAAAGACCACGACAGTAGTGTGATACTAATGCTGGCAACCTAATGATCCTTGTGTAGCAGGGTCTCGAGTGGATTGCACCTGGAGATGATTCTGGTAGATTAGGAGTTGTTACCAGCTTAATTGTGGAACGCATTTATATATATATATATATATATTATGATAATATGGTTTTCATTGGGGTCATGAGTTACTCCGGGTTTAGGATTAGTGATCAATAGTCCTAAACTATGTTGGTTATAGGCTAATGAAAAGATAATTAAATTGTGCTTGTTGCATTAGAAAATAAGTTGTATGTGATATTATCATACGCGTGTTCATGTGCATGTGCTTTCGATTTGGCGTACTGGGCGTTTTTCGCTCAATCCTTATTTTTCCCATAAGTATAGGTGAAGATTCTATGATTTATGATTTGATGAGCTATGACATATTTGTTGATGATAAGGAGAGCGATAGCGGTTATGACCATCCTGCTGATAATTGAGATTAGTTATTAGTAATTTGAGAAGAAGAAACATATGATGATTTAGTTAGTTTCTTTTGGAGACATTTTTATATGTAAGGATTTATCATTTCTATTTTAGTTTTGATTTTTTAAGTTATGCTAGTTAATGTTGAGAACAAATTATTTTGATATGAAAGGTTTTTAAAAGGGTGATATTTGAAATACATATTTATGGTCTTAGAAATCTATAGCCTTAGCGTGTTCGTTCTTCTAAGGACATATGGCGGGCTAATAACGCCTTTAGGTTAGGGCGTTACATTGAGTAGGACCAAATAAGTCCATATACAATAATTCTAATGTGCTTGAAGTGGAAACAACATCCTTCAACTTAAAAGAAGTTTTAGTTTGCTTTCTTTTTTTACATGATTGATAAATCTTTTCCTTTTGAAAATCTATTTTTAGTAAACCTTTAACAATATTCTTTCTAACAAGTTTTGAAATTATATCCATGCTAGCATGTCCCAAATTTCTGTGCCATAATCAACTATTATCATTTTGAAAGTAAAGACAAGTTTCATTTGATGATTTAAAATTATCTAAATTGATTTTGTAAATTTTTATTTTTTTGCACCCTTCAAAGAACCTTGATTATTGTCAATTCTTTCAATAGAACATTAATTGGCAAGAAATATTACTCTAAATCCATTATAACATAATTAGATGATACTAAGTAAATTATGCTTTAAACCATAGACTAAAAGCACATTCTTAATAATTAAATATCTGTTTACTATAATGTTACCTTCAATAAGAATAGTTGACTTTTGGTTGTCTCCGAAGGTGACATTCCCTTGATTTTTCAAGTCTAAAGTTGTAAACTTGAATGCATCTCTAGTCATGTGTCTATAGTAGCCACTGTCTAAGTACCACTTGTTGTTTCCACTTGAAGATTCCTACAAAACAAGGGATTATTTCTTTGATACCCATCTGAGCTTAGGTTCTTTTGCGGTTAAGTGTAACAAGGATTTCTCTTCTACTAACCCAAACTAGCTTTCTTTTATGATTCAAATGCATGGTTCTTCTTATTGCACAATTGTGTGTAATATGACTAATTTTACCACAATAGTTACAGGTTTCATGAGTAGCTTTTACAAATCAAGTTTTATGGGACTTGCACCTACTTTCTCTGTTATAACAATATTCTATATTTGTTTGAATCACACCTTTGATTTCCAAGAAGTGTGTTCAAGTTCTTTTTTTCCTTTGGTAAACTTGGTTATGGTTGCCTTTGAACCATCTAAGTTAGATTTTAATATGATATTTTCATTTCTTAGTTGTTATAGTTGTTTTAAAATTTCATCATTGCTACTACCAGCAAATGCAACATTATCATCATTATTTAAAGCTTTAACTTCAATACCAAGAAAATCATTTTCAATTGTTAACTTCTCATTAATCTTGCTTAATTCATCATTTTGGCTTTTAAGCTTCTTACATTTATTATTCATCTTATCATTTTCAAATTTCAAATATCAATTTCTTATTGTAACTTTTCATTTTCCATTTTAACCTGCTCATGCTCATTTCTAAATTTATTCAACTCTTCTCTTACTTTCTTTATTAAGGTTTTAAGCATGATATTCTTTTTTTGCACTTTTATCAATCTACTATGTACGCGATACATTTCATAAATTCCATTATAAGAAAGAAAAGATGGAGAACTTACTTCATCATCTAATGCCATGAAGCACACGTTCTCATTCAAGTCATTCGAGTCATCATCACTCTGAGTGGCGATAAGAGCTTCTGTTCTAAATCCCTTAGATGCTTTCTTGAGCATAGGATAGTATAGTTGAATGTGTCCTGGCTTGTGGCATTTGTAGCAAATTATCACATCATTCTTTTCCTTTTTGTATCTTGAGGAACTATTGTCATCATCCTTTCTTTTTGTCTTGTTGTTGTACCTCATAAACTACTTGAACTTTTTGGCTGTCAAGGTAAGTTCCTCATCATCATCATCATCTCCTTCTTCACTAGAATCATGACTTTAGCTTTTAAAGCAATGACCTTCTTGTTTGATTCATCTCCTTACTTCTTAATTAGTTCACGTGTCTTGAGAGCTCCAAGAAGTTCCTTTTTGCTCATAGTACTTAAATCTCATGCTTCTTCAATGGCGATTTTCTTTGCCTCCCAATCCTTGGGTAGGGACCTAAGTAGTTTAGAATTTATTTTCACATTTGTAAAATTCTTTCCAAGTACACTCAAGGGACTCATGACATTGATGAATCTATTATGCATCTCTTCTCTAGATTCATTTGAAAACATTTTGAAATTTTCAAATTATCCACATAAAAGACTTATTTTTGTATCTCTTACTCTTGAAGTTCCTTTATAAGTCTTTTCTAATCCATCTCATATATCTTCAGCAAACTTACATGTACACATTGTATTAAAATCACTATCATTTAAGTCACCGTGCAATATGTTCATAGTTATTTTGTTTAGATCTAATCTTTTCCAATATTCTTCATTGCAATCTATTTATTCTTTTCCTTCAATAATCAAAGACTCATTTTCTATTTCATTCCCTATTAGTTTATTTTGCGCTTTTAGGAAGATTTTCATTCTATATTTCCAATAGGGGTAATTTCCCCCACTTAGTAGAGGTGGTCTATTTATAGCTTGTCTCTCTTGAAACCCTATTGCATTTGATACCATGATCTTTATTTTAAATGCGATTAAGCACAGAAAATTAGAGATGATGCTCTGATACCAAATGATGCACATAAGAAAATACTCAAGGGGGGACGAATTGAGTATTTGACCTAAATTATTCAAACACTAAATTTTTATGCAATAGATTAATTTAAATTTTAATAACAATAGATATGTTAATAATAAAGTATTGAAAAGAATATTAAAGAGATAGTGAATGAAGATTTAAGCCTATATTTAATATGGAGTTCGACCCGTTTTCTACTTTCAACAATCACCCAAATCACCTCCAATAAGAGGATTTCACACACATTACTAATCTCAATCACACTAACTCAAAAAGAGCAGTATACAAGTTTACAACACTCAGGAAATTAAAAAAAAAAAATCCTTCTCTTTTATGATACTATTTTATAGATAACAAATACAAGAGCAAATCATTAATTTGATTTTCTCTCTCTTTGTAGATTTTACAAATTAATAAACAAGAGTACAAAAATAATGAGAGAATTTTTTAACTTGTTTATTCGCAAATGAAAGCTCTAAATTACTTCTAGTCAACACTTCTGAATCTCCCAAGGAAACAATATTTATAAATTTCAAAGATTTAAATTTCCTTTATAGATAACGTCTTAGAATCATCAAGCATTAAATGCACGTAACGACTCTTTTATGCTACATCGGCTCATATTTTAAAAACTATTGCGCCTTAAATTTTTTTACCCTCGAACAAGTCTATGCTTATTTAGACTCATCGAGTCTTAGACTTGAACTTATCGCTCGTTAAGCTTGTCGCCTCTTAAGTTTGTCCCCCTTTAATGAAAACGTGAAAATGCATTAGAAAACACTCGCCTTTGGGGGGGGGGGGGGGGGGTGGTGAATTGAGGATTTTGCTAAAAAGCTCGATCAATTAATTTTAATGCGACAGATCAAAATTAAATTTAATAGCAGTGAATAATATAATAGTATATTAATATATGAAATATAAAAGAGATAGGGATAGAAAATTTAAGTCTAGATTTAACATGGAGTTTGGCCCACTTACTACTTTCCATGGTTCACCAATGCCTCCAATCGAGGACTTCACAATCACTTTATTGATCACCACAAATACATGCTCAAGTTGAGCAATACATACTTTTACAATACTTAGGAAATAAAGTATTTCCTTTATCTCTCTAGATACTCTCTAATATATAGCAGATACAAGAATAGAACATTAGAATGATTTACTCTCTCTTTATAGATAATTACAATTTAATGAATAAAAGAACAAGAAAATTAATGCTTTATTTGTTAATAAGTAAAAGCTCTTTTAATTCACACTTCATAACTCGAATCTCCCAAGGACAGAGTATTTTGTAGCCTTCTAAAAGTTCAAATGTCCTTTAGAAATAACATTTTTAAGTTGTTAAGTATTAAATGCACTTCAACAGCTCTTTTTGCCACATTGGCTCATTCATTTGAACTGTTGCACTCTAATGCTTGTCACGCCTCAAATTTAAACTTGTCGCGCCTTAAACTTGTTGCAGCTTGAACTTGTCGTACCTTGGACATAACCCTCGACCAAGATTGTTCTTCTTTGATCTTATTGCGTTTTAGCCTTAAGCTTGTTGCACCTTGACTATGGACTCATTGAGCCCTCGAGGTAACTGGCAACCACTGCTGTGCTTAATGAATTTGCACCTGCTAATTCCTGGATAAATCTCCACAGAATATATAAGTTCAACAATCTTCCCCTTTTTGATGAGGACAATCATACACAATTAATCCTTTTTCAATTCAGTATACTCCTCTTAATTAAGCATTTGGGTTTCAAAGGAATTTTCTTATATTTGATTTTAAGACTTGATGCTTAATGTTGGGAGAATGCAAACCATACTCAATTCATCATTTAGCTCCCCTTTTTAATTTATTAAAAGCCTACTTCATACATGTTAATTGTGTATATAGCTTATATCTCCACTTTAAACTCATAAAAAAAAATCAACAGCATAAGTTGCCTCAGTCAAGGAAAACTTTACACTTTTCATTCAATATAAATAATTGCCTCACAAAGAGGACTTCACAACAATGCCTCACCAATAGAAGACTTCACATATGCATCAACTCAAGGACTTCACAAATGTCTACACACACATAAAACTTCACATTGCCTCACAACAAAGGACTTCACACATGCCTCAACAACAAAAGACTTCACTAGAATATTCACAAACAAATGCGCGAATAGTGCCTTATGATATTAACTCACTAATCTCGCGAATGGCACTATTCACTTAATAGAAAGAAATACAAAAAAGAGAGTATTTTTACATAATATATGCAAGTTAAGCTTTACTCTCTTCTCCTCATTTAATCTCTCCAAACGACATTTCTCTACTACATTCAATATTTTAACATGTCTCTTTCCTTTAATTGTGCAATCTACACTTCTGTCCCTTTGTACTTAAAAAAATGGTAGATTTATGATATTACGAATAAGGAAAGATGCACAAACAATGCACAAATTCAAAAAAGCATATGTTTTTCAAGTGTGTACAAATAAGTCTAAGATAATATCCATATCATTTTCAAATTTTCAAATAAGTTTAGAAAGCAACATTAAATATGTTTAAATATTGTTTATGCATCAAAAGCATGAGAAACCAATTTTGTGCATTTCAAATTCAATTTCAGCTCATTTTTAGCTCAAAACATGCAATAAAGCATCTCCACATAAAAAATTTGCATCAACATATTATATACAAAAACAACAACAGCACAAACTATTAAACTTAAGTAAGCTGAGAATATACCATATTTTTTCCCTTGGCGTTACCTGAGGTAGCTACAAAAACATGATCATCTTTTTGGTACCCATTTGAGCTTGGATCCTTTTTGGTTAGGTATAACAAGAATTTCTCTTTTAGGAACTCAAATTACTTTGCTTTTATGATTCAAATGCATGGTTTTTTTATTGCACAATTATGTGCAATATGACCAGATTTCTCATAGTAGTTGCATGCCCCATGGATGGCTCTTACAAAACGAGTTTATGAGACTTGGAGCTACCTCCTCTACTATAGCCAATTCCATATTTATTTAAATCACACTTTTGATTTCCAATAAGTGTATCCAAATTCTTTTTACCATTTGTGAACTTAGCTATAGTTGCTTTTGAATCATCTAAGCTAGCTTTTAACAATATATTTTCATTTTTCAAATCCTCTAACTTTTTTTTAATTTCATTATTACTGCTCACACACTCAACATTATTATTATTATTTATAGTTTTGATTTCAAGATTTAGCAAGTTATTTTCAATTGTTAATTTTTTGTTAATCTTGTTTAACTCATCATTTTTACCTTTTAGCTTCTTATACTTATTATTTTCCAATTTTAAAACATCAATTTCTACATGCAACTTTTCATTTTCTGATTTAATTTCCTCATGCTTGATTTGAAAATTTTGTAGGTCTTTTCCTACTTCCATCATTAAAGATTTAAGCATGCTATTTTTTTTCCTCTAATTTTATAAGCTTACAACATACTTTATCATACATGGCATATAACTCATCATAAGAAGGAGAAGAGAAGGATGTTACCTCATCGTCTAGTGTCACGAAGCACACATTCCCGCCTGAGTCACTTGAGTCATCATCACTACAAGTGGCAATGAGTGCTTTTTTTCTTTTCTGGATCCCTTTGATCTCTTCTTGAACTATGGACAGTACTACTGGATGTGTTCCAATTTGTGGCATTTGTAGCAAATTATCACATCCTCCTTTTTTATTTCTAGATGAGTTGTTATCATTGTCCACTCTCTTTGACTTGTTGCTAGACCTCATGAACTTCTTAAGCTTGTTAACCATCCAGACAAGTTCCTCATTTTCATCATCATCATCATTGCTAGAATCATGATTTGTAACTTTTAGAGAAATAGCCTTTTTGTTTGATTCTTCTCCTTGTTTCTTGATGAAATCATGTATTTTAAGCGCTCCAAGGAGTTCTTCTTTGCTCATAACACTTAAATCCCGTGCTTATTCTGTGGCAGTTCTATTTGTTTCCCAAACCTTAGGTATTGACCTAAGAAGTTTAGAATTTAGTTTCAAGTTATTAAAATTTTTCCTAAGTATACTTAAGAGATTTACGATGTTAATGATTCTATTACATTTCATCTATAGATTCATTTGGAAGCATTCTAAAATTTTCAAATTGTCCTAATAAAAGACTTATTTTTGTATCCCTAACTCTAGAGGCTTCTTCATAAGTCTTTCTAATTCATCCCATATTTCTTTAGTTGATTTACATGTACAAATTCTATTAAAATCACTTTCATTCAGCCTACAATGCAATATGTTCATAGCTATATCATTCAGATCTAATCTTTTCCAATCATTTTCATTATAATCTTTTTCTTCCTTTCCTTCACTAATCAATGGCCCATTTTCTATTACATTCCACAAAAATCTGCTTTGAGCTTTTAGAAAATTTTTCATTCAACACTTCAAATATGCATAGTTACCCTCACTTAGAAGTGGAGGTCTATTAGTAGCTTGTCCCACTAGAAATCCTAATATATTTGATACCATGATCTTTACTCTATATGCGATTAAGCATAGAAAAATAAAGACGAGGCCTTGATACCAAATGAAAACGTAAAAATGCATTAGAAAATATTCAAGAGGGGGAAGGGGTGATTTGAGTATTTGTCATACCCCTATGCTGTACCTTAGTTATAATAATACACCATGTAACCAACTGAGACCTCCAGAAAATTACATAAGTACTATACAAGTAACATTCCTCGTATGGAGTGGACAAATAAATAGGATCGAAGGTTGACTAGAGTAAGAAAGATATTGCATATATCTAAGCCATAAGCAAAGATAACATATAAGTCCAGGTCATCACACAATTATTACATCCATGGTCTTCAATGACTTCTTCAAAACACTTTTACAACAGAACTTTCAACGAAAAAAAAAATAAAACTTATGCTATTACAAACATCCTCACTAGGTCTCTATTACAAACAAGGTCTTTCTTCAAAAATGGATACATAAGTCCATTCTTTATCTTAACTTCCACACTTGGTCTTGGTTTTGGTCTTCTTGCTTATATTCTTGTAAAACAACTGTATAAAGGAGCGTGGGCATAAAAAGCTTAATGAGTAATAGAATTTTAACATATTTCATTAGTATCAAGAAGTTTAGTTAACAACCATATGCAATACATCCATCAAACATATGTAACAAACATGGCTCGAATGATTGGAATTCAAACCTATGGGGATTTGCAACCTCCCTAGGGGTTGAAGAATCAGTTAAGTAATTCATGCTCATGAGAATCCCAAAACTAAAGAAGGAGAACTCATTTAATTTCATTGACTATTTACAAATATTATTAATATATATACTCTCTACTTCTCTTAGAACTTGGAAATTCCTATTAAATATTAACCTTCTAAAGCCAACTCTAACACAAACGACCTCTTTCCAAGCCTGCTTAGTCCCTCTGAAGTTGACAATCATTTGGTAATCTTAACCAAATCCACTGAACTCAAGAAGCATTACCACAAAATTGAAATGTTAATATGTCACATGAATAGCATGCTAATGCAATCATGATGTTACAGAATGCGTGTATATTTAAGTTTAAGAGTCTAATAAGCTTTATTCTATATTATTTAGTGGTCACATTAATGCGCTATTACCGATCGTATCAAATTATAAAATTTATAAACCCAAATTAATTCTTATGATCAAGCTAGGCAAGTATACCTATCTATAGTAGTATAAGATCTAACTGAGTATTGTCCATATTATTTAGTGGTCACACTAATGCGCTATTACCGATCGTATCAAATTATAAAATTTATAAACCCAAATTAATTCTTATGATCAAGTTAGGAAAGTATACCTATCTATAGTAGTATAGGATCTAACCAGGTGTCGTCTATAGAGATCTAAAGAATAAGTACTAGTATTACCCTTTTCTTGCTATTTAGCTTAAGTATTGAAGCAATATCTATTACTAACTATTAATTAACTGATTTAGTAAACCCTAAGATCAATTGTTAATGCTTTAATAATAAGTAATCAATCATAAGGCACACCTCTCATCTTGATCTACCTTAAACCTTAGTTTCTTATAATAAAATATCGATTAATGAATTATTTATACTTTGCACTGTAGAATCACACAAATAAATCAATTCCCACATCGAGTTAATCAATTGATAACCTTATATGAGATAGTGGAGACCTCTCTCTCACAAATGCCACATAAAATTGCATTAAAGATCATGATTCCTAAACAAAGATTGAATCTTTATGCAGAAGATTAAAATTTCCCTACCTCTAGGAAAAACATGTAATCTCTTTATTCGTGAGAATCTCCCCTATTAGATGAAACCTCTTTCTATCTAACAAGAATCATACAAACAATCAACTCTATACACAAATCAATCATAAGACAATGAAAACACATGAATAGATACAAAGGCATAAACTTCTCAATAAAAACAATTCAATTCATATAAGGGTTTAAGGTTTCACAAGACTTAGGGCATAAAGATCTACTCCTCCATAGAATTTACAATGAAAATAGAAGATCCAGAGAAGTAATCAATAAACATGATTAAAACACCAAAACCCTTTAGATGTCTTATAATCTCTAATGATGCTCAAGCAATTTCTCCCTTGAAGTTCATCTTTTTCTCTCCTAAGGTTTAGAATATGTCTAAGGATCTGCAAATGAAAAGTTAAGGCAGCTATTTATACTTATGCAAACGGTAGAAGATCTGTATGGTCGTGCTTGGGGTCGTGTACCCTAAGATCTCTTCTTTTCCTTCTTGGGTCAAATTTTCTACTCCAACACTATTCTTTGCACTACTTGTGTAGCAGTTAAGGCATTCTTTAGGATAGATTCTAGTCACTTTTTACCCTCTAGCACTAATGTCAGCATGGTCATGCTGAAGGTTGTGCACATGTGAAAATCATCATTTTCTATACTTTGCCAAATCTCGCCTTGTTTTTACTCGCATCATCCTTATATCTTTGAAATGTCTTTTTTTTAACCCTAAAATCAATTATTAAGCACTTAAGTATCATTTTCTTGATAAATTCATATAAAATACATACAAAATTATATCCTAGAAATAAGAGTCTATTAACACTTATAAAACTTCCCCACACTTAAACGTTTGCTTATCCTCAAGCAAACAAAATAAGGACAAAAGAAGCTATCATCAATTATACTCATTAATAGATATCATATCACAAGTAGCATTTTTTAATTCAACTAAATCAAATTGACTCATTAGTGTCCACCACTTAAACCTACTGTAATTGTACTTATACCTAGCATACTATAGTTAAATTTTTAAGATTAATCTAAGTAAGTCAAACTATTATCCTCACCATTTAATAACCACTTCCAAAGTCATAAAAGAAATACAAAGTCAAACAAAGCGAAAACAACTTGTTTACATCTCACCACTTACTAAAGCGCATATAAATCGTTTAACCACCTCTCTAAAAATAGCAACCTAGAATGAAAGTATGTAGCATCCATCATTCCCCTAGTTTTTTTTTCTCTTTGATTAAAATCTCTCCAAAATTTTCTTTTAAGCCTTAAAAGGGAGAATTTTTAGCCTTTGTCTTTTCCTTTTCCTCTAGATAGGTTTTAGCCTACTTCTTTTTAGCTCGGTTTTTTTTTTAAATCAATTGAGTATAAGAAGCTGGTATAAGTAATAGTGGGGTCAAACTTCACTCTTCTAAGGAACCAAAGCCTGCTCATATTGACTAAGCTTTTTATATTCAGTTTAGTACAATAGTTAATTGATTTTCAAAGAGATTATTCAAGAAAAATCACTAAGGGATTGATTTCATATGCCCATTTCACAAAAGGTTAGGAGGGCTCTCAAAGTTTTTGAAAAGTAAATATACTAACCAACAAACTTAGAAACACAACCATTTAACTTTAAACTAGGGACTTCGACCTCCTTCACAATTCTAGATTCAATCATTAGATAGCAAGTGAATTTGCCCCACTTAGATTTCATCATAAAATTTAAACTAAGTATACTAAGTTCAAAATAGGTGAGTAAGGCACACAAAGTCGCTATACTTTAATTTTAGAATCCTAATTCTAAAAAAAATGAGTATAATTTTAAGATTCTTATCTTTTAAAATAATATATCAACTTTAAAGATCAATTCTAAGCATATAAGTGGGAAGTTTGATTAATAAGTGTATAAATACTATTAAGCACAATTAAGACCTAAATAATTTTCTTTCTTTGCATATCCCTTCCCCACACTTAAGTAAGACATTGTCCCTAATCTCTTCCCAAGCAAGCACAGATAAAGAAAAGGAAGAGAAAGAAAATTAAAAAGAAAAAGGACACTAGAACTTCCCGGTTGATGTAGAGATGTCATCATGAATTTGCCTTAACTAGTATAAGAAAGGCGAAATTTGTAATAGCATATATCAATAGCAACATCACTATTCTTGTGAACCTATAAAAGTTCATGCCTATGGACAATCAAAACAAAACAGCAAAAGAAAACTAAAAAGAAGTTAGCCTATCCTTAAGCCTTGCAAATAAGTCCGAAAGATACCATCAAAGATAAGAGTCTTCCCATTAGCAGGGAGCTCATCAGTATAGACCAAAATAGAAAAGCAAATAAAAGAAAATGATGATCAATCATCCCCAGCATCATCATCCTCATCCTCTTGCCTCAAGATGACACAAAAGACAAGACAAAACAACTCAACAATGAAGGTTGTAAGCTCACTATTCCATTCTTACCTACATATATATGACAATTTGCATATGAAACATACAGTGTTCATATTCTTTTAAACATCAAGGATATCGTGTTTGGTATTTATCTTGATTTGGTTGGAATCAAGATATCTCATTTTATTTTATTCATACATGTATGGAATTAATTTCATTTTGGCGATACATATGGAAAGATTTCGTTTTAGGTTTCATTCTCTATGTGGTATGGCATGATGAATATGATTTGCTATGTTGAGTCATGAGTTAAATTTCTCATAATATTCCTATGGTTTGTTATTTGTTGTCATCATACATATGGAAAATTTTCATTTGAATTTCATTTCTTACATATTATGATATGATGAATGTGATTTTTATATTTCTCATGATATTGAGGATTTGTCACTATATGTCATCGTGTATATGTGTGTGTGTGTGTGTGTGTGTGTGTATGGTGTCAGTGATAGATAAGTGTCTATTCATTATTTAACATTTTGAATCGTGATTTCTATTTTGGAATGATATTGATTTTCGATCGTTATTCATGAGCACTTTTGATATATTTGGGAGATTTTTCAGTTTGTTTCATTTGGTTATTATGTTACTATGGACAATTTATTTTTTGACTTTGAGAAAATTATAGATTAGACGTTAGATATTCAATTTAGAATTCTATTTTAACTATTCATTAGATTTTTCCTAGATGCATTGTTGTATTAGTAAAATTGGAGAGGTCAAAGTTTACCTCCCAATCTACTTGAAATTTTGGATATGCTTTTCATTTTGAACTTTGATAATTCATTTGATTTTGATATACATTTGTCATAGATCTGGGGGCAAATCCTAGTGTTTGTCTAAATCATTTGTGCTCTACTTCCAATTAGCCAAATTTGAATTAAATCCATTTACAAACTAGCATCACATCATTCACTCACAATTATGTCACAAACAAAACTTACAACAAAACATGTATATAACACACCAATTCACATAGTCACACATCACCCACAAATACCATAGGACAAGTCAATTCAAAAGAAAGCATATATATATATATATATATGCATATATAACACATAAAAAATCATACAATGTCCAATTAGATTCATTTTAAGATATAAACAGAAAATAAATTTAAGCTGAGTTGATTAATTTAGTGTGATAAGTTAATTTTTATTCATTTCTAAACTAGGGTGTAATAATCAATATAACATAGCAAACCAACACAAACCAAAAACCCAAGCTTTTTCCTCACTCAACTCACCAATTCTAAACGCAACTTAATTCATTATGCAAAAGCAATGTTCAAAATAAACATTGCTTTGATACCACTCTATAAGGACTCGACTTACCCTACAAAGATTCGAGCAAGTCAAATCCACCAGCCACGTATAATATTTCAAGTATTACACGCACGAGCCTCCTAAAAGGATTTGTTTATTGTGAATATTGCTACTAAATTTTTAATTCATGAAATCATAAAATTAATTTCTTTAAGCAATCGGATTTAACTATAGAAAATCAACTTTATAAAAACATAACATATTCTATTCGTCTTCCAAAATCAAAACCATACCATCATGTGTCTCCAATACCTTTCATTATGGTAAACAAGCTTTAAAGCTTAATTTACAAATCTCGGTCTCTATTATGCCGTCAAAATAAAATATAACCTTTATAAATAAATCCAACTCTTAAATAGAAAAATGACAAAAAACAAAACCAACCAACGATCCTAATCCACTCCACTTTTCCTTTCATTTATCCAGGATTGCCTATACCTAGGTTGTTCATAATTATCACCCACATCATCATCAACACATTATCATCCTCATCATCAATCATCAATACCTAAAAAATGACAACAATAACAATAATGAGCCGAAGCTCAGTACATAGCAACACAGGCGCACACAAAGTGACTTATGAGTCTAATTAAATGCAATGTAGCAATAACACATTATTATCTTTACTTTAAGTTAAACAAATCAACATTAGAGCACTCAGTGATGCGTGCTTGGCATGAATCTTAAATTTCTTGGACTCTAAGAATCAAAAGGAAGACCTTGACTTAATGAAATATTCATAATCAAATCTGAAAATTCCATGAACCGTAGTATAATTTGATGGAATTGACCTTGATCCTATGGTTGAGTAATCCGTAGAACCTTGATATGAAGATCACGACCTTGTTGGAAATACTGACTAAGAACCTTGGTATAATCGAAGAACTCAACAAGAAATCAAATTTTGAAGAAATTCACAAATTCTCAAAAGAACTCAAAGAGAAGGAATTCTCTCAATATTGCTTTCAATCAACAATGTAATCTATTCTTTTACAAATAAACACTTAGGTTGTATGTAATAGAACAAAGGAAACTCAAAAGTTACAAAAAAAATTAATATTGTTCGCAAAAGAAGGCTGGCAACCTTTAGAAATTACGCTTGCAACATTGCAACCAGCTTTAAAAAATTAGCTACTGATCACTTTAAATGCCGGTGTAAACTGATAGGCCGGTGGCTTAAATGATGAAGGCTGGCGGTGCTGAGAGGTGGGGCACAGATCCTACAACTTCTAAAAGAAAGTTGGCTTTATGTGATTAAAAACTGCCTATGTTGAATTAAAGGCCGGTGATTTCCATGAGTAAGCTGGCGGCTTAGTAGCCGGCTTTAGGATTGTTTTCTCTTATTTCATTACATTCTCCTTATATATTATGATGAATACCTGTACATGTTTTCATTTCCATTTCCATGTCGATGTTGGTGAACTTTGAATAATCTTTAATGAATTTTTGCACAAAATCCTTGGAATTTTTCCTGAAGTTTCTTGGCTTATATTCTGAGTAATCATTTCTTCAAATACTTGAATTTTTTGAGACAAGTTTGGTGCAATTGTATCTTCATCACTCACACTCCGAATCAAATCTTTGGGAATGTGGAAGTCTTGACTAACCGTAGCTGCTCAAGGGGTGGATGTAAGCAACCTGAATACTTATATATCCGATATAACTTTACAATAAAAAGTAATCTCATCTAGGGTTTACAGTCGTTACTCAACTTTACTTAACTTAATCCATAATATCATCTAGTTCAATTGTCCCCATAAAACATAAACTAAATCATATTATATCATTTTAAGAATAAGCAAATGTTACACCAATACCATATACCCTATCAATTACCTGCTGAGCCACCTATAAATGTTATTGCATCATGATGATGGTGGCTTAAGCGCATAAACTGCCATGTCTCGCTCGAGAAAAGGTCGCTGCTCGAGAACCAAATTCAACGACATATGCATAGCTAACATTCATCAATTATTAAGCCGTCTTTAAGTTTTAATTCATTTTAATATGCATGTCCTAGCATACAACACGCAAGTTACTACATACCTCATTAATTCAAAATCCAAACAAAAATAGAAGGTAGGTCGAAATCCATCTCAAGAGATAAACTAACTATCCATATATCTGTTCAATAATTAAACTCATATAAGCAATTTAATTAATTATCCACTTATATTAAACTCGTTTTGTTACCTTATTTGATCAGACACTAAATAGAAACCCCGCCAAGATACGGACAACTGTCCTTTGTCTATCAAGGTATTTCTTTTCACTTTGTTTATGGTCTTTTATTACAAAAGCAATACCAAAACATTCATGTTCAAAAAGACTCATATTATTCAACAAACAAACTTTTTTTTTTTTTTTGCCAGTAACAAACAAACAGTTGAAACAATAAATTCCCCATGTTATTCATAAATTATCCTAACATATTAATCTAAGCTAATTATTAGCTATTAAGCCTATTTTAACTTAATCATAGCCAAGTTGAGTAAACTTAATCCTTTTAATTCATTTTAGTTCATTAAAGTTTATTAAACCAAACTGAGCTTAAGTTCTTTGCATAATTCATGTTATACTTAAGTTTTATGTTAAATCCAATTAGTTACTAAACCCATTCATTCACTTAAATTAATCCCAATTATTCAAATATTAAACATATGACATTAGGTATTATTGATCTACGTCATTTTAGTTCATTTAGTTTTTTTAAGCCAAGTCGAACATAGATTGATTAGCTAAGTTCATTTTATATCTAAAAATCATGTTAACTTAACTCAATGTTGATCTAACTTGATTACTTAATCCAATTTTTAAGATTTACTCATATACTTCCTTAGATCATCATCAAGTATCTATTAGCATCTTAATTATTTAATTACCTTATTCTAAATCAAATTCATCTTAGCTCCTTATAGTTCATTTTATATCTAACTTTTTTATTTAACCCAATTATTCATTGAATCTATAAATTCACTAAACCCATCCTTAATTATATCAATAACTACTGTAACACATTAACTATCATTTATCCATTTCATTTTAGCTCAAAAAGATTCATTTTATACTTAACTACAAACACTTAATTTAGTAAACAAGTTTTCAACTTTGTTGAATATAAAATAGCTGGAAACAAGTAAAATTTAAGCCTTCATACTTTTAGAATTTGCAAAAACTTAAAACATGAAATTTATAGATCTCTTTTTAAGCTTTGCATAGCCTTTTGAATCACCTCAATCCAAGATCGGATAAAAAAGTTATAATTAAAATATGAAATAGTACTACTGTCAGGAAAACCAAACGGGTCGTTTCGAATGCCGTTTCAACCCATAGATTTTACCCAAAATAATCTAAAAAGTGAAACACCCTCCGTTTTAAGGGCCGTTTACTCCATACACCCCTAACAAACCGGGCCATTTGGACACAAGGGCTTTGCAAATTAAAACTCAGAGGGCGAAACACTCCTCTAAGCAGGGCATTTGATGGGATGTTTAGATCCTTGCGATTTTCCTTGTTTTCTTTCTTCTTTTTCACATATCCTACTTCAATTAAAACACTATAAAATCAACATACAACTAAGCATACTCACAACAATATAAAAAACATAAACACCCCACATCACTAACATTAAGCAACTTTCAATCACTTCATCAAACCTTTCTTCCATTCATGCATAAACCACATATCCATCATTTATCCATTTTATCACAAACCCATCATATATCTAATATCAACGTAACATATACATACATAAATAACAACTAAAGCAAAGGAAAAAGCAAATCTTATCTTTTTATGCAACTCAAACAACTTGATATCTTCTACTACTACTATTTTTAAGTTATTGAAGCTTCTCCTAGCATGATTTCCACTTCTTATCCTCTTTTCTAACTTTGATTTCTCTTATGGTCTTCTTGAATTTAAGAAATTGGGGTTGATTTTTCCTTTTGAGAGAAGAAGAGAAGAAGAAGGGAAAAAATGAAGAAGAAAGGAAGAGAAAGAGAAAAACAAAAATGGAAAAGCAAGAGGCAGCAGGGGAAAAAAAAAAGGAAAGGATTAAGTTTTTAAAGATATTTTTAGGGTAAGAGTATTAAGTTTAAACTTTCAGATCAATATCTTCAATTCTGAAAGTGTTTAGGAAATAATTTTAGAGTCTATGGGTTGAAAATTAAGAACTTAATTTAAGAATTTAATTTAGATCAATTTAACATTTAATTTGAGTTTAGATTTAAAAACTACTATTTTTATACAAGCAGATGAACTCAAATTTTATGAGGATTTTTATGTTAAAGTTTAAGGGTTTTGGAATCTATTAAACATTTAAACAACATATTTAGGGCTTAAGAATTCAAAATCTCATATTTCAACTTAATTTATTACTAATCTAATTACGTCAACTTATCTAATTACATCCTATAATTCTTTTGACTTACTTAATCTATCTGAACTCAATTTTTAACTTAGATGATGGTTTGGGGTATTTTAACATTAATCGGCATCTTGTTAGCCATGCTATACAGATGAAAAATTTCAAAATTATTAACTACTTCGTGGCTACTTTTGCGCCCCCCCTATTGTATGTGCTAGCAAGTGATGAACAACCCTCAAATTCACATTATTCATAGATGACGCCTTTGACTTTGATGGATTCTAACAAATTTCAGCCTCACAAAGTTCTTCCCAACATTTTTGTGCCGTCATCTCACTTTGCTAAGTATCTAGTAATTCCCAAAATCCATCCACATTGCATTCCAACATGGAATATAATCCTCAATACTTACCAAACTTATGGGGGTAAACATGGTATTTCCTCCCATAGACTTGAAAGGTTATGTCATGTGTAGTATGCTTTAATATAAAGAGGGACTCAAGAGTAACCTCCCTATAAACTGGTTCATTTATTCCAAAAAATGTAGCCCATGATCCTACACTTATTAGCTCACGAATCTGTGCTTCAATCCCATAGGCCTTAAGGATTCTCCAATCCAGATACTCATTGTTTCCAAAAGTCATTGATTCCAGCCTCTTTCTCCTAATCTTACTCCATTCTTCATCTGAGTATTTGACATGTACCTTTTGCACCACTTCTTGTTGTTGAGTTCTTGGCCTCTTTCTAGAATGAGAAGCTGTTGCTTATCGGTATCGAGATGTGGTAGCTCGCTGCTTCATCTTCTTGTTAGATGTTTTCTTAGTTCCCATTTCTACAAAAAAAAAGCATATATAAGCTCATAATAACATAAATCAGTACTAATGATTCATAACTTAATAAATACTTAGAACAATTCATATTGTTGCTTAATCTCTATGGAAGGCCTACATAATTCTATATAATTCTACAAGCATTAACACTTAAGAACAAAATCAAATGGTTAAGGTATGTAAGTCAGCACAACCATCTACACGATTGTGCAGAAGGTGGGGGTAGAAATTATAACAAGGCAAAATTCAAATCATCACGAACGCAGAAAAATAGTCATGCAAAAGATCGTATATGGATACAAAACAAATGTTTGAAACAAAAACAACATGAAAACTTCATGAATTTCTACCATAATTAGTGAATTCACGAAAAACCCTAAATTCAAAAACCTATGAACCCTAGATTTTCAAATGAAGCACTATAAACATGAATAACGGAAGCTACTTGCACCAATTGATTCTAAGAACACTTAATTAAACAAAATTAGCAAAAGCCCCAAAAGTAATGAACCTTCAACAATCGTATGAACCCTAATGTTAAATGGAAATTGGCGTGTTTATAGTGTATTGTACGAAGCTCATGTAATAAACATTAGCACACTAAAAACAATAGTTCATGACAGTTAGAAACGCAACAAGCAAGCAATAATATCATATTCCAGTGCATGCACAAGAAACCCACTCTAATTAAATATGAAAGTAGCAATTAGGATCTTTAAACTGCCTAGAGAATAGTGGAAGAGAGACTTACTTGGATGTCAAATTGCGAATAAATGAAGTATAATATGAATGGGGAAATGCATAGAGCATGTGAGTGTTGTGAAGCAAAATTTTGTGGGGAGGATTTATGGGGAGTGCATGTGGTTCGAGAGAGATAATATGCACCAGCCCCAGCTCCTACATGGCCTTTAGCACGGCCATGCAAGGTTAAAAAAAATAGATTCAAGAGCTTCTTTCCATGTAAATCTAGTGCACTACCTTCTACACAACTATGCTCGGGGTTGTGCAGGGTTCAAAATTTTGCCCAGAAGCTCCTCTACTTATGAGCCTCACTTTGAGCACTACTTATGCTCAAGGTAATGTGGGTACTTAAAAATTATATAGAAATTCCAAGCTAACCAACCATGTTTTTGTTCAGTGTGTACCTTACCAAGATTGAAAGATCATGAAATAGACTTACCCGGTACACTTGAGAATTAAAGTTGGAAGTTTCTTACTTGTGATTGGCACTTCCCCACACTTTAGAATCAACTCTCACTCCCTTCAATTAAGCTGAATTACTTCCCTGAAAAAATCTGCAATTTTTTTTCAACAATAAAGACTTAGGATTGTGAAAACAAAAGAATCTTAACTTACCTAGGTTAGTCATGCGTTGCCTCCCAAGAAGCGTACTTTTTTAATGTCGTTGGCTCGACGTCCTTCACTTTCATCAGTTAATTCTCTAGTAATTGAAGTCTAAACTCCTCTCAATTCTCATATTTCATTCCATCCTTCAAATAAAGCTTTAGTCTTTGTTCATTTATTTTAAAATTGTCATGATTCAGGTGTTTAAGCTCCACTGCTCCATGTGGGAATACTTTCCTCACTACAAAAGGGCCAGACCATCTTAATCTCAATTTTCCTGGAAAAAGTTTCAATCGGGAATTAAACAACAGCACTTGGTCCCCTTCCTTAAATTCCCTTTGATGGCGGATATGCAAATCAGGATATTTCTTTGTCTTCTCCTTATATATCCTCATATTGTCATATGCTTACCTTCTCCACTCATCAAGTCCATTCAATTGTAGCCTTCTTTTCAACCCAGTAGCTCCTAAATCAAAATCAACCATTTTGATTGCCCAATACGCCTTGTGTTTAATCTCCATCGAGAGGTAGCATGACTTCCCATAACTAGCCTATGGGGAGTAGTTCCTAAAGGTGTTTTATAGGTTGTTCTATACGCTCAAAAGGGATCATCGAGCTTCTCTGCCCAATCTCTTCTATGATGCTGCACTGTATTTTCCAGAATTTGTTTCAACTCACAATTGGAGACTTCCACCTGGCCGCTAGTCTGAGGGTGATAAGATATAGCAATTCGATGTATAACTTCATATCTTTTCAATACCTTCTCCATTTGTGCATTGCAGAAGTGTGTCCCTCTATCGCTTATAATGGCTTTAGGAGCTCTAAAATGCGTAGATAGTTTCTTAAGGAATTTTACAACTACTGGAGCATCGTTTATAGGCAGAGCTTGTGCTTTTACCCAATTGAAAACATAATCTACTTCTACTAGTATGTATTTATTTCCATAAGAAGTGGGGAATGTCCCAACGAAGTCAATGCACCATAGGTCAAAAACTTCACATTCTAGAATAAAATTCTGAGGCGTCTCATCTCTTCTTGATATGTTCCTAACACGCTAACTAGAGCTGGGCATATGGGCCAAAGCCTGCGGGCCGGCCCGTTGACCCACTTAAAAAAGTGGGCTGCGGCAAAAAAAATTTGGCCCGTTAGCCCGCGGCCAAAAGCGGGCTGGCCCGCGGGCCAAGAGTTAAAACTTAAAAAAATATATATATATAGACGCCCTATGTCTATATTGACCCAATTTATCTTTAAGTCAAGTTTTTTAGGGTCAATTTGACCTAATTCAATAACTTAGTCTCCCACTAACAACTTCAGAAATTAAAAAAAAAGGGACATAAAATGCGGGCCAAACGGGCCAGCCCGTGGGCTAAATGTGGGCCGGGCCCGGGCCAAGTGATTTTGGCCCGTTTAGCCCGCGGGCCGAAGTGGGCCGGCCCGGCCCGCCAGGCCCGTATGCCCAGCTCTAACGCTAACATCCATCACATGTAGCACAAAGACGGTGAACATCTTTAAATATTTTAGGCCAATAGAAACCAGCCTCTAAAACTTTATGAGTAGTCCAGTTAGCTGAATAATGACCATGTGGGTTTGGAGTGACAATCATTTTCCATCGCTCTTCATGCAAAACATATCTCCTTACCATTTGATCTCCACAAACCTGAAAAAGAAAAGGGTCCTTCCAGTAGTAATATTTAAGTTCTAAAAAGAACTTCTTTTTTGCATGATAACAAGATCATCGGGAAGAACTCTTGTCATCAAGAAATTTGCGAAATCTATAACCCATAAGGTTTCTAGGTTTACGAGTTGATAAATTGCATATAGCTTCTCTTCAGGGAAGGAGTCATTAATGTCTTCATCTTTGAGCTCCTCAAAGTAAGGATTCTCAAGTCTTGAGAGATGATCAACTATTAGATTTTCTGCCTCCTTTTTTTTTCACGAATCTCCAAGTCAAACTCTTGTAAGACCAATATCCACCTAATAAGTTTGGGCTTCGTATCCATTTTAGTCAACAAAAATCTTAAGGCAGAATGATCGGTGTATACAATAACCTTGGACAGAATTAAATAAGGCTTAAATTTATCAAATACAAAAATCATAACCAACATTTCCTTCTCCATTGTAATGTAATTCTCTTGAGCATTATTAAGAGTCTTGCTGGCGTAGTAGATAGGCTGAAAATATTTGTCACACCTATGTCCAAGAATAGCCTTTATTGCAAAATTGCTTCCGTCACACATGAGTTCAAAGGGCAAATCCTAGTCAGGAGTTATCATAATAGGTGCATTTGCTAGTCTCTCCTTGAGCACTTCAAAGGCATGCTGACATTCTGGGGAAAAGTTAAAACACATGTCCTTCTCCAATACCCTAGTCAATGGATGAGCTATTTTGGAGAAATCCTTTATGAAGCGTTTGTAAAAACCAGTATGGCCTATAAAACTTCTTATGGCCTTAACCAAATTTGGTGGAGGGAGTTTGGAAATTACTTCCACTTTTGTTGGATCAACTTCAATGCCTTTGTAAGAGACCTTATGGCCCAGTCCAATGCCTTCTTTACACATGGAGTGGCATTTCTCCTAGTTAAGTACTAGATTTGTCTCTTTGCAATGAATAAGCAACTTTTCTAAATTCTCTAAATAGTCTAAAAAAGAATTACCAAAGACTGAAAAATCGTCCATGAAAACTTCCATGATTTTTTCCACCAAATCATCGAAAATGGCTAACATACACCGTTGAAATGTAGCTAGTGAATTACATAACCCAAATAACATCCTCTTGTAAGCATATGTTCCATAGGGGCAAGTAAAGGTAATCTTCTCATGGTCCTTTCAAGCTATCAGTATCTGAAAGTATTCAGACATCCTGTTTAGGTAACAATAATACATATGTCCAGCCAGCCTCTCCAACATGTGATCTACAAAAGGAAGAGGGAAATGGTCCTTTAGAATAACATCATTTAATTTTCGATAATCAATGCAAACTCACGCATCTGGTGATAGTACACATCGGTATGAGTTCACTCTTTTCATTAAAAACCACAATCATCATTCCCTTCTTTGGTACAACTTGTGTTAAATTAACCCAAGAACTATCAGATATAGGATATATTAGTCTAGCATTAAGAAGCTTAATAACTTGCTTCTTGACCACCTCTTTCATATTGGGATTTAGCGTTCTATGTGGCTACACCACAGTATTAAATCCTTCTTCTAAGAATATCTTATGTGTGCAAAAAGAGGGATTTATACCTTTTATGACTGAAATCTTCTAAGCAATGGCTCACTTGTAGACTCTTAGGATAGTGAGTTATTGGTCTTTTTGCTCTTGAGGTAGGTACGAGGCTATGATAACCAATAGCTTGGGGTCTTCTAATTTCAAAATAGGCGGTTCTTCAATGGAATTCTTAAGTCTTGCCTCGTTATCCTTCTTCAATTCTTCAAACCTACCAAGAGGTGCAATTTCTTCTATAGCATCAAGCTGCTCTGTGCATGCTTCCACCTTTGGGTTGTTTACACTTTTCTCCTCTCCTTTTATCAGGCTTAATTCTAACTCATCTTTGCATAATAATTCTCCATAATGCTCTTTTATAGAGGATTCAATAATATCTATAGCATTACATGAATCTATATTTACTGGATATTTCAAGGCTAGAGCAATCTTCACCATTAACTCTTCATCTCCTACCCCCAATGTGAGTTTGCCTTCCTTCACACAATCAATGCTCTAGCAGTGGCAAGGAAAGGTCTTCCCAAAATTAAACGCACATCTCGGTCTTCATCCTTGTCCAAGATCATAAAATCCACAAGATAAATGAACTTCCCCACCTTTACCAAAACATCTTCAATGATTCCCTTGGGGATTTTCACAGATCGGTCAGCCAGCTGTAGACTCATCCTGGTAAGCTTAGATTCAGTAAGTCCCAGCTTCTTGAAAAAGAATAAGGCATCACATTAATGTTCGCCCCCAAATCTGCAAAGGCTTTATCAACTGTAATGTCACCAACCACACATGGAATTGTAAAACTTCCCAGATCCTTCAGTCTTGGAGGAAGCTTGTTATGGATGGTAGATGAACAACTAGCTCCAACTTTTACAGTTGAAACATCCTCCAATTTTTGCTTATTGGATAAAAGTTCCTTCAAGAACTTAGCATACTTCGGCATTTGCGAAAGTGCCTCAACAAAAGAATGTTAACGTGCAACTGCTTAAACAGATTAAGAAATTTATCAAATTGTTCCTTATCCTTTATCTGATTGAGGCGTGCTGGATATGCAATCTATGGCTTATACTCTTTCACAATTGGTGGTTGTGAATTCTTTTCAATCTTTGATATCTCAGGTGCCACCTCTTTTGATCTAGGTTATTGACCCTCTTCTTTTTCCTGCATCTTTGGTATAATAGATTGTAACTTCTTTCCACTCCTCAAGGTAATGACTTTTGCTTGTTCCCTTCGATTAGGCTCTGTGCTACTGGGAAGGAAGCCTTATTGTCTCTTAGATATCATCTTAACTGATTAACCAATTTACTTCTTAAGATTATGAATAAAAGCCTCTTGATTCCTATATCTGGCTTTAGAGCTTTGAATAAATTAAGCATGAGATCTTCCAAACCTAACTTCTATTCTAGTTGTAGTAAAGCAAGGAGCTGAGGTTGGGGTAGTGGCAATTGTTGTCTCTGAAATCCTGGAGCTGGATAAGTAGGTCTCTGAGCATTCGAATTTCCATAGCTAAAACTGGGTTGATTCCACCAACCCATATTGTATGCAGCACTGTAGGGATTATTCTGTTATCTATTCCGATTTCCAAGATAATTCACATGTTCTTGTTGCTCAAAGAAACTCATATCCCCACTTGAGTCGCCATTCCAGGTTTGTGGTGCTGATGCATTTTTAATGTTGGCAACTTGCTTACTTAGCAAATCCATCTTAGCTACAATGGTAGTCATGAGATCTACCTCGTACAATCTTATAGCTTTTTGCTTGCCTCGATCATTTCCCCATTGATAATTATTCCTAGCCATATCTTCAAATAACTTTAAAGAATCTTCTAGGGTTTTAGAATTCAAGGTATCACCAGCTGAGGAGTCAACTAATTGGCGAGTAGCTGTGTTAAGGCCGTTATAAAAGATCTAAACCGGCATCCATGGTGGTACTTGATGATGTGGACATCTCCTTAAAAGTTCTTTCCACCTCTGCAAGGCATCAAATAGAGTTTCAGCATCTTGCTATGTGAAGGAAGATATATAATTCCTGAGTTTGGTGGTCTTGCATAGGGTGAAGTAATTATTTAAAAACTGTTTGACCATATCCTGCCAAGTTGTAATAACTCTAGAACCCATTGATGTTAACCAATTCTTGGCCTTCCCTCTTAATGAAAAGGGGAACAATCATAGACGCATCGTATCGTTAGCAACTCCATTATTCTTGAAAGTCTCACAATTTTCCAAGAAAGTTTGGATATGTGCATGTGGGTCCTCATCGAGCCGTCCATCAAACTAGCAATATTGTTGCAAAAGTTGAATCACCACCCCCTTAATTTCAAAGTTGTTAGCCCCATTAGGAGGCTTCACAATAGTTGGGCCTGTGCCATCAAGAGTAGGCTTTGCAGAATCTAAATTCGTTTTGGAAGCTTCTTCTGCCATGTTTTGTTGGTTATCCTCTTTTGGTAATTCCCCTTCTACTTCCATTTTGGGCTCTAAATCCAACGTCTCCCCCTCAATTACTAACTGCTCAAATGATGTAGCTGTTATATTCTTACGAATAGTTCGAAGTGTCCTCTTAACTGAGGGTCTAGATCAAGAATACATGAAGGGAAACTCCTTGTCATGCATTATAGAAGTAAACAATCGCAAGTTAGAATTAACCAAGGGATGAGGAGAAGAGAAAGAATAAAATAAAAAAGAATGACTAAAGTAGCAAATACTAAGGGTTTTCCTAATATTACCTTGCCAGATCCCCGGAAATGGCACCAAAAAAACTTGATGCGCTACTGCCGATTGTATCAAATTATAAAATTTATAATCGTAAATTAATCCCTACAATCAAGCTAGGTAAGTATACCTATCTATAGTAGTATAAGATTAAAACGGGTGTCGTCCATAGGGATCTAAAGAACAAGTGCTAGTATTATCCTTTTTCTACTATTTAGCTTAAGTATTGAAGCAATATCTCTTACTAACCATTAATTAACTAATTTAGCTAACCCCAAGATCAATTATTTATGCTTTAATAATAAGTAATCAATCACAAGGCATACCTCTCATCTTGATCTACTATAAACTCTAGTTTTTCTTATAATAAAATATCGATTAATGAATTATTTACGCTTTGCATTGTAGAATCACACAATTAAATCAATTACTCCATAGAGTTAATCAATTCCTAACTCTATATGAGATAGTGGAGACCTCTCTTTCACTAACGCCATATAAAATTGCATTAAAGATCATGATTCCTAAACAAAGATTGAATCTTTATACAAAAGATCAAAGTTTCCCTACCTCTAGGTAAAACATGTAATCTCTTTATTCATGACAATCTATCTTATTAGATGAAACATCTTTCTATCTAACAAGAATCATACAAGCAATTAACTTTGTACACAATTAATCACAAGACAATTAAAACACATGAAAGATACAAAGGCATAAACTTCTCATTAATAAAAAACAATTCAATTCATATAGGGGTTTAGGGTTTCACAAAACTTAGGGCACAAAGATCTATTCCTCAGTGGAATTTACAATGAAAGTAGAAGATCTGGAGAAGTAACCAATAAACATGATTAAAACATTAAAACCCTTTAGATGTCTTGTAATCTCCAGTGATGCTCAAGCAATTTCTCCTTTGAAGTCCGTCTTTTCCCCTCCTGGGGTTTAAAATATGTCTAAGGATCTGTAAATGAAAAGTTAAAGTGGTTATTTATAGTTATGAAAATGGTGGAAGCTCTACAAGGCCTCCTGTACTGCTGTGCTTTGGGTCGTACACCTTGGGATCCCTTTTTTTCCTTCTTGGGTCAAATTTTCTTCTCCAATACTGCTCTCTACACTACTTGTGCAACAGCTAGGACATACTTTAGTATAGGTTTTGGTCACTTTTTACCCTCCAGCACTAGTGTTTGCATGGCCATGCTGAAGGTTGTGCACATGTGAAAATCATCTTTTTCTATACTTTGTCAAATCCTTCCTCATTTTTACTCATATCATCCTTATATTTTAAGTATCCTTTTCTTGATAAATTCACATAAAATCCATACAAAATTATATCCAATCAATACTAAAAATAAGGGTCTGTTGACACTTATCACACACCAATTTCAGACATTCATCATTTCAAACTACATACTTATTATTAAGCAAGTAGTTGTCACTTTAAACTTTAAGATTTCTAATTCATTCATAAAAAACATAGTGTTGGTCTCGAAAAGATAACCAAGAGGGGGGTGAATTGGTTATAATAATTTACTTTTAAAAATTTCAAACAAATTTCACACCACTTGGTTATTCAATTAAAATAGTTTTGAAACTTTCTTAAAACAATAAACTTAACAAATAAAAATTTTAAACAAATATTTGGATCAAAATGATTTGTTTAAGCTCATGAAAAATCAAAAGTTATTTCATAACTTTTTGCTTCCAGTAACCTTTTGACCAACTCTCTAATCAAGAAAAATATAGGTAAGTTACTCTCTAATCAATATTTCGAGCATATATCATAAATATAAAAATAAATAAAATTGCACGAATTTGAAGAGAGATAAGGAAGTAAAGAGTGCAAAGTCAAATTATTGAGGTTTCGCCTTGAGCATCAATCCTCTCTTCTAGCTCCAAGCTAAGGTCCTGATATTCCATACCGGTTGTGTTCCACTATCCAACCAAATCAACAAAGTTACAAGAAGTTTTTGCTAATTTTCTTTGGCTACAATTCACTCAGCTTGATTCTCCTAAGCAATCAATCTACTGAGCTTACTTATAACTCTCAAACTCACACTAATTGTGTAAAATCAAATAAGAGGAATAAAATGTAAGTTTCCTTAAATACTTCGTTCAAGAAAGAACACTAGAAAAATATGACAGTATTTGCACGATAAGAATGCTTTGATCACTGTTTGCTTCTTTTGTTTTTCTCGCAATTATTGTTGTTCTCTATCTTTTTTTTTTCTCTTTTTAATCTTATTTACTTCAACGGCTACAAGAGAAAATGGATAACTTTGTTCCAGATCTTGCACATGGAATCCGCTTGTGTTTATCCAAAATCTGTCAAACAAATCAACTCGTGTTTATCTTGCAATCCGTTCAATTTGAATTTTGATTTCTTGAAGTAATCTTGAAATTTCTGCTTCAAAGGATAATCCCAACTATCTAACAAGTTGTATGTTTATCTTGATCTTGAATTTCGAATTTGAAAACATCCATAATTGACCAAATCCTTCATCTGGTACTGTTCATACTACATTTAAATTCTCCATGATTTTTGAACTTCAAAATTCCTTGGACACACTCCTTAAAAATCTAAAACATGTTTTGTAATTACTTCATATTATGCACACTAGCTTTCTCCTCAAATATAATTCGTTGTAAATTAAATTTCCAAGTTTGAATCGTCCTTCTTCAAAAATGTTGTTTATAATCTTCTAAAAATTTGATCATTAATTCAAAATTAAATCCCTGTGGATATTGAATTTGTGGAACACATTGAGTATATTACCCAAATTATACTCAACATTGGAGCTAGGACTTCAAAAATTAAATCTGAGTTGAAATACACGTGATGTTGTTTTTGTATACTAACGTTCTGACGTTTCTTCTGATAGTTAAAAAAAAAAAAAAACTTGCATTCCATTGAAAAACCTTCTGATTAACCTTCCGATATGATGTTCTTTCTTATATAATTCTTATACTGCACACTTAATCAAATATGTAAGAAATCATTTAATTCTTTTTGTTATCATCAAAATCATCATTTGAGAAAAACCAACACATAGCATACAAGATTTCCTAATCCCATGCACTTGATTCATTTTAATGGAGTTTATACTACGTTCCACTATAATATAACCACAAACAAAGTGGAAAAACTTAAGTTACTCACTCTTGCATATCGCCTTGATCATCATAATAATCACTTGGAAAATCCGGGTCTTGACGTAGGATTTCCATAAGATAGAAAACTAGTATTATGAATTTATAATAAGGTAAGGAAGGATTAAACATGATCTTAGAGCTAAAAGAGACAAAAACACAAACCAAAGGCCATACGCCTATAGCCACTCCTTATATCAAAGGGCATAGAAAATTACATGAGGGAATAAAAGGGGCTACACCCCTTACCATGCCTCGTAGAGAGGGGCGTATGGGACAGAGCAATATACAGAGGTCAACATGCCTTACTACGCCCCATATAAAAGGGCATATATGTAAACCCTCGTTTTCTCAAGTAAACCTGAGTTCGATTTCAAGAAAGATTTAAAACCGGAAACCAAAATCCTAAAGGAATATCTCTGGACCAATCGGACCTAGGAATTCTAAGTCCGGCGATATCAAGAAGGAAACCCCGAAAGAATAAAAACTAGTTAACTCTGAAGTAAGACTTTAAATCGAAAAGTTAATCGGAAACCCTAAGTCAACAAAATCTCAGAAAACCCTAGCGGTTTAGACCTAGCAATCCCGAGTTCTCAAACTAAGGAGTCGAAATATGAGTGGGAAGTGTAGATTAGCTCGTCTTAATATTAGAATGCTAAACAATATCCGATTACTGAATTTTCGACCTATTTCGAGCCTGATCGGATACAAGTTTTGAAAAGCATGTCACGAGGCTTGGGATATTAAATATATGATATTAGTACGGTTAGATTCGTAATTTTGTAATATTTCTAAATATTTCAGTTATATAATTTTTTAGGTTATAAAAGTTACAGTTATAACCTTTTTATCATATTTTCATTACTACCGGTAAATTAAGGTCTAATCAACTTTTGTTTTCTTTTATACTATTCATCAAGTACAACTACCCATACCCTATTCTTACATCCTTATAACCTATTCTTACAATTTTACATCATTTCCTTACAAATTTACTTTTCCAATATATTTTATATACAAACTACTCATTAAAGTTTGAAAATTATTACACAAAATAAATTAAAAACACTCTCTTTTCCCTCTCTCAAAATCGGCGCACCAACCCTAACACCCCCCCCCCACCCCGCGCGCAAATTCTCTCTCATTTGTTGATTTTATTCAATTTATTATTCATACAAAACCTAATTCTTTTTTCTATATAAACTCCTTTTTCACCTTTCGCTTTTTCACTTTCTCTCATTTTCTCACAAAACCAACGTTGGAAGTTTCTTTTTCTGTCCCTCTCCGTACTCTCCTTTCCATGAGCCCCATAGACACATACACACAAAATTTTTTTTTTTACTTCAATTTTCTTCCTCCAAAACACTAAATAGGTAATAGATCTTAACCCTACCACTTTAGAAACATGTAATGACAAGTTTATACATGTGTGGATCCAGCAAAATCCCCATGAGCTTTATGCTAGGGAGGTGGAAAACATTAGAACTTGATATTCTTGTCATCACAATGTGTAGATCTTGTTATTGGAATTGAAATATTATCATTTTGCTATATCATTTGCTCTCTATTATTTTATGGAAACTTTGAGCTTATATTCTCATTGCTATTCTCATCTACATATTTTTCATTATGCATTTACATTTATGACATAAGTAGTATGGTAGATCTACTTGTTTAGAGTAGTTAAAGTAACATAGCTATTTGTTTTACATGCATGAAAGATTTGCTACATGTTTTTCTTAAGGAATGAGTTGATTAAAACTCAAGATCCATTTTTGTTTCTATCAAAAAGTTATTTTTAAAATTCGAATCTTGAAGAAGACCCATTTAGAAAACATATTTTCCAACTTCAAAATAAAGGTTTTACATGTAAAATAAAAGGCTTAGGTAATGAGTATCATAAAGTAGTGATTTTTATAAGTTGTTCATGGTTTTACTAAGAGAAAATTTCAAAACAAGAAAATTATTTTTAAAATTCAAGTTAGATCTATGATTCAACTCCAACAAAAATGTTGAAATTTGTAACTCGGGAGAAATGCCAAGAAAACACCTATTTTCTAAACATAAAACGAGATTTTTATTAAAGAAATGAAAGCCTTAGGAAGTAGGTTTGATTAGGACTTAATTTTAGAAAGAATAAATGAGTTTTTCACAAGAAACAATCTCAAAGATGATTTTCCAAATTCGGATCTAAAAATGATCCCTATTTAACTACCTCTTTCCAAATGTCAAAATGAGTATTTTAATGGGAAAATAGAAGTCTTAGGAAATAGATATAATAAATACTTGATTTTTATAAGAATAAATATGTTTTATCAAGGTAGAAACTTAAAACAAAGGAAAGGTTTCCCAACTAAGATCAAACAACAATCTCATTTCCAAAAATTATGGAAAATTCGTCCAAAGGCAAAACCCACATTTAAACATCTATTTTCCAACCTTTCAATCAAGAAATTTGTTGAGATAATGAAGGCATTTGATAGATAGGTCACCAAGGCTTTATCATAGTAATGATATGTACGATTTTTAAAGATATAAGGTTAGTTTTCTCAAACAAGCATTCATAACAATATTTCAAAGTAAAAGTTTTTTTTTATCGAGAATTTTTTTCAACCAAAACTCTTTAAGGAAATACACATAAATATCTCATATCATATCATGCATGATAATAACATGTAGATATTACATGTACATATAATTTACTTGATATAAATAATGCAAATTTCACAAAACAATTTCGGAATCACAACTTTTAGTTACTGATCGAATCTGATCCGAACATTTCGAGACCTAAACGTTTTCAAAATTTAGTATAACATCATAAATAGATAGATCTTTCGAAGTAGATAGAAATCGATAGCTTATTTACGAAATTCCGAGTTAAAATGACCAAGTTATGGCCGTTTTATGTTGGAATTTCCAATTACTATGAAAATTACGAATTCAAAGAATTTTATTTGAAAAGTTTGGAGTTAGTTATGGTATGAAATACTCACAAGGGTATTTCTTTCGTTTAGGTGATTTTGGATTTGGGGGAAAACTCTTGTTTCTGGATCGCTACCATTAGAAACCGGCGACCATGGCCGAGTGAGTTCACTATCTTTAAATTTTATGCTTGTGCTTGTGCTTGTGCTTGTAATATTAGTGTCATTAGAATTAAGACAAGATAAAATTGACTGTATGTATATGATTTCTACATGGGTGAACTGATGATAAGAATATCGAAATGAGTTTATTGTAATTATTTGTATGACTTAGTATATAATTGATCTATCTGAAATCTCTATGATCACCCATAAATTGTTAAATTAATATGCCATGATCCTATAATCAAATTGGTCGTGCATACCATATGTGAATCACATTGCATAGGTTATTATACCTTTGTGGGAAGAAGGCATAATAGCTGGGTAACGAGGGGCCTGTAAACTCGAATGTTGGCGTAATGGCTGGAAATTAAATGTTGGCGTATGGGCCAGAATTGAAAATGTGTGTGGATGGGCACCTGTATCAACCACAATAAATTAAAAATATGTGTGGGTGGGCACTTGTATCAACCACAACAAAAAGTGAGAAAAATTGAAATCGTTGGTTGTAAGGGCTTGAAACACCTAACCCCGAATAGAGGATGTAAATCCATTCAACATAAGACTTCCAGTTGGTCTTATGTAATGTATGCTCACGTGTTTGTGCATTCATATGATTTTAATAACTTGTCTGTTATATATTAATGTTGAGCATTTAATTTTGGAAGTGGAACTTACTAAGCTAGCGTAGCTTACACCCCCCACTGTTTCTTTCTAATGCAGTTCCCGTATTTATGGCTACGTCTCCGGACCTGGCCAAATCAGGTGATGAGAGACTAGGAGTTATTTCCCTAGAAGTTCACAATTGGTTTGTATAGTTTTCAATAGTAAACTTAGAATGATCAACTGTTACCAAAAAGGATAATACTTAATCTTATGTGTAGTAGGAGAATGCCTCTTAATGCTTTGTAACTGATCCTGAGATATCTGCAGTTTATATTTTTATGCTTATCCTATCAAATTGAACTAACTGTCTCCAATTGTTTATGTATTCTATTGTCGTGAGGGAACACCTTGCATACTAACACAAGACTTCTGAATGACTATGGTAGTGATTCTTAAGTCATGATTAGCATGCGACGGATTGTTACGCCTATGGTACCCTTTGGAGCGTGACAATATCAACTCAACATGGGCATAAAGGCTACTATGCCCCTCGCCACGCCGCGTGAGGAGGGGCGTATCTACCTAGAAAACACCAATAGAACACGCCACGCCCTCCACCATACCCTTGCTTAACCAATAGTGAAATATACTTATAAACTTCACATTTTTTCACACCTTAACCAACTTTAAAGGTCTTATATCTATCAAATACACTCTAGCATCGTCATACAAGACTTATTTTCACCATTCTCATCTTCATATAACCTTATACCTATCCAACTTCACATCAACTCCACAATTAACTTTCATAGTCCATAACATCCATGACTTAAGGCTTAATACCATAGACTCATAACTTTACTTCGCATATCAAATAACACGACTCATGGCAACCCAACTTAAACCATCAATTAATAAGAACACCTAACTTACAACTACTTAAATGCAAAAACAACAAAGAAAAAGCAAGAGTTAACTTGCTTATATCTTGACTTGAACATAAAAGTTTAGCTTGAGTTTCTTATTGATTTGAGAAGAGAAATTGAAGAAGAATCGTGAAGTGTGTGTGTGTGTGTGAAAAACATCGGTTTTTTAGAGAAATAAGGCAAATTTTGACCAACTTTTTTTTTTATAATTAACTAAATTTTAATAAAGCAAAATTTGACTTTATAGGCATTGCATGAGCTATAGTATATGTGTGGTACACGATAGTTATAATGAGCTAAAGGATTTAATTTTGCGAAAATTAGTTTAATTTAAAACACACATTAGTCTTCTATACCTCTAAAACATTATAATTATCAATCACTCAATTCCGATAAAGGTTTGGCTAAAATTTAGTTTATAAATTCTATATAATTAGATAATTTCTTATAAGAATCCATATTGATATTCTTGATAATTTAGGAGTTAAGTTTATGAAAATCAAATTTCTAAAAGAATTTGAAAACTTAATTTAATTGGCAAACATCTTGAAATAACCTAATTGAAAAGTTTGAATTTCTATTCCAACTATATCTATTTTACAAAAGTTATTATACTTGAATTTATTCAACATTCTAACACTCATGTACAAAATACATAAATTTTAAATTCTATTTTCTAAGCTTGATTTATAGAGAAACTTAGGGATTACAGTGTTTGCTTTAAAAAGCTCAATCAATTAATTTTAATGCAACATGTCAAAATTAACTTTAATAACAGCAGATAATATAACAATAGATTATAATATGAAATATAAAAGAGATATGGATAGAAAAATTGAATCCAAACTTAACGTGGAGTTTAACCTACTTTTGACTCTCCACGGTCTACCTATGCCTCTTATTGAGGACTTCACAATCACTTTATTAATCACCACAAATACATGCTCAAGCTGAGCAATATACGCTTTTACAATGCTTAGGAAATAAAATATTTATTTTCTCTCTCCAGATGCTCTTAATATAAAGATAAATAAATTATAAAAAAAAGGGGCAAGTTTGTCATTTGATATAAAATAAGAGGGTTTTATGGTCAACCCTAAAGTATATAAAAGGATTATTAAGAAGGGTCAAAAGTCCAAAGATATTAAATAAGAAGGTTTTATGGTCAAAGTTGAAATACAATTATATTGTGTTCACATGGTAAAGACTTGATTAAGAATGGATTTTGACAGAAGGCTACTTAAATTGGATATGAACTAGCATTTTTCCTAAGCTAAGTTAGCCTATATATAGATGCCTTAGCCTAGTTTTCTATTCCTTTCTCTGAGCTTTTGGAAACCTTAAGCGGAGTAAGAGAAATATATCTTGGTAAGTGTTTTCCCTTCCAATCTTTTCACAATCTAAAACCGATTAAATCTTTAAGATCTATCTATCTATTTGTAAGGAAAATGTTGTGGAAAATTCTTTGGAGAAACCCTGCAATTCTTTTGAAGATCTGGTTTTGGGAAATCAAGAGGTTTTGATTATCAAACCTAGGAGATTCAAGATCTATAAGAGTTTGAAGAAACCTTAACGTCAGATGTGAAGATTTATATGGTTTCAATTCGAAGAAAAAGGTAAGATTTTTTTTAGTGTTTTATGATTTTTTAAGATTTGATGATTATAAAAATATGTTAATTTGAAAGTTATGGTAATTGGGAATAAATTGATTGTGATCAGTAGATTGATTGATTTAGGGTTTTTGTTTCAAATCAAGATCTACAAGTTTAGGTAAGGAAGGATCCATCCAATCTTGTCGTTAAATGAAATTATATTTGTTGTTGTAAATCAAATTGTTAATTGGAGATTTTATATATGTATTGAAGGAATTGTGGAGAAATTAAAAATTGAGGAGAAAGCTGAGTTTGAAGGTTTCATTGAATTATAAACAAAGGAGACAGGTGTGTTAACCTCTTTTCATAGATCTATGATTAGGGTTATAGATCCTTTGAGTAAGGTTATGAAATTAAGAATTAGGGTTTAATTATGTGTTGCAATTGGAATTGATTAAGATATGCTGTTAATTAGGATTATTTGTGGGATTAGGGTTCTATTCTTTTAAGAAGATCTATTGGTGGATTAGAGTTTGGAAGCGAATCCAGGTACAACCATATCTTGTTTGTTGTTTGTGCTTGTAGGATTAGACATGCATATAAACTGAACTAACCTTTGCTGGCTTTTAAAAATTGTATGCTGCTTGTGTTTGGCTGCTGTTAGTAAAGACCACGACAGAAGTGTGATACTAATGCTAGCAACCTTATGATCCTTGTGTGACGGTGTCCTGAGTGGAGTTACACTTGGAAATGATTCTGGTAAATTAGGAGTCATTACCAGCTTAATTGTGGAATGCAACTACATATATATATATATATATATATACTATTTTATACTATGGTTTTCATCGAGGTCATGAGTTACTCCAAGTCAAGGACTAGTCATGAATAATCTTAAATTGTGTTGCTTGTTGGTTAATCAAAAGATAATAAACCTGTGGATGTTGCATAAGTATATGATGCATGTGAATTTGCTTGATGTGTGTTCACGCACATGTGTGTGTGGTATGGCATACTGGGCGTTTCGCTCAATCCATTATTTTTCAGGTGTAGGTAAAGATGATGTTGGTTGAGAATTGTCTGGATATGACTTTAATGTTGACCATGGGGGACGACGTTAGTATATTCAACTTTCTTACTGGTGACTAATAGATTTTGGATAAAGAAGAATAGGAGAAAGATCTTTGAAGACCATACAAAGTATATAGAGTTTGTTTAGATTATTATTGAAGATGTTTATAAGATAAGTTGTTATGTTTGGATTTTATATAAGTATTTTTGGATAATATCAGTTTATGTTTCTAAGAGATGAATTATAGTAATGATAAATTCAAGTAGCCTTTTATGCGGAATTTGGAGATAATTATATTTGTGGTTTGGTATTTTATAGCTTGATGTGTCCTTTTCAAGAGAATGACACGTGGCGAGTTATAATGCCGTTAAATTAGGGCGTTACATGCTCATTGATATATAGCAAATACAAGAACATAGCACTAGAATGATTTTCTCTCTCTTTACAGATATTTACAATTGAATGAAAAAGAGAATAAGAAAATTAATGATTTGTTTGTTCGTAAGTAAAAGCTCTTTTAATTCACACTTCATATTTTGAATTTCCTAAGGATAGAGTATTTATAGCCTTCTAAGAATTCAAATACCCATTAGAGATAACGTCTTTAAGTCGTCAAGTATTAAATGCACTTCAACAACTCTTTTTGCCACATTAGCTTATTCATTTCAACTATCGCGCTTTAATGCTTGTTGCGCCTTAATGTGCGGTGTCTTCATGTTTGCCCTTGATAAAATCTGTGCTCATATACACTCCATTGAGCCTTGATTTTGAACTTGTTGTGCCTTAGACTTGACCCTTGACCAAGACAATTCTTCTTTGATCTCATTGAGTTTTAGTCTTGAGCCTGTGGTGCCTTGACTATGGACTCGTTGAGCCCTCAACGTAATGTGTGATTACTACTGTGCTTAATGAATTTGCACCTGCTAATTCCTACACAAATCTCCACAGAACAACATACACAAAATGTATATTTTCTAACATATTGATCATTATGTTGTTTGATTAATTAAGTATAGTTTAACACAATTGAATAGTCAATTGTGCAACTAATTGTTTCATCAAAATCCGCATTAAACATATAATTTCTGTTACGCTTCAAAGGGGACCTTGTAAGATTAATCTAAAGCTATCATACCACGTGTGCACCCGTAATATGAGAGCTGTCTTGTATGTCAGAGTGTATAAGACTCAATTTATTTATCAATGTCTATCATATAAATGATATATTATATTACTGGATTTCAACTATAGAATCCGATTGTTTACTCTCTATCAAGACCGTAGAGAATCGGTATCCCCTACCAAATAATGAAAATGGGTTTCAAACTTATAACTTACAAATTTTAATTATTATAAAAAAAAAATCTAATTTACATTATAAGTTTACCATATCCTATATTTCTATCTTCAATAGAGTTTGTTAGAGAAGCTCTTTTCACATATTCCCAATCCCAGTTAGTATTAATCCTGCACAAAAACTGTGGGGGATGAGCGAACCACGAGCTCAGTGAGATAACCTGACCAAACCACACATCAAACAATAAAATACAAGTATAATTACCAATCATATGCAATGTAACCATCAATTATATGCATATTACAAGCTTGGATGATCTAGAATCCAAAGTAGGAAGGAGATTTACGCCCTCTCATTAGGGTTGAAGGATCATAGTGCTATGGCCCATCTACCCAGGAGAGACTAAGCATACAGGAATACAGCAATACTCACTTTAATTATCTCTTTAAATTAACCATATCTTAAATCTCTCATTTCTTGTTTTTAGCCTTAGAAACTCCACTAAGTGTTAGTCCTTTCAAAGTGATACCATAAGCGGCGTCCTTCGTTTACCATTTAGTTCCTATAGTATCAACAGCTCAAAGGTAACTTTGCATTGATCTAATAGCTTTTAACCTAGGTCAACCAAGCATTATCAGAGGGCCAAAATACTAACACGTAGTAGGCTGCCGCTTGCTCAAAATGCTTTTTATGCAAATTGTGTAATGAATGATCATTTTCTTTTGTGGCATCAAAAGTTTTTAGTCAGGTTTAAGGTGATCATACAATTCACAGACAATATCAACATGCTTCATACAGTAATTATCATACAATAAATTTATCGCTTATAATAGGATAATTTTGGCAATCAAGCATACACCAAACATTATGTAGTATGCCCAAACCCCACATGCATATTAGTTTGATATATTATTATTATAAATGCAGCTATACTACAAGCACAAACATCATAATAAGGTCAAAGTTACTCACATGTGGTCTTCGCTCAACTATCGGAATATGCTACTGGAAATCCAAGAATTGATCTATTTTTCCTATGCAAAAGAAATAACAGATATTTATTATTGTTAATTAGTGTAAATAATAGTATAAGTTATATCATAATTAATATAGTGAATATGTTGTTTCAAATATCTTATTTTCAAAACTAATAAAATGATAGATTAGTTGAATAATAAAATTGGATAACCATTACAAATAGGAAGACATCTCTTATAAATTCTATAACTTTGATCATAAGAAAATAATATATATATATATATATATAAAGATAAAATTTCTAGTTAAATATGTAGAGAATATACCATAATTGATAACTATGACCGAAAGAATACCGTCATATCGTTATATAAATAACAAAATAATAATAAATATCTGTTATTTTATTTTCATAGGAAAAATAGATCAATTCTTGGATTTCCAGTAGCAAATTCCGATAGTTGAGCGAAGACCACATGTGAGTAACTTTGACCTTATCATGCTGTTTGTGCTTGTAGTATAGCTGCATTTATAATAATAATATATCAAACTAATATGCATGTGGGGTTTGGGCATACTACATAATGTTTGGTGTATGCTTGATTGCCAAAATTATCTTATTATAAGCGATAAATTTATTGTATGATAATTACTGTATGAAGCATGCTGATATTGTCCGTGAATTGTATGATCACCTTAAACCTGACTAAAAACTTTTGATGCCACAAAAGAAAATGATCATTCATTACACAATTTGCATAAAAAGCATTTGAGCAAGCGGCAGCCTACTACGTGTTAGTATTTCGGCCCTTTGATAATGCATGGTTGACCTAGGTTAAAAGCTATTAGATCAATGCAAGGTTACATTTGAGCTGTCGATACTATAGGAATTAAATGGTAAACGAAGGACGCCGCTTATGGTATCACTTTGAAAGGACTAACACTTAGTGGAGTTTCTAAGGCTAAAAACAAGAAATGAGAGATTTAAGATATGATTAATTTAAAGAGATAATTAAAGTAAGTATTGCTGTATTCCTGTATGCTTAGTCTATCCTGGGTAGATGGGCCATAGCACTATGATCCTTCAACCCTAATGAGAGGGCGTAAATCTCCTTCCTACTTTGGATTCTAGATCATCCAAGCTTGTAATATGCATATAATTGATTGTTACATTGCATATGATTGGTAATTATACTTGTATTTTATTGTTTGATGTGTGGTTTGGTCAGGTTATCTCACCGAGCTCGTGGTTCGCTCACCCCCCACAGTTTTTGTGCAGGATTAATACTAATGGGATTGGGAATATGTGAAAAGAGCTTCTCTAACAAACTCTATTGAAGATAGAAATATAGGATATAGTAAACTTAGAATGTAAATTAGATTATTTTTATAATAATTAAAATTTGTAAGTTGTAAGTTTGAAACCCATTTTCATTATTTGGTAGGGGATACCGATTCTCTACGGTCTTGGTAGAGAGTAGACAATCGGATTCCATAGTTGAAATCTAGTAATATAATATATCGTTTATATGATAGACATTGATAAATAAATAGATTTTTTGTACACTCTGACTTACAAGACGACTCTCATATTATGGGTGCACAAGTGGTATGATAGCTTTAGATTAATTCTAATGGGCCCCCTATAAGGCGTGACAAGTTCAACACTTAGGCTTTAAGCCTCGATCTAGGCTATGCTTCTTTAAACTTGTTGAGCCTAGCAAGGTTATCAAACTCGCGATTCTATGTAGAATCTCTAGGGGGTCAATAGAATCGGAACGAATTGCAAAATAACTTTGAAAAATTATAGAAATGCTTATAAAAGATGTAGAAAACGTAAAACACATTATGGGTGTAAAAAAAAAAAGAAATTAAGTTTTCTTTTCATAATAACTCTTGATCTATGATACAATATACATAAAAAAGAGCGAATAGAGTAAAAATTAATTTATTTTCTATTGTGTTTTTTTCGGAATAAGTGATAAATTAAAGGAGAATCAAAATTTTCAACTTATTAAATGCTTAATTATATAAATAAAATAAATAAATTCTCTTGTAAACTTTACAATTATAACTTGACTTGAGTGAACTCTATAAATATGGAACAGGGGTTTTAAGGAGAAGGAGGGAAAAAGATAGAAAGAGTGTGTGAAAACCCAATAAAAACGACAAAAAGAAAGACATATCATTCTAATTCATAATAGTTTATGATCTTATAAACACACGGTTGCATTTTTTATATTTTAGCTCATTTGACTCAAGTAGGTAGAATTGATAAATTCGGTTAAAATTGTAAGGTTCTACTAAGTTTACATATAGAATCAGTTGAAATTGTAAGATTCTACTAAAAAAAGATTCTACCTACGAGTTAACTCAAAAAGGCCTTCTAAAATTGTAAACTCGTAGAATTGTATGGGTAAAATCATGATTCTGATAACTATGGAGCCTGTGATTCAAACTTGTTGCAGCCTGATGAATGAACCTGTCGAGCCCTTAATGAAAGCTGCAACCAAGGCTGTGCTCAAGAATTTGTACCTGCTAATTTTGCACCTACACAATCCAAAGAACAACACATACACCAAAACAAATAGATATATTCTAGTATGTTGTTCATCCAAGTTGTTTAACTATCAAGTGTAGTTTAATACAATTGAGTAGTTAATTATGTAATTAATTGTCTCATCAAAATTCATATTGAATTCACAAGTTTAATAGTCTTGTCATGGTTGTTGCTTGTTGGATACGGGTGATGAACTTATCCTTAAGTGAGAGACTTAAAAATCATTTTTCCCTTGATACACCCTTGCAGATCAAATGGAAAAATGATTGCTGACAACATCAATTCAATTGAGATTACTACATTCTTACGTGTTCTCAACACTGGATGCACATGTACTATTTAAGAGACATAATAAATCATTAGGAAAGAAAAAAGGTCCAAAATCAAAAGCTTAAATGAGCCTACCAATTCTTCTTTTGCCAAGTAATATACTACAAAATTCGTCTTTTGAATAGAGAAAATTAGTTAAATTTTTCTAATCTTAACTCTACACACCAAAAAAAAAAAAAAAAAAAAAGAGGAATAGGTGATGACAAGTATCACTCACATTAGCATTCAGTAGCTCCATAGCACAATATATATAGAGGTAATTATACAAGCATCACCACTTAAGGCAAAGCTATAAAACCATGTTTGAAGCCATATGATTGGCTGAGTAATTTGTATACCACTTTTCACATCCCTCTAAACTATCAAATGTTGCAAATCACTCCATAAACTGAAATGTTTATAAATAACTCCTAAAAGTTGAAAATAATCACTTTTAACTTTGGCCTTGATACCCTTTGAAGTTATGAAGGTATACTTTTTCTTTTTCAATAATCTATGAAAATGTACTTTAACTCTCTTTAATATTTTTATTGAACTGAAAAAAATCAATATCTTATATGCTGTCAATATATCAAAATTAAAGGGAATTATTTATATAATGTTTCTTGGTACATCCATACATAGATAAATATTAGATATTTAGAGAATTATTTACAATTTTCTCTTCAATTTGGATGCAAAATACACGATTTTAATTCATTTTAAACGTCTTATGAATACTTATTAATAAAAATAAAAAGAAAACATTATTGATTATAATATTCCTATAGTGAACTGTTCTTCTTTTTCTTGATTTTTCACTAGTATTTTTTTTAATAAATTAATCAATCAATTTATTCCAATCTTAGTTTCTAAAACTGGTTGAGAGATGAACCGGTGAAAGGAAACCCGACCCGAATGGCGTCTGGCTGAAATAGGATGGATATGTGGAATCCAACCAGTCCCATTTAACAAATTGCTGAACTTCCTCTCGATTCCTTTCCTTCTCTTCAAGAAAACTCTTCATTAACACGCATCTTTCTCTCTCTAGAGGTTTCAAATTCTCTCTCCCTCCCTCTCTCTCTAATCACATTTAGTGTAATCAGCAGCAGCCATGGCTGCCCTACAATACTTGGACTCCATTCGTGACAGACACCCGGAGATAGCCGACTGGTGCAATGCTCTCTCCGATCTGTACCAGAAGAAGCTGTGGCATCAACTGTCTCTCAAGCTTGAAACTCTCGTCTCTCAAGCTGTTTCTCAGGTCTCTCTCTCTCTTTCTCTTTCTCTCTCTTCTGTATTAGTTGCCTATTTCTTTCACGTTTCATCTGTCCTGCTTTGGATTGTGTAGAAGTAACTTTATAGGTCGTCTATGGGGCGAAGTTGTGATTTTTAGAGGTTTGACTTGTGGATTTAGGCTGTTTTGATTGTAAAGGTAGGGCTTTTGGCTGTTTTGTTTTGTATTGATTTAGGGTTTATGGAAAATAGGGTTTTTGTTGTTTGGCCGAATAGAGAGTAGATGCTTTGCTAGCTTTGGTTTGGTACGCTGATTTTGGTTTAGAGTGTGATTTTTGGATCCTGAAATATCATTAACTGGGCATGCTATATGTGGAGGGGATACTGGGGATTTATCTCTATCTATTGATAACCGGGTCTTGATTAGCGCGCGCGCCCCCCCCCCCCACAAAATCACCCCAACACCGAAAAAAAATAAAAGGGTCTTCATTGAAATTAAATAGTTTTGGGGATTTATGACTATTGAATACTATAATTACATGCAATCTTCCAGTGTGTAATGACATGATGTAAAGTGGCAATGTTATTGTATAGGTGGAAGTGAATTGTTGAAGCCATTTGTTTGCATCGAATCTGTGGACTGAGTGATGGATTTGAATGAATTCCTAGGCTGTTGTTTATTGAGTAGGAGAGTTTTGTAGTTGTTATGGAGTATGTTGAATGGATGTGTTGAAAAAATATATGTGGGAGCAAGTAGTAAACCAGTAAACATGTAATGCAACAATTAAGTAGAGGCTGTTGGTGCTGTGGCACAAAGACACATCTTTCCATTCTCTTCATCCTTCCCTCACGAGTGATGTAGAGATTGGGGGATAGGCACTACTTGTGAGGTCAAATCTGAGGAACTTTTAAAGGGTTAATGTCACCGTTGCTGCCTTATTTTGCAAATATGTGCAATTTACTGCTTGAAATTCACACTGCAAATGTCATGCCCTACTCTTATCTCTGTTATTATTACTACCTGTCATGAAACAGTCCATTGCTTGCAGCACATTTTCTTTTATATTAAAATATACTGTAAAATTGTATTAGCAAATTGCACATTTTTGCATAGTACAGGAAGTATTCTACACATTAACCTGCTGAAACTATGTATTTCCAAGTTTAAATACAGGTAGTAAGTTGTACATATATGTTAGATTTAGATGTGAAATTTTCTTGGTTTGAATTTCTGTAATTAAGTTGCAGTCTTTGCAAAGTTAAGATATTGTCTGAGACATTATGCATTAAGTAAATAGGATTTGCATCTTGTATTGCTAGGCTTGGAGTTTTGTCTCATAATGAAACTTGGATCACTTTTCTGATATATTTGCTATTTTTTGGTTGTATTCTTTTAGCAAAGTGATTTGTCTGGCATTGGAATTTGTCATTTTCAGTTCCTACTGTGATCTTCCTTATTTATTGCTTGTGAACAATTTACAACATTACCTGAACAATTAAGTTTTAGAGTTAATAAAGTTACTCTTCGATGTTTTCTTGATGATGAGATTTGTTTTCAGGATGGAGATTTGTTGATTCAGTTGTATCATAATTTTGTAACGGACTTTGAGACCAAGATAAACCCCCTCAAGCTTGCCCACTTTGCTGTGGTGGTGTCTAGACAGTATGCAGAAAAAGAAGCTGCCATTAGCTATCTTATGGGGATTATAGAAAAACTCCAAACTACAAGGGAGCAACGTATTGAAGAGCCCATTCTCTACATAAAGATGCAAATTGCTCTATTCAGGCTTGATCATGATCAGAAAGAGTGCAAAAAACTTCTAGAAGAAGGAAAGAGTACTCTTGACAGCATGACCGACATTGATCCTTCTGTCTATGCCAGCTACTACTGGGTTTCATCTCAATACCATAAAATCCGAAAGGAGTATGCTGAGTTCTACAAAAGTGCTCTTCTTTATTTAGCATATACATCAGAAGATTCGCTCTCAGATTCATTTAAGCAGGTAATTTTACTTGTGTGGCATCATTTCCCCTTTCCCCCTCAACTTATCTCTCCATATATGAATCTCTTTTTGCTCTGTTTTCTTTATAGGGAAAACACATAAAGCAGGTGCAGCTAGAGTCTTAAATGAGTATTACTGATTCTGTTGTGTAATATGCTAGAACTTACCAAAAGAGAAACAAGGTTGCTATGGTAGAGCTAATTAATGCATACTCATTCTTTTAAGTGTATTACTGACAAATAATAGCAGTATATTCATAACAGAATAGATTAGTGTCATGATTATAATATTTTTCACATGTGATGGCTCACATCAATTGGCTGATTGTTTTTTGACTTTATACAAATATCTCTCCTTTAATGTACCACTCCTTGAAGGGGAATTTAAGCCTTTGATTCTTTTTGAATGGAAATTTGAGCCCTTCGGTTGTGTCTTGATCTCATTTTACTGGACTGATGAATGAGGACGTCTGTCTTGTGGTGTCCTTAAATTATTTGTAGAACCAGTTTCATTCATTTTCATTTCACCTTTATTTTTATGAAGCAAGATGTTTTATAATCTACTTCTGAATTGCTGCAGTAGAAGGCTTAGTTCTAATCTGAGCTGCTAAATAGAATAGAGAATTAGTTAATACTCTTAGATTCTTAGTGCTGTCTGATTTGATGTGGATGAACTGCAATTCAACTTTTGTCTTGAGTAATTGATGATAAGGTATCTACCCTGTTCTAGGATCTGGCATTTGATTTGTCCCTTTCTGCATTGCTGGGAGAAAACATTTACAACTTTGGAGAACTGCTTGCTCATCCAATTGTAAGTTTTCCCTCTTCCTCAGGGATCTGTCCTGATAATAATTTATCATTGATTTAGTTGATGTTATTGTTTCTACTTTTCCTGTTTCTGTCTTTGATTTTAAAGAAGTTGCCATTTTACATATAAGAATGCCATAGATATGCCCATTCTAAATCAATCTTGTACTGTTTCTCATGTGTGCTATGCTCTGCTAAGATAAGTTTAATTGATGTCTTCATCCATTGTCTCTGTAGTGATTGCTGTTTATGAATTCTGCTGATGCTATCAGGAAATTCACTTCCCTCTAATACCATACAACATTCAATATATACATGTTTTGTTAGGATAGATCTAGGAAAAGAATGGGAAGGTGAAGTTATTGATGTGTGCAGTGCATTAAAGTTCAAGCAGCATCTTTTTATCGAACTTGGGATGGATGGAGAAAATGTGTCAGGTTACTTCAGGTCACACAATTTAGAATAAATGATAGATAATCACACTCGCAGTGGGATGTGTTCTGCCCTTAGTATCTACATGTTGATCAATGGTCATGAGATGGAAATATGTTATTGATTTTGCATCTGCTATGGGAGTGCTCAGACGAATAAAAGGGTTGAGTAATGCAACTATTGAAATTAACAAATTAGGTTAACTGAAAGGAATATACAGTTATGATTTTTGTCTTATTTTTTATTTATTATTATAAATGTTTTTTTATGGACTCCTTTAGAGAAAACTCATTTTGGGTCAACTGGACTGTCAAATGAAATTATGCAATACGAGTAATCTTTCCCTTAAATAAATATGTTATCTATATTTGACTTGAACCTCTTTTTCTGTTTTTGTATGTTTTTCTTTTTAATGCTTGTTTTGATGATATTTTGCGATGTCATAGCTTTGTGCCAACTCTCATCTCATTGATGGTTCGTAAATATCTTCCTTGGTTTTTGAATATAAGGAATTAATCATTTTCCAAAAAAGAGAATACGTTATGTGATATTTTTATTGTGCCTATCACTTATGTATTAGGCCCATGATTCATTATTGAAGCTGACAGTTTCTTTTTTATTCTCCATTTGTTGAAATTATGCTCATTTTTCTGATTTGCTTTATCCTCCTACTAATGCATAGATAAAAAGCCTTGTGGGAACGAATGTTGAATGGTTATACTATATCCTTCAAGCTTTCAATACTGGGGACCTGGTACGATATCAAGAACTGTGTCGTGTGCATAATGCTGCTCTTAATGCACAACCAGGCTTGGTTGAGAATGAAAAGAAGCTACTGGAAAAGATAAACATTCTTTGCCTAATGGAAATTATTTTTAGGTGCGATCCCTAATTTTTCTTTTTACTGTCTCTTGTGAAAAAGAAGTGAAGAAACAGCACTGGCTGTACGGTCCAAATGATTCTATGGTGGTTGATTCTTGCAGCCGGCCTTCTGAAGATCGGACCATCCCTCTTAATGTAATTGCTGAGCGCACAAAACTATCGGTAGAGGACGTGGAACATCTTCTCATGAAGAGTCTCTCTGTAAGTCTGTAGATTGAACAAGCATGGGGCTTTTAGTTCTCATTTTTATCTATTAGCTAGGAAGCTGCTTCGGTGGTGGTGGGGGGGGAGAGAGAGCTTCTGTGCATCTGCCTTTTGGAAACCACTAAAAGTTTCTCCTTTTTATTTGCATCGATTTTGGTGTGCTTAACATATTCGAGAGGCATTTTGTGCATCTGCACGTATGTATATATATATATATATATCCTTTTTTTTTTTGGGTATGGTTGCAGTTGACATGATTTTTTGCATATAAACTATCTCATTATTAATAAACAAAACGGTGATTATTGTTATGTTTTTTAAGGAAAGAGAACAATTTATAGTGTTACTAAATGTCAAATGAGTTTGACCATTAATTCCTTGCACACTTGTGCGTTTTTTAATGTCATATCTTTATTAGTTTCAGTAATCCAAGGTCGGTCGGGAAAAAAAAAAAAAAAACAAAAAATCCTTGTTTTTACCCCAGCCAGGGCTGGGAAGAGGGTTTACCTCCTTGATGATGCATTTATTAACTGTAACTAGAAAATATTATCTGGTAGGAATGCTTATAATTCCTCAGTTGGCTTTTATCTTATCTTTTCCCTCCATGTGTTATTAGTTACATGAATGAACTTCAAATGTTTTGTCGGTGTTTCTCAATAACAAATATATTCTAATGGGGAATTAGCTGCACTAATGTGAAATATCAACTAGATTAAGTTCTATACGAGAAAAGATTAAATCCTTCCATAAGAAAAATGCTTGTGAAACTTTGCGGGTTCCTGTTGTTATATGACCAAGAATATCTTGTTGTTGGACCTCTATTTTATTATATGAGAATGTCACCTTTTTTTTCGTCCCCTGCCCTAAAACACCAATAAAACAAAAGAGATTTTGGTGTACAGAATGTTGAGGCCAAGATAAAATCCTGAGATATCTCTGTCAAATGATAAAAATGGCAACATGACACTGATTGGTGATTAGCTCTGTTCCAGGAGTCAGCTTCCCTTCTGAAGCTTACTTATTCATTTTCTCTGATCCTACATCTAATTATGGGAACTTTAATGCAGGTTCATCTTATTGAAGGTATAATTGATCAAGTGGAGGGAACAGTTCACGTTTCATGGGTTCAACCAAGAGTCTTGGGCATTCCACAAGTGCAGGCCTTGCGTCAACGGCTTGACAGTTGGTTGGAAAAGGTACACACTGCACTGATATCTGTTGAAGCAGAGACACCTGATCTTGTTGCAGCGTGAATCTCTGAATGTCTTCCTTGTGTTTCTATTTCCTATCACAATTCTTGAACTGGGGAGAGGAGAAAGAAGAAACCTTGGCTAAGAGAGAGGAGACTCATTGGGGGCGTGATTGTGCAAGCAGGCCACTTGCATTGCTTCCTCTGTTTCTGTCGTTTTCTAAAACATTGTTGCGGAAGCAGCTCCACCTTGTACGTCTTTTTTGTGTCCCAAGTTTAGGAAAAATGCTTACGAATTTGCTAGACTGGCTGCAGATATTTGTTTTAAGGCATTGCTAGTGAATTATGAGAACATGTATGGATCATTACGTCAACTCAGTCAATTCGATCGAATGTGATCCACTTATTATGTGGATAACCAGAGTGAATGAAATTATTACTATTATTATCATTTTTTTATCAACAGAGCCAGCAGCCAGCGTCCATCGCATTTTCTGCGTGATCAGTTATTAGTGTGTGCTAGTGGAGGTTTTTGTTATTTAAACCCCTTGTGTTATCGGTGGAGCTATCTTCTGTTCCGGCAAGCTGTTTGCTGGTTTCTGTCAGTGGCAGCAACATAATTGGCGTTATCCTTTTGGCACTGGAGAAGCTTCTGATCGTTGTTTGCAATTACAATCCTACTGGTTTTGTTAATGGGGTGAGGAGCTAATAACAATTAACAAATTATATTTGATGGTAGTGATCTGCCTATGTGCATTTCGAGCTTGAATCGACTTTCTGACTCATTTCAATTCTTGATATCTGCATAAATTAAGATCCTAACTCAGTTCCTCGTTGTGGGGGCGATATGCAAATGAAACATACAGATTAAACAAAGATTTCCATATTTTGAATTAAAGAGGGTATGGGCGTAAGGAAAGGACTTCGCTTTTGTGATAAAATTTCCACTCAGCTGGTGTCTCTCGTCCTTGACATAAAACATAACTGTTGTCTATAGCTATGTTGAGGATGACGAAGTCGCTGATTTTTAATTAATTATTCATTTTTTGAATTATAAATATGTGATGTTTAGTAGTACTATGTTAAAAAGAGAAATTGCAAATGGCTTTTTTAAACTCTGAACTCTACAGATACACTCAATGATGAACGCTAGCTTTTATCAATTGACAATGCTACATGACATTTATCATTTCCTTTAATGGAAACAAAACGCGGCAAGCTTAAGCTTAAAATTCAGAGACCGTTCCCCTTGATTTGATGATTGCAAAAGGGGTTCTTTGGCGTTGGGATCTAAGTATTTTGAGTTATTTTTATATGTTAATTTATCAATATAGAAGGTATTAAGACATGCTAGATAAAATTTAGGATATTATTTAGTTTTTTTTTTTCTTTTTTATTTCCTAAATTGAATTCTTGTTGTTATATATATACATAAAATATTATAATATTAAGAAAAAAAAATATCTCTGAACCGATTATTTTAAAACCGAATATATATATTATATATATAATATATATATTAATATAGTAGTGCATTTTCAAAGTTAGATTATAAAGAAGTTAAACCAAGTCCAATTACACTTTTAAAGATTAAGGCTTAGCTTGTTTGAAATATTATCAACCTCGAAATCATGCTTAATTTTCACTCGCTATATAGATTGTCATGTTCAAGCTTGACTTATGAATTTATTTAGATTAAAGAGCTTAAAAACTCATTACAACATATACAATTTTATATGTTTGAATAGTGGCTAGATTAGAGTTTGAATAACATATACAATATTATGTTATATAAATAAAGACATATATAACACAATAACATATATAGAGAGAGCTCATACACCTGCCTGTCAGCAAGCTAATTTACAAGTCTGCTTGCAAGAGCTTGAGCTTATTGAGTAACCAAGCTTTATTTTCAGTTATATAGTATACTCAGCTTATTTATAAAACAAGCTCAAATAACTTTAGAGCAACTTGATTCATGCACAGCTCTACCAAAGGCCTTCCGTGTCATACCGTCATAAATATTACTGCATCAAGCACCAATATTGGAGCATGCATATCTGCGCATCAAAAGGAATACTAAGTCGAAAGTAATCATAATTTAACAAACATCTCAAAAGAACATGTCATTGGCTTGGTCATATTTAATAAAGTAAAGATGATTCTTCCAAATTGCTAGGCACTTGCCAAGAAGCAAATGCATATTGCTGCTGAAGACAACTCTCCTGCCTATTTAAGAACGTGAACGGCCAGAGTCATGTAATGTGATGATTCAAAATGTTTTCTATAAGTTGGAGGCATACCGCGTTGCTCGATTATGACAATGATTGCCTCTAGATAGTTTTACATGCTTTTGAGAAAATTCTAAGAAAAGCTGAATGCTATCAAAGTTCCTATCATAGACAGACAAACTATAAACGGTACCATAGTTTCATGAAAAACTTCCTGTGCAAGTGACTTGAAAAATAGTATGAACAACGAACAAAGGGAAGTATTACACCCAGTGAGCTAGAGGTTGGGATAAGCACGTGGATTACTGTCTGAAGACTAATAAAGCTCAATCATAAGAAGTTGCCAGGCATTCATCAACCATCCTTGCAATGTTAGGGTTCTCCATTGCCGCCGCCACCCGCTCTTTGTCGTTCAGCTGCTTATTCACTGCAAGACAGATTATTCTAGTTAAGCTAAGAATTAAAGACTCTTCATATATACATTCATGAATAGATGATATAGAAGCAACTAGGCTTCGATTGATGCTTAATCAAGTTAGGTCAGTGAACAACAAAGCAATGTTCAAACTTTTTTGAGTCTGAAGAAGCACAATCAAGAAACTCTGTGGGCCATCTTGACTATCATTTACACAAAACAAATACTTCTATCAAGTGCTAGAAACTAGAAAGGCTGCACCCAAAAATATAAAATCGAAAAGCGCTGGGAGAGGGAGTAACCTGCAGTTTCAGAATCATGACTTCCTGGTGCTACCTTAATATCTATCTGGCAAAAAACAAAAATACATACAGAAATAAATAAATAGTATGATATATTAATTCACAATAAGACAAGGCATGTTGAATAGGAAATGCTACAATGTGCTACTCTAATGCTTATTTAAGCTTTCATTGACTTGATTCTATATTCAATCCAATTAGCATTCTCATTTAAGCATGCAATAACATGGATCACATTTCAGCCCAAGTCGTAGCCTTCGTCATTCATAATGTCTGGATCATTTTACAAGAATCCTTTTGTGCTAAAGAGATGTACCGAACTCTAAATACCAACTGTAAGGCAACAAATGGAACTTTTGATATGCTTTAAACCTTTCCCAAGCAAAGCAATTTTCATATATTAGTAGTACATGCTTAAGGTAACTAGTCAAGAATATTAATAAAATCCAGGTAGAATCATTACATGACATAAAAGCTAAAACAAACACACACAAATAAAAAAAAAAAGTGAGATTTAGATAACATTATCATGTGGTTTAATCAATTAAAACCCAAGAAAAAAGAAGAAAGTAAAGAGAGAGTAACTCCATACCCAACAACAAGAAATAAAACTCGAAGTGGTGCAATTCAAGAATGTCCCAAAAAGTCATTTAATGAAATTGTTACAATGAGCAGATATGCATAGATTTCTTCCCCAGGCAGATACCTGTCATTGATTTGCTATTGCATCTCTTCTATGAACAACCGCATAGCAGAAAGAACAGAAAACCATATAGAAACTGCTTACACACTAATTAAACACTAAGCAATCCAAAGCCCACTTTTGTGTCATACATCAGGGTTCCAAAAGAAGCAACATAGTTCATTAAAGCCCTAGAATCAATCAGTCTACTTGCAAGCAAAATAGATACCGCTAGTGTAAAAAAATCTCCCTAGACTTCATGAATTTTCTAGCTCAAATAATTTTTGAACATGTCCGTCTAATAATTTGACTTTGCAATAAACCTTATTGACTTCATAAGTTTAAAAGCAATGATATTGTGCAAAGTTGGAAGTTGGGGATTCCATAATTAAGTGAGTTAATACTAGTGAAATTATTATCAGATAGGCAATACCTTGTATCGAGAAGGCAAACTTCTCACTAGTTTCAATCTTATGCAAAGACCAATAATTGGCACCATGTGGCAGTAGTCAACTGTTGGAGTAAATGTAACCCTGGACCAAGTAACATTTATTTGTTATTTTAACCAAGTGCTTTGGTTTTTCTTTTAGCTTATCTTCCATAAAGAAACAACGTAAGGGTAAAGTTACTTTTACCTCACATGACTCTTTGCATCATCTACTTCAATTGCATCCTCAGTTATTACTTTAAGCTGCTCCAATGAATATGGATGTTCAGGGTCTTTTATACCTCTGAGATGATCTAAGAAAAATAAAACAATTCATCAGCCAACACAACTAAAGCATTTTGTACACAAAGGAATATCAAGATTTTTTTCTGCAAATTCAAAATAAGCATCACCTTAAGTTCCACACAAGGTGATGGTAAAACCAACTTTCAAATTTTCATTCACAAACCTAATAGAAAAACCTTAAATAGATTATCAAACATTTCTCTAAATAAAAAGAGGGGGGAAAAAAAACATGCACACATATTACCCAACATTTTCCATCTGCGTTTAGATGCATTGATTCTGAAAGGCATGTCGCCAACCTCTACCATTTATCAATGGTCTACTTGCATTATCTATATTCGCTTTCACATGCAAAATAAGTGAGGTTTTATTATCACCCAAAACATCACATAACAGCCATGACAAGACAAAGGGACCATTGGCTTAATTTTTGCTATTCAAATAAGATTCATTATCCCTAAGTTAAGACTTAGCTGCATCGGTATCATAGGAATGAAGGGACAAAACATTTTTTAAATCCTGAAGATACTACATGAAAGACATGTTGGGGGGTAGACACTCCAAAACATATCCACAGATACCCGTCAAATGAGCATCAGCATTATAAACTTGCATATTCTAATAAGTGCAACCTCATTTATACCTCTATATGCAGACATGTGCATGTCTCATATAAATGTATTCAATATAATTGTAAATTTTCACAAAAGGTATGGGAGCATGGAATATATTTTCATAAATATCAACCAGAATAATTGCAGTAAGAAAAACATATCGACAAACGTCCACCAAACCTATCCTCTATTCACAACAGAACTTTTTATATAGAATAGAAAAATTAATTAAATGAAATGAAATAGACTGATCACAAAGCATACCGTACACTTCTAGTTGGTCAATGGGCTCAACAGCATTCTCATCAAAATTAGTAGGGGCAATACGCACCCTTCGTTCTGTCTTCTCATACACAATAGGATTAGCATTGATAAGATTGGAGACCATTTTGCCAAGAAAAATTGGGACAGGCACTTGTTTCGTTGTACAGCTGAAGAAAACACACCAATAAAATCAGTAATCAGAAACAACTCAAAATGTTACAAAAGATTTTGCTATTTATCATGTGTATGACAAATATAAGCAAAATTAATATCTCTCACTGATAAAAAGTTTTCAAATCTTAAACAAACTAGATCTTACTCTAAATAATAGTATTAGGCAAACTTCATAAATAAACTGAAAAATCCTCATAAAATGGCTAAAATAAGAAAATACTACATAAAAACACAAAATAAACTTGCATCCAATGCACCAAACTAAGCTCAAATGTGGTTGATTAGAATTGTCAACTCCATTAATTACTCTTTTTCCATTGCCCTGTTTTAAACAAAGTTCACGTGATTTAAGTCTGCTACCCTCAATTCCAAACGCAATACACCAACTGAAAATTTATCACCAACATAGCAAACCAAATTCCAGTACTCTAAAATTCCAATAACAAATTTCACTTTACAACATTACCAAACTTAGAGGAATTGAAAACTTTATACACAAATTAATGGGGGTTTATAAACCAATACATTAATACAAACTGAATAACTGGGAAGAAATTTCAATCATCCCTTCTCTTACAATTGATTTTGGGGTAAATTACATCAAAATTATGAACGTTTTTAGGAAAATTCAAAATACATCAATCTGTCAACATTGATTCCAATTGAAAGGTTGATTGATTGCAGCTTACACATTAACACTCGAAACACCCGGAATCACATTTATTTCGATGCAGCCCAGTATTCGAAAAAGTTACAAAATTTTATCTCTTATGTTAAAAAAAAAAAAGAGAGATTATTTTCAGCAACGAAGGCCATAATTCATTCATGATCTTCTATAAAAATATATAGAATGCTTACAAATATCAAGATGAAGGAATAAATAGACAAGTTTCAGTCACAGACAAGGTGATTAATTCAATTAACTTACTAATTAATGATTCTAAACAAAATAATATAAAGGGTCAATTTCAAATAGCAAAAAGAGTATAAGAAATTATGAAAAATATGACCTTTCGCTGTCCTATTGAGTTTGTTATACCGTGGAATGAATTTTCGTACCTAATTACGCAGAAGATGGAAAAGTCGCGTCCGAGGAAGATGAAGGAACTGAAAAGGGCGCGGTTCGGGGTGGTCGCAGAGCGTCTGCGGTGGTTGCTGTCGCCAGCAGTGGCGGTGGCGGTGGCGGGTTCGTTAGGATATGAAGCCCCAAAACATATGTTTACGTATATTTTGATTTTCTGGGATGCTGGTTGTCTAGAAACTTGTAGTATTTATTCGGGATATCCAATTTCAATATTACAAATCCATTTATGTATTCCTGGGATTGGGAAATTCTTTATTTTGATACTGTTTCCAAACTTAGGTTTATCAAAATAAAGTAGAAAGAAAATGTTTTATAAACTTTATTATCGATAATTTTTTTCAAACAAAAAAAAAAATCTATAAATTCTTATAAAATTAGAATTATTTAAACTTTATTTGGTTTTACATTTAAAAAAAAACTGAATTTTTTCTAGTAGATAATATATATTACTGTTGGCCTTTTTTTTGGCAAAATACTTCAGCTTTGCTTTTCCATTTTTCAATTATCATTTCCCAGTTGCTGTTTTCATTTTTCACTATAATTACGAAAAGCGAAAGAAGTTATCTAAAACTTGATATGGAAACATAAAATATATATTATATATAATATGATTTTATTTTTCATATGTCATATTTTATTGTAGATGCTGCAGCTACCATCTGTGTATAATTAATAATATTAAATACATACATGCAAAATAAGGGTTAATATAATATATATATATATATATATTACTGGAACTTGCACCAATTACACAAGTGCTTAAAAATATATAAAATTAAATTATAAAAAAAACACTTGTTAAAAGAGGTCAATGAAAAGTTTTTGATTGTTGATAGAAAAAGCTTTCTTGTTTATGTGGATGGTTTATGACCAGTTTGTCAGCTGAAAGGAAAAAAGTATGAAAAGAAGAAGAGAAGTTAATATGCTAGTGAGGCATTCATGGGGAAAAGGAAAAAAATATTACTATTTTTTTAAAAAATTATGAAAATATTACTAAATTTTTTTTTTTTTAGTTTTAGACAAGTTGACGTCGTCTCTTCTAAAGATAAGGTTAATGTTTCGGATGAACCTCGTCTCTTATAAGTAATGATCTCGTCTCTTGGAGAGATGAGGTCCTTAGTAGATAACATCGTCTCTTCAACAGACGAGATTGTCAAGTTCTATAACATAATTAGACATTATCGAGCTCTATAACATAACTAGAGCTTGTTTTTTCCATTTCGTGTGTACCAAATTCTCCTAAAACTCTCAAATCCTAAACTGAAACCCTAGCTTTCATTTTCCCAATTGTGATTAAGGCAAAATCAGGGCATCATTTGGAGTTAGATCATTCATCAAGTGATGGAGAAGTAAAAAGATTGTGAAGAAATGAAAAATTTTGTACGAAAAATCTCGAAATCGTGTCAAAATCGATAGGTAATTTCGTTTTTAATTTTCGCATGATTCTTCGCTATTTGTGATGTTGCATTGGATATTGAGATTCTACATTTATTGTTAGTATTGCTACATTGTGGTATGGGTTTGGGAAATGAACTTAGCGTGGTGTTCCCCCCCCCCCCCCCCCCCCCCCCCCCATCGTGCTGTGGGTTCCTTTCGGAGCGAAGGATTTTTTTTTTTCATTTTTTCCCTTTTTTTTGGTGTTATAGTTTTTTATGTACAATGGATGTAATTATGATGTAATTGTGATTATAATATTTAGTTTTTGAAATTACAAACTAAATCATGAAAGCATATAGTGTATACAGTAGCATTAGTAAATATGTTTAAATATTATATGAGTGCGATAGATAAGTCATGGTGCGAATTTCATGTATTCATCTTATGTTTTATAATATAATAGGATAGGTGAGGAGAGGAAATGGATAAGGCTAAGTTTGTACTGTACGCTTATGGCAACATTGTGGAGGAGAATGATTGTTTTGGTTATAATAAGCGACCAATTGCGGTGGTCAATGTTAGTAGGAATTCAATATATGAGGAAATACTTGATATAATTTGTAATAAATTTAAGGTAAATAAGCCTACATATCGGGTTGAGTTTTATTATAGGTTAGCTATTAGAGATAGGATGCTATGCTATGATGTTATTCTAGTGACTGATGATGAGGTTGCATATGAGATGTTAGTGTACACTGAAGGGTTAGTACATGTATATGTGCAGATATTTGAGAATGATTTGCCTCAGGCACCTACAGAGGAAGTGGGTATTGATGGAAATATTGGTAGCGAAGGGTTGGTAGACTCAAACTCAACCCTAATCCAGACAATAAGTAGCGCATAAATGTAGATGGGTAACTTTGAAAATACTGCATCGAATTGGGCATGAGATCACGATACCAATGTGATGCAAGACTTCTCGGTAAGTGAATCTAGTGATGACTATGATAATGATGGGAATAATAATGCAGTAGCTTTTTTTCCTAGACAGATACTGTAATCGGCATACAGTGTAATAGAAATGACTGACATCGTTTTGTGGCTCCCACAGATGTTGATGTAATTAGGTGTTCAGTGCCAATATCTTTTTTCACTATTAATGTTGGCAGTGGTTATGCTGCATTTGATGTTGTGTAAGAAAATGAGAGAGTGATTATTATTTTTAAAGAGATGTTAGGAGTGGTTATTATTTTAAAAGATAGGTTGAAAAATAAAATGGTATCCTTTGCTTTAACTATATAAATAATTATATCTAAAAGATGCTTTGCCACCTAAAACTCTTTGCTTTATAAAGTATAAATTAAAAAAAAAAAAAAGAATTAATCAACCATACCTGTAAAAAGAACACTAACTATAGACATCATTCGTGCCATGAAAATTACAATCACCTCGCCTCCTTTGAGCAGGGCATTGAAAAAAAAAGAAAAAAAAAAAAAAGACCAACCACGTTTACGACTTGTCAATTATAATCGAGTTTTTACGTATGCTTTTCCAAATCTTTTTCAGCTGATCCGTGCATATATATCAGTAGAAGTAAATGAATAATTTAAGTCTTTATTTATTTATTTATTTTTTTTGAACAATGGAGTAATTTTAACCTATGAATCTCACAACTCTGGGTAATAAAAGAGTGGGAGACGACAGAGAACGTGGGCGAGAAAGAGGGAGGCATCGCTTCAAGAGAAGATGGTACGAATTGACTAATTTGCCCTAATGTTATGTCGTCTTCCGGCATTTAATGATTTGTGGGGCAATGGGCTTTAAGATGAGAAAAATTTTGTGATAAACGCTTAAACTAGGCGTATGAGAACTGCCATTACCAACAGTAGCAACCAAATTGGAATACTCAATAAACTCATTTTAGAAATGCTAGCTATATTAATAAATATTACACCGGCGATGTGTATATTGCATAAAAAAAAAAAATAAATGGTAAAATATAAGACTTTTAGAAGAAAAAGAAAAAGGTTATTGATAACTAAACCATTGAAAATAGAACTTGTGCGACATCATCTATATAATTTAAGCTAGATCATCTTCATTCGTCGCACATCTTTTATCATATAGTTTTAGATGATCATTTGATTAATCTCTCCCATATTATAATATATTTATTTGCAAAATTAGTATTATAATTAATAATTTTGTGTCTCTCATTTTCTTAAATGTGATTACCTTAATTTGCCTTCATCTATATTATTTAAATCTTAAATTAGTAATTTATGGTGCTATTATATTTGAAATTAATGATACGTTTTTCTTTCTCCTTAGTAAAATATTTTCTCCATTATGAGATTGTTTGTTATATAGAACAACAAGGATGAAATGGTTTTTTTGTCGAGTTAAGATAGAGGCATAGCAAGAATGAAATAGTTATTTAACTCTATTTTTTCCCTTACTTCTTTTATGTCTTTTTGATATGTTTATATGTTTGTACTTACATCCTTTTTTTATATAAAACGTTTAGATTTTCAAATGTGAAATTAATTTTTTTAATTTGAATAATCTTTCTGAAATGTTTTTTATTATTCAAGATAATAGAAATGTACAAGAAAGAGGTTGATGTAATTTGCAAGATTGCAGCATCTCCTGACAATGGTTCAGATGATGTTGATTAAAGATGTGTTATATGGATTAGGAAAAAAAAAAAAGATATGTTATAGGGCAGTTCATAGTTATTAGTATCTTATATATATATATTGAAAATGCAATACTCATGCATTATAGTTTAACTTGCAGGTTGTAACATTTGATTACGATGATTTGGTATTAAGATAAAGGCGTGGTAATATGAAACGGTTATTTTAATTTTATTCCTTATCAACTTATTATATCTTTATATATTTCTTATTTACATCTATTTTAAAAATATTCAAATATTTAACATGTGAAACTGACTTTTTTATATAAGTAATTTTATAAAGTGTTTTTGCTTTTCAAGTAGAAAGAAATTGATAAGAAGAATGGTATTGATTCAATAGACTTATCCAAAGGTTTGGAGTGAGGATTAATTTGATAAAGAATTACCTATCTCGCACTTTCTCTCTCTCTAGGCGTAATTATTAATTTTTTTATATGAATAATTTTTGTAAAAGCATGTAATAAAAGAATGTATTTTGTTAGTTTTTTTTTTTTTTTTTGAATTGGATGATTTTATCATTTACTTTTTTCATTCTTATTATATATCCATTAAACATATCTACATATGAAAATGATAATTACAAAATGATAAAAACAAAACTATTGACAAATCAATAGGCAACCACAAATTAAAAAAAAAAAAAAAGCAACAAGTGTCACTCTATTTAATAGTAATTAAAAAATATTCTTGTTATCATTTTGTATGCACGTATTTGAGCATTCTTATTTTTCTAACTTTTTGTCACTAATAATATATTTCAATTCCCCTTAGAATTGATGATTCAAAAATTTAAATTATCAATTCAAAATGTCATTACATTTATCATTAACAACCCTATCTAATTCTCTTTAATCTAAATTTTACTTGATAATTTGTAATATTAAAGCTTTTTGACCCTGTTTAATGCCTTTTATAATATATTTTTAACTAAATTACCAAAATTTCCTTTTTTTTTTGGTCCATTTTAATTTCTATAAATAGATTTTAAATTATTAACTTATGCTATCATAGCATTTACCAATAATTATACATTTCAAATCACACAAGGATCAATTCCTGTTAATTATTTTGTTGTGATATTAATGAATTTGACACTATAAACTTTCCATAGAGTTTTTTTTTTTAGGTAAAATTAAAGCCCATTGATTTTCATGACACTTAAACATTTATTCTTAATATTAACGCTAATTTATAACATATTTTAAAATTTCTCCTAAAGGAAAATTATCTTATTATCTCCAACTTGATAAAAAATATTACATCAATATGATTAAAAATGAGATTAAGAATAAAAAGTATGAGAGATATTATTTTTCTATGGGCTAGTTTTTTTACCAAAATAATAATATCTTTTTTTAATTTTTTTTTGTGCTAAACAAATTTAGATATTAATTCTCTCTTCATTTGATTTATATTTTATCAAATATAGTGTATCCTTATACTCACACCAATGAAGATAATATGAATCATAGATTTGAAAATGAATATAAACAATGTTTAGGAATGTAATAAAAAATATTTTGAACATGTTTCTTTATTACTATAATCCAATATTTTATCCCAAAAGTGTCTTCCAATCAAAGCACGCTACTTTCTTCTTAATATTTTATAAAATTATCACTTATATATCTATTCATGTTTTCCTTATTAGGAATTTTCTCTATTGGTAATTTTTTATATCTCAACAAATCATTTACAACCTAATTTATAGTAAGTTTAATTTCATGTCATTATTTGCATGTTATGTCCTTTTACATAATGAGTTGTTCTATTCATATAATAGCTAAACTTATCCTCTTTTTTTTTTTTTTTCTTACACTAATTTTGCAAGTATATGGTAAGATCATAATGAAACGATTCAATTGTAATTGCCATTACTATCCAATAATGTATTGACCAATATAAATGTTTAAGTGATAAAAAAGAAACTTTTTCAATAATTTTTTATGTTTAACTTCTTTTTCACATATTTTTACTTGTTACATATATATGTTATTAACAAACTTCACTTTCGATATATATATATATATATCATTTACTCTATCTTTATTTCGTTTAATATACAGTTCTTCAAGACTAAAACTTTTGCAAATGAGCTGTTATACAAGGAATTCAATAAATTAATTACTAGGTCACTTAAGTGTATACATAGAAGTATAATTTGATTAAATGAATTTTCTTTCTAATATCTCATTTGTTTTGTAGGTATATGGCTATGTCTTCCATGAAGCAAAATAATTGTGATTAGGATTGATGTGTTATAAATTTCGTTATAAATATTTATAATGTATTACAGTGTTATTGTATTAATCCTTTAATTTTTTTCATGTATTTTTATACAATTTATGCGGTGTCCGTAGTTTCTTTCTTTATCCACCAATCTTGCATGTAATTAATTTTAACTATGTTGTTTATTATAAAAGTTCATTTCTTATTTAATTTTTATACCCACAACATGGGTATGTCATTTGCTAGTATTTGTATAACCATCCTTTGTGGTGACATGCTTATGGGTCAATGAAAATTTTATGGCTTCGTGACGGTTTAAATGGAACATGTCCCGTTAGATTATTGAATTATTATAATATTTTTATATTAATTTAATAATAAGATCATGGGTTGGATGTCTCATGATGGGATATGTCACTAGCTCAAACTCAATATAAGCGAAGATTGTCGTTGAATTGGGTTCATGCTTGTTGGATATATGTTGGCCTGCAAAATAAAATATCATAAGTGGTGCATTAGGGTTTAGCCTAATGCGACTACTCCAATACTCAAAATCAATAGTCATGTTTATGGAAATGCCGATAGTAAAGGTATGTATGATTTTAAGCAACATTATCATTCTCGTGGTGTGGAATGAGGCATTTATAGTAGGTCGATCTCTAACAGTTATGTGAATCATGGAGTCATGTGTGAATGAGCGGTTGGCAATAGTTATTATATATGGATATGGGATGAGCCCACTAATCAATGTTTGGCCATGTTAACCCTAGGTGATTAGGAGAGGCATGCAGAGTGACATTAGGTATGAGACTAATTAATCGTAATCTTAAGTAGGTCGCTTCTCAAGTTAAGGGAGCCGGTGTTCTTGATAGGCTCTGAGCCTATTGAAGTAGGTTGGGGTTAGGCTCAAGCGGCCATCTTGTATAAGTAATGGGTTGAATTGGCTCAAAGAAGCTCATTATCTATACTTGAAAAAGATTAGAAAATTTCATGGATTAATTTACTAAAACAGGAAATACAATTTCGCTAATTAATGTAAGAAACCAAAGGAGTACAATGATTTTAGTATGATAGAAATTATCTTCAAACATTTTATTGTATAGATTTAATGGAGGCCATAGATAAATTAATCATTTTTCAATTAGCTTCTATATAGAAGATATCATCTACGTTAAATAATTTTTAATTGTCTTATTCATGGGTTGTTCTACGGTTCTCATAGATGGAGTTGCTCAATTCAATACCTGACATCGAAATATTTGTTGCTTTAACCTATATATATATATATATATATATATATTAAAAGTCATTTATTAATAAAATTAGTTAAAAATAAGAAAATCATAGATGATACATATTATATAAATTCTATAAATCTTTTTCCATATTTTTTAATTAGTAGGTTGTAGGAAAAGTTAAAATTATCGGGATATAAATATTTTTTTAACAAATAAAATAATAATAACAAATGTTGGCTCGGCCGATAAGGCTTTTCCTATCATCTCCAGTGGTCATAGGATTGATTCTTATTGCAGGCAAATGTGTCTCTCTTGTGCCTGAGGTGAAGGTCACCTGCCCGACCCAAATTCGGGTATGGTGTTATCCTGGTTATCTCCACAGCAAAATATGATGGAAGATAGCTATGATCTTTTGTGGTGGTGACTAGAGTCAAAGCCATCACCAAATTTTTAATAGCAAAAGAAAAAAAAACAAGTAAAATAATAACAATAGCCTCTATGTAATTATGTAAAGCGCATAATAAACAAAGAGCTCATTCTAAAAATAATAGACATATGGGTATAAGGAGCGGTTTTATGGAAAGTTTATCCATAGTGGTGGTTTTAAAATGAGAAATATTTTACCTACATGCTACTTTTTTCTTGATCTTTTAACGGTTTTATAGGGAGTCTAGTCGCAGTGGGTAGCTAATCTATAATTGATGGATTTATGGTGAGTTTACCTATAGAGCTAGTTTTCCAGGTCTGTTTGGATGGTCTGTTTTTCATTTGTATCTGTATCTTTTTCAAAATGATATATGTAAATATGTTCAATTGACGTTTATATTTGATTTATATTTGATCTATTTGATCTTTTTGATGAAAACTGATAATTTTTTTTTATCTATATCTATTTATTGATAAATAATTCATTAGAAAAAAATGTCTGTATTTATCAAAATTAGCCAAACAAATAGACCCATAATTCCTGCACAAGTTTTTTTTTCCAAAAAATATATTTTATGGGATATTAATTATATTCTAAAACACCAATCTCGCTCCTGCCTACCTACCTCCCCCTTAAATAATATAGAAGACAAGATATAATGAGTTGGAATGATTTTTATAAAAACCCCACTTATTTATGGGCTACTGTACGATGAGTAGTTATAAGTTATAACTTGATGAGTCCATTTAAAAGGCAAATCCTTTTCGAATGTGATGTTTCGTTGGCCAGAAAGAGATGTATACACTCACGCAACTCTCACTCTACGTGGCTTATTTATGCAACCGTCAATGGAACTGCCGAAACTGACCCTTGACAAGTCATACCTCGCCTCACTTCGCCAGTCTCGTGTCGTGCCCATAATCTTCTCCCCTCACTTTTCATTATTCTCCCCGAAATCCCATATATATGAGCAACACGTTCCACGCACCATATCGTCACAACTCTTCAAACTCCAGCAAAATCAATTTCCATGGCTGACGCTGCTTCACTGTACTGTGCTTTTGTTCTGCTAGCCCTGATAGTTTTAAGCCCCTATAGAGCAAGTAGGATCACCATGGGTGCTGATGATCATCATAATAATGGTGATGGTGGCCACCAAGTGGTGGTGTCTATTAAGGGAAACCAGCTTCTTGATAAAGCTTGTGATGAGATTTATGTTGTCGGGGAAGGTGAAACTCTACACACCATCAGTGACAAGTGCGGCGATCCGTTCATCGTCGAACGGAACCCTCACGTCCACGATCCCGACGATGTCTTTCCAGGACTTGTTCTCAGGATTGCACCATCGGTTAGGTCTAGGAAGCTCTTAAGGTGATAGATGTTACTCAGTGATGATCTTGCGATTTCCTATGTTGCTTCTTTTTGTATAGTGTATAGAAATTGTAGGTTTCTGGTTTTTTTAAATGTTACGAATAGTTGTTAGGATATTAAATTAAGAAATATAATATCATCCTTTTCTTTTTCCTAATTATAAGAAAAGGTGAGTCAAAATTTTTATCTATTCACCTAGAAAACCAAGAAAACCCATGTTAATGTTATTCGTCTAGAAGACACTAATTTTCTTTTCACCCCCACTCCCTTTTTTTTTTTTTTTTTTGTCCTTTTGGGAGCTGTTTACTTTCCTTGTAATAATCAACTAATCAAATAGTTTTACAAACTGATATATATTGGGTTAATTAATAAATTGAATATGATAAATTGACAGTTTGTAATGTGTTCATCTCGTCAATGGCACTATAATTTAATAACATTTTTCATAATCTCTCAAGTGAAAGGTGTCAATATTCTAATCTTCGTTTTATTGTAGTGGGAAAAAAAGAAAAAACTAAATACTTTGTGTTGATCTCATATATTGCATAGCTTCTTGAGGAGAAGCCTAACTACAAACACCATGTTACTTCACCAAATAAATGTAGAGATATAATTCACAGGTTTTTTTCGTCAATTTAGACGTTCCTTTGCTCAGGCCTCCTTTGTTGATAGAATCATAATAATGGGGCAATTTTTTTTCCTTTTGTCCTAGGTATAACGATTTAACAAAAATATATTCTTTGGACATTACACTCATGTTAGCTATCTTATTCTAGACCGTGCAAGTTTTAGAGGATGGCACGGTTTACTAAAATGTACTTTTTCCTTCAAACCAACTCAAATCATGAAATACAATATAGTTTTTTATATCATTTTAGATGAAATCTCACGGTGTGGTTTATGTATCTATTTATTAAAATAATAAAATTTTGATTTTGATTTGGTTCAATTGAACTCATGATTTAAATCATAATGTACTGTTTAAAAATGTTTACATACAAGAAATACAATTTCATGGCATAAAAACCAAATCCATTCATTTAATAATAACTTAGCTCTAGGACGGCATGAGAGATTGATAAAGTAAATACGAGCCAATTAAAGGATTTCAAATGCATTTAGAAAACTAACTTCATGTAAAATTAGTATATAAATGACTTATATACATAACATGGATGGTCCTATTGTATAAGGCTGTGAAAAAAATCGATCAATCCGTGAATCTAATCGGATCGGATCGAACCGAATCGAAATTTTAGTTTTTTTTTAAACGATCCGATTTGCAGTTTGGTTCGATGAAGAGTAAACGGTTCGCGATTTGGTTCGGAACCCTAAACTAAATTAAACTGTTTTGTATATTTAAAAAAAATTAAACATATTATTTTTACTCTTAATTGTTTCATTAAAAAAATTAATTGTTTTTAAAATTTATAACTTAGATATGTATCATTCATGAGAATAAAATTAGATTTGTTATATTATGTTTTAATTGTTATGTTATCTACAAATAAGATAGAATTTAGATATTACCCTCTAGTATTCGAAATCTTGAATATTTTTTTCCTTTATCTTACTAATTAATCTACTTCTATTATTTAGTTATTTATTGATTTATATAATTGATAATATATTAGTCAAAAGTATACAATAAATTAAATTGTATATCTTATATTGGGATAAAGTCCAGTATACTATTATAGTTCAAGATATGAAATCATTTCCTTCCTATAAGTTTTACATGTTTATTTGGTAAATGATTAATCTCAAATATTATTATTTATATTTGCATTAGTGATAACAAATATGTAATGGAAGTTTTTTAATATAATATATTTTTTATTTTATGAATATAGTTGGTTCGAACCGCAAAATACCGTATTGAACTATTTTTTTTAATTCAAAAAAATTACGAATCGAACCATATGGTTAGGTTTGAATTTAAAAAAAAAATCGAACCGTAAAATATGATGCAATTCAATTTGAGAAGCAATCGAACCGAATCATATCATGCACACCATACTATTCTAATACTAAATGATATCCTAATCTGTCATGTTGTCGCTTATGGGAAATATTTTATGTTCCTAACTTTTTATCTCTTCCTCATATATATGGTATAGCTTTGCTTGTGATTGAGAATAATATGGATGGAAACCATTTAGGGATGAGGAGATTTTATCCACGTAGTTAAATAATTTATTACTTGGCCTTTTCCCCCACCACCACCCCTATTTAGGCCCAATGGAAAGATACGTCAATATTTTTTTAATCCGGGTGCCGTACTTTGCTGGAAGAGAATATTTTTCTAGATAACGGTTGCGACCTAAAAGTTCTTCCTTTGAATCTGATTCTTAATCTAGTGCCTAGCTATTTAGTGCTTCAATTTGGTCCCACTTTTTAGTAACATATAGGTATAAAAACACTATTATAGATAATACAGTGGAAATATAACATGATACGATAATAATATTTCTTAAGGCTTGAGCGGTTATACCTCTTATTTAATGGTAAATGGAATAAACTACGGAATGATTCTATTGTATATCGCATCAATTAATTTGACAAGTGCTTTTTTTTTTTTTTTTTTTTTCTAGGGATAGTTTATCTTACTTCTAATAATCAATGAATTGCTAATAGCATTATCACTTAATAATATTTTTTTGGTATCTCAATGGAAAGATTTAGATTTGGATGATCCCTCTCCGTTATAATGAAAAAAAAAAAAATCAACAAATCAAATGGTTTTAATAAAGAAATCGGGTGTTATTTATGACGGCTTAAAACGTTCGTCTTCTATAAATGGAATATATGCACTTATATTACAAAACTTCTCGCGGAGAAACCTAATTACAGCACGATTATTTATCAAATTCCAAATGACATAAAACTAATACTTTTATTTATTACCAGTAAAGCAAAAGAATTTCATTGGTGATTAAGATCATTCTCCATATGAAAACGATATGATAACATGGAGAATAAGCTGTCAAAAACAAATAAAAATAAATCTAATAATGTCATGTTTGGTATGCGGGAATAAATCTGAAATAAAATAGTGATTTCGGGTTTCATTTCCATTCCTACGTTTGTATGCATTTTTAAAAATTGGAATCTTCGATTCCCAAGGAGAAGCGTAATTCCACTCTAGAAAATGTGGAATCGTGATTCTATTTCTTCCTTATAAATAATTAACATTAAATTATCTTTTTATCATCTTACTTATTTATTATTTATATTAATTATTAAGGATATTTTTTATAAATAACATGCCAATTTCATTCATTCCAAGATGTATCCAAACAAAGAAATGGATTTATCATTCCACCTGTCATTCCTGTCATTTCAATCCATTATATTTCAAACGATTCCTCCGTACTAACTGCTTGTTCACTTCACTGTAATTATAATTCTATTACAGCTTTATTCCTTACGAATAGTTATTACGCCGTTTAGTTCATTGAATAGCGATTCCATAATGAATTCCTATTACATAAAACATTGAATAGCCATTCTTTATTCAAATATATGAATTCCAATTCAATGCTAGAACTATCTTTTTTTTTTTTTTTAAAATACCACTATTTAAATAAAAAATTGATAAAGAAAAACCCTATTACAGTTCTATTCCATTCTTTCATAATAAAAATTCCATTACAGCCTTATTCATTCAGTGAAGTAAACTAACCATAATGTGACATTAGAAGTTACTTTTAAAGAGAGAATGAGTATTTACATATCAATCAAATGGACATATTCTCTTCCTACGATTCCAAATGATCCACCCAGTGCCATGTTAGCCAATCTTCTAAGCGCAAGCATCAAAAGAAGCATTACTTGAGAAATCCAGGCAGCTTAATCCCGTAAAAAAACTCCAGCTGAACTCCAATGCAAACACGTAGATGATCTTATCAAAGCTCGAAATAACATTGAACGATTCGTGAAAAATATCTCATGTTTACTGCACGGCTTCAATACCACAGCTATTGCCAATAAACAAGCCAAACACTCTACTGCTTCTGGATTTTGGAGCCCATTCCAATTTAACTTATCCCCTAAGCTGGCCCATTTTATCTCTAGCAACTACATCTCACTAGGGATGGATGTAGGATAACATGATTGTTAGGGAGTATCACATCTTAGTTAGGTTAATATTAAAATTATCTGTATGTATCAATTTGCTATTGTAATGTATCTTATATATCTATAAGAATTTCATTATTATATTTTCAAACTTCACAAGTATAAAAAAATCATTCAACAAATAATTAAGGGTCTTTAGGTGCATTTGGTAAAAATTGTCTATATATTACTTGAAAATTAATTATCAATTAAAAAATAGAGTTAATATAAGACATACTTAGTGATATTTAGAAATCTTTTATGCAATAAAATCTGAGCATTTGTAATATGAACGATAGAACTGTTATTTGTAATGTACTATGAATAAAATATTATTACCTATAAGAATTTATTTAGTTAAATATAATTATATTGGTTATTGTGAAAGAAAAAAGTTAAGAGAAAGAGAGGGGGAAAAAGACAATAAAAATGTAATAAATTATGACCTTTTAGATGCGAAGCTTTTATACTTAACCACTAAACTATCTTTATTCACCCCCCTAACCCATGAACCATTTGTTAGGAAAAATGCCCAAAAAAAACTTAGAAGCAATCACAGATGATTTTACCTCTTGCTTGTGGCAGTTACGATCAATCAAACAACAAATAAATAAGAACATAAATTAAAATAAACAACACTAGGATTTAACATGGAAAATCCTAATTTGGAAAAAAACCACGAGATCAGCAGCACACAAATCTTCCAATCTTCTACTATCAAATAATAAGATTACATAAACTTTCCTCACTAAATAATACTACTAGATCACTCAATCATCACCATAAGCCGATAGGTTACAATAGGAGTAGGCCTCTCTCTCTCTCTCTAGAATCTCTCTCTAGGATTTAGGATAGTCTCTACTCCTTATCTCATGTAAACCCTAGGACAAATAAAAAGTATATATGTGCAAAAACAAGGGAAAAGTCGTAGCAACATAAGCTGGTACACTTTAAAAGAAGGTTGGTAGCATTGAAAACTATGTTGGAACTTCGGCGTTCCTATGCTGGCCTTATGCCGGGGGAGTAGCCTATTAGCCTTGACATTCTGTAGCTCTCGGCAAAAGAATTCAAACGCTGGATATGTATTTCAAGTTGGTCGGCGGTGCACTTCATCTTCAACCGGTGTACAACAAATTGAACTTCTTTGTTTTGCAAAAAATCTCCTTATTTCCAAGTCCTCTTCCAAGTATATGCAATATACTTAGATATCCTTGATTTCAACGTCTTCTAAATATATAAAACATATATTTATATATTTAGGATCTCCTTGGTTATAGACCCATATGAGTTGGATCTAAGACCCATATGAGTTGCATCTATAACCCAACACCATCAAAGTAAGCAAGCTAAATAAAATTAAATAAGACTAAACTTTGTATACTTCCTCTAAAAACTCTATTATGGTCAAACTAAGCTAGTTATAATTTATCCTTTGTCTTCTCGTTACATCAACTTGTTCTTTTATAATTTTTTAAGGAAAACTTGACTACTATTGTGCCTCTATTACACCTAAAATTTGTATCCTTTTCCAACACATGAAAAACCCTCTTTCATGTTTCTCTTATCTAAAGATATAAAAATATCTCTATTTTGAGATAATATTATTTTATTTCCACCATCACTCTCTTTAAAAGCCATCACACTATCATTATCTTTTTCTTTACCAAGTAAAATATTATCTCTATCATGAAAACCCAACTTTCTTTTACTTTTCTACCAACGTAAACTCTTCTTCCTATCTTTCTTCTTCCATTGCAATTTTACTTGAGAAATCACAAAAAAAAAAAAAAAAGAATTTGAGACTAATTCCTAAACAAAACTCCACAATACTCCTTTCAAAATACACCGCATCATCTCAACCTAACCAACCTCCATCATTAACCCTTTAAGATCACTAACACTTTAGTGTAGAAATTTCTCTCTATCAATACAAAAACCCTTTGGCAAAAGAAATATATATATATAGAAAAACCCAATACGTGTACACTATGCCATACATTGGCAGTTTAAACACAACATGCTCAATCGTTACCACATTATTACAAATTGGACATCTTAGCAAGATAATAACTCTTCGATGATACAAATTTGCCATGGTAGCAGATGTTTTTGGTATAGCTTGCCACAAAAAGTATTAGATCTTAGGTAAGGTATTAAGTTTCTAAACACTCTTCCATTCTTTTTTCCCAGCTCCATAGGGTGATGAATGTTTAAAATTTGATGTATTTGGTTTCTATTCTTGTAGATAATAATATACTAACTTAACAAGTTTTGTCTCTCCCAAAGGGCCACACTAACCTATTTACCTCCATTGAATCATAAATATATATGTTTCGAATAATTCCCTTCTCCTCTTGTCTTAACTTCTTTTGATGTAGCTCAAATTCCAACATTTATTCTTAGTATCCATAAGCTCTTAAACCTAAAACCTTGGGTTGTCATCACTCCCTACTTCAACATACCTTCTTCCTTAAATGGCAACAGCCTATCTTTACCTATAAAAACCCAGGAACCATCACTAATTTCCCATCTGGCCCTACCAAACAACACATCAATTTCTTCTAACAAACTACTCCATCACCATTTAACCCTTCTATCTCTAACAACAAATTGAAACTCCATCTTAGAAAAATAATACCCTTCAAAAATCTAATACATAAAGCAAAAGGATTTTGATGAACTAGCTAAGCTAGTTTATCAAGCAAACTGAGATTAAAACTGTATAAATCCATAACTTCCATCCTAGTAGCTCCTTTAGTTTTATCAATCTCTCCTAATTAGCCCACTTTATTCCTTACTCTCCATGCACCTTCCATCATCAAAAAATTAACCTAATTACAATCCTTCGAAAGGAACTTAAACAAGCTCATAGAATAGGTAGAGAAGGCATAAATTACTGCTTTAATCAAAATCTCCTTACTTGCTGCCATCAATAAGCTCTGCTTTAGACCTTATAGGTTTTGTGATAATCTTCCCTTTCACAAATCCCATTACTTCACACTTACATTTACCCCTAAATATTTGCTTGGATCATTAGATTGTGAAACCCCTAAAATCCTTTCGTTTTTTTCTCTATATTGTTGATCAGTAAACTCACTATAGTAAACAATAGTTTTCCCACATTCGCTTCTTTCCTTGACGCCTTACAATAGTCCATCAAAATACTCTTTAGTTTTAGCACACTATTTACAACTTCAAGAAAAAATAATGAGTCATCTTCAAAAAAAAAAAAAAAAGAAAAAAAGAAAGTGAGTTAGCATAAGATACATAAAAATACGGTCTAGGCCCCTTAGAGATCTATTAATAGACGCTGTGTTCATTGAGAAGATCTGGCCATAGTTTAATAGGCTAAACATCCTCCTTATGGCTAATGGGCCCATGTAAGGCCTTCTAAGTGCTTAGGCTAAGATACTCCATAAGGGTCCTTGCCTACAATGATCTTGATAAACAAGGATCTCGGCATTGCACTGAAGCTCCACAAGGCCTCTATTTGATGAGGACCTCGGCTCTTGGCCCAACATTACTCCTTAACTTGATATGGATTGGAGAATCTGAGTAATTTGCAGATCTAGTGCTTTCATTATAATTGAGGGTTTATAGTATTTTTTTTAGGTTTTTATGATTTATGAAAACTAAAAAATAAAATGATATGAATGATCAATCCTTGTATATGATGCACTAAAGATAGAATCGAATTAGTTGTTTCAATCAATCACTATTACGCATGATAACAAGAAACAACAAAGAACAATCTTGAAAAGAAATCTGGATCTTATTTAAGAAGTCAACTCATTACAAACGACAATATAATGTTTACCGAGGGCAAAGCAAGCATGAATTTGCTAAACAAATCAATAACCACCATTTATACTCCCATAAGTTGGGTAAAGACATCAATCAAAATAGGAAACAAACGCATTTAAATAGCACAAAACAGGGGTGGATATCACTTGCTGATCATGGTCGTGACATAGGTCGTAATCCCCTCGGATCAAAATTCTCCTTCATAAATAACTAGTCACGACCATGATTTGCCAAGTTACAGCCAGCATTACAAGCATGATGACACCCATTATCTCTTTTAATCTCTCTTCTTCCGATGGTGATGTGATAACGTCCTTGATCATGGGGGTAATGCCTATCATAGCCTAAATCATGGGCCTAATGGCAAGCGTGATCTCCAACTTATGCTCAATGTCCAAGCTAAGACTCTATCATGACCATTGTTATGGGCATGATGGTGGGTATGATCTCCTCAGGTGACAAATGTCCATTGCTTAAGCATATCAAATCAAATCCTACTCCAAAGTGTATCATATATCTTTTGAGATAACTTAATTCATCATCGTTTAGGTCGTTCACAAGGATCCTTTTAGCTAAATTTAATAGGCCTTTAACTCTAGCTCGAATTATTGGTCCATGTGAACCATGATTCTTATCATAGCTACATACATACTGAGGACCATGCCTCTACGTCCCTCTCCAATCTCTCTAAGCAAACAACTTAAGGTTAAGCCACTCTATCTTATAATAAGGACCAACTTGAGTCTAAAGTCACATGCCTCCTTATATGTCCAAGTCCACTTGGAGCAAGATCTTATGGGCCTCCAATTGAGGTATGACTAGAGACTATAAACAAACCATCACTCTCAAAGGTTTGGGTATATGATCTTTGGCTATCTTATCTTGGCCTAGCTCATTTTAAGACCATTTGTTCTCTCGATCCCATTACTAACTTAAGCATTGAAATGGTCACACTTCGTAACCTACAGCGCTTCACTTACTGTGTTCTACATGTGCAAATCTATCATAATTTAGCACCCTCTCCACTGATGGATTACAACTTGCAACAAGACGCTTTAAGAAGACCTCTATACAACACATCACCAACCAAAATAAAGAGATAAAGTGATAATGGATCAACCTATATAACGCCTTGTCTAAGATGTACATCTACCATCAATTTACCATTCACTAACAAACAAAATGACATCTAAGCCACAATTTGTAAATTTTGAGCCAAGTTATCCTTGCTACCAAGTTAAAGCAATCATAACCAAATAACGCTCCAAACCGAGTTGCTTTGACAACTTATGTATAGCAACAACCCTACATGAAGACTTTAAATTATTGCAATAGTCTGACTTGTTTAGTTGGCTAATCATCTACTACCAAACATCTTAACAAGAACATCCAAGTTGTTAATTATTGCAATTAATTAGCTTAGTAATTGAAAGTTTAGTAATTAACTTTTAATCTAATGCAGAATTGAATAATAAAAGATATAATTAGAATCAAGCACATGTAACAGAGATTAAAAGGATTGCAATAGTAGAGTCAAAGTGTAGAACTGTACAACAACTAGCGATGGCCGTTTAAAGGACATGCCGAGCTATAATAGTTGATGTTGAATCGATCACTATAATCTAATTAGACAAACGATAGAGCAAGTTTAGATAGAAGAATTTGTGATAAGAATCAGACTATAGGTTCAATTAATAGAGGATGGGTAAAAGGATTGCAAAATCTTACTCCCAAAGTTCTTGATGATACATTGGAATTGTATGAAGGTAAGTTAATTTCTTATTTTAGATTGCAGGATGATTACACTTACATCAAATGCACTTTGTCGGCTTTATCTTTTATGTATGTTAGATGAAGGCAAGTTAGGAAAGTATGCTTAAGGATCAAAAGACTAAACTTATGGTGAAAGTGTATCTACAAAAGTTTCAACACAACTTGTGTTAGGAACAAAAGCATATGTAAAGAAAAATAAGTCAACATAAGCGATTATACAACGTGTGATTGAGGTTGTGTTAAACTGTAAAAAGTGGAGAGAAGTACATTTTGTGTCCAACACAAGTAAATTACACACCTATGTTTGGGTTTGTGTAGAAGTCCTTTTTGCAAGTTTCTTCATGCAATGCATACATGGAATAGACACGAAACCATGCTAGGAATCGTGTAGAGCCAATTTCTCACATTTACTGTATTTATCAAGTTTACTTTATTTGACTTATTTTATTATTTTACTTTTTGGGACTTTTGTAAATTTTCATTTTTATATAATTGACTTAGAATAACTTTGATATTGAAGAAACACCTTTTGGAGTCGTTATAGTTAAAAAAATTACCTTATCAATCAAGATTTTTCTTGATTGTGACATGTTTTTCACTCTTATTAATCAAAACAATTGTGGTGAATAATTCAAATGAATTTTTTTGCAAAATATCAATTATTAATGAGTCTTATTGATATATTTTTTTTGGTGCATAATATTCGTAAGTGAACTTCTCTTTAACTATTAACCTTGAATCCTAATTTCATCTCTAGATTAGGGCTTTTTAACAGTTACTTGTTTGTTCTTTATTTGATATCTTTTTTATAGTCCTTTTAGGTGTATCATTGAGTTTAAATTGAAGGCCAAATAGAACACTTAAAAGCTAGGGAGAATAGAAGTCCGCAAGTGTCAAGCTAATTTATTCAAATATTTGAAGACCTAAGCAATCCATTTCTAAGCTTACCTGCACTATTCTAAACAAAGCTATATATTAAGTTCATTTTATTTTCTTTTATCTTTGTAATATAAAGCCATGACTATTAAAGCCCATGTGTAATCATGTTCTGAACAATCTTGTACACTTTGTTACACACTATCAATATCTACTATCTTGTCTAAAACACAATTACATATAGACATTTTTATTCCTATTAAGGTTAGCACCACAATCATGTTATCTAAAAGTTTAAGCTTATAGAGATAGTATGAGCTATTATATTTATTTTTTAGCACTCCCCTTACTTGTGAGTTTGACTTTAAGGTTCATCAAGTGGAAGAATTAAATTTTGAAAGGGGTTGTAATGAGTGTGTGGGATTTGAACTCTTAACCTCCCACTTTGATACCATATTAAGGTTAACATCACAACCATCTGATCTAAAAGCTTAAACTTATAGATATGGTGTGAGCTATTATATTTGTTATTTAACAATTTCGAGAATCCATCGTCACACATCCACATTCCATATCACGTTCCTTTACACTCATCCTCAACCTCACACATCCATTGAATATTCACTCCATCTATGTTACCTATATACACTTATATTTTCTAATATGAGCTAAATTATTTGAATGAGATTGTGTAATGAGTTGATGATTCTACAATTTGTTGAATAATTTTAATAATGGGTTTTATTTAATTGGGATTTTGATAATTCCTTTTTTAATATTCATAAGATGAATTTGTCTATGAATTCTTTACAAATCAGGGTTTGAATACTTGAGAGAGATTCAAGAACCCAATTAAGAAAGGAAATAGAATTGCAAAATCCACATAAATATGTTGATTTTGGATTAAATTCTAAAACTCATGCTCTTAATGCAATTGAAATTGTGATGAGACTTAAACCATAAATTTAATTAGGTAACATGATTTGTGAGAGTGCATGTTACTTAATTAGTGACTTCACATAGATTACTCAAAAGAATATATGCTATGATCAGAATTTTACAACTTAAGATGGAGTGGATTCATTTGAGTTACAAATTCGGTATACCATTGCATAATCTTCTACCTATGCATTGAAGGAGTTTCCCAAAGTAATTTTGAGTCAGTGTAGTTTTTAGTTGTTAATTTAGTGATAATTTTAAGAGTAATTTTTAGCAAATTAAAATTTGAAAACCTCAAAATAGGCTTGCTTTAATTAAATTTAGAGCACCACAAGTTAGTACTTAGCTTAATTTTTCTAGAGAATAAAATATGACCTTGATTTCTCACTCAATACTATTTGTATAACCGATACACTTGCCGTTGCATTTCACTAACCCCATTGTATAAAAAGAGGAAGTATAAGTAGAAAACCTTTTTGAATCTCGTGATACATTGAGTGACACCTCGTTGCAAACAAGCAAATAGCGTAGATGCTTGGTGCTTATCCCTTCTTTATTGTCTGAATACCATTCTACTTCATGTTCGGGCTATTTTGCAATATTGAAAATTTATAAGAAGTTGGCTACGGATTCTTGTGGGAAGGTAGACATGTGGAAGATTTTGTTAGAACTTGTGCTATTTGTCAACAAATTAATTGTGAGAAACAGTCTCCAGCTGGTTTATAACTTATTAGTTCCTTCGCCTATACTTGAGCATAGTTAGCAGGATATTATTATGAATTTTATTGCTTATCTACCTAAATCTTAACTATATTCGGTGATATTTATGATTGTTGACCATTTATCCAAATATAACCATTTGGATCATTGGAGTCCCACTTCAATGCAACTAAAGGTGCTTTTAGTATTTTCAAGATGATGGACTACGTATATTTCCTAGAACAATGTTTAAACAGGGATCCTATTTTTGTTAGTAGCTTTGGAAGGATCTCTTTCGATTGAATAGAACTAAGCAAGCTTTTAATAGTGCTTAACATCTCACACAAAATTGAGCTGTTGATCAGAATTATTCAACAAAATTCGCAATGATTTGAAATGGAATATTCTAATACTCGAGCCAACTTTCCTCCTTAGTATGCGTATAATACTTCATTCCATGAAGGTACAAGGGTGACACCATTTGAGTGGTTTACAGCAGGGTACTTCCTGTTATTTATTTTCCATACGAGACGGACCGTGGCAGGTGGAGTGAAGCTTTATTCGCTGTTACTACTGACTTGACAACAAAACAATGAAACCAAAAAAATTTAAAAAAAGAACAAAGAAAGAAAGAAAAATCATTTCCATGGCTACAGTGCTGCGTGCCCTGCTTCATGAAAGTTACGAGGAAATTTCTTAGCAGTTTCCTAGAAAGAATATCCTGTCAGCATAAGAAGGTAGTTGACTCAAAAAGCCTTCTTCCACCACAATCCACTCTCTCCGTCTCATCAGAAACTCGAGAATTTTGAGCTTCCATTTCTTGAGGTATGTTTTATCTTACTCTATTATGTTCAGAACAACACAAGTTAGCATATGGTCTTTTGTTATGTGGAAAGCTTAGTTCGTTTCTCTCAGTAGAATTTAACTGTAAGCCAAGATTCACACGTGCTTGATATGATATTGATCTCATCCAACAATTATTTGGCTGTTGACCCAACATGCCAAGATCCAGATTAATTGGGAAGTTTATGAGCTAACCATACTCTAAGTTTAATCAAATTGAACGTGAGTTGCAGTAGGTAGTTTATCGAGTCAAGTTTGAGCTTTACTAGTTCACTAACCTAGTCAAATTTGAGTTGTGCTTACGTGTTAGTAGAGTTCAAACAGGATATAATATTTATTTAATTAGAAAAATATATATTCTTTAAATAAAAATCAAGCAAGCTGAGCTTAGAGTTTGTTAAGCGTCACTTTAAGTCGAGCTTCAGTTTCCAGTTCAAGCACTGTGTAGCCTTAATTCGATTTACACCCCTAGTTTCATGGAATCAGATTTCATTAGTATAGGAATTTTCATAAGTATAGCCTTGATTTGCAGTTGCTTTAATGATGACACAGGTTTGATTCTTGCGTGTATAGAAACTACATGGGCAGGAAGAAAGATCCATTTTGGGATTATGTCGAGAAACGGCCCAACCAGCGTTGGAAGTGTAACTTCTGCGGTAGTGAATACTCTGGGAGTGCTTCGAGGATCAAAGATCACCTTGGTCAAGTTAAAAAGCAGGGTATTGAGGTCTGTCGTGCTGTTGATCCTTATGTGAAAGCACAAGCTTTGAGTGCACTTCATCTAGAATGCACAGAAGGACAAACAAGCAAAGGGACCGAAACTGAAAATATTGAAGAATTTCATCATTTGCCAGATTTTCATTTTGCCCAAGATGGTTATCAATCTGCCGCATCTAAAGAAGATCCACTTGTTGTGATGCCTTCACCTCTATCAGCAGAATTCCAGGATGAGGAAACTGATATAGCTACCTTGTTTATGTCATTCCCTTCAGATGTTTCACTCCCTAATTCGGAGATAACAAATGTTCAACGAAAATTTCCCCAGAAAGATACTGTGGGTGGTGCTGCAGGGGAAACATTAATAGAAGATTTCCTATTACCGAATCCTCATCAATTTGGTAAATATCGAAAAATCATCACACAGGAGCATGGTTTCTTGTCATTCTTATTCCAATGTTTTTCCAGAAGAATTATGTCAGATACATTTACTTGAAGAAAAACAGATTCTACTCAATTTCTCATCTTTGTACTTTCCTATGAATGAATTACACTACATATCAAATTTTAATATTTTTGTTTTATGCAATCCTCCTCCATGCTCTAGGAAATAGGAATTTTCTTCACTTTCTTTCACCATTGAAACATTCTACATTTCATGTGGCCTTTACATTTCATAGTAACTACAAATGTCATCTAAAAAAATTGATAAATGATTTCTTTTGGTAGTAGAAGAAAATGTGAGAAGAAAACTTTATAGAGGAGTGAGGCAGGGGCTTTCTGAGAAGTGGACTGCAGAAGTTCATGATCCTGAAGATGCAGCTAATGCATATGCAAATCGCCTGGACAATTTCAAAGAAATTTTAACGAGTATGCCATCAACATCAAATAATGAAGAGAATGTTACCAATTCACTATCTCACATACTTGAACGTCTGCACTTGAATTAATTACTTTTCCTTTTGTTTGATTAATTGGCATGAAATGCTTCCTTCTTTTCCTACCATTGAAGTTTTTCTCTTTTTAATTTTTTTCCCTCATGGAATTAGGTGTGGATATGCTTCAGCAACGCGAAGGTCAGAGCAGTGGTGAGAAATTGGATAGTTTGAAAAGAAAATTAGACGAGTTGATTAGGCAGACGGAGGAGAAGGAAGAGGAAATTCGTCACTTGTGGAAGAAAGCAAAAGCAATAAAAAATATATGTAAAAGCATCAAAGGGGATCAAAGGCAAGGTGAAGTTTCCTCTTTTCAGCAAGTGGACCAAGTAGAAGAATTGATAGCAGAAGGGAACGTAACATTGACAAAGGAATCGAAACTGAAAATATTGAAGTTTTTCGTGATTTGTCGGATTTTTATCTTTTGCAAGATGGCTATCAGCCTGTCTATGACAAATACATGTCCAGAGAATCCTCGCCTCTACCAGCAGAATTCCAGGATAGGGAAACTGATTTAGCTACCTTGTGTATGCAGCTTCAGTCAGATCTTTCACTCCCTAATTCGGATATAACGAATGTTCAACAACCTTCTCCCCAGAAAGATACCGTGGGTAGTGCTGGAGGGGAAACATTAATAGAAAATTTCCTATTTGAAAATCTTCATCAATCTGGTAAATACCGAAAAATCATCACACAAGAGCATGATATTATCTCACCCTCATTCCACCATTCCTTTATAAGTATTATGTCAAATAAAGTAAAAAAAAAAAATCCCGCTCAATTTCTCATCTTTGTACTTTCTTATGAATGAATTATGCTACATATCACATTTTAATAATTTTTCTCCAGCTGAAGGTTCATGTTTGATGCATTCCTCCTTTGTGCTCTGGGAAATAGAAGTTTTCTTCACTTTCTTTTACCATTGTAACATTCTACATTTTGCATGGCCTTTAAGTGTCATATTAACTACAAATGTCATCTCAAAAGAATTGATAGAATGATTTCTTTTGGTGATAGAAGCAAATGTAAGAAGAACACTTTACAAAGGAGTGAGACAGAGGCCTTCCGGGAAGTGGACTGCAGAAGTTTATGATCCTGACACTAAGAAAGATATTCACGTAGGCACCTATCAAACAGCTGAAGATGCAGCTCGTGCATATGATCATGCTGCTTATAAGCTCAAAGGCTTAAATGCGAGGCTTAATTTTCCTCATCTACATGTCAATCGTCTGGACAATTCCAAAGAAATTTTAACGAGTATGCCATCAGCAACAAATCATAAAGACGTTACCAATTCACCATCTCACATACTTGAAGGTCTGCACTTAAATTAATCACTTTTCCTTTTGTCTGATTGACCTGAATGCTTCCTTCTTTTCCTACGTTAACGTTTTCCCCTCTTTTTCTAATTTTTGTTTCCCCCCTGGCATTAGGTATGGATGTGCTTCAGCAATGCAGAAATCAGAGCATTGATTTGAAATTGGGTAGCTTGAAAAGAAAATTAGAAGAGATGATTAGCCAATTGGAGGGGAAGGAAGAGGAGCTATATCATTTGCGGAAGAAAGTAAAAGCAATAAAAAATGTATGTGAAAGCATTAAAGGAGATCAAAGGCATGGTGAAGTTTCCACTTTTCAGCAAGTGGACCAAGTAGAAGAATTGATAGCAGAAGTGGCAGAGCTTGAAAATCCAGGTACAAAAAGATTATCAAGATGTGTGTGCAATACCAAAGGAGCTCTTTTATTAACTACAAAACTCATTGGTCGAGAGAGTGAGGTATCAAAGATTTGGAACTGTATAATCACGGATGACATTCTAAGAGTTGGTGTATATGGCATGGGAGGAGTAGGGAAAACAGGAATTATGATGCAAATTTATAACAAGCTGCTTGAAGATGAAGCTTTTGACTATGTGTTTTGGGCCACCATGCCTCAAGATTTTACCGTCTATGAGTTACAAGATGTCATTGGAAATGCAGTGCATCTAGATGAACTTCCAAATGAGAAAAATGAGAAAACCCGGGCTTCCATGTTGTATAGATTTCTAACAACTGAAAAGAGATCTGTGTTAATCTTAGATGGTTTATGGCGGCATTTTGACCTTAATAATGTAGGAATTCCCATGAGATTCAATGGATTTAAGTTAGTTGTTATTAGTCGATCATTAAATGTGTGTCGAATGATGTTATGCCAAGCAGAGATCAAGATACAATGTTTATCAGCTCCGTTGGATCAATGGAACATGTTTTTAGATAAACTCAACCCGAGGATGGTGCTCACCACAAAAGTGAAAGAAATCGTTAAACAGATAATATCAATTTATGGAGGTTTGCCACTTTACATCGACACAATAGCAACAAGAATGAGAGGAGTTGAAAATATGCATGAATGGAAGGATATGGTGGAGAAATTGAAAGATCCAAATGCAAGATTTAAGGAGCTGAAAAATGAAGTGATTGATTCGTTGAAGCTTAGTTATGAATGTTTGGCTGATGAAAAATTGCAACAATGTTTAAAATATTGTGCTTTTTATATGGAAGTAGAGAATCTACAATACGAAGGGAAATGATAGAGTTTCTAATTGATGTGGGATTGGTAAGTGGAATGGACAACAGACAGAAATTGTATGACAGAGCTAATACCATACTGGACAAACTTGAAAATTCATGCTTATTGGAAAGTGTAAATTCAATCAAAGGTGGAGATGAAGCAGTAATGAAGATGCATGATGCCATCATTGATATGGCCATGCAATGTGCAAGTGATATGATCCCGTGTGTGGACAATTTCGGCATTAGGGTGAAGAATATATTGAGTGAGGAATATTCTTTTGAAGGTTCAGATGAGATTTCTTATGTGATGGATGGAAAAGAAGAAGCTTCCAACAGGTCACCATTTTCTAGACTTTCAATTTTGATATTACATGGTGAATCTTGTTTGAAAATGATTTCCGGTTCGATCTCCATCTCGTTGCCAAAGTTACAGATTTTTGATCTGAGTGGAACCAAGGTAGACAAAATTCCAGATTTTGTTGGAGACGGTCAACTTGACAGCATTGTGCTTCGAGGCTGTTCTGCATTACAACACATTCCTTGCATACAGAAGTTGAGATCATTAAAGAAATTTGACCTTTATCGCTGCAGTAGTATGAAAAACATTCCTGATGGATTGGAATCTCTAGTAAACCTAGAATACCTTGACCTATATGGGACTTGCATTGAGAAATTGCCAGGAAGAGTGGTGAGCAACTTCACAAAATTGCAATATCTTAGGGTCAATTACATTGAAGCAGAGGAATTGGTAGGGTTACATAAGTTGGAAACATTATATTGTTGTTTCCCAACAGCAAAAGAGCTAACCAGATATCATCCCATTATAACAGATAAAGGACCTGCCGAGTATCTTATCTTTGTGGGAAGACCTGAATTGAGCTTCAATCACCTCATTGAATTGCAAGCTATCCACTATTCAAAAGCTGTAGTGTTAAATGAACCTATAAGCATGAAAACTGAAAACTGCAAAGACAACATTCTTCTCCCAAAGAATATCGAGATATTGCTCATCTTCTCATGGGCTAGCAAGTCGATTATGTTGTCGAATTCTGTCCCACTTGAAAACCTCGAGGCACTAGAGATACACGATAGCAACTTTGAGGTGGTTTTTGGTGATAAAAATCAGGGATTTCAATTTCCTTATTCACTTAGCTCTCCTTTTCCAAATCTTAAGAGAATAGAGATGACCTCATGTCAGGATCTCAAATATCTTGTAGCACCCAACATTAACCCAAGGTTTTCACTTCCAGCTCTCGAGGAAATTACTGTGCAACCATGTGCTTGTTTTGAAGGGATTATTGCAACCTCGTCACCTGTACAAAAGCGTACTCGTGAATTTCAGTGCATAGAAACTTTTTTGGTATTGAGTATCCTGGTGCCTGAATCGCAATCTTTCCTCCAAAATCTAAAGAAGATTGAATTCTTTAATAGCAACATCAGGATGCCGCTTACAACAGAGATGTTTCTGCATCTGCGAAATTTGGAGGAGATTGACGTATGTAAGTGTCCTTATCTCGAGGAGATAATTATAAGGATATTGTAATTGTGTTTAACTTGATTTATTAATTGTTGAAGTAATTACAATATATAGAAGAGATTTACAAGATTATAGGAGATAAAATAGCATTAAGTTACAACAATAAGATTGAGAAACTGAGCTGTATAATCTAAGTTGTTACAACTAATTACAACAACTAGATTAGCTGTTACAATTTGAATCCGAGTTTGTTGATAGCATGGACTTGGTCTCTACATGCCCCCGCAAGATGGAGGATCCATTGGAGACTCCAATCTTGGAACGAAAATGCAGAAATTGACTGCGACTAAGAGCTTTCGTAAGCATATCTGCTAATTGATCCTTTGAGCTAATGTGCAGTACACGTAAAGAGCCATTAGAGACCTGTTCTCGAACGAAATGATAGTCAAGTGCCAAGTGTTTCATTCGTGAGTGATAGACTGGATTAGCACATAAATATGTTGCTCCTGTATTGTCACAAAATAAGCTCGGTGGTTTTGCAAGAGAAACACCTAATTCATGCAAGAGATTTTGAACCCAAGTAACCTCTGCTGCTGCATTTGCAAGAGCCTTGTACTCAGCCTCTGTAGATGACCGAGAAACAGACTTTTGACGTGCTGACTTCCAAGAGATGATATTAGAGCCTAAGTATAACACATACCCTGTAGTTGAGCGACCATTATCAAGGTTACCACCCCAATCGGAATCAGAGAAGGCTGTAAGTTGATGTGAAGAATCCCTTTTGAGAAATAAACCATGATATATTGAACCCTTTAAATATCTGAGTACACGTTTTAGAGCTTGTAGATGTCGTTGAGTTGGAGCATGCATAAACTGAGACAGTTTATTGACAGCGAATGATACATCAGGGCGAGTAATTGCAAGATATTGTAAAGAGCCAACAATGCGACGGTAGTCAGTGGCCTCAACTTTGGAAGAGCCATCAACAAGGGAATAAGTTTCAGAAGAACTCATGGGGCGACTTCCTTAGCACCAGCCATGTTAAATCGATCAAGTAAATCCGCAATATGACGATGTTGAGAAAGAAATAAACCCGATGGAGTAGAAATAACTTCAACACCCAAAAAATGATGCAGGGAACCCAGATCTTTAATTGAAAACTGATTGCTTAGCTTGTGAACAAATCCATCAAGAAATTTAGAATTGTTACCAGTGAGGACAATATCATCAACATAAACAAGAAAATAAAGTTTGATGCCATTACGGTCATAAATAAATAAAGACGCATCAGCAAGTGATTTGCGAAAACCAAAGGCAAGCAGAAAACGTTGGAGTTCATTGTACCATGCCCGAGGAGCCTGTTTGAGACCATATAAGGCTTTACGAAGCTTGCATATGTGATTTGGAAACTGAGGGTGAACATAACCAGGAGGTTGCATCATGTACACATCTTCTTGCAACGTACCATGTAAAAATGCATTGTTTACATCCAATTGACGTAAAGGCCAATTTTGAGATAAGGCAAGACATAAGACAATGCGTATTGTAACAGGCTTTGTGACAGGACTGAAGGTTTCAAAATAATCTCTTCCTGCTTGTTGGAGAAAACCCTTCGCCACAAGACGAGCTTTGTACTTGTCAATAGAACCATTAGATTTCCGTTTGATGCGGAAGACCCATTTGCAGCTGATTGGAACATGAGATGATTTAGGAACCAATTCCCAAGTACCATTATATAACAAAGCATTAAATTCAGCATCCATAGCTTTGCGCCAGAGAGGATCTTTCATTGCTTGTGTAACAGTAGTAGGTTCAAGTGGAGGAGGAATTGGATGTTTGGTGGTGAGATTCACAAATTTATTATTATAGTATTTGGAATTTGGCTTTCGTATGCGAGCTGGACGTTGTGAAACAGAGAGTGAATTTGGTGGTGACTGAGTAATATGTGGAGAAGAGATGGTAGAGCTAGATGTGGATGAGGGAGAGTGTATAGGAGAGTGCCGGTTAATATTGGAAGGTGACTCATCAGTGTTTGGAATGGGAGGTGAAGGAGTAGGCAAAGGAATATTTGGTGATATTGGTGCTACGGTAGGGATGAATAGAGGACTGTTCACTGGAGGAGAAACATTAACAGCTGAGGGAAACCCATCTGCTTGCTTAGAACCTGCAAGGAAAGCATCTTGAATACGGTCAGAGAATATGTCTGAATTATTGTCAACTTGACGAGGAAACACATGTTCGACAAATTGGACATGACGAGATAAATATACACGATTAGTGATGGGATCAAAACATTTATAGGCGGATTGTGAAGTAGAGTAACCAAGAAAAATGCAAGAAGTGGACCTTGGCTGAAGTTTAGAGGTATTATATGGGCGTAACCAAGGAAAACATAAGCATCCAAAAGGTTTAAGACGTTGATAATTTGGAGACCGTTGAAAAAGCATTTCATAAGGAGTCTTGAAAGACAACACGGAGGAAGGAAGACGATTGATTAAGTACACAGCAGCTTGGAAAGCATGAGACCAAAAATTTAAGGGCAGTGATGCAAAGTGCAGCAAAGAAAGACCAGTTTCCACAACGTGTCGATGACGCCGTTCGGCAGTACCATTTTGCTCAGGTGTGTGTGGAGACGTTGTGAAATGAGAGATCCCACAAGAGTTGAAAATGGGAATAAGCTTTTGGTACTCCCCTCCATTGTCAGAAAAACTGGAAATAATTTTAGTTTGAAAATAATTTCTACTAGCCGTTGAAACTGAGGAAATAAAATAGAGGTGTCAGATTTTTTTTCTCATAGGATATAACCAAATATACTTAGTAAAATGATCCACAAAAATTATGTAATATTCATAACCATCAATAGATTTTTTTGTTGGACCCCAAACATCAGTATAAATAAGTTCCAAAGGTTTATGACTGACCAGAGAATTGCAAGAGAAAGGTAATTTTTTACTTTTATTAATAGAACAAGAATTACAATGAAAATCGGAAATTGACATGGATGGAAAAACTAAGCCGTTGTGCTTAAGAACTAAACTAAGAACTTTATTGGAAGGATGACCCAGTTTGTGATGCCAAGAGGATAGAGAAGCTTTGGTGGCAATATTGACTTGAGGCTGATGTGGAAAAGTTGCACAATAAACGTCATCATTGTTCTCTCCCGCATTAGAGGTGCTCCCGTGCGAAGATCCTTCACAAGAAAATGAGATGAGAAAAATTCAACTGAAACTTGGTTAGATTTACATAATTTTGCTACGGAAATCAAATTTTTTTGTAAATCTGGAACACACAAAACATTTGATAATGTAATTGGTTTGTAATGTGTATGAAATTGTGTGTGACCAGTGTGAGAAATTGAAAGGCCTTTACCATCACCCAAAAATATTTCATCTGGACCCCCATAGTCAGAGTAAGTCTGCAAAGCAGATAAATTTGATGTTGCATGATGTGATGCTCCACTGTCAAATAACCAAGGTTGTTGTGACATAGCTGGAGAATTGATGGAGGTGGTAGCATTGGCTACGGGACTCGGAAATTTCTGGGAAGTTTGAGAACTGGTAACATGAATGTTGTTCTCTTTTAAAAATCTGGCAAGTTTCCTGCAGTTAGGAGTGTCATGACCTGCAATTTCACAAAAACGGCAAAATAAATTTTGTCGATATGATCGATGGCCATTCTGATTTTGTCGAGGATAATTTCCTCCATAGTTGCCACGGAACCTGCGAGAATTGGAATGTTGAATTTGAGCAGTTTGCTTTTGAGCAACATTTGCTGTGACAAGAGTAGGAGGAGAACTCAGGTCTTTGTCTTTCAATGTTCTCTCAAAGTCGGTCAACTTATCAAATAACTCTGAAAAACTAATTGAAGATTCACGAACTTTGAGAGCTGCTACAATAGGATTGTATTCATCCCCAAGTTGAGTGATGATATGGACAACAAGATCTTCATCACTTATTGGATTTTGAATGAGAGCTAGTTCATCTGCGATAGATCGCATTTCATTGAGGAATTCAGCAACTGGTTTGGCCCCTTTTGAAGTTTGAGCAAGCTTGGCTTTGAGGGAGATGATTCTGGACCGTGAAGAGTTCGCATAGCTATGAAGTAGCCTCTCCCAGGCTTCTTTGGAAGATGCGGCTGAGGAGATGATTGGTTGAATGCTTTCTGAACAGCTACCAAGAATTGCACTAATAAGAATCTGATCTTGCCGATACCAGAGAGTGTAGGTTGGATTAATGGTCTGTTTCTCGCTATCGAGAAATTGCGGTGGTGAAGCTAGAGTACCATCAATGTATCCTAGCAGATTGAAGCCAATAAGAGTTGATTGAATTTGTCTTCTCCAAACAGGAAAGTTGGTAGGAGTAAGTTTGATAGGAAAATTGGTTGGTGCATTTAATTGCACAATTGATGTTGTTGAGTCGGACATAGTTGGATCGAAGATAAAACTCGTTGGAGCGTAATGGCTCTGATACCATATAAGGATATTGTAATTGTGTTTAACTTGATTTATTAATTGTTGAAGTAATTACAATATATAGAAGAGATTTACAAGATTATAGGAGATAAAATAGCATTAAGTTACAACAATAAGATTGAGAAACTGAGCTGTATAATCTAAGTTGTTACAACTAATTACAACAACTAGATTAGCTGTTACAATTTGAATCCGAGTTTGTTGATAGCATGGACTTGGTCTCTACAATAATAACGCCGGATTGTCAAGAGATGCCCCTTCTTGCTCCTGCAGCCACCTATAGGTCTCGGTTAACATCACTGACTATAAGAGAATGCAATATGATGAAGAGGCTGCTCAATCACGAGTTGTTGATACATCTTTGCCACCTTCAGACTATCGATGTTTCTGAGTGTGAAAGGATGGAGGAGATAGCAAGCACGTATAATGAGCACAACAGCACCATGTCTGCTTCAACTTCTCTACCAAGGCTAAAGACATTAAGGTTGGTGGGCTTAACCCGACTGAGAACTATTGGTGCGATGAAAATTGACAGTCCTATTGAAATCATTGAAGTGATCCATTGTCCAAAACTAAAGAGGATTCCTCTCCATTTTTCCCTACTCCCAAATGAACTCCGTGCTCCTCATTCTCTGAAAAGTATCTATGTAAGCGACCAGAATTGGTGGGAGTCGTTGGAATGGGAATCTCAAGAGGTCAAAACTCTCCTCCAACGATACGTACAAGTAACAGTAACAGGTGAGACACTGATGTAAACCCAGTCTGCAGGTTTCATCCATTACATAAATGCGGTTTAAATATTTTAAATTTCTCTAAAGCTCTGATGTACCTTGTGCACAATTAAATGTACTGTAACAGTAACAGTAAGAAAGTTTCTGATGCAAATCCTTTGTGCAGGTCTCATCTATTATATGAATGCGCTTCAGATATTTTGATTTTCCCGAAGGCTCTCAGGCACGGTAGGTATGATGGAATGGTCAGAAAGGAATAAAATGGAATTTAGAACGGAAGAAGCTTGCAACTGTGTTTAGTAACACTAACAGAAAAGATTCAATGAGTATTACACCTCACGTATAATACACACGTGATATGTAACTTTTAATGGTATTCAAATACGTGGACATGTAGGTGGTAATTACTTTGAAAATCACCCACTACATTATTTATGTGTTAGTATAAGTTGAAAATTACACACCACGTGGCGTGTAAGATCCACCCAATATTTTTCTAACATTAACGGATTTCCTTCTTATAATTTGTTTTGTTTAGAGTATATTTAGACAGGAATAGAATAAATATACACTCGTATTTTTTAAATATATTCTCGTCTTTTAAGATGTAATACATAATATATATGTATTGTGGGAAAAAAAAAGTATTGATATAACATAAAATATCTAATGTAATAATATACATATATCGCACAATAATGCTTGCGCTCAAACTGTATTTAGTATATAAATTAACATATCATAATATATGTTATCTATTTATCTATATTATTTAGTTTTGATGTCTTTTTCTATTTTCCAAACTGCCCGATAATAATATTATCTTTTCATGTCATTTACCTAATGTAGCATGAGAATTCATACTTTTATGTTATTTTATCAGTGTCATAGATGGCAATTATTCAGTTCACACTTTATATTGTAAATAAATAATTTTGCGTATATGGATCCATTCATTATTATTACTTACCATAATAATGCCTTTTATAATTTTTCTTATATTAAATTCCTTCTACTCCTTTCCCTATCTATCAATATCTCTTTCTCTCTGTTACGATGACATTTTGCGGTTGTGAGATTGGGTTAAAAGCTTCCTTCTCGAATTTTCCCGTTCACCTTCGATCACATTGAGTTTTGATCAAATGTGGCCACCACACAATTGATGTAAACCCATTACGTTGATTACGAGACAAATTATTAGTATTTCTTTTCCTCTCATAGGTTATAAAAAAATTTTAGATTTTTTTTTAATATCTTATATTGCATTTGGTTTCAGAGTTGATGATGAGATTAATAAATGCAAGCATCAAATTTTGAAGTCTCCGGTTCAGCTTCAACGAATTCTTCAATTGAATGCAACTGCTATGAGGTTTGTTATAGAATAATTTTATGTGGATAAATATTATAAAATAGATTAATTATTTTTTTTAGGGTTATTGTGATATTCTGTTATTTTCTCCCAGTAAATAATTGAGTTCGACTTAAAGGTTGAAGTTCATCATATATAACCTTCATAATCATTGAGTTGATTACATTAATCAATTTAATATAATAAGTATTCTTGGTCTTTTCATAATTTGTCTTTCTTTTAGCATTGCATTTTAAAGGCACAAGTTTTGAAGATAAATTTGAGATAGAGGCACATGAAGAGAATACAAAACAGTTGGTCGATTTATCTGTAAAAATATAACTGAAATCTCTATATATTTGGAACGATAAGTGGGAGAAGAAAATTATAAAGCTATGCATATATCATGACATGTCTAATCGAAAGCTCACAAGCCAAGGAATTCCTTTTCTTTGCCATTTTGTTTACTTACCAAAATAATATATAGATTTTTAATCGTTGAATTAATTGCTATGACCAATTTATCATAATATGTATATTTTATTTGTTGATGGTCAAATATGGATAAGGGCATCATAGGTCTAGTCTAACCCATTGCTTGGCCAGCTAACACTTTGAGCCTAGGCCCAACCTATTTTGACCAGTCCAGAGTCTCACAAGGATGCCGATTCCCTTGGCTCAAGAAACCCATTATTGAATGCTATGATGCGATGAACCCCAACCTAAGGCTACTTGAAACATCTCTCTTGACCATTTGGGGTCAACATGACCAAACCTGTATTAATGGACTCAACTCATGTCCATAATAATTGTTACAACTAGGGGTGTTCATGGTTCGGTTTAATTCAATTTAAGAACCAAATCAAGCTGTATTTGAATTGGTTCGGTTCAAATCCTTAATGAATCGAACCGTTTTTTAACGATTCAGAGTTTTCAACTGAACCATTTCAAATATGGTTTAGGAATGGTTTGGTTTGACTTGGTTTAAGCTACATTTAAAAGTATTTAGTTCTAATAAGTACTATTAATAGTCATTTGAGCTCCTAAGAAAAATATATGTTTAGATCGACAGACATTGTGCAATAATTAATGTCACTTATCTTTATATCAGGTCATGTATTTAATAGTTTTAAATACACATATTATTCCATCTTAAAATATTTTTCAATGTGAATTTAAAGTAATATATATTCTTAATAAATTTATAACACTAACTAAGAAAATCTTTTTTTTTTTTTTGCATTAATTCCATGTTTATTTATAATATTCTTCCCTTATAAAGTATTTAAATTTCGTAGTATTAATTAGTTTGAAGTTCTAAATTATCTCAATATTATTGGTTGCAAATGTTGCAACCCAATATAAAACCTACTTCTATAGATGCATTCTATAAGTTGAAACGGAATTACAACTTCTCGTAATAACTCTACAAATTGATATCTTACTCAATTCCCTTTCATAAATGTCTCTAAACGTAAGAATGATATTAGAATTTAGAATTACGATTTCATTTCAAGTCTATTATAATATGTGATATTAGAGTGAAATGTCATATATAACTCTAATAGTTAATATTCAAGAGTTGTAAATAAAATGGCTCTTATTTATACATATATATATTATTTCTTTCAATGTGAAGCGGTTCAGTACGAGTTTGGGTTCAAATGGTTAGTTCGATTCAACCCCTCAAACAGAACTGTAACCATTTACACTCTCCCCGAACCAAAGCACAAACCAAATCATAATATAAAGAACTGCATTTTGCATGTTCAATTCAGTTTTCAAGTCATTTTAGTTCGATTCAATGAATAGCCTTAGTTCCAACCACTTATTATCCCATTACGCATGTAACTACTAGGGATCAATCCACTATAGATATTTTCTCTAGTATCATTAGAATGGTAATGTTATCTAATCACCTACATGTATCTATATTGCTTATTTTACCATCAACATGCCAATTGACTTGCAGGTCCAATATACAAAGTTCAATCTAGCAATTACAATCTCCTCTATCAAATTTGAACTAACAACATTTAGTGTCATCTATGGAAAATATGACCTTTAGTTTCCAAAATCCCTTATGAATTATTCCTCTATGCTCTAAGGGCAAGAAGACACTTTAGGACCCTAATCCTGAAAACAATTCATACTTTATTTTGAGTCCTCCTAATTTGCAAGTACTTGTGGGCTTGTAAATAGGCCTTAATATGTTCTTTGTTTTTTGTTCCTCTTAAGACTATGAACATTAGAGTAATTTAGAAAATAATTACAATAGATTATTAAATAGAACATTGAGATAATAAATCACAACAAGTAAGTGGAGCAACATCTGAAGGAGCTGGAGGTAAGAGTTAATGCTCCCCTACGCTAGGTAGGTTGCGATGAAGTCTAGTCGTCTCAATTTCTAGCATTGGCAAGTTTAGTGCTAAAATGACCCATTGCAAGCTTGAAGAGCAACTTAATGTAGGCCAATACTTGGACCTCTCACATTCAAGAGTCCTTAAGGATAATAAATCCCTCCATGATGGTTGTTGCGTCTTGAACTCATGTTAATGATCTATCTCCTGTCGACTTGCCCATGTATTAAGGCAAACGTTTCAAGGACTTAACTCCAAAAGGAGATGGAGAAGGAGATTAAGAGGACATTGAAAATCAAAGAAAGTAAGAAAAGCATTGACATACCAAAAATGATACCCTTATCAATCAAATCCCCCTTGCACAGTCAGTGATTGAGGAGTCATTCTCACCAGGCATGAGTCGCCCACATTTAAAAATGCACAACGATACCACTAACCTAAAAGAGCACCTGTTGCAGTATAAGGATCAAGTATTTCTTGGAATACAAAAAAAGTAGCACATTGTTCGTATCACCAGCTTATGATTGAAGATATTATGAATTTTGAAGTGTTGGTGACTGTGTATAACACACAGTTTACTTTTAGCCGTCCCCTAAGAAAGGACAATTCATCTTTCTTCCTAATTAAATAGAGGAAAGACAAGTTTTTAAGGGACTATGTAACCTCATTTTAACTAAGCTATCATAGACATCAATGGATTAGATCTTAGCATCATTGTCCAGATGAGGATTCTGGGAATCTGTCGGAGCGAGAGCTTTTTCCACTCTCTTTCTAAAAACAAGCCAAAAATCCTAGAGGAATTTTAGGATTAGGTTGGAAAGTACATCTAACAAGAGGATTTTATCCCATCTATAATGAGTTGAAAAGTTCAATAGGGTTTAATAGAAAAGATAAAAAAGAAATAGGGTTAGCTAAAGACTGTTTGGGACCCCTTATGATCCAATAAGGTCCTCCAGGCAAAATACAAAGGAACATGGAAAGAAGTTTTTATTTTATTCTAGCTTCGTCTCACTTAGCCACCCTAAGAAGAGATTTATCTTGAGATTAGGGATTCGGGGATCTTGTTTGAACCTAGCTGAATGTGCAAAAGTTCCAACTAAAGGGACCTCACTAAGTATTGTGATTATCACTAAGAAATATATATGGTATAAATGATTGTATTTAGCTCAAGGTCACCCTTCAGGAAGCTATAAAGAAAGGATTCCTAAGCAATATATTACCAATCCAAGTAGCAGAGTGGAAAGATGAACTTAATGTAAGCTATCAGATCGCTCTTAAGAGGCCACCAATAAGGCCAACCACGTAATGGAGGAAGAGTCCTAAGGAGTGGTCAACACTATTGTCGAAAGCCCTTACCTAGCCGTCCTCTTGAACTAGTTAAGGAGTGATAAATACAAAGAATCAATGCTCTTCGCAAAAAAGGAAAAGTTGTACCTTTCCTTTGAATTCACAAATGCTTACTTAAACAATGTGAAAGTCTCTCATGAAGATGCTCTTATGATCAAAGCACAAGTGACAGGTTTTTATGTGATAAAAAAGTTTTGGTCGATATTGAAGATAGTGCATATATTATCTTTAGTCACACCTTCAATCAATTACATGATGAGAGCATTAAGAAAAAGGTGAAACAATACAAACACGAGATATTAGGGTTTAGCAACTACCTAGTCAAAGTAAGAGGGATTATACGCTCGATGATGATAAGCACTAAATATTTAGTGATGTCGAGTTTTTGGTTATAGATGACTGATGGTCCTACAATATGATCCTAAGATGACCCAATTTTTCATGTTTAGTATGGTCCCCTCCTCAACCCATTTGAGGGATAATTTTCCTACATTCAAGGGTGTTGGTAATTGCAAAGGGGAACATGAATTGTAAAGGAAATTATATGCCGAAGTGCTAGCAAAGGATGAAGTATGTCAAATATGATTCTTGCTTAAGTGCTCGAATTAAAAGAGCAAAGGCTTTATCAAGTAGATTGGCAAACCAACTGAAGAAGTTCACCTCAACAACGATGTCACCAATACCACATAAGCTGGCTCTCAGCTACCCCTTAACCTTATATCCGAGCTAATTGGATTCTAAGCTTCCTTAGAAGCAACAGTGATGTGTTCGTATGGTCCCCTACCAACATGCGATGGAAAACCCACAAGTGATCACCTAGAAGGTCAGTATTGATCCGAATGTGAAGTTAGTGCAGCAAAAGCAACGGTACTTTGTTGTCACTCGCTAGGCCATCATATAAGGGGAGATCTAGAAGCTTCTTAAAGATGGTTTCGTTTGGGAAGAGAAGTACCCTATTTGGCTTGCCAAAGTAGTGGTGGTTAAGAAAGCTAACAGGATGTGGAGCATGTGTCAATTATACCAATTGGTAAACTCCATGTCTGGCTACTCATTATTAAGTGTTATAGATGCTTCTTTTGGATATAACTAGATCATGTTGGAACCAAACTATTAGGTACATAAGTCATTTGTTACCGACTTCGCAACTTAGTGTTATAAAGTCATGCTTGCCACGAACTAGAGGTTGGTAATGGAAGTGTTTAAAGAACAAATAGGCTAAAACATGGAAGTCTGTGCCGATGACATGATTGTGAAAAGTAAGGAGCCTAATAGCTACCTTGATGATCTAAGGGAAACATTTGGCTGTTTGAGACAATATTGAATAAAGCTTAACCAAGAGAACTGTGTCTTTGAGGTGTTATTGGGAAAGTTCTTAGGATACATGGTCACACAAGAAGGATCAATGCAAACCTCTAGAAAAGTAAAGCTTTGCTGGACATGTAGTACCTAAATCTATTAAAGACATCTAAACACTCAATGGAAGAATAAGAACCTTGAGTAGATTCATATTCAGAAGCATTGATCAATGCGTGGAGTTTTTTAAGATCTTGAAAAATCCCATGGACTTCTAGTGGACCAATGAATGTGATGCTACCTTTACCGAGTTGAAGAAGCTATTCACTACTCCATTGGTCCTAGTAAAGCTGGGTGAAGAACTGCTCTTATATTTACCTATTAGTGGCAATGCCCTTTCATTATTCCGCATCTAAGTGGATGGTTAGGAATATAGACCGATCTACTATATAAGCCACATTTTACTAGGCTTGAAAGAAAGATACTATAAGGTAGAGAAATTTGCTATGGTAGTGGTAATCTCTACAAATAGGCTTAGAGCATACTTCAAAGCCCACTCGGTTACAATGTTGATAAACCAGTCTCTTTGCAGTATCCTTCACAAACTTAATGCTTCGGGTTGAATGATGAAGTATGCCCTAGAAATTTGCACCTATGGAGTATAGTTCAAAGTTGGGACGTTACTAAGGCACAAGTCTTTGTCCATTATGTGGTCGAGTATACTGACCCCCTTGAAACCTTTAGGAGGTAAAAGATCTAAATGGATCCTCCATGTTGATGGGCCATTTAAAGACATTCGAAGACTCATTGGAAGAATAACAACCTTGAGTAGATTCATATCCAAAAGCATTGACCAATGCATGGAGTTTTTTAAGATCTTGAAAAATCCTATGGACTTCCAGTGGATCGATGAATGTGATGCTACCTTCACCAAGTTGAAGAGGCTATTCACTACTCCACTGGTCCTAGCAAATCCTATCACGGGTGAAGAACTGTTCTCTTATTTACCTATTAGTGGCAATGCCCTTTCATTAGTCCTCGTATGAGCAGATGGTAGGGAACATGGGCTAATCTGTTATGTAAGCCACATTTTATAAGGCCCGAAAGAAAGATACTACAAGGTGGAGAAATTTTGTTGTCGTAGTGGCAATCTCTACCAAAAGGCTTAAACCATACTTTAAGGCCCACTCGGTTACAATATTGATTGACCAACCTCCCTACAATATCCTTCACAAACTTGATGCTTTAGGGTGAATGATGAAGTATGCCTTAGACCCTAGCACCTATGGAGTACAGTTCAAAGTTAAGGATTTTACTAAGGTACAAGTCTTTGTAGATTATGCGGTTGAATATACCGGCCCCCTTGAAGAACCTCTAAGAGATGGAAGACCTTAATGGATCCTCCATGTTTATGGGTCATTTAACTAAAGATACGGAGCTGGTCTAATGCTACAAGGCCCATATAATATCAAGATTTGTTTTTCCCTCAAGTTTGGCTTTAACTCTAGCAACAATAAAGTGGAATCAATGCACTAATTACAATCTTTAAGCTTATCAAAGAAGTTGAAGTAAAATAATTTGAATATCTTTTTTAACTCAAAATTTTTTGTTCAATAGGTAAAACCGAGAATAAGAAATGAAAGCGGATGTGATGATCAAGTATCTAGAGATGTCCAATTCTTGATTTTAGAATTTTTGCTATAGAGTATTCACAAAATCCCTCAGGCAGATAACGTAGAGGCCAACAGGTGGTCCAGGTTTGCTACTTTTAGCCTCCCAATGGCCAACCCAAAAGATGACATGATATTTGTGGATGCCTTCCCCAACGAACCATAGATAGAGAGCATAAGGAAACTCTTGAGGTCAATAAATTGACAGAACCAAACTAGATGGACCCCATCTTGAATTACTTAAGGGACAGTTCTATCCCAGACGACAACAAAGAGGTAAGGAAGCTGATGTATCACGTAACCAATTATACCTTGATAAGTGATATCCTCTACCATAGTGGGCACAACATGTCATAACTCCAATGCTTTAGACCAAAAGAAGCTCGGATAGTTTTGAATGATTTACATGCTGGAGAATGCAACAATCATGTTTGAAGCCAGACCCTCCACATAAGGACACTTTGGCTCAATTACTATTAGCTGACCATAAAGTAGGATGCGGTAAAGATAGTTAAGAAATGCCCTTAATGCCAGAATCATGCCCTAAGAAATTATTTGCAGATCATGACAAGCAAGTGATCATTTACTTAGTGTGAATATACTTGGCCCTTTTCTCCAAAACCAAAGGCTGGAAATGATTTATCATTATAGACATGGATTATTTCACGAAGTGGACTAAAGCTTAAGTAATCTCTACCATAATAGAGAAATGCACCAAGTCATTTGTGATCATTCACATGTTGAGTAAGTTTGGAGTGCCACATGTCCTCATTATCAACAATGGTACCTAGTTTGACAATGATGGATTCAGAGTTTCACTAGTATCACCACATCGAGTTGAGGTACACATTAGTATCTCACCTTTAAAATTGAGCTCAATTGCTTAATTAACTTAGGAACTAATTGGATTAGCCTTTTTTTTTTCTTTTTCTCCTTCTTTTTCACTAGGAAATGAAGAAGAATTAGTAAGTTCAAGAGGAGTATAAGGCTACGAAATTCATATTAGAGGCGGATAAAGTAAGTAATTAGTGTTTTATTTTAGATTAAAGAGTTATTTAGTTTCTTAATGAAGCTTAGTATATATATTAGGTATTTTTTTAGGTAAATTTAAGGAAAATCACTTCCTATTGTGTGCAAAGCTAGGTGTGTACATCTAGGGAGGAAATAAGAGGATTTCTACAATTTTGGTAAGGATTCAAAACTTGTTTTACTTAGTTTAGGTTGATAAAAGTTTATTAGAGCTTTTGTTTCTGCATGTAGAGTGGTAGGTTAGAGGTTACGGTAGTGTTTGTTCTTGACAATGATGATTTAATGTCTAGAGAATTAATTTATGGGATTACATTGAAATTATAAGTGAAATTGGTGATACAAGTTAGGTGATGATTTAGACTAATAATGCCTAATTGGAGTTTGTAATGGGTTGGAATGGTGAAATTGAAGAATGCCTTGTTTTGAAAATGTACCAAATAAAAGCTTAATTCAATAACTATAATGTGTATTTGATATTAAAGAATAGGAATTAATTGGTGGATTTGGCAACTAAATGTGTCGAATATGTGGAATTATTGATGCGGGGCTATATAGTTTTGAAATTTAAAATGTGGTTATAATTGCATTAAGATGATATGTGAATGTGATTTAAGGTCTTGAAGGATCACATATGAATGGTGAATGGTGAATGATTGAATAGGTCTTATTGAATAATCTAGCATAATTATGACAATTTAGAGTCATGTGATAATTTAGAACCAATGAGTTATTGGATGACTTAGATATGTTAATTGTGGAATTTAAAAATTTCTATATGTTCCTAAAGTGTTGAGAATGAAAATTTGATGATTTGTTGGAATAAGAAATGATTATGTCAATGGTAATAATTTGTAGTTAAAATAGGCATAATATAGATTAGGAATTGATTGTGGCTATAATCTTGGTGTGACTTGTAAAATATGGAGATTATAATTGTGTATAGGGCTAGAATGATTTGGAATTATAGGATAATTATGGTGTTTTAGTGATGTAATCTAGTTAGAGGACAAGTTTTTGGTCATAGAGATGCCTAAGGTGCTTATATGTAGTGGTTGGTTATGGTTGCATGTTAAACTAGCCCAACTTTGTTAATTATGAATAAAATGAGTTAATGTAATAATTTATAAAAATTTCCAAATTTAAAAAATACATAAAGAGCTCACAAGATAAATATTTTCCTATGATTTTAATAGCTTATAATATGCTTGACTTGATATGATCCTATGCCATTTTATTCGTGTAAATATTCCTTTGTAGCATGAGAAATGGTTAATTCATATAGGTGAAATTTCAAATTAGTAATACACCATCAATGATAATGGAAATTAGAATAATAAGCATATCATATGGACATGGTTAAATACCTAAATTAATTGTAATAGTTACATAAACTACAAAGGAGACTTGATAGACAACTTATATGCTAGAAATTATATATAATTCAATTTTGATAATTCCATACCATGTAAATGTCATACTAGTTGACATTTTCCAACATGTTGCTATTTTAAATATGTCTCATATCAATAGAGATATAATTATATTAATGGGTTAATTAACCATGGGTTATATAGTTAGACACTTTATGATTGGAATATGGCTAAAACAGATCTAATAATTGGAATATGAAACTAAGGATAATAATTTGATTTGTAGACTAATGAAATCTATTATTGGAAGGCCAAAAACTAAAAACCCAAAAGTGGCCTACTAGGATTGGTTAACTTAAACCCTAAAATCAACCTTAACCTATATAATAAATTAAACAACTTAGTTATACAAAGTTGTGAATTGAAAATATGACATAACACTTATCTAAACCCAACAGAACTTAATGTCTAAAATTTGGTTGAATCCTATCACAGTGGGCTCATGGCCTTATGAATCTTGTTTAAATGACCTTTAAACTAAAATGACAATTAGAAGAAATGGATGATAGATATGAGATAGGTGATGTAGCATCCTTGAACTTTGTCTACCGAGGTATTGTTCGCTTTGGTGAAATGTCGCATAATTTTGTCCTTAATGCTAACTACTTCTTAGGAGGTCACCAATCTTAGGATTGCTCTCCATTGAGTATGCTTAACTTTATAGTTTTGATGAACTCTAAGCCATTACACTAAAAGGTGTTTCGATTATTAGAGTTCCACCACCTATATTTGATGGGTATCACACGTCCCTCCACTTATAAAACTGACAAGGATGTTAGTTTCATTATATAGGTCCAGAACCACACTAGGTAGGGAGAACAATTCTCCACTTTCGGCTGGTGAACTACTCTAGATATCTCATCTTCATCTCCTCCTCTAGTTCTTACATGGCCTCATGTTCTTCATGGTCATTCCATTAGACCCTCACATATTTGATCGTCTTGTTCCTCAACACCTTTATCTTAGTGTTTATGATCTTAATGGGATGCTCCACATAGGTCAGATTTGGTTGAAACTCCGGTTGATTAGATTCAATTACTGCATCCAGGTCCGATATGCATTTTCTGAAAAGTGACACGTGAAACACATTAAGAGAAATCTTTGATTCAACTTTCCAAAATTTCGTATGGACTAATATACCTTGGATTCAACTTGCCTCTCACCCTAAAGCGAATTACATCCTTATTAGGAGAAATCTTTAGGAACACATGCTCGTCTATTGCGAATTCTAATGGTCTTCTTCTCTTATCAACATAGCATTTGTGTCTATCTTAGGCCACATATTTCTTTGTTTGACCACTTGAACTTTATTTATGGTCTGCTGCACCATCTCTGGTCCCAAAACCACCCTTTCACCTACTTCATCCCAATGCAATGGGGACCAACATTTCCTTTCGTATAAGGCTTCGTATGGTGCCATGCTAATCATAGCTTGATAGCTATTATTATAGGTGAACTTAACCGAAGGTAGGTGCTCATCCCACTTTCCTTCAAAGTCTAATGTACATTGTCCTCAACATATCCTCTAGTGTTTGTATAGTTCTCTTCGATTACCTACTGGTTTGAAGATGGAAGGTGGTGTTGAACTGTAATTTTGCTCCCAAAGCAGCATGCAAGCTTATAAAATATATACTAACAAAGCGAGCATCCCGATTTGATACCATTGACAAAGGTACCTCATGTAGTCTCATAATCTCTCGTATATAAATCTGTGCCAATTTCTCCATATTATATCCAACCTTTAAAGGTATGAAATGAGCCGATTTAGTCAATTGATCTACAATCCTTCAAACTGATTCACTTCCACTCATGGTCTTTGGCAAGGCTATCACGAAGTTCGTAGTGATATTCTTCTACTTCCACTCAAGAATGGAGAGCGGTTGTAGTTCTCCACTTGGTCTTTGATGTTCAATTCTGACCTGTTAGCAGACCAAATACCTTGACACATACTTAGCCACCTCCTTTTTTATATTGTTTCACCAAATGTGTTTCCTTATGTCCTGATTCATCTTAGTGCTCTCTAAGTGGATTGAATATGGGGTTTAATTAGCTTCATCCAATATTGCCTTCTTCAACTCCATTTTATTTGGCACCCATAACCTATTCTCATATTTGATTATTCCATCTTCATGCATCTTGAGTTTCGTTTGATCACTTCTTGATGCGAACGCATCAAGTGCAATCCACTTTCACTTCAAGGAAGGATCAAGCTTTAAAAGATCTTGGACAAACTCAATTTAATAATGGAGTTTCGAAACTTATGGATTCTACAAGGAAGAATAAAGCTGTCAAATATTGCAGGAGCATGTACATAGGCCATACGCCACCGGCTCTGACACCCTACACCGTCGGCTTAACGAGATACACCGTCGACCTTTCACCATCATTAAAACATCATAGAATGCGAATTCTAAATGTCGAAGCCTACACCGCCATTGTTGATATTATAAGCTTCCAGCCTTCATGATACGGAGTTAATTATTATTTTCGTGTCTTTTTGTCTTCTTTATGACATGAATTTAATTATTATTTTGTGTCTTTTTGTCTTCCTTTGTTATTGTTATATATAAGTCTTTTGTTTAGTTTTACAATATAGAAGTTTATGCTATTACCCTTGTGAAAGTCTCCTCCTTTAAGAGAGTGTTTGTGAGTTCTTGATATAAGAACTTGGATTGCATGTTCCTTGCAATTGTTTATAAATATTGAGAGTTTCTAGCTTCTTTATTCATTTCTGTTGATTGAATCTTTGTATTCTTTTAACTAGTGTTGGATTTGTAATTCGTGGAACCTATCGGATTACGATTCTTGTTACGATCCAGTTTGATTTTGTGATTCGTGAGTCATATCGAATTACAATTTCATCCATATCCTTTATATTTTCATAGTTTTTATTTATGAAAACCCTAAAAAGAGATCAAGAACCCTAATTTTTGAAGGAAAGAATTTCTGACCCTCTTGGATTCATATCATTTGGTATCAGAGCTTGGTTTGGCACGCTTCGATTGGGTAAGTCTTCTTATCATTTTGATTTGCATTTTGGATTTTAGGGGTTGAGTTTATGGCTGCGGTTGATTTGTATTTATAATTGTGGGTGAATTGTGGTTGCATTGTGTTTGAGAATTTAGGATTTTGTTTGTTGAACATATGTCAGAGTTTTATTATTTGAAAAATCCTTATGAAGAAGAAACGTATCGTTATCATGCATGGAATTTTTATAATTGTGGTTCGAGATATAAAGATAAATCCAAACATATTGAAAGTAAGAATAGAAAAATTATTTGTGATGATTCTCATGGGCAGAGTGAGATGCTAAATGTGAAACAAGAGTTGAAATGGTTAAAGAAAATCATAGATGGTTGGGTGGAGAAATTTGATTTTAAAGAGGCGTAAAAGAAATTGGAAAAGTCAGAAGTGAAGATTGTTAGGGTTGAACCAAAAGCTACAATTTGTAATCACAAGAATGTTGAGAAGATTGAAAAGACTGATGAGGTTGTTAAGGAAGATCTACCTCAAGGAGAGGAAGCCAAGATTGCTCATGAAGGTGAGTTGAAAGTAGATGACGATATGGAGGAGAAGGTAAAGGAAAAAGTTGTTGGCATTCCTGTGGTGCAAGATGAGAAAGAAAAGGTTGTTGTTACTGCTATTTCTTCTCATTTGCAGGTTCAAGACCATTTATGTCATCGAGAAAATTTATTTCCAGCCAGATATGTGGTGCAGGAGAAGGTGTGTAAATTGGTGGTTGATTGAGGCAACTGTGCTAATATGGTTTCCTAAGATTTTGTGAAGAAAATGAACTTGGAGGTAATTCCACATCCAAAGCCATATAGCCTTCGATGTTGAGTTCTCTAGATGTTCTACACATAAATAGACAACTCGAAGTATGCATTACTATTGGAGATCATATGGATACTATAACATGTGATTTAGCTTCTGTGGATTGTGCTCAAATATTATTGGGTAGACCATGGTAGTATGACAAGCGAGTTATTACATGATTCAAAAAGATAGACAGATTTTTTTATTGTTTCCAATGACCTTGGATGAAGCTCAGCAGGAAAGATTTGAACATGTTAGGGCTAAGGGTCAAAGGAATTTATCTTTGTTTCCTTGCAGGTCTTCCAAGACAACAAAGAAGCTGCCTCAAAAGTTTAAGGAAATTCAATATGTTTCAAATGATGTTTGACTTCAATTGAATGCCAAGATTCGAGGTCGAATCTATTTGAAGAAAGGGAGAATGATGTGAACGCATCAAGTGCAAACCAATTTGACTTCAAGGAAGGATCAAGCTTCAAAAGATCTTGGACAAACTCGATTTAATAATGGAGTATCGAAGCTTATGGATTCTACAAGGAAGAGTGAAGCTGTCAAATGTTGTAGGAACATGTATGTCGGCCATACGTTGCCGGCTTTGATACCCTACGCCGCCAGCTTAGCAAGATACACCACTGACCTTTCACGGTCATTAAAACATCACATAATGCGAATTCTAAATGCCAAAGCCTACACCGCCCGTGTTGATATTATAAGCCACCAATGTTGAGATATAAACCGCCAACCTTTATGGTACAGAGTTGTCGAGCCTTGTTTTTCGATTTCCTTTAATCCGATTCGTACTAAACCCTAACCCATTCAATACGAATCCTCGACTAAGAATTAAAGGAAATTTTGAATTTTTTAAAATATTTTGGAGTCGCCACTCGACTAAAGTCGAGAAAAAAATAAACCAAAACCAATGGGTAGGTTGATTTTGGTTTTGCTACTAATCTGCGAAAAAAATCGTTTTTTTGAAAACGAGAACCAGAAATTAACTTGAGTTCGGGGGCTAACCTATTAAAACCTAGACAGTTACCACTCTAACTTTCCAAATTTAAATTGCTTTCTTTTAAACTCTAATTTCAAAATCTAAACTATTTACTAGGATCTAACATATGTCTAATATGCACAAAAATACTAATCAAATTCCATCAATAATCATATATAATCTAAAAACTCCAAATATTCAAATTAATCAAATCTTATCAAATTCTATCAATATTCACATATTCTAAACTAAACAAATCAAATAAATTCACAAAAATAATTTTTTACATATTTTAAGTCGCCCATTTAGGTGCCTACGTACCCGCTAATCGGAATCAGACCACACGTAGTTCTTTTTAGAAAAATTTAATTTGTTGGTTAATTTTAGAATTTTTCGAAATCTTTTCGCTTTAAGTTCATTAGGTTTGTTAATTTTATAAATATATATATATTATATTTTGATTTAACATGAACCCTAAATCTATTAAGTTAGGTTTTAGCAATTTTATGGAAAATCGGAATTTTTTCTAGGTGACAAAAATTTTGAACAAGAAATCATAACCACATATCATGCATATCAATTGATCATACATATCATCAAGAATAAAAATATTATAAGGAATATCAATATTTAACAAGCTAATTTCAACAAAGCAATATCATGGCATAATCAAGATTTATATATCATTGAAATTATATTATGAAGGGCAAGATTTCAATGTGGTTTCATATATGGTGAAATCATAAAATTCAATATTATTACAATCAAGGTCATCACTACATTATGGCATAAAAGGAATATTAATGACTAATCATCATACATGATCACACAATTCAAATATTGTAAACCTAAAACTCTAAAAAATTTCATATATTCCTTATGATTATGGCATGATTATAGTTATCATCCATAACAAGATCTTAATGTAATTCTATGAACACATACCTAACATGATATATATATAAATCAATTTTATCACAAGAAAAACAAAATCATTACTATGTTAATGCAAAAAGGACTATCAAGTTATGTTTTAACAATTTTATAAAAATTGATTTTTCTAAATAATAAAAAGATTTTGAATAATGGATTAAAATTATATATCATGGCAATTGTCAAGCACATTAATTAAATCAATATATCATCATATATAAAATTAATAAAAGATATCAACGTTAACAAGATGAACTCATATTCAATAACGTAGGTAAACTTCATACATGATATCAACATTATATCAAAGTTTCTAATTACATTGCATATTGATGACGAAATCGGGTTCTTTTAATCATTTCAAAATCATGGTATAAACAAACTTTAGCCAAATCAAGATTTTCATCAAGTTATCAATACAATTTTTATGTCAAATATTTGCAAGATCTCATTATTTAAAGTTTGACAAAATCATAATATTACAAAATGATATCACAACAAAAAAATGCAAGGATTATACACTATCATAGCAAGATCGATCATGGTAAAAAATAAACCCTAAATTTCAATTTAATATTTTTTAGAATAAGACAATTTCATTTATTAACAAAAAATTAATTATATTGACTATACTATCATGATTCAAACTAATACTAATTTAACATATTAATTAATTTTTTTAAAACACAATATATTCATAACAAATTTTGAAAATAAATCATATACTAATTATTTTCATTTTTCTTATAATAATAATAATAATAATAATAATAAAAGAAGAAGATGAATTAGGAACTTACCTGCGCAGAATGAAGTCTGGTCGTGCGCGTGAAGCAGCCGCGACGGGTTGAACCTTCAACGGATTGGACAGACGGTGACGACAACCGACGAGGGGCCTGGCAGCGGCTGGAGGCAGCGGAACTCCTAGGTAGTAATTGGACGGTGGTCGATGACAACAACTCCGGGAATAGAAGCGGAGTTCGTGGTTACTCCGGTGATGATCGTTTAGCGTTTTTTGACAGTAATCAACTTAGGGAAATGAAAGATCTCGACTTCCTGAATATAAAATGCTTGTTTGATTTTTCTTTTCTTTTTTTTTTTGTCCCCCTATTTTCGTTTTTTCTCCTTCTATTTATAGAGCTAAATTTGGGGCTTTTTATTTTAATCAGAAAAAAACGAATTACGACTATTAATTAGTTGTCATTAACGTAAAAAAAGGTCAATTATTACAAATAGCTGTCATTACCGTTATGATTTTAAATGTTAAACAACTGTTATTAACAAAAATCTCAGATTTTGCATTTTTTCTAGAAATCAAAAACGAGTTTTTTTTTTAATTTTCAAATTCAAATTTTAAATCCTTCTTCTTGATGAAAACAACTAAATTCTATACCAACATAAACTACTCCGCGCCTATTTTTAAGAAACGTGTTTGGTTTGTAAAAGGCGGGCCGAAAACCGAGCCAAAAATGGTCTCAAACATGGCCCATCGAGCGGCCAAAGCTAGAAACGATGAACAGTAAAATATATATATATTTACAAAAAAACGAAAATATAATACTATCATATATATATTCATTTCTATTAAATTGATTTAATTTTCATTCCTAGCTTTAACATTTATAGTTTGCAAAATTCAATTATTTTAATTATGTATATACTAAGCTAAGTATTTATTTTGACAAAAAGAATGTCAAAATGAGGTGTCTACAGCTGCCCCTCTTTGTGATGAGGTTTGTCAAAACCTTATCACAAAGATAAAGTAGACCTCATTTTGACTTTACCTTATCTGGAATTCCCACTTCTTGAGCGGGGTGAGAGCTTTTCATGTTCTGATATGCTCATTGAATCACTTCTTGGGCAAGGATGCTTCATGTACTGAACCATCCCTTGATTCAGGTCTCATGTACTGAGTCCTTACTTGAAAAGAGGTCGTTTTCTGAGCGGAGATAGAATTGTTTCTTGAGCAGAGATGAAGTTGTTTCTCGAATAGAAATGATTCATGTTCTTGAAGGGAAGGATGGCGCTTCTCTGAGCTAGCGATCCTTAAGCTTGAAAGCAAAGAAGGAAGGCGTTCCATCGAGCTTGCGATCCTTAAGCTTGAAAAGACTCTTGAAACGTTTCACATGTTCTGCGGATATGCTTCATGTTCTGAAATGCCTTTTGAATTGGATCTTTCTTGTGCTAACATTTGTCTCATATTTAATATAAGCGCGCTCTTTGAGCTGGCACCTAATTTGGATAAGCGCTCCTTGAGCTAGCATTTGATTTGGTTCAAGCGCGCTCCTTGAGCTGGCATTTGATTTGGATAGACGCTCCTTGAGCTAGCCTATGATTTAGATTTGATACAAGCGTGCTTCTTGAGCTGGCACTTGATTTGGATAAGCGCTCCTTGAGCTAGCATTTGATTTGGTTTAGGCACGCTCCGCTGATGGCACCTGATTTGGATAGCGCTCCTTGAGCTAGCATGATTTAGATTTGATCAAGCGCGCTTCTTGAGCTGGCACTTGATTGGATAGCGCTCCTTGAGCTAGCATTTGATTTGGTTTAGGCACGCTCCTTGAGCTGGCACCTGATTTGGATAAGCGCTCCTTGAGCTAGCATTTGTCTTAGATTTGATTCAAGCACGCTCCTTGAGCTGGCACTTGATGTGGATAGGCGCTCCTTGAGCTGGCCTCTGATTTGGTTCAAACACGCTCCTTGAGCTGGCATTTGATTTGGTTATGCATTCCTTGAATTGGGTCTCATGTTCTGATCCCCAAATCTCATGTCCTAAGATCTTGATTTCCTCATGCTTCGCATGGCTTCTAGAGCTAATTTCCTGAAAAACTTAATTCTAGCAATATATTCATTTTATTATCTCTTTTCTTCTTCTTCTTTTTTTTTTTCAAAACTTACCAGATGCTTATGGAAGCTTCTAAACTTGTCAGACCACTTGGTGAAGTCCGCTCATCACTAGGTTTATTTCGTCAGGCTAGAGCTCTTCACAGTGGCTATCCTTTGAATTGAGTATCTCTGTTTGTCTTTTGATGGTAACTGGATTCTTTTTTATGGTCTTGACATCGGAACAATACAGGAAATGGTTCTTTGTATCTCCCTTACTTTGCAGCTTGAACTTATCGATTTTTTATGTTATTGGTCTGAAATGGGCATTCCTTTAAGAAAAGATCAAATCTCAAAGTATTAAAATGTTTTTATAACTTTATCAATTGCTCAAACCTCTCTCTCACGGTACGCTCATGTTTTAAAAAAATTTGAGAGATATAAGGATGAAAGAAAGCTTATCAATTGAAGTGAATGGTCAATGACTGATCTGATGATTGGGGACCGCTAGAGATATCTTTTTGTCGATAGATAACAAAAATTAGACCACACATAGACAAAGTAGTCAACACATTTCTGAACTTGATAGAATTTTCATTAATTTCTCAAGAGTAGTACAACTTGACCGCATCAGAATTTACAGGGTCTTTCAAATTGGACCATCCACTCTAGTCAATATCAATGCACCACCTGGCAGCACCTTCTTTACTACATATGGTCCTTCGTAATTAGGAGTAAACTTTCCTCTAGGATCTTGAACATTCGGAGTACTTTTCTCAAGACTAAGTCTCCTTCCTTGAAATTTCTCGGGCGAACTTTCTTATTGAATGCTCGAGCGATTCTTTGCTGGTAAAGCTGACCATGATATAGGGTGGTCATCCTCCTTTCATCAATGAGATTTAACTGGTAAATCCTATTTCTCACCCATTCAGCTTCATTCAATTCGGTTTCTGCTAATATTTTGAGTGATGGAATTTCAACTTCAACTGGCAAAACAGCTTCTGTACCATAGACTAATGAATAAGGGGTTGCCCCTGTTGATACTCTGATGGATGTTCGGTAAGCCATGATTGCAAAGGGTAGCATCTTATGCCAATCTTTGTAAGTGATAGCCATTTTCTCTATTATTTTCCTGATGTTCTTGTTGGCCGCTTCAACTGCCCCATTCATCTGAGGTCGATATGGGGTAGAGTTCCGATGTTTGATCCCAAAATTTTGGCACAATTCAGACATTAATTTGTTATTCAAATTGGTACCGTTGTCTGTAATGATTGTATCGGGGACTCCATATCTGGCTATGATATCTCTCTTGATGAACTTGACAACTACTCCTTTGGTAACTTTAGCGTATGAGAATGCTTCAACCCATTTAGTAAAATAGTCGATCGCTACTAATATAAATCGGTGACCATTTGAGGCTTTTGGCGAAATTGGTCCTATCATGTCCATACCCCACATTGAGAAGGGCCAAGGTGAAGATAATGACTGCAATTCTTTAGGAGGAGCATTCATCTTGTTGGAGTATATCTGGCACAAGTGGCAATGTCTCACGTGTTTAATACAGTCTGATTCCATAATTATCTAGAAATATCCATCCTCATAATCTTTTTAGCTAGCATATATCCATTCATGTGAGGTCCACATATCCCTTCATGGACTTCCTTCATCAACATATCTGCTTCCGCCTCATCTACGCATCTCAAGAGAGTAGTATCAAATGATTTTTTGTATAATGTATTACCACTGAGCATGAAATGAACTGCTAAGCGTCTTAGTGTTCTTCGCTCCTTAGTTGAAGCATTTTCAGGGTATTTGCCATCTTGGAGGAATTCTTTGATATTAGCATACCAGGGCTCTTTCTTTGGGATTTCCTCGGTATTCAAGCAAAATGCAGGTTCCTCTTCAATGCGAACCTTTAAGGGCTGTATCTCAACTCCATTAGTAATCTGAATCATAGATGCTAATGTGGCTAATGCATCCGCGAACTGGTTTTGGTTTCTTGGCATATAAGTAAATGATATTTCTTTGAATTTCTGTGCCAATTCTAGTAAATATTGATGATAAGGCACCAGTTTTGCATCCTTCGTCTTATATTCTCCTCGTGTTTGAAAAATGATGAGAGAGGAGTCTCCATATACTTCAAGATCATCTATTTCCATGTCAAGTGCCATCTTGAGGCCCATGATGCAAGCCTCGTATTCTGCCACATTATTAGTATAAGGGAAAGTCAATCTTACTGAAGCGGGGTATTGTTTACCATCTGGTGATATTAAGACTGCCCCAATTCCACATCCGCATACGTTAGCTGCTCCAATCTGAATCTGCTAGCAATATGCCTTCATCCGGGAATTGAGCTTCTCCATCAATCATACTATCTTTTACCGGGTTTTCGGCTAGTTGATCTACAAGTGCTTGACCTTTAACTGAGTTTTGATTCACATAAGTGATATCAAATTCTGATAACAACATCTGCCATTTGGAAATTCTCCCAATCAACCCTGGTTTGTGAGCCAAATACTTCAACGGATCATGTTTCGTATAAAGCTCGATAGAATAATACAATGTATATTGTCTCAGTTGTGCATGATCCACACCGCGCACAACAGGTTCTTTTCACTTCAGTATACTTCTGTTCTCCTTCAGTGAATTTCTTACTCAAATAGTAAATAGCCCGTTCTTTCCCATCTTCATCTTTCTGTCCAAGCATACCTCCCATTGATTCAGGAAGTACCGTCAAATATAGGAAAAGAGGGCGACCAGGTGTTGGTGCTACTAACATTGGTGGATTCATCAGATATTGCTTGATTTCATCAAATGCTTCTCGACAATCTTTATCCCAATCAATAGCTGCATTTTTCCTCAATAATTTGAATAGAGGGCGACATTTGTCGGTTAATTGAGATATAAACCGAGCAATGTAATTCAAGCGTCCTAATATGCCCCTGACCTCTTTGATCGTCTTCGGGGAGGCAATTCAAGTATGGCTTTAACTTTATCCGGGTCAACTTCTATTCCTTGTTGACTGACTACGAATCCCAACAACTTCCCTGAGGTCACCCCAAATGTACACTTTTCGGGATTCAACTTAAGATGGAATTTTCGTAATCTATCAAATAATCTCCTCAATATTTCCACACGATCCTCATCTTCTTTAGACTTAGCAATCATATCATCCACATATACTTCAACTTCTTGATGCATCATGTCATGAAACAAGGTAACCTTCGCCCTTTGATATGTTGCTCCGGTGTTTCTAAGGCCGAAAGGCATGACTTTGTAGCAAAATGTTCCCCAAGTAGTAATGAAGGTTGTCTTAGTTTTGTCCTCTTCTGCCATTTTAATTTGATTATATCCCGAAAAGCCATCCATGAATGAAAATAGATGGTTTCTAGCCGTATTATCCACCAAGACATCTATGTGAGGTAAGGGGAAGTTATCTTTGGGCGTGGCTTGGTTTAAATCACGAAAGTCTACACAAACTCTAACCTTTCCATTCTTTTTAAGTACCGGAACCACATTAGCCACCCACTCAGGATAATCGGATACCTCTATAAAACCGACTTCCAACAATTTCTTTACTTCTTCTTTAATCTTGAGTAAGATATCTGGTCTAAATCGTCTTAATTTTTGCTTCTTTGGTTTGATATCTGCTTTAGTTGGTAATTTATGAACCACTATAAGGTATCCAAACCAGGCATATCTTCATAGGACCATGCAAACACGTCTAAGTAATCAGTCAATAATCTTATCAATCTTTCTCGTTGCTCAGCGGATAAGGTAGTGCCTATTTTCAAAATTTTAGGCTCATCTTCAGTTCCAATATTCACTACTTCTGTAGGTTCACTGATCTCAATTCTGCCTTGCTTATATTTTTGCCAACTTTTCTCTATCCCAGTGTGATCACTAATGTCATGTTCAATGACTAACTCATTAAAGTCAGAAATGATATCAGCATTTTCGTTATCTATCGATGCAAGATATCTCTTACTTTCACCATTATCATCAGATTCAAAGGTAACCCTAGAGTTATTAAGGGGGATAGTGAACCAATTATTCAACTCCCAAACTGGACGGGAGCTGCAAGAAGGCTCCAGAACCGATGCAGTATCTGGTTTCTGGACATGAGCCGGTTGTGGGAATGTGACTTTGATATCTGGAGACTCGATAGGGGTATTATACCATTCTTCTCCTTTCTTCTTTCGGGCTTTCTTTTTCATCTCTTCTATCTCAACCGGAGTAGGGACATATCCCAGTCCAAATGTCCCTAAATGTCCTCTTCTTGAATCATATTAGCTTCTTCAAAGATTTGTAAACCAAAGTCTTCGGATCCTTCTTCGCCAATATAGGGTATAGCAGTATCTTTGAAGATAGCATGGTCTTGTTCTCCTAATACCGTAACGATTTGTCCATTTGTTATAAACTTGACCATCTGATGCAGACTAGACGGTATTGCCCCAGCTGAGTGAATCCAAGGCCTTCCAAGCAACAAATTGAATGATCTTGGTATGTCTAGAACTTGGAACGAAATAGTAAAGTCTTGTGGGCCAATAGTGACTTCCAAGTCTATTTCTCTTGATATGCCTCTCTTGGACCCATCAAAAGCTCTAACAATAGTAGAACTGGACCGGAGGTTAGATGCATTGATACCAAGTAAGTTCAAAGTAGCCAATGGACAAACATTCAAAGACGACCCATTATCGATGAGGACTCGGGCTACAATCATTCCATTACATTTGGCCATTATGAATAGGGGCTTCGTGTGTTGAGTGCCTTCTGCTCCCAACTCATCAGGTGAGAAAGAGATTTGATCCAAGCAAATACCGAATTTACTACATGTTCCATTGTTTCAGTAGCAACACCTTCGGGAACCTTGATTTGTTGGAGTATCTTAAAGAGAACCTCCCGGTGTTTTTCAGAAGTCATTAACAAACCCATTAAGGATATTTGAGCCGGGACTTTAGCGAGTTGATCAACAATCTTATAATCACTTATCTTCATAATCTTGGTCAAGGCTGTTTTCTCATCAGATTCCTCCTCCTTTTTCTTATCTTTTCTTAGTGGGAAGAATTCCTCTGCTAATGTTTTCTCTTTTTCAGGCTCTGAAGCTTTCCCAAGTTTTCCGACCATGGGCCTAGGAACTTGATTAACAGCTTGATAGTTGAACGGGGCGGCTTTATAGTCTTTCGGTGCAATGGGCAAATGGAATTGATACCTCATTGATTTCACCTCATATGGGGCTTCTTTCTGCTCTCCTTGATATTGGATAACTATCTTCTTTGGATTGGACTGGATCATTCCGCTAAAAGGCTCGGGTTCTTCAATCGTGATCATGTTGATCATAGGCCCATGGTTTGGGAGAGGATTGGTGTTGACATTAGGGGTCGGGGTTTCAATGAAATCCAGTTGGACCAGTTTAGCATCAATGAGGTCTTGAATCTTGTTCCGAAGCCTCCAACAATAGTCAGTGGAATGACCTATTTGCCCTAAATGATAATCACATTTTTGCTCGGGGTTATAGTATCTGGGTTTGTAGTCTTCTCTAGATGTTTCAAAGGTGATCAGATTGTCAACTCTAAGCCGGCTAGAACTTGGCTAAGGGGTACAGGAATTTTGGTGAACTGTCTTCTGGGTCTATTGAATGGTTGGTTTTGGGATTGTGGTTGTTGTGACCGGGTGAAGGGTTGATTAGTGTTTGGGGTTTGTTGGTAGGTGTAGGATTGAGTAGGTTTAGTGTATGGGGTTGAGCTGACTACGCTGACAGTGGTATCCTTCCCTTTATTATTGTTGGAGTACTTGAAATTCGTAGCCTTTTTCTCTACGTGGATCCTCCCGGTAATAATGGCACTTTCAATTCTGCACCCGACCAATACTATCTCAGAGAAATTAGCAGTAGTGTGTCCAATGAGATGAGTAAAGAATGGTTCTTCTAAAGTATTGATGAAAGTGAATGTCAAATCCTTCTCCGGGATAGGGGTAGATACCATAGATGCCATTAATCTCCATCTTTGAGCGTATTCCTTAAAGGACTCATCTTTCTTCTTCCTCATATTACTTAAATCCCACATAGAAGGGGCCACTTCAATATTGAACTTATATTGATTGTAGAAAGCCCTAGCCAATTTGTCCCAAGTATTAATCTCATCAAGATCCAAATGAGCATACCATGCTAAAGCTGGACCGGTAAGGCTATCCTGAAAAGTTTGGATCATGAATTGCTCATATTGAGTGTACCGGCTCATTTTCCTCACATAGAGCCTGGTGGTTCATTTTCTCTCTAATTTAGAGCGACCGAGTTTTAAATTTATAAACCTATATTTCATTTTCCTAAACACGGTCAAATCCAGGCAAGTGCACCTATCGTTATGTAGTTTAGGATAAAGTATAGGGTCGTCTCCCACAAAGAACATTCTCAAGCACTAGTACTACTCTAATTTTCCTATGATCTAGCAAAATAATTAAAGAGTCGATTAAATAAATGATTACTATTCTAAATTTAAAATTACACTAGATTATACTAAGAACACAATACAAATACAAATAGAACACAAGTACAATAAGATTTTCTAATTTCCTTAACATGAATTTATACATATATTCTCTAATGATTACTACCTACAAGAATCCATTGAGTATATGAATGTTCTTCTCAGAAGCATTCATTTCTAACAATTAGTGTGTCCATTGGAATCTCTTCCTAATTAACAGCCACTAGAAAGTTGCATTAAGATTTATTATTTCTGAATTCTTCAAACAAATGCAGAAAGTCTCACCGGGATATCTCTATCACTATAAGCGACTCGCCTAGTAAATAAGATCTATTCTAAAGAACCATCTCTCAATGTATTCTAAAGAAATTTGGTCAAGAAGGTGTTGCGCCTTCACTACTTCTTGAGATAATTAATTCTATTTACTAGATCTAGTTAATTATTAGATGCAATAAACTTTAACGATCAAATTCAAGTTAAATCCATGAATAAATCCCATTCTCTACCCATACAGAATGACAGAAAAATAGATAAAGAATGATATTAACATATTTAGAAAAGATGAGAAGAATGAGTAGAGAAAAATACAAAACTCCTTCATTGGATTTGGATGTAGATCTGGAGTCTTGTATACAACAAACGAATGACAAACATAATTACTAACAAACTCACCCTCTCCCTCCTAATAAGGAGGGAGAGGTTTTATTACAATCTCAACACTCTCTCTTTTTTTTTTGAGTTTTTGTACAAGTCTTTTTGAATAAAAATTCTGCATAATAATTATCCTCATGTATTCTAATCTATACCTATATATAATTCTCTTGATCTGCTCCTCTTGAATGGATATGGTGTTGTTTTCATTCATCACATTGTTTGGTGAAGAGGTACAACACTTGGATGAATGTATGTGTCTTGATCCCGAACCATTGCATCCATTGGTGAAAAGACACAACACTTAGATGAATGAGTGCATCTTTTCTACATGAACCATTGCATCAATTGGTGAAGAGACACAACACTTGGATAAATGAGTGCATCTTTTCTGCATGAACCATTGCATCCATTGGTGAAGAGACACAACACTTGGATGAATGACTACATTGTCTTGCACGGGAAATCTTCCTCCAATTAATCAGTTTTTATGAAATTCTTCCAAAATCCCTTTAATTGTTTCCAATATGCTCTAATTTTACCTGAAATGAATATTTATCATACTTAAGTACCAATTCTACTATAAATTATCTCAATAAAGCTATAAATTGGACTCAATTAACCTTTAAGATCAAGGATAAATTACGACTATCAGAGCCTAGTATGCAACTTTGGGCAACCAGTACCATCATATTTTTCAAAGTTGGGAATCTTGAATTTCTCAGGGAAAGCTCCCGCTTCGATTGTAGGAAAGCTTGTGATTCCAGTTTGATCAAATCCTTCCATTTTCTCAAAAACTTTGAGTTTCTCATTGAATTGAGAAAGAAGCCTTTTCTCCATTTCTTTGTTTTGAGCCTCAATTTCCTTCTTAAACTCAGAAGAATCTGTTTCAACAATGGCTAATGGTTCATGATTAATTACTTGTTCCTCAATAGCTTGACCATCAGTTCCTTTCTTTACCCCGGAATGTCCTGCGGTAGTATCTTGAGGGGCCTTAAGGTTTTGCGTGAGAAGGTTCATTTGCTCGGCCATTCGAAATACCATTTGTTCCAAAGTAGTGAGCCTTTGCTCGGACATCGCATTGGAATTACCAGAGTTATTGTCGTTGTTGCTAGCCATTCTGGATTTAGACCTAGTGATGATCGGACTTCGAACCGGGTCTGACCGTTTAGGAGCTATCTTTTAGAAACTGGATGTTCAAAAACAAAATTCCCATAGTTTATTGAAGAAAATGTATATATATTATATATTTATTATATGATTCTCAACAAAATGAGCAAACGGTTAGCGGTTAATATATACACAAAAACAAATAAACGGGTAGCAAAGAATATACAAGAACATATAGAGACAAGAATATATATATGGAAAAGAAAAACGCATGCGCATGTAAATTGAGATGATGATGAAACTTTGTAGCAAAAAACCATTTTATTTCATTAAAGCTGAATTTACTCAAGGAGTCAAATACATGACCTAAACATGACAAAACCGAAAAGCTAAACAAAGAAAGATCATCCTAAACCAAACGCCTAATCTTGCTAGGACACTCTGAACGGTCCTTCAGCTCCTCAATAGTCCTTTTTGCCATCCTTGGTTGAGCTTCAAGTGCTTGAACCTTGCCTTGAGAATCTTGAACTTCCTTTTCCATCTTTCGATCCTTCTTCTTCATCTCGGGAGCTTGAAATTCCAACTCGTTCACTTTTGCCCTTTGGTTGAGGATGTATTCTTTAGTGGCTCGGTATTTCTTCGTCTCAGTATTAATGGGGTCTATCATGTAGATCGTCTTGATTTCTCTTGTCTCCCATTTGGCTTGTATCGATCCTAGCCTTCTCTCTCTTTGTGCCAAAGGAACACTCGGGTCATCATACTCCATAGTAAACTCCTTTAATGATGGCTTGCTAGTTATATCTTGAAGTGCTCCATATTGTCTTATCACACAAGCCGGATAATATCCCGTGGACCCGGTCAAACCAATCAAAGGAATTGCCGCATATTCCCTACATTCGGTTATTGCCGTAGGAGAATGGAACCATTTAGCAACCCAAAGGAAATTGTGAGCTTCTAGATCTTGGAGTAAGTGCACCCATTCATCGGTCCTTGGAAGATCTTGAATGCGAACTCTTTCACTAAAGCTTAAAATAAGATCATAACTATCTCTAATGTGGCAAGCTGGACTCAAATTGCTCCCATAATCTCTAGTGTGGCTTGCAAACCATATTATCAAGAGTGCCATACTAGACTTGAACTTCCCATGGCCTCTTTTCTTCAAATGGTTGAGAGATCTATTTTGTTCAGCGAGCAAGGCCGGGATATAAGACTTTCCTGCTAAAAACTGGTCCACTAATTCTAATACCGATAGTGGATGAAAAGATCCCCATTCGGGAAGAGGATAGTACTGAATACGGCAGCTATAAAGGCGTTGATGTGATTTTGCTCCCATCCTACTACGCCTCCACAGAAGATAGGCCTATTGTCCTTGTAACTATTTGGAGATCCAAACCACTTGAATAAATCAGAAAGCCGAATGGAGACCAAATTGCAATTCTTGAGGGCTTTAGACACATCGATCTTCTTAATTCCTAAAAAGGAGTTGAACAAGTTGATCGGTCCTTTACTAAGTTGAGGAGTATATATTCCCGCATGAGTTGGTAGAGCTTGAAGAAGCCTCGTGTATTCCTCAATAGTGGGACTCAAAGTGTGCTCACCAAGGCAAAAGGCGGCTTCATCAACATTCCATGAGTAAACCAAGGCCCTAATAAGATGAATGGATACCTGGACCTTTGGTAGAGAAAGAATAGGTCCCAAACGATCTTCAATAAATCTTCTTTGTTCTGGCTTGAAAGTTTGTGACCACTTGCTCAAAATGGGCATCGGACTAGTAGGCTCATGAACATGGATCTCGGGAATAAGACGGGCCCACATACTATCTGCCATTTCTTTATTCTACCTATTACAAAGAGATGTGTTACAACACGGTATATATATTTACATGGTACACTAAACTGAATACAAAGACAAAACGAGGTTACAAGGATTTTACAAGACACATTTACATAACGGATTACAAGGAACAGTTAACTCCTATAAATTCAGCTTTTGTTTTGTAAAGCAATTTTGAAAAACATTTTGATTAGCCACAAAGCTTGATCATCATCTCCTTCGTGTAGTGGATGCAAGAAGGGTGGGTTCTAAAGGTCCCCAATTAATGGGCCATGGGCCACATTAACCGGAGTGGGAGGCTAATTCGTGTCTCGAATGGTGGGTAACCACAACACCCGAGACCTACTGGTGCCTCCCATCCTAAGTTTACCTAAGGTGGCCCGGGTTTGACCACATCTAGCACACATTTTTTTTCAAAACTAAATATCCCCTCTACTAACTCTATATAGATAATATCTGCACATAAGCACACGGTTAGCACAAATATCTACAAATATAAAAGATATTAAAAGAAAGCAATTTATATATGAAAAGCATAAAGTGGCTAGCCCTCTAAAAAGCTTCCCAATGGAGTCGCCAAGCTGTCGAGCCTTGTTTTTTGATTTCTTTAATCCGATTCGTACTAAACCCTAACCCATTCAATACGAATCCTCGACTAAGAATTAAAGGAAATTTTGAATTTTTTAAAATATTTTGGAGTCGCCACTCGACTAAAGTCGAGAAAAAAATAAACCAAAACCAATGGGTAGGTTGATTTTGGTTTTGCTACTGATCTGCGAAAAAAATCGTTTTTTTAAAAACGAGAACCAGAAATTAACTTGAGTTTGAGGGCTAACCTATTAAAACCTAGACGGTTACCACTTTAACTTTCCAAATTTAAATTGCTTTCTTTTAAACTCTAATTTCAAAATCTAAACTATTTACTAGGATCTAACATATGTCTAATATGCACAAAAATACTAATCAAATTCCATCAATAATCATATATAATCTAAAAACTCCAAATATTCAAATTAATCAAATCTTATCAAATTCTATCAATATTCACATATTCTAAACTAAACAAATCAAATAAATTCACAAAAATAATTTTTTACATATTTTAAGTCACCCATTTAGGTGCCTACGTACCCGCTAATCGGAATCAGACCACACGTAGTTTTTTTAGAAAAATTTAATTTGTTGGTTAATTTTAGAATTTTTCGAAATCTTTTCGCTTTAAGTTCATTAGGTTTGTTAATTTTATAAAATATATATATATAATATATTTTGTTTTAACATGAACCCTAAATCTATTAAGTTAGGTTTTAGTAATTTTATGGAAAATCGGAATTTTTTCTAGGTGACAAAAATTTTGAACAAGAAATCATAACCACATATCATGCATATCAATTGATCATACATATCATCAAGAATAAAAATATTATAAGGAATATCAATATTTAACAAGCTAATTTCAACAAAGCAATATCATGGCATAATCAAGATTTATATATCATTGAAATTATATTATGAAGGGCAAGATTTCAATGTGGTTTCATATATGGTGAAATCATAAAATTCAATATTATTACAATCAAGGTCATCACTACATTATGGCATAAAAGGAATATTAATGACTAATCATCATACATGATCACACAATTCAAATATTGTAAACCTAAAACTCTAAAAAATTTCATATATTCCTTATGATTATGGCATGATTATAGTTATATCATCCATAACAAGATCTTAATGTAATTCTATGAACACATACCTAACATAATATATATATATATATATATAAAAATCAATTTTATCACAAGAAAAACAAAATCATTACTATATTAATGCAAAAAGGACTATCAAGTTATGTTTTAACAATTTTATAAAAATTGATTTTTCTAAATGATAAAAAGATTTTGAATAATGGATTAAAATTATATATCATGGCAATTGTCAAGCACATTAATTAAATCAATATATCATCATATATAAAATTAATAAAAGATATCAATGTTAACAAGATGAACTCATATTCAATAACGTAGGTAAACTTCATACATGATATCAACATTATATCAAAGTTTCTAATTACATTGCATATTGATGACGAAATCGGGTTCTTTTAATCATTTCAAAATCATGGTATAAACAAACTTTAGCCAAATCAAGATTTTCATCAAGTTATCAATACAATTTTTATGTCAAATATTTGCAAGATCTCATTATTTAAAGTTTGACAAAATCATAATATTACAAAATGATATCACAACAAAAAAATGCAAGGATTATACACTATCATAGCAAGATCGATCATGGCAAAAAATAAACCCTAAATTTCAATTTAATATTTTTTAGAACAAGACAATTTCATTTATTGACAAAAAATTAATTATATTGACTATACTATCATGATTCAAACTAATACTAATTTAACATATTAATTAATTTTTTTTTTAAAACACAATATATTCATAACAAATTTTGAAAATATAATCATATACTAATTATTTTCATTTTTCTTATTTTTTATTTTCCTATTATTATTATTATTATTATTATTATTATTATTATTATTATTATTATTATTATTATAATAATAAAAGAAGAAGATGAATTAGGAACTTACCTGCGCAGAATGAAGTCTGGTCGTGCGCGTGAAGCAGCCGCGACGGGTTGAACCTTCAATGGATTGGACAGACGGTGACGGCAACCGACGAGGGGCCTGGCAGCGGCTGGAGGCAGCGGAACTCCTAGGTAGTAATTGGACGGTGGTCGATGACAACAACTCCGGGAATAGAAGCGGAGTTCGTGGTTACTCCGATGATGATCGTTTAGCTTTTTTTTAGTAATCAACTTAGGGAAATGAAAGATCTCGACTTCCTGAATATAAAATGCTTGTTTGATTTTTCTTTTCTTTTTTTTTTGTCCCCCTATTTTCGTTTTTTCTCCTTCTATTTATAGAGCTAAATTTGGGGCTTTTTATTTTAATCCGAAAAAAACAAATTACAACTATTAATTAGTTGTCATTAACGTAAAAAAACGGTCAATTATTACAAATAGCTGTCATTACCGTATGATTTTAAACGTTAAACACTGTTATTAACAAAAATCTCAGATTTTGCATTTTTTCCGGAAACCAAAAACGAGTTTTTTTTTTTTAATTTTCAAATTCAAATTTTAAATCCTTCTTCTTGATGAAAACAACTAAATTCTATACCAACATACTACTCCGCGCCTATTTTTAAGAAACGTGTTGGGTTTGTAAAAGATGGGCCGAAAACCGAGCCAAAAATGGTCTCAAACATGGCCCATCGGGCGGCCAAAGCTAGAAGACGATGAACAGTAAAATATTATTATTTTTTTTTACAAAAAACGAAAATATAATACTATCATATATATTCATTTCTATTAAATTGATTTAATTTTCATTCCTAGCTTTAACATTTATAGTTTGCAAAATTCAATTATTTTAATTATGTATATACTAAGCTAAGTATTTATTTTGACAAAAAGAATGTCAAAATGAGGTGTCTACAAGAGTTAATTATTATTTTCATGTCTTTTTGTCTTCTTCATGATACGGATTTAATTATTATTTTGTGTCTTTTTGTCCTCATTTGTTATTATTATATATAGTTCTTTTGTTTAGTTTTACAATATAGAAGTTTATGTTATTACCCTTGTGAAAGTCTACTCCTTTGAGAGAGTTTTTGTAAGTTCTTGATATAAGAACTTGGATTGCATGTTCCTTGCAATTGTTTATGAATATTGAGAGTTTCTAGCTTCTTTATTCATTTCTATTGATTGAATCTTTGTATTCTTTTAACTAGTGATTGGATTTGTAATTTGTGGAACCTATCGAATTACGATTCTTGTTACGATCCAGTTTGATTTTGTGATTCGTGAGTCATAGCAAATTACGATTTCATCCATATCCTTCATATTTTCATTGAAACCCTAAAAAGAGATCAAGAACCCTAATTTTTTAAGGAAAGAATTCCTGCCTCCTTGGATTCATATCACTTCTACTTATCACCATCAAGATGTCTCTTCGTTCTAGAGTATTCTCTTTTGGAGCTCCTCTGATTTTTTCAAATAAGGTAGGTCTTAGCCTTAGGTTAGCCAAAAGATCTTCTATGATTGGCTTTTGATGTGTCAAAAGGAATGTCATGTCTACTCGCTTCTTTCTACTCAAAGCATCTACTACTACATTAGTCTTTTTAGGGTGATATAAAATCTCTACATCATAATCCTTGATAAACTTTAGCCACTGTCTTTATCTCATATTCAACTCCTTTTGTGTGAAGATATATTTCAAACTCGCGTGATCGGTATAGATCTTACTCTTTTCTCCAAATAGGTAATGTCTCAACAACTTCAAGGCTAGCATCATAGCTACAAGTTCAAGATTATGTACTAGGTAGTTCTTCTCTTATGGCTTTAATTGTCTTGATGTGTATGCAACTACTCGTCCCTCTTACATCAACACACACCCCAAACCTTATAGAGATGCATCATTATATACCACATATTCTTTTCCACTTTTAGGTAAGGCCAAAACTGGTGTTGTTACTAACTTCCTCTTCAACTCTCGAAAGTTCTTATCACACTTGCATCCCAGCTATACTTCTCATTCTTTGAAGTTAATCTAGTTAAGGGTACAACTAACCTAGAAAACCTTTCCACAAACCTTTGATAGTAGCTGGCCAAACCAAGGAAACTCCTAACTTCAGATATATTCTGTGGTCTTGGTCACTCAGTGATCGCCTTGATCCTTTCAGGGTCTACTAATATACCGTATTTGTTCATCACATGTCCTAAGAATGGAACCTCTTTCAACTAGAGCTTACACTTTCTAAACTTCACATGTAATTGTTGCTCCCTCAATCTCTATAATACCATCCTCATATGCTTATCATGCTCCTCACTTTTAGGATATACCAGAATGTCATCAATGAAGAATATCACAAACTTATCTAAATAATCCTAAAACACTCGATTCATGAGATCCATGAAGGCAGCTAAGGCATTTGTGAGCTTAAAAGGCATTACCAAAAACTCATAATGCTCATACCTACACAAACAACCGACATTATTAGGTTCAACCCATAAGACGAAACTAAATCCATTGAACTCACTTACTTGATGTGGAAGGCGGTTTTCGGTACATTTTCTGGTTTAATTTGGAGTTGGTGGTATCCTGACCTCATTTCTATTTTCGAGAAGACTGTAACTCCCTGTAATTGGTCAAATAAGTCGTGAATTCTGCGAAGTAGATACTTGTTCTTTATTGGCACTTGATTTAGATCTCGATAATCTATTTATAGTCTCATAGTACCGTTCTTCTTCTTCACAAAGAGTACCAGGGCTCCCTATGGTGATATGCTAGGACTTATGAACCCTTCATCTAATAACTCTTGAAGTTGGTCCTTTAATTCTTTTAATTCATTTGGAGCCATCCGGTAAGGAGCTTTTTATGTCAGTATAGTTCCTAGGATAACATCAATTCCAAACTCCACTTTCCATTTAGGTGGTAACCTCGATAGTTCTTTTGGAAACACATCCTTGAACTCTCACTCCACTGATACATTCTCTAAGGTCATATCTCTTTTCTCCTCTACACTCAAGGCCACAACCTTACTTGTCTCCCATAACTCTCTTGATAGTAAGCCCCTAAGCTTATGTAAATCTATCACATATGATATCTCCTTTTCTCCATTCACAAATTTCAGTACCCCATGTACATAATCAATCATTATATTATACTTTACTAGTCAATTCATTCCAAAAATTACATCAAAATCATTCATATCAAGAATCAGCATGTCAAGGCATATTTACATCAGCTATGTATACACTTACATTATTACATGCTTTATCTAAAACAACACCAATCCCTAAAGGTGAAGTAACACACAAGTGAGTAAGTACATCATCAATAGAAAAGAGCATGTGTCGAGCCTGGATTTTTTCCACTATCTTATCTGGTTCATTTCTCCTAACCCGATTCACATTAAACCCGAACCCATTTAACATGAATCCTCGACTAGGGGTTAAAAGAAATTTTTAAAAAATTTTAGAGTCGCCACCCGATATAAATCGGGAAAAAATAAAAGTTAGGATCAATGGGTCGGTTGATCCTAACTTAGCTACTAGTCTGCGAAAATTTGATTTAAAAAAATCAACTTTTAAAAACCAGATATCATGGATTCGGGGGCTAACCTATTAAAACCAAATCGGTTACCACTTTTGGAATTTTAAATTTCTAATCTATCCTTTTCATGCTCAAAAAAAAAAAAAATCAAATAATATATTACATAACAAATATTTACAAGTCAAATCATTTATTTTTATTTTTTGTTCTTTTCTTCATTTTTATTTTTTATTATTTTTTTTTAGAACATAAACATCAACAAAATATCTTATATTTACAAATATTTATTTAAAAGAACAAAACATTTTTTTTTTATTTTTTAATGTCGCCCCGCAGGTGCCTACGTACTCGCTAATCGAGATCAGACAAACGTAGTTCTTTTTAAAAAAAACTTAATTTGTTGATCAATTTTAATTTTTTGAACTATTTTCATTTTAAGTTCATTAAATTTTGAATTTTTTGTGAAAACCATTTTTGATGATCCTATGATCTAATCAATTGGTTTTTTATTTCATGAAAACATATTTTTCTAAGTCCAAAAATCATTTTTTATTATTTTAGAAATTTTGTTCTTTGGAAAATCCAATTTTATTATTTTTATTTATTTTTATAATTTTTTTGATTTTTTTTTTAAAAAAAATTCATCACATAAACCCACAATATATTCAGAATAATTTACAATACATTAAAAATATTTTCCATGCATTAAATAGGTATTTCTAAGGCAATTTGTGTATAAATACACATTAAAAATATTTAAAAATATTAAAAATATCAAAAAAAATAAATTTATATAAAAAATAAATATTTTGATTTTTCTGGATTTTTCTGTATTTTTCTGAATTTTTTTATGAATTTTTATAAATTTTTTGCTATTTTTTATTATTTTCTGAAATTAATTATATAATAAACTATTAATAAAATAATACGGATTAACCTGGACCGTCGGATGAAGCGGACGAGATCTGGAGCGTCGATCTCGCTGACCGATCTGGATCGTCTGATCTTGCTGACTCGATCTGGGCCGTCTGATCGCTTGATTGAATCTGGGTCGTCTGATCTGCTTGATTGAATCTGGGCCGTCTGATCTGCTTGATCGAATCTGAGCCGCTGATCTGCTTGATCGAATCTGAGCCGCTGATCTGCTTGATCGAATCTGGGCCATCTGATCTGCTGGATTGAATCTGGACCGTCTGATCAGGGTTGACCGTTGACCGATGACCGTTGACCGATGACCGACCGGGTTGGATTCGGATTTTCGGGTCGGATTCGGATCTTCGTCGGGCGAGGAAGACGATGACGCGATCTTTCGAGCGTTCGTCGGCCGTTCCTGGTGGTTGTTGACCTCCCTAAGCTTGTCGGCCCGACTTCTATGCTGGTGGTGCGTCCGTTGGTGGTGGTGGCGTTCACTCAGAACCACCAGAAGCGGCGTTCGCTGGTGGGTACGGCGGCGCAAATCCGAAAATAATAAAAAAAATTACAGAGGTTAATTCGATCAATTTGATCAAATTAAAGCACACTCGATCACTCTAACTTGTTCCTAAAGCTCCTTAAACACTCCAATTGAATCAAAATCAATTCGAAATTCTCAAATTTCGAATTTTCGCTTTAAGAACCCTAATTTTCGAAATTTTCGAATTTACTCCTTCTGATTGTGTTTTGTTGAAATTGACTTGTGCCTTTTGCTCCTAGGACCTCCTATTTATAGGTTGCAAGCTCAATTTTCAGTTTCGAACAGTTTCGAAAATGAATGGATTTTTGCCCCTTTGTTTTTCCACGAATTTAATTAGAAAATCCATTATTAAATTGCTTGAAACTGATGAATTGATGATTATTTTGATATTTCATGTCAGATTCATCCAATCAATTTTGTAACTCCCCATCATGTGCAATTGAATGCTTTATACATTGAATTTTGTAACTTTTTGGTTGTTTTTGCACTAATTTTGTAACCACTTTGCAATCCCATCATCAATTTTGACAATCAATGATGTTTTGTCAGTTAAAAACTGATGCAAAGTAAAGCAAAAGTCACATTTGAGGAAAATGAAAAGACAAAAATGATAAAAAGGCAAAATTTGCCTTTGCTAGGGTTTGAACCTGTGTCCTTGAGCTTGAGTGTGTGTTTGGGTCCATATGTTTAACCAACAGGCCATTTGGCCTGTGCCTTGATCACTTAGCCAATTTCATCAATACTTAAGGCTTTTGGAAAAATGAATTTAATTAAATTTTAAGCCTTAATTAATTGGGCAAAAATTGGGTGTCTACAGCTGCCCCTCTTTGTGGTAAAGTTTGAACAAAAACTTTTGCCACAAAGACAAAAAGACAACCAATTTTTGCTTAGCTTCTCCTTTAGATTTTGAGATTTGGTTAGGTCATTTGCCGGACCTATGGGCTTTGGTTTGGTCATTTGCCGGACCAATGGGCTTCGTTTTGGTCATTTGCCGGACCAATGGGCTTTGGTCATTTGCCGGACCAATGGGCTTTGGTTTTTGGTCATTTGCCGGACCAATGGGCTTTGGTCATTTGCCGGACCAATGGGCTTTGGTTTGGTCATTTGCCGGACCAATGGGCTTTGGTCATTTGCCGGACCAATGGGCTTTGGTTTGGTCATTTGCCGGACCAATGGGCTTTGGGTTTGGTCATTTGCCGGACCAATGGGCTTTGGTCATTTGCCGGACCAATGGGCTTTGGGTTTGGTCATTTGCCGGACCAATGGGCTTTGGTCATTTGCCGGACCAATGGGCTTTGGTTTGGTCATTTGCCGGACCAATGGGCTTTGGTCATTTGCCGGACCAATGGGCTTTGGTTTGGTCATTTTCCGGACCAATGGGCTTTGGTTGGTCATTTGCCGGACCAATGGGCTTTGGTTTGGTCATTTGCCGGACCAATGGGCTTTGGTCATTTGCCGGACCAATGGGCTTTGGTTTCCATCTGGAATGGATGGATTTCTAACTTCTGTCTTGATCATATTTTTCTAGTGAATGAATTTCTGAACTCTGTCTTGATCACCATCTTGAGCGACTGAATTTCTGAATTTTGCCTTGATCACCATCTTCAATTGATGGTTTCTGAATTTTGTCTTGATCACCATCTTTAGTAGATGAGTTTCTGAATCTTGTTACCATCTCGAAAGGATGGATTTTGGGTCACCATCTCTAAAGGATGGATTTTGTATTTGGTTCACCATCTCTAAAGGATGGATTTTGTATTTGGTCAGTACTAGACTATCTGTCGAGTCTAGACTGAGGGGTATTTGCGATTTTTCAATCCATTGGGGGACTTGGTTTTTTTTTTTTTTTTTTTTTGATCCACTAAGGGGCTTGGTTTTTCTGATCCACTTGGGGAACTGGTTTTTTTTCTGATCCACTTAGGGACTTGGTTTTTCTGATCCACTTAGGGACTTGGTTTTTCTTTCTGATCCACTTAGGGACTTGGTTTTTCTTTTCTGGAAAACTCGAATAGGCTTCAGACTTTTTCTTTTTTGGAGACTTGGATGGCTTCAAGCTTTTTTTTTTTTTTTTTTTTGAAAACTTGCTTTGAAAACTTGGATGGGCTTCAAGTTTTCTTTTCTTTTTTTTTTTTTTTTTGGAAGACTTGATTTGAAAACTTGGATGGGCTTCAAGTTTTTCTTTTTCTTTTTTTTTTTGGAAGACTTGGTTTGAAAACTTGGATGGCTTCAAGTTTTCTTTTTCTTTTTTTTTTGGAAGACTTGGTTTGAAAACTTGGATCTTCAAGTTTTTCTTTTTTCTTGGAAGACTTGGTTCTTCAAGCTTTTCTTGAAAACTTTGGAAATTTGGTCAAACGTACCCTATGAACTGGCGTTTGGTTTTAACATTAGTGCTCTTCTGACACTCGACTTGTTAAGGCGCTCCTTGAGCTGGCCTAAAACTTACAACTTGACAAGGCAGCACAACACTTCCTTGAGTTGGCGATTCTCAATTTGAAGAATAGGATGAAGCTCCTTTGAGCATACGATCCTAAAAAAATAGGACAACGCCCTTGAGCAGACTATCCTGATGCTGAAGAAATAGGATGATGCTCCTTTGGGCATATAATCCTAAAGATTGAAAGGTAGGATGACGATCCTTTGAGCGGGTGATCCTAATACTTAAACAGACAGGATGACGCTTTTGAGCAATCGATCCGAAAACTTAAACAAATAGGATGACGCTCCTTTGAGCAAGTGACCCTAATACCTAAACAGGTAGGATGACGCTTCTTCGAGCAGGTGACCCTAATACTTTAACACAATAGGATGATGCTCCTTTGAGCAGAAAACCAAGTTTTGAAAACTGTAGCCTGAATTTTTTGGCTAATTTTTTAATGTGGGAAATTCTTCCCCTTTTTTCATTGAAAATTTTTAAGAAAACCTTTGAGAATTTTTTTCTTTTAAAAAAAAACCCTTATGCCCCTTTTTTTTTTTTTTTGCAAAGTTTTTTTATTCTTTATTTTAAAAATTTAAACCAAAGGCAATTTTTTTACTTTTAATGAAGAAAACTTATTTTCTCTTTTTTTTACTTTTTTTTATTACTTTTCAGATATTTGGAAAAAACTTTTTTTTATTTTTATTTTTTTGGAAGAAATTCCTTCTTTTCTTGGACCTTTTAAAGGTAAAAAGTTTCCTTTTTTTTTTTTGAATTCCAACTTTTTTTTTGAAAGTTACCAACAGGTAAAAATAATCATAAATAGGGTTTGCCCCATTGATCACTCATTTTTTTTTTCAGCCTAAGGCTTCACTATTAACCACCTAAGGTCTTTTATTGAAAAATTTTAATCATTGGGGGCAAAGTTTTTCTTTTAGGACATTAATTTGAAAATTGGGGCATTGTTTCCAACTTTGGGGCAATTAATTCCTAACCCTGAGGCAGACTTCTTTCAAATTGGGGCAAATGATTTCATGCCCCTGGGATGATTCTTACACCAAGGTTGGTTATCTTATTTTAAGTTACCTAATCAAAGAGGACTTCCTTACACTCTCTTAGGCTTATTTTCACACATTTGACTCGGATTCCAAAAATTATGGTCCGGCTTGCAAGTGACACACTTTGGTCAATCTATTAGGTCTTTTTTGGACTGTAATGTGGGCTTTTGGTTGTTGGCTTTAATCAAAAAGAGATATTTCATAAAGGCTTTTTTTTTTTTCAACACATCCCGGGTTTACAAGTCAAGAACCCTTAAGGAAAACTTGAATATGCACTTATTCCTAGTTTCAAGAGCATTAATAAATCAACTCCTTTGATCCAAAGAGTCTCTAAAGGGTGGAATTGTGGATGGGCCCATAATATAGATTTTGGACCTTGTGTTTTATGGGCTTTGAACTTTGAGCATGTGCCCCCAGTGTTTGGGTATGATCACCTTGTGTGATTGTCTTCCATCAGGGTGGAATTGTGGGTGGGTCCATGATATAAATTTTGGACCTTGTGTTTTGATGGGCCTTGAACTTTGAGCATGTGCCCAGTGTTTGGGTATGATCACCTTGTGTGATTGTCTTCCATCAGGGTGGAATTGTGGGTGGGTCCATGATATAAATTTTGGACCTTGTGTTTTGATGGGCTTGAGCTTTAAGCATGCTTCTAACTTCTTGGTTTAATCACCTTGCTTGGCTATTCTTCATTTTTTTTCATTTTTTTTTGGCACTTTATTCATGCATCCCTTTTTTCTTCTTCTTTTGCAAGGTGATTTGTATTTTTTCCATTGGATGGCTTATAGCTCAAAGTATATGGATTGTGTATGGTTTGGGATAGAAACTCTTCTTCCTTTCAAAGGAAATGATTTATTTATGTCAATTGACTACTCTTGAATTGATGCAACTAGGGCAAGTGCATATAAGTTAATCCTTTTTCTCCTTGATAATGACCCTGACCTCCAAATTGCCCCGTTGTGGGGTACCCTAATGTAGGGTGGTTCTTGACAGGGCTTAATTTTAAAAAATTCTTCCTTAATAGGCTCAAATGGGTTAACAAAGGATAATGTGTTTAGGACTTTGAAATGAATGCCTAATGTCACTTTGACCTATGTATCAAATTCAAACTAGACCTCCTTTAAGGAATGAGTCCATTTTATCTCTCACAATTCACTCCACTCTTAGTGTGTAGGGTGTGTTTGGGATTAAGTTTGCCTCTTTTCATCTTAGGCACTTTTAGTGAGAATTTTTGGCTTTTCAATCATCCATTTTTATTGCCTCAGGATATTAACTAAATGCCCCATTTGGATTTATCAAATGCCCCTAATCGGTAAAGTCCTTTTGGTTGCCCCCTAGTTTTGATTTCATTTGCCTTTAGCTTAAAATGAATGATCATTGGGTAACAATTTTGAAACATTCTTTTTCTGTTGGCAATTTTCCTTCTTCTTTTTTAATTTTTTTTTTTTGAAAATAACCTTTATTCTCTTTCTCATTTGTTGGAAAACAATTTTCATTTTTTTTCTTAAAAAAATTGTTGGAGAACAAGTTTGAAAAACTTTTATTCTCTTTTTTTTTTTGTTAGACAACAACTTTTTGTTCTCACTTTTTATTTTAAAAAATCTTCAAAAAAAAAGAAAGTTGTTGATGGATATTTACAAAAAAGAATGTTTGAAAATGATTATTTATCCTAAAGTGGAAAAAGGATATTTACAAAAATAATTCATTTTTTTTCTTTTTTCTTTAAGGCAAAAATTATTTTACAAGAATAGTGGAACAAAAAAGACCCCCCTTTTTCTTTTAGAAGGAAATTCAAATGGGGGTTGATTTTTACAGGGATGATTATCCTGAAGACAAGGGAGAGGAATACATATGACAAAGGTAATTTTGATTGGAGAGGACCTATAACTATAGGTGGACAAAATTTACTCTATGAGTATTTACAAGTCTACTGTACACATTTTTTATTTTATTTTATTTTTTTCTTAAAAAAAATGCAAAGATGCAAGCATACAGATGCAATTGGGGATAATGACCTTGAAAATTTGATGAAAAATTTTGCTGGAGTTGATGAAAAATTATTTTTTTTTTTGAAAACCTTTTTTTTTTAAACAAAAAAAAACTCCATTTTTTAAAAAAATTTTGGTCACTATCCATATAAATGGAGATAAGGACCCTGAAAGTTTTGGTGAAAAAGTTTTGTTGGAATTGATGAAAAATCATTTTTTTGAAAATCTTCTTTTTTTTTTTGAAAAATAACAAAATTAATTAAGACTCCATTTGAGAAAAAAAATTAGTCACTATCCATGCCAATGGGGATAATGACAAAAAAACTTTACTTGAAGTGGTATTAAATTTTTTTTTAAAATAAAGGTTTAAAAACCATCTCAATCTAAAATTTTATTTACTAAAAAAAATGTTTGATTTTTGAAAACTTCCTTTTTTAGGAAAGAAACAACTCCACATTTTTAAAAAAATTTGGTGGACTTTTTTGAAATTTTTTTATTTTTGAAAAAAACATTTTTTGGAAGAAAATACAACTCCATTTTTTTTGAAAAGTTTGGTCAAAATCCCATGTTAATGAATGCATGATTTGGTAGGGTTCTATAGGTTCCCCGATTTAGTGGTACTAAACCGGAGTGGGAGGACATTTCTTGATCTAGAGGGTGGAAAGCCACAGCCCCCGGACCTTACTTCGTCCTCCTCGCTTAGGCTCTTAAGACGGCCTGGGTCCGACCGTATCTAGCACACATATATGCAAATGCAAGTGCAAATGCAAATGCATAACTTAAATAAATAAACAAACAATCAATCTTTTGCCTTCTATTTTACATACCTGCAAGGTTAGTATATATTTACAAAACAATTATTCAATATAATATACAAAGAATCATATATTCACAAAAATTGAGCAAGGATAAATTTAAAATTTAAAATTCCTAAGTGGCTAGCCCTCTCTTTTTTTAAAAAAAAATGATCCCCAGTGGAGTCGCCAAGCTGTCGAGCCTGGATTTTTTCCACTATCTTATCTGGTTCATTTCTCCTAACCCGATTCACATTAAACCCGAACCCATTTAACATGAATCCTCGACTAGGGGTTAAAAGAAATTTTTAAAAAATTTTAGAGTCGCCACCCGATATAAATCGGGAAAAAATAAAATAGGATCAATGGGTCGGTTGATCCTAACTTAGCTACTAGTCTGCGAAAATTTGATTTAAAAAATCAACTTTTAAAACCAGATATCATGGATTCGGGGGCTAACCTATTAAAACCAAATCGGTTACCACTTTTGGAATTTTAAATTTCTAATCTATCCTTTTCATGCTCAAAAAAAAAAATCAAATAATATATTACATAACAAATATTTACAAGTCAAATCATTTATTTTATTTTTTATGTGCTTTTCTTCATTTTTATTTTTATTATTTTTTTAGAACATAAACATCAACAAAATATCTTATATTTACAAAATATTTATTTAAAAAACAAAACATTTTTTTTTATTTTAATGTCGCCCCGCAGGTGCCTACGTACTCGCTAATCGAGATCAGACAAAACGTAGTTCTTTTAAAAAAAATTAATTTGTTGATCAATTTTAATTTTTTGAACTATTTTCATTTAAGTTCATTAAATTTTGAATTTTTTGTGAAAACATTTTTGATGATCCTATGATCTAATCAATTGTTTTTTTATTTCATGAAAACAATATTTTTCTAAGTCCAAAAATCATTTTTTATTATTTTAGAAATTTTGTTCTTTGGAAAATCCAATTTATTATTTTTATTTATTTTTATAATTTTTTTTATTTTTTTTTAAAAAAAAATCATCACATAAACACAATATATTCAGAATAATTTAAATACATTAAAAATATTTTCCATGCATTAAATATGCATTTTCTAAGGCAATTTGTGTATAAATACACATTAAAAATATTTAAAAATATTAAAATATCAAAAAAAATAAATTTATATAAAAAAAAATATTTTGATTTTTCTGGATTTTTCTGTATTTTTCTGAATTTTTTATGAATTTTTATAAATTTTTTGCTATTTTTTATTATTTTCTGAAATTAATTATATAATAAACTATTAATAAAATAATGCGGATTAACCTGGACCGTCGGATGAAGCGGACGAGATCTGGAGCGTCGATCTCGCTGACCGATCTGGATCGTCTGATCTTGTGACTCGATCTGGGCCGTCTGATCGCTTGATTGAATCTGGGCCGTCTGATCTGCTTGATTGAATCTGGGCCGTCTGATCTGCTTGATCGAATCTGAGCCGCTGATCTGCTTGATCGAATCTGAGCCGCTGATCTGCTTGATTGAATCTGGGCCATCTGATCTGCTGGATTGAATCTGGACCGTCTGATCAGGTTGACCGTTGACCGATGACCGTTGACCGATGACCGACCGGGTTGGGATTCGGATTTTCGGGTCGGATTCAGATCTTCGTCGGGCGAGGAAGACGATGACGCGATCTTTCGAGCGTTCGTCGGCCGTTCCTGTGGTTGTTGACCTCCCTAAGCTTGTCGGCCCGACTTCTATGCTGGTGGGCGTCCGTTGGTGGTGGTGGCGTTCACTCAGAACCACCAGAAGCGGCGGTTCGCGGTGGTGGGAGCGGCGGCGCAAATCCGAAAATAATAAAAAAAATTACAGAGGTTAATTCGATCAATTTGATCAAATTAAAGCACACTCGATCACTCTAAACTTGTTCCTAAAGCTCCTTAAACACTCCAATTGAATCAAAATCAATTCGAAATTCTCAAATTTCGAATTTTCGCTTTAAGAACCAATTTCGAAATTTTCGAATTACTCCTTCTGATTGTGTTTTGTTGAAATTGACTTGTGCCTTTTGCTCCTAGGACCTCCTATTTATAGTTGCAAGCTCAATTTTCAGTTTCGAACAGTTTCGAAAATGAATGATTTTGCCCCTTTGTTTTTCCACGAATTTAATTAGAAAATCCATTATTAAATTGCTTGAAACTGATGAATTGATGATTATTTTGATATTTCATGTCAGATTCATCCAATCAATTTTGTAACTCCCCATTCATGTGCAATTGAATGCTTTATACATTGAATTTTGTAACTTTTTGGTTGTTTTTTGCACTAATTTTGTAACACTTTGCAATCCCATCATCAATTTTGACAATCAATGATGTTTTGTCAGTAAAAACTGATGCAAAGTAAAGCAAAAGTCACATTTGAGGAAAATGAAAAGACAAAAATGATAAAAAGGCAAAAATTTGCCTTTGCTAGGTTTGAACCTGTTCCTTGAGCTTGAGTGTGTGTTGGGTCCATTGTTTAACCAACAGGCCATTTGGCCTGTGCCTTGATCACTTAGCCAATTTCATCAATACTTAAGGCTTTTGGAAAAATGAATTTAATTAAATTTTAAGCCTTAATTAATTGGGCAAAAATTGGGTGTCTACAGCATGCAATTTAGTGAATTCCTCATATATAAATGTATGTATGGCTCCAGTATCAAACATAACATATGCCCCATGTCCAGCTATAGGATCACACTTGCAAGCGTGTCTATCTCCACTTCTGCTTCCTCAGCTTGAAAAGCATAAACTCTTCCAACAACCTTGTTTTTTCCTCTAGTTGAACTACCGCCATTCTTGCCACTTGCTTTACACTCATTCCCATAGTGTCCTATTTGCTTGTATCTATAACAAAACATTTGCTTCAAGGTAAGGTTTGGACAATCATAGCTCTTATGACCCTCTTTTCCATAAGTGAAAAACACTTTAGGATTCCACTTGCATTCTTCCTTCTTGTGGGTCCCATGCATCTTGGGCACCTTTGATCCCTTCCAGGCATGGTCATCTTAGCAGGTGATGGCACGTAACGCTCGACTATGAAGGCTTGTTTCTTAGGACTCCTAGTATTGCTTAAGCCTCCCAAGTGTCCATGTGTCCTACATCCAGCAAGGGTAATGGATCTCTTTCCAAGAAAACTCTTACTCCTTTCCATATCCCTGATGTACTTAAGCCCTTGCTCAATCAACTTTGCTTTGTTCACCATAGCCGAGTAGGTTTCTAACTCAAACTTCCTTACTTCTTGTTGCAAGTATGGTTCTAACCCATTCAAAAACCTTTCCCTCATTGACTACTCATCATTCTTAAATGCCTTGGGGGCAAACTTTACTTAGCGATTCAACTCCGGCTCATCTCATCAACCATCTTGCTCCTTTGCTTTAGGTTGTAGAAATCACCTATCATCTTTTCTTGAACACTAGGTAGGAAATACTTAGCATAAAACTCCCTTTGGAACACCTCCCAAGTTAGCTCATCATTCAACAAACGGCTAGTGGACTCCAACCATTGAGCTACCTCACCTTACAACATGAAGGTTGCATAGTCCAATCACCTCTTCCTAGCACTGCATAGGCAACCAATGCCTTTTCCACTTTGTGCACCAATGTTCAGACTCTAAAGGGTGCCCAATAGCTCCAGTAAAAGAGTGAACCAGCTTCATGAACTCAGTTAACTTAACCTTATCACGTCTTTCTAACCTTTGGTTCTGCTTCATCTGTTCCCTTAAACTGTGAGCATATTGTTAATTAAGCTTATCAACTACTCTTGTTCACGGGGCATTGGTGGTGGAGGAGGTAAATCCTTATGGAGATCGCCATTACTATGATGATTTCTTCTTGCCATCTAGTATACGATGTAGAGCACACAGGAAACGATAATTAAATGATTGCTTCAATCTACCACTCATGAAATCAACATGCCACACAATCATATATATGTCCAATTATCACCATTTTTAGGATATAGCAAACTTTAAATAAACACTTAAGTTTAGCCAAGTTGCTATTCATTAGTTAGTTTCCATTTAAGGGTTACTACTTAAGGCCGGCACAATAGTAATCAAGCAAACAAACAATAATCAAAGCATGCACAACCCCGCACTCTTGCTTACCGTTCTAAGCTTAGCACCTTAATCATTTTAAACCTAAGGCTCTTATACCAAATGAAATGATCCAAATACCATACATAAAATTCAAAATTTAAATATAATTGTTGGAAAATGGTTAGGAATTTAAGCCAAGAGAATAGATAAAATTAATTAGTGGCTTAACTATAATAAAACTTAAAGTTGGTTTGCCATTACTTCTTTAGGAAACCTACTACAACTATAAGATAAGAAACCTTAGACCTTAGCATCCACTTAATGCTAACTAAGTAAGATTAAAAGAGGAATAGTACTAATCAACTAAGATTATCTATTTCATGATAGGAAATGTCGACAATGGAGGCGAACTAGGAGAAGAGAAGATCAAGAAACCTATATAAATTTGTAATGAGGTGAGTGAGAGGATTTTAAGTATCAAAATGCAAATTTTCTGGTGTTGTAGATATAAATTATGACATGAGGGTATTGGAAGGAAGTGAAGGTAGTAAGGAAGTTGATTTTGGATGTGTTTTGAGCTTTAATAGTTGTAACAACAAGGTAAGACCTAAGCTCAACTCTAGTGTTATGAAGATGTGGTAATAAGGAGATAAGATGAGCATGAAAGTGTTAAAGAAAAGAATGAACATGTTTCAAGTTGAAATCTTACTGGAGATTAACCTTAGGAAGAAATGAATGTTGCTTTGTGTTTAAAACTATGGATAAGATCATAGAATGAATAGGTAATTGATGTTAGAAGAAGTTAAACGAAGGCTTGTTTATTAAATGTTTTGGAAACTTAAGAGAAAATATGATATTTTTAGTGGTTGCTTTCAAAACTAGAGTTTTAAGCTTTCAATCTCAATAAAACATGTTTTAACAAATGAATGATGAAAATAAATGGGACTAGGCCTGAATACAGCCATATAATGCGTTTAAGATCACCAAAATTTTTCCTAAAACATGTTTTTAACATAAACATCTAGCTTGAACACAAAATGTCCTAATCCCATAAAAGCAAGATGGGAACATGACATCGTACTCTTGCTCGTGCTTCTCCCTGAGCCACAAAATGCGAAGAAAACATGAAACCCAAAAGAACATAAGGGGATACATGCAGTCGTGTTCCTCCATGCTTCTCTGACCCTAAAACACAATGCGACCTAGAAGAACATGAGGGGATATATGTAGTCCTGTTCCACTCGTGCTTCTCTCTATTTCAAAAATGCATTGAATCCCAGAAGAACATGAAGGGATACATTCAGTTGTGTTCCTCACGTGCTTCTCTCTATTTCAAAAATGACTTGAAGCCTAGAAGAACATAAGGAGATACATGTAGTTGTGTTCCTCTCGTGCTTCTCTCTGATCCCCCAAATAAGGAAGAATACGCCTAAAATACGACTAACCTATTTAGTGTACCAAAAAACGAGGAGATACGTGATCTGGTCAATGGTAGGCAAGTGTACATATCACATGTAGTATATAAATGAAATATAAGGTCCTATTCTTTGGGGTTATCAACAAGTACTATTGCTTATCCTATTGATTATTATCTAGCAAATTAATTCAACTCAGCAATCAAAGTTATAACTTCGCTAATCCTAACTATAGCTATTTCATTACAATAATTAACAAAATTAAATTAACTTAACAAATAATAACACAACACACTTGCTTCACCAATGAATTAACATGTGATACATATTCGTTATTTGTTATGTCCTTCCTAACTGTGAGATTCCATCAATTAAATCAATATCTTCTCGAGTCTTTTGAGTCCTAATCCTAGCCTTGTCTACTAAAATCTCTTCCTAGTTAATAGCCGACTAAGATCACATTACAAGCATGATCTTGAGGTAACTTTCCAATTATATGTAGAAGATTTCACAACCCTATCTCTAGGCACATGAGAAATCCCTCTCTATAGCTTAAATCTATTCCATAGGTAGGTTTCTCAATCGCATCCCATGGAAATCTAGTGTAATCTTAAATCGTCACTACCTAGAATTAGTATAGTCCAATACACTATAGAGATTAGTGAATTATATAACAATTTAGCATTTATTCTATGTATGTACATGCTAATACATGGCTACACAAGCCCTAATGATTACTCATGCATAATGTAAGGAAACAACACAATACATACGATGAAAGTAAGAAATTTAAGGAGAAAGAATAGGAAAACAACCCTTAGACAATGATTACTTCAAGATCTTATACAACTTAATCTCCTATACGGATACAATGATGCTAAACAAGATGGTCACAATAGATGGGTACGAGAGAGACAAATGATGTGTGTTACAATGATTGATCTATTGCTAAAATTCCTTCCCTTGCAATGTTTGAAAAGAGTATTTATATGTATCCTCCATTGGGCGCATCTAATGGGTGAAGATATGCATCAGTTGGCCTTCATTCCTCTTCAAAAAAGACACTTGAATTCTAAAATGGTGCGAAAATGTGCCATTAGTAACTTCCATTACGGGCTATTATCCTCTCAGAAATGGTTTTCCAGGGTAGATCACGGTTGTATTAGAGGTCGTTATCTCCTCGGGTTAAATTCTAGACATGTTGTTACACCTATGATCACTTCCTTCATGTGTTGCTGCTATTCATTCCCCTATTGGCCACGATTGTATTGGAGGACGTGATCTCCACTGTGGTCTTTACTTCTTCAAATATTATGGCCGTTACACTTCAGTTTGATAAGTTCGAGAAGATCACGCCTTATAGTACGACCGTAATGGAGGTCGTGATCTCCTCTGTAGGTGATTTTCTCTTCTTCTCCTACTGGTCATGCCTGTAATTGCTTCTTTAATAATTACCCGAGATGATCACTGGCTTGAATACGAGCGTGATTTGGCTTGTAAGATATCTTTGACTCTAAATTCTTGTTCAATTTGATCCAAATGTTGATATTTCTTCTTTTTAATCTAAAATGAATATATTTTCTAATTAAGTACTAAATATCTTAAATTAAACAAGAATTAAAGCATAATTGACCACAAATAAATCCAAATAAGTATGGTAAATTGCCCCTATCAATACGTCGCCCCATGTACTAGTCGTGTTCTTTCCTAGCCCTTTTTTCCTTTGATCCTTGTCTAAATCAAATAAAACTTAATCTAACTTCTTCCTTAGACTTAAATAACCCTCTAAACATGATCTTGAGTAAAATGATTTTGTTAAGGAGACCCCAATATAGTAAACAATACAAAAGGAAAAAAAATAATTAATCATGAACTCACTACAATTTCAATCAATAGTTATTAGACATAGAGTTGAGAAAAGGATAACAAGTTTGGATTGACCAACAGGTACACAATAATTGTATGTTACTTGCTAGGATAGCTATAAATAAGAGGATTAAAAATTTAAACTCGACTTAATTGAGTGATGGTTGCTACTTAGCAGTTTACTCCAGAAGTGGCACCCCCAAACTAGGTAGCAAGTCTAATCACAACTTCAGGATAATGCAGTAGTTGAGGAACTTAAGCTCCCACAGATATGTGGTTGGGCTCGATGGGTAGTCGATAAGGACATTTGTAAGATCGAGTGGCTGACTAAGAGCAAGTATGAAGTTGTAACGATTTATACAGCTTGATGGGACTCTATATAAAGTGTTACAATGAACCATGCTCGTTAGTGGCAACCTATGAGGAGATGAATTGAACGATACTACTTCTTTCTTTTCTTTTTCGATAAGTCCTAAGTACTTATTGAACCTCCCTTTCGGTACATAATCCACTAAGGAAACCCTACCCCTTTTGTTGGCTAAGTCATGAGTACCCTTGTGTGTGTTTGTATTTCTAATGCTGGGAATACTTGTTTGCTGACTTAAACTTAATCAAACTTAATTGGTGCTTATTGCATTAGCTTAGGTGTGCATGACATGCGTATTTGTGTTTGATTACTGTGTACTGGATTTCGCCACTCACTTTTCATTATTTCAGATATCGAGGATGACCACTTTATGGATTTACATTATGACTTTATGGGTTTCAGGTCTGAGGAGTTTGGGGAGTGACATAAATGAGTGGAGAGCTATGTGGACTCGAGAAAACTTTATGAATGTTTATGTTTCTTATACTTTATGGATGATTGTAAACCTTAAGTTATTCTACTACTTTTGGCTAAGTGTCAAACTTTGTGATCAAGTTGATCTTAGCTCCCCTTTAATGGTTGCCATCTTAAACTATTTTAGACTTTAAATATTCATTTTTCTTTTGTCAAAACACTTTTCTACATTTTGGTATAATGGTTTCTAAATTGTTAATAAATCATCTTTTGATACATTATAGTTTTACTAAAGGGCTTAATTACAATTTCACAACTAAAATTTGATTAGAAACCTAACCTAATTATCGAAAGCCTTGCACATGTCGCATAGAGGCGATGTGTGCAACAAAATAACTATACCCTTAAGCACTCTAAGGGTTGGGTCGTTTCAGGTGAAATGTTGACACAGTGATATGGTTATGGAATAATTATTAAACTTCACAGGACTTTTGGACATTTGAAAGTGATGTGAGTATAATTATACAGTAATTGTGTGTTGGTTGTTTAGATAGAACTTAACAACTAGACTAATACTTAAATTCGACTAATTAACTATGTGTTACTTGTTGTGTGGCTACTCGATTCAATGCGTGGCAATCTTGTACTGGGTTGCAAGTCTGATTGCAACTTCATGAAGATACGATAATTTAAGGGCCCGAGCCCCCATGATAACGTAGGTAAGCTTGATGGGTAGTTGATAAGAGAAATCTATAGTTCATACAATTAACTTGAGCTTGGACGATGTCATCATGAGGTTATTAGGGGTATGAGCACTTAGATAAAATGCCATAATGGATGATGTTCGTTATTAGATAGATTCAATTGATAGCTCTGTACAAAACTATTTCCTTCTTTTTTTTTCAACATGATACTCAAGTCTTGTCAACCATCGATTAGCACATGGCAAAGTTAAACCCATTCTGTCCCCTTCCTTTTGCTTGCTTGGAGTCATGAGTACTCCCATGTTTACATGTTTTTAGTATGTTGAGAACACGTTACTTGCATGGCATTTATTAAATAACCTAACATATTGTATGTTGTATTAGAATAGGTACGTATGACATGTGATATGTGTTTGTGTTAATATAGTACTTTGTTTCATGACTCATTGTTTAATATTCCAGGTGTTAATGATGATTACTATATGGACATGCACTATGATTTGATGGGTTCTGGGTGTGAGGATGAAGATTGACTTGGTTTTTGGCGTAACACGTTTATGGGAGGATGAGTGATATTTTGGCTAATATTTTCAATTCATTAAAGAATTTTGTTTTAAAAAACTTATGTTGCATTTTGGATGACTACATTTAACCGATAACTAAACTACTTTTGACTTTAATTTTATTCGTACCAATGGGTCCCATGATTTTGATGTGAGCTAAGCCCATCAACCAAGACCTTATGTTGGCCATATTTTTTGTATAAGTTATTTTGAAAAAAAATCTTATTAATATATTAGCTTATGTAAATTTAGAAAGCATGGGAAAACAATTGGAACTCTACTGGACTTTCCAATAAAATCTAAGAAATGATTTCTTAATTAAAACATGTTAAAGACCCAGTTGATTTTTGATTGTCTTACATATATTGTTTAAGTGATATATGTGGCTAAATTAGTGCATCACATGTGCTCATGGTGTGATATAATTAGTTAAAGTGCCTCTCATATCATTGTTTTCTTTCTTGTATTTTTCTCTTTCTCTTTTGTTTCCAATTATGTTAATTCTAATATAATCTATTGTAATTTTCTAACTTAGTAGCATTTTATCATTTTAAAGATGATTGTCTTGTAGTGTTTTATAATATGACATATGTTCTTTGGTTGTATGTACTTGATTTTATATAGAAGTGTTGGTTATCTTTTGATGCTAACAAATACAAAAATGCTTCAAAAGCTTTCAATTGTTGGAAGTTGTTATAAGTAGCTCATTTTTTTCATCCTTTTTTCTAATATTGGATAAAAGGATAATGTTAAAAATGGTACTTGAACTTTCGAAAAAATTCAATCAAGTATGTGAAATTTGGTTTTAAAAAATTTGATATCATAAGTAAGTTTTCATATATATTTTTACTACCTGATTGAACTTGCTTCGGGTAGGAAAAATGTATACGAAAACTTATTTCATGTACCAAATTATTCAAAACCAAACTTTTAGGTAGAAAAAATATACATGAAAACTTGATTCAAATATCGAATTATGCAAAACTAAACTTCAAATATCTTATTAATTTTTTTTTTTTTTTTGCAAAAGTTTAGGTAACATTTTTTACATTAACTCTTAGATAAATGGGTTCCATGAGTATTCACTACAAGTTTCAACTTTCACATACATATTACCTTTTAATATCATAAAAAGAAAATTTTTATAAGTAAGTGTTCATCGGTGAGTTCAATATAAATTTTGATGAGAAAATATATTACATAATTACTCACTTGTTTGAGTTAAGTTACATCTAATTAGTAAAACATGTGTGTGAATTTGAGATGGACATGTTTATGCATTTAAAATATTGTTTTTGCATAAGCTAGACCTGTTGCAAGACCAAACTGCACTATAGCTAACATTTAAATGCTAGATAGGCTAGTGTTAGGATGTAACATGACTAGAGACTGGTCACGTGAAATGTAGCTAGCGTTTAAATGTCAAGGGTTGGTGTCCAAATGCTAGGCACATTTCACATGACTAGAATGTTTCTAGTTACGGTGTAGTAGGCTAGTATTCGACACTAGCTATTCCCATTACCTTTTGTGCCTATTTTTACAAGCAGCATCCAAGTGTTAGTTGATAGAAAAATAGCAATTGGAGCATTAAATGCAAGAGACCCATGGCTATAAGTTTGTTGAAGCTTATAAATACAAAACTTTGGACAGTTGAAGATTGTTGATAAAGTTTATCAAGTGCAATTAAATACTAACTTAGCTCTCTCAAAGTCATTTGTATAATTTGTGCTTTATTTTGCAAATGAGAGGAAAAACATAATGCCATTTGTTGTATTGATTTTGCTATCTCTCTTAAAGCTATATTAATTTGTTGAGAAATTTAGTGAGTAGTAAATTGTGTCTTTTGTGTTATTATGTTTATTGTAAAAGGCACAACTTGTGTTTTGTGATTGTGTTATTTGTAACTTCTTTTAAAATTTTGTTTATTTATGGAAATAAAGCGTGTGAATTCCTCTATTAAGGGAGGCATCGAGTGTGCTATAAGAATTAAGAGGTAGGTTGAACTCTATGTTATTGCACTTTATTATTATTGTTATTTATTTTTTAATTACATAAACTAGGCATTAAAGTTTGAAAAGAACTAAAATTAGTCATAATTCACATTTCTTAGATGTTGCATAGGATTTACAATTGGTACCGGAGCTAGAATCTAGGAAATAGTGCTTAATCGCATCTAAAGTTAAAGATTAGGGTTAATGACCCATTTGATACCTAAACTTTTCAAAAAAGAAACTTTGAAAAGATCAATTTAATACCTTAGTAAACTTTTGGATGACACAAATCATACCTAAACTATCACCATTAGTTCCATCTAATGATATGTCCAAACCATCGAATATTTGCACGACATGTGTCCATCAAGTTAAAAAAAAAAACATGTAAAGTAAAAATTGACACTATGACTCCTTTTTGAACTTGCGACTCAACTCATCATTGCCCAACCTCCATTTTCAAACACCCACCATGGAGCATCCACAAGAGAGAAACCGAAGATAACTTCATATTCAATTGTATCAATCAAAGGTTTATCTAACTTTTTTTAAAATAATTTTTAACAAGAATTCAAAGATAAAGATAATTATAGGGAAGATTCATAAAGAGATCATATAAAATTTTTAGAAAGAAGATTTAGGTTTTCTCCAATATTGATTTGAGCATATCAATAACAACAAATCGAAAACAAGAAAAAAAAAACACTTAAGAAATGAGATAACGTCAGGATAGAGATTGTCATCAACTTCTTCACTAAGGATTCATTTGTAGTCTACCTCACCTTCTTCCTCATTCACTCTCTCTCTCTCTCTCTCTCCTCTCTAAAGTCATAGCGAGAGCCGTAATCTCCATACCAAACCATTTGCCGAACACACCCATATGCCCTTCTTCTTCCCCAAGACAAGAACTCATCTTTCTCTCTCTAACTTCCTTCCCTCTCTAAACTAATCTTCTCAAACCCATCACCACCACGAACAACCACATAACCTTTAACCTCCATTGACCACCAAGGCTGAGCTAGTGCGTCTTCTACCTTCAAGCACCACTATGACGCGATTTTGCTTGAGAGGAGAAGAAGACAAATTTGCACCATCGATCCAAATTTGCATCAATAGCTTTATTTATATTGTGCAGGTTTTTAAGATTTGTATTTAATTTAGTGTTAATTTCTGCGGTGGAGGTTGTGGGTTTGGTTGCTATGGCTGAGATGGAATTGCGTGAAGGAAATGGGTCTATTGCTTTGTTGAGGAAGATGGCTGACGCGGGTCCTTTTGATTACTAGAGGTGGGTTTAGGGTTGTTTATGTTTCATTATGGTGCTTGGCTAAGATTGGGGGTATTCAAATTGCAAAAGGAGAGGAGAGGGTGCTGAGAGAGAGAGAGAGAGAGAGAGAGAGAGAGAGATGAATTTAAAAAGGGGAAGTTCTGAGAAGAAGAAATGACATGTGGCAAGGTGGGGTTGGATGTTTTTGCTACGTCATTAACGAAACTTAACGGTGTTATATCAGTATGATTTATGTTGTCCAAAAGTTAATTCAATTATCAAATTGATTTTTTTAAAGTTTGGGTAGTTAATTGCTCTTTTTTAAAAAGTTTAGGTACCAAATAGGTCATTAACCCTAAAGATTACAGCTAATAACACCTTAAGCTTTTTAGAGGGTTAAGCAATAAATAGACATCTTATCCTAACCTACACTAATTATGCTTATTAAAAATGTAGGATGAAAATATTTTTAAAAGCACAAAATTTAATTTTTATGGAGCATAGTAGAAAATAGTCTCTTGTAATAGAACATAAAGATGATATTAATTACAATAAGGCTAAAGAAGAAAGTTACAATTAAATGAAATTATAATGACTATGTTATATTCTGGTTTTAAATGAAAGTGATTTTGGTAGGATATGTACATGCAAATCGACTAAAGAAATTTGGAATAATCTTGAAACCACATATGAAAGCTCCACTAGAGTAAAAGATACTAAAACTAGTCTTTTTTGTAGTGAATTTGAAAATTTCAAAATGAAGACAAATGAGTCAATTGATGAGATACATGATAGATTTATTAACATCTTGAATCAATTGATTGTATTTAGTAAGACTTTTACTAAAGTTAAGATAAATTCCAAAATCCGTAGATCTTTGCTAAGGAAATGAAAGGCGAAAAGGACGACAATAGAGGAGACACACGACTTTAGCAACTCTCTTAGGAGTAGCTTCATGGTACTCTAAAGACTTATGAAATGATTAAGAAACAAAGGGAAGGAAAAGTAAGGAAGATAATGTGGAGTTGGATAAGCTTAATAGGAAGTTTACCATGTTCTTGAAGGTAAACAAAAGGATGAAAAAGAAGGATGATACCGGCCCCTTAAAATTAAAAAGGAAGATCATCACTTGGTTTTAATGCAATGAGCCAAACCACATTCAACAATATTACCTTATCAACAAGAAGGCGGGCAATAGAGCGAATACGAAGGTTTTTGTAAAGCCCTAACATTTATGATATTAAAATATGACATGTCAAGTCCCTAACCACGTATAATATACGAATATATTATGCGTAAGGTTATCTGAAAAAGGAGATGTTTATGTGAATTGCTTGTTTAACCTATTTAGATACATAGCTTTAACAAAAACTATTCATCAGAGAGTAGATACTTTAATATAACAATATACAGATACCAATAACTTGGTATCTCAAAGTTTACAAAACCATATATTACATACAATATAGGGAAATGTAAAATACACTTTATATTACAATTTAGGCTTATAAACAAGCCATGGCTATACAATTACATTTTTAAAAACAACAAAACTCAATTTGGTCTCTTTTGCAAAGGAAACAGCAAGGTTAGTCCAAGAGTCTTAATCGTTGCACTCATCTAAAAAGTCCTCAAAGTTCATCCCATAGCCTAAGGAATCATAAAACTCGTCTTCATCAATACCTAAAAGAAAAAAAGTGAGCTAAAGACCCAGTACACAGTAATACAAATAAATACAATGTGGCATACACTCTTGAACTAATGCAAGGCGAAATGATAAATTATTATTTTTATTTAAGTCAACAAAACAACACTAGAGTATTTAAACTCCGAATCCAAGCTTAGGAAATCTAAGGGTTCTTGAATAACTACAGCTGTTTAGGAGGTTGATATAAGCAGTTCGAATATTTATATCTATGATATATCATCATAAAGAAAAAGTAATTTCATCTAGGGTTTACATCCGTTACTCAACTTTCTTAACTTAATCAATAATATCACCTAGTTCAATCATCCCGATAAAACGTGGACTAAATCATATTATATCCTTTTTAAGAATAAGCAAATGTTACACTGATACTAAACCCCAACACCAACCCCCCCCCCCCCCCCCCCAAACAAAAAAAAACCATTAATTACCCGCCAAGCCACTAATAGAAGTCATTACTTTATGGCAAGTGGCTTAAGTGCATAAACTACCATGTTAGCTTTGTTAACGAGGTTGCCGCTCTCTAGACCAGATTCAACGGTAAAAAACACAACCAATTTCAAACAACTTTTAATTCTTCTTTGATTAAAATTGGTTTAGAAATATCTAATATTAACAATCAATGATCACATTACTGCATACCTTGATAACTAGGTTTATTAGGCAAAAGATCGGTATCTGAACTCAATCAAGTATGAGAATTTGTCAAAGAAACCATTTCATATAAAACATGGTTAATTCACAATTATACACTAATTCATATTCACACATACCATATATATCTATCACATTTCAAATAATTGCATATCAACATCACTATTTCTTAATTGAATATTAATTATAATTAGTTACTAAGTGCTTAAAACATTCATTAAACTCAAATAAAATTCATGTTAAAGCACAACTTAATATTTATACTCACAATAGGTTCATTTAGGATTTTAATTAATTACAAAACTAAGAAACAAATAAGGAAAAACATATAAAGTAATAAAATTATCACAGACAAAAAAAGAATATATATATATATATATATTAAATAACAGGGTACGCCAGCTCAATGTTGGCGGAGTTCAAGACAAACCAAATTTATGCGAAGATTAGAAAGTGAAACGCCCTTGAATGCGGTTGTTTCTAAGGCCTTTTAAACCTAGCAAAAGCACATGAAAACTCCAAAGAGTGAAACACCCTCCCATACAAGCCATTTCAAGGGGTAGGACATATGACCCATATATCCTCTCATATAGGCCGGTTGACAGGATGTTTCAATCGTTCCGAGCCTCCCTTATTTCAAACTCGATTTTTACATACTTTTCACTTATCTAACCTCAACTAAATCACTACACAAGCATTATACACCATACTATATGCTCTTAACAACTCAAAACGTGTATGAACTTTACTTCTCAATAGCAAACAACTTCTCCACATCATTACATAAATAAACGCCTTTATCACCAATTTTCACCAACTCATGCACTACTCAAAACAACTCCTATACTTCTTATAGTCATCCATGTTCAAACACTTCAACTCAAAATAACTTTAAAGCTTACAATAACTTATTTACTATAACTTCAAAGATCTAAATACTTTCTCAATCAACTCAATAATTAGTACTATTTATAACCTACCAAGAGGCTAATTTTAACAGAAATTCATGGAACAAAAAGATAATAAATCATCACAAAAGACATATAAACTTACCTTAAACTCTCCTTAACTTGCAGATGATTCCTTGTAAGAGTTTTTAGCAAAATTGAGCAAGAAAATTGAGAAGAAAATGATGGAATGGAGGAGGAGTAGGGGCGTTTGTTTTGGTCTGTTTTTGGGGTGTATTTTAGCTTGTAAATTTTTGACAAAAAGAAGTTTGACATTATCCTTTAACTTGTTGACTTTGATGGCAGATTTGGAGAAAGAAAAAGAGTTTTAGGCTTTATTTTTGGCTTAGTTTGGGCTTTATTTTAAACTAAAAAATCTACTATGTTTGGTGTTTGAATTGGGCTAAGCTTATTTTAGCAAAACTTGAGTTTAACATGCATTAAGCCACTATAAACATAATTATCAAAACCCATTAACACATTATATTTATTTTTAACACTCCTAACTTATCAACCATATGTGTATGTAATAAATATAATTTAAGCAACTCAAACATATTCAACACTTTTACACCTAATCATGCCATACACCACTATTGATAATTCATACTAACACATCAATTTTTATTCAACTAAACACTTAAGAAAATTCATAATTTAATTAAATCAACTTGTATGTATTAAATTAATTATGCATGAAAATTAGGCTATTTCAGTTTTCATGGCTACTTGGAGCGATGGGAACTAGAGTTGTGCAAACGGGTTATGCGGGCCAACTCACCTCGCCCCGCTTCAGTTCACGGGTTATGCGGGCCAGCCCACTTTGGCTCATATTGCTTTACGAGCCAAAATTTTTAGCCTAACCTGTCCCGCTCTAATATATTTTTTATTGAAAAAAATTATATGAATTTAAATTTAAATTTAAATTTTTTTATAATTTAAGTGTAGAATATATTTCTTTTTATCTCACCAATTACCTACATACTAATTCTAGATGGCAATCGTGTATGAAAAAAATTATAGACTTCTATTTTGAAATTTTTTATCTCAACATAAAAGGATTTATTTTAATTAATAGAAATTAGAATCCATTCCAATTTTTTTCTTTGGCGTAACAAGAAAAAATATATAATGAAAATTATCAATTAATATTGTGTTGCTTATTTTAAATAGAAGCATCTAAATATCTAAATATAATAAAAAAAAAAGTATTGATAGAAGGACTAATGATATAATAAATATAAAAGTTGAAAGTTTAAAACATTACTTCCATAAAAATTACATAATCAACATTTAACAACTAAATAATATAAAAGTGAAGTAAAGAGGAAATAAAGAGGATAATGTACTAGGGTTTTTTATAATATTTATATTTCTTTCTTTTTTTTAAATATTTTTTAAGTGTGGGTTTTTGGGCCATCCCGACCAGCAGCAGATTGGCCCACTTCGGCTCGTAGGTTATGCGAGGTGGGCCATTTTAGCCCATACATTAAACGGGCTAAAATTTTTAGCCTAACCCACTTTTTTTACAAAAAATAAAAAAAGAAAAAAGAAAATCAAGGACAAGTCATTTCCATGGGTACGGGGCCTGTGCCCCCGTCCTTTACGGATGTTTTGAAGAAATTACTTGAGCAGTTTCCTAGAACGAATATCCTTTAAGCATAAGAAGATAGTTGACTTAAAAAGCCTTCTTCCACCACAATACGCTCTCTCCGTTTCATCAAAAACTTCAGAATTTGTGCTTCCATTTCTTGAGGTATGTTTTATCTTTACTTTATTTTTGTTCAGAACAACATAAGTTAAGCATATGGTCTTAGGTTAAGTGGAAAGCTCAGTTAATTTCTCTCAGTAGAATTTAACTGTAATTCATTTCATCTTAATTTATTTCCCAAGATTCACATGTTCCTAATATGGTATTGGGTTCGCCCAACAAGTATTTGGCCGTTGACCCGAGATCCAGATTAACGGAGGTGTTAATGAGCTAAACCTTACTTCAAGTTTAATCAAATTGAACCATGAAGCTTTACTGGTTCGGTTTTTGACCGAAATGGGTTGTCTTGTTGGCATTTGTCCGGAAATGGGTGGGAGGGAAAATATTAGGGGGTGGGGGTTGGTGGAGGCGCTGTCACAAACAGCGCCTTTGAGGTGAGGAGAAGGCGCCGTTGTGAACGGCGCCTTTGAAACGCCGGAGGGTTTCGACCAAAGGATAGGCGCCGTTTGGACGGCGCCTTTGGGCAAAGTGGTAGGCGTCGTTTATAACGGCGCCTTTAGGGTTTATAAACCCACAGAACGCCCCTGCAGCCCCATTTCTCCCTTTCTCCCTTCCTCTCTTCCTCTGTTCCTCTCATTCTCTCCTCCGTCGGTCAGCCTCCATTCCTCCACCAAATCTCCATTTCAGGCCGATTTTTGTGCAAATTAAGCTCTCCAATCTCAGGTAAGTTCATCGTTTATCAATGTAGTGTAATTTTTTCACAATTTCGGTGTTAAAATCATGAAAAATGGACTTGTATGTGGTTGAGGAATTTTGTCAGATCTGGATGTTTTAGCGAATGATTCTGAGTTATGAAGTGTTATAGGAGTAGTATATAGTATATATGTAAATTTGCGGAATTGCATTGGCTAATCTAGGGAGTTTTCATATTTTTTCATGCATATAAGGTGTTCGATGAAATGCTTCAATAGTTTAAGTTGAGGATTATGATGTTTACATGAACATGAGTGATAAGGAATGTGATTATACGTGAGTTTGTTTGTTTTGAGTGAATAATATAGATCGGTAAAGTTGTGTAGGAGTAGTGTATGCGAATGATTAAAAGTGGTGTAGGAGTAGTGATGGGAAGTGGTTTTGAGTGGTGAAGTGGTGTAAAAGATATCGGTTTATGACTCATGTTGTTGAATTAAAATGTGAGTGAATGCTGTTTGAAGTGTTGTGTTAACATTTTAGTTTGCTGTGGATAGGTTTTGGAATGGCTAATTATGTAAGGTTCATTGTTTATACTCATGGCAACATAGTGGATGAAAATTATGGGCCACAATATGATAGGCCGCCCATTGGGAAGGTGAAGGTTAGGGTGAATGCCAACTTCGAAAATTTTAAGGCAATCATTTGTGGCAAGATAGGTATAGATTGTAATCATAGTGATGTGGAGATAATACACAGACAAGCACATTATATGAGTCATGGGGTTGTGTATATGTTGATGCCAATTACAGATGATGACAGTTTTGAGGATCTGATTTCGCTTGCTGTTGAGTTGGGTGCTAGGCTAATTCAGGAAATATTTGTGAAGATCACTGATCGAGCTGCGACTCATGAAAATGTAGCTCATGCTCCATATGAGTTGAATGAACAACATGGTGACATGTTTGGTGGGCAGCAGTTTCAATTGCAGCTTAGTTCGTCTTCGAATATTCGCTCACAGAATGAAGGAGCAGTGCCAGCTTCGCCCATGCATTGTGAACAATATGAACCCATGCCATTTGATGAGACACTGTCAGAATTTGAGAATAGAGTAGCACAGGAAGTGGCACCAGTGTTTGCTACTGGGATAGAAGATGATCACTCTGATGGTGGTTTTAATGTGGATGAAAATGGGGATACAATCAAAGATGAGGTAGACAAGGAGGATGACAATACAGTAGGAGAAGATGTTCAAAGGGGAAACGTTGCAGGTGTTGCTGGCCCACATAGTTCACTGCCACGAGATTCAATGTCAAGTCAAGTTTCGGTAAGAGACTCAATTCCCTATTTTAATGTAGGTGGAGGCGGTAATGGCTATGTGACATTTGAAGATGAAATGGATGCTATGTCTGCAAATATTTGTGATAGCCAAGAATTAGTGAAAGGGATGATGTTCAAGACTAAGAATGATCTAATTGAGACTGTGAAAGCTGCTCACATTAGAACACACTGCATCTTCCGAGTTGATGAGTCCAAGAAAAATCTATGGATTGCTCATTGCAGTAAAAGTGATCAAGGTTGTCGTGGCGGATACGAGCTTGTTTGAAAAACTAGAAGGACTTTTTGTAATCACCAAGCTTGATGGTCCCCATTCTTGCACTAATCCGTTACTTAGACAGGACCATTCACAGATAGACTCGAACATCCTAGCTCGAGAGTTTATCAGTTTTGTCCGGAAAAATCCAGATTGCAAAGCAAAGGAGCTCGAGTCTCATTGTTTGGCGGTATATGGGTATATGGTTTCTCGCAGAAGGATTTGGGAAGGAAAGAAAAAAGCAATTGCTATGGTTTATGGTGACTGGGTCAAATCTTAATGAACTTCCAAAGCTTTTCAATGCAATCAAGTCAAGTAATCCGGGGTCGATAGTAGAGTGGGGGTGGACAAGATCACCTATACCCAAGGAGGCGCATTTTAAGTGGGTTTTCTGGAGCTTTGGTCCTTCGTTGAGGCCTTTAAGCATTGCAGGCCTGTTATTAGTGTTGATGGTACGTTTCTATACGGCAAATACAAGCATGTGTTACTCGTGGCATGTGGTGTAGATGGAGACAATCACATCTTACCATTATTCTGTCTGGTTCCATCTGAGTCTAAAGAAGCATGGTCATGGTTTTTGAGGAAGTTGAAACGAGGGGTTATAGGACACAGGGGAGAAGAGACTATATGCATCATCTCAGACGGGGGGCTGGTATTATTGGGGCTGTTGCGGATGAATCAAATGGGTGGCAACCTCCCTTTGCGGTGCATCGATTTTGCGTACGGCATATTGCCAGCAATTTCAACAAAGTTTATAAGAATCAAAGGTGCAAAAACTTAGTGATATGCTGCATTTCAGGCTCAGGCGCGAAAATTCGAGAAGTCTATGGAGCTTGTGAAGAAATATTGATGAAGAAGCAGTAGAGTGGTTCAATCAAGTATAATCAAATGGAGATATGATCCTACCCAAGGAGTCTTGGACCCTAGCATTTGATGGATGTTACCGTTTTGGGTACATGACTACAAACATGTCAGAAACATACAATTCTGTCATCAAGGGAGTTAGAGGATTACCTGTATGTGGGCTGGTGAAAAAAATATTTTACAACTGTGTCATGTATTGGGAAGAAAGACTGTCTGCAGCGAGGAATGCCATTATGAGCGGCGAGGTTTTCACAACTTATGCGAAGAAGAAGATAGATTTATGGGCTTCATGGGCTACTTCACATCAAGTAACTCGATTTAATAGAGGTACTGGATTGTTCGAGGTACGTACGGGTACTCGCCGGGAGAAAGGTCGCTTGAAGCGTGGTGGTAGAACACATAAGGTTGACTTTTCGCAACTTTCATGCACATGCAACAAATGGCAAATATACTGACTGCCATGTTCCCATGTAATGGCAGCTGCAGGATTTGCTAATGTGGATTGGACTTCCTTGGTCGGCCCATGGTATAGGTGGACGAATGAAGTGCAATGTTATGAATCTCATTTCTATCCAATTGGAGATGAACTCGAATGGCCATCCCCAGCCAACTTCCTTGCCTTATTCCTGATCCCGCGAGTGCAAGGGGAAAAGGAAAACCTAGGTCAAACGATATACAATGGAAATGGATTGGAGACGGCGCCGATAGAGTAACCTGTGGCCTATGTAGACGGGATGGTCACAATAGGAGGAGTTGTCCAGACAGAGTAGGACAAAGTTCGTCAAGGTTTGGTGATATCGTGGTTTGAATTTGTCGAATGTTGTTTCATTTTCGATTATGTAGTTATCATATTTTAATCTCATTTCATGTAATCTCACTTCCTTCTTACATGCAGGGTAGATGGAGCCAGGCCCCATTGATGATTCAGTACTTTCCCAGCAGGGCAGACATCGTTCCTCAGCTGTTTGGTTAGATGAGGTACCAAATCACATACTGCACTTCCATTTTAAGCTTTGTGGATCACAATATAAACATGGGTAATAACGTTTCATGTATTTCCCAGGCATCCGCTACAGCGCTCCTTGTTAGGCGTAGGGAACCGACCTCCAGGCACGACCAGGTTGGACGCCCTATAGACGAGCGTATATTGCCTTTTGGAGCAGGCTGGATTCATTGGTCTTGCACGTCTCCCCTACATTCAGCTTGATTGGCATCTCATTTCTGCATTGGTGAGAGATGGCGTCCAGAGACTCACACCTTCCACTTGCCTCATGGGGAGATGACCATCACGTTACAGGATGTGGAGGTCCAGTTAGGACTGCCAGTACATGGTTTACCAGTAGTTGGTAGCACATCCATTGCTACCGGGTGGCAGTCAGAGTGCATGAGGCTATTAGGGGCTTACCCACAGGGTGGTACTTCTCGTGGAGGTCGTCTGAGCCTTACTTGGCTACGGTCACATTTTGCACATTTACCGGATGATGCACCGGAGGAGCAGATCATCAGGCATGCTCGTGCTTACATATTGCAGCTTATGGGTGGGTGTATATTTGCAGATAAATCTGGTTCACTAGTACACTCTATGTTCCTGCCATTGTTAGAGGACTTCGCTCAAGCGGGCCAGTACAGCTGGGGTAGTGCTTGCCTTAGCTGGTTATATCGTCAGCTTTGTCGTGCTTCTCTCGAGGGTGTGGAGCAGATTGGTGGAGCACTTGTGCTATTGCAGGTGTGGGCATGGGATCGATTCCCTGTTATAGCACCTCGAGCACGTTTTGGTCCACCGTTGCATGCTGCAGCGCCCCTTGCTGCACGATGGTCAATCATCCGGGACACTACTCGTCACCCATCTCACGTCATCTCAGCTTATAGGGAGGCGTTTGACATGATAGGGTCTGAACAGGTATGAATCCTTTCACATTCACCCAAAAACTTACATAAGTATTATTGTTTCTTTGTGTAACGAGTTTTGTTTTATGGCACAGATTGTTTGGCTCTCTTACACAGATGACATCCTCCATAGACTTCCACCATACTGTCGTCAGGGTATGGATGTCTGGACAGCCCGGGTCCCCCCATTTGCTTTTCATATATTGAGTGGTATTTCCTAGATCGTGTCATTCGACAGTTTGGGGGTTACCAGACAGTTCCAACTGGATGTAACACGGATAGGGACCTGCATAAGATAGATTTGAGGGGGTGGGTCGACACTAATTGGATTGTTCATCACGCTGTGTATCATGAAATGTGGAATGAGAGACATGACCGCCTGGTCGATGTTGACCTTCCATTCGGGGTCTACCCTGACTACTTGCGTTGGTTTAGACGTGTCACCAGGAGATATATTAGCCATACTGGTGCTATGGTCGATGGTTTGGTGAGTATAGATATTATATTTATTTCTCATATATAAAGATATGCAATTGCGAATCTTACTTCCTCCATTATTGCAGGCCGATCGATTTAGGCGGATCAGGATGACTTTGATAACAGAAGCTCATTCCATTGCAGATGAGGCCATAGAGACTGTAGATGAGCATGGTGTTATCGACCATCTTTCCTGAGTCTCGGTACACCGCACCTACCGAGGTTGAAGCTGCTGCAGAGGATGACATGAGCATGATCAGCAGTAGTACCAGACTGTTCGTCATGCTCCATCACTAGCTCGATCCACATCTACAGTTGTAAGGGGACGCCATAGCACCTCATATTGCCTTCCTACCATACTCCATACAGTGAGGTTGGCTCTTCATCTCATCAGCCTACCACCGCCGCAGAAGAGGCGTCCAGTACCTCCACCTGATGATGCCGATATGGGTGAGGGAGTTACACAGTTATCACAGCATAGGAGATCCATCCATGCCTCCCTTGTTCCTCCACCAGATTTCAGTGCATCACCTACTGAGGAGGTTGATCCTCTGAGCCAGCACCTGCACAGCACGGTGCACGATCCATATTGTCTAGGATCTCTAGGAGCGTACGGAGGCCCCTAGGAGGAGATAGCATTATATTTTCCTACTTTGTATTTACTTTTCATTTAAACTATTAAACTCATATGTATTTATGGCATGTAGTTATATTTTCTTTATCTTAGTTCTGTTCTCAATGAATGTTGCTTCTGCACGTTTGGGGTGTTGAACTAAGTTTGAAGGATTGAGCTGTTGGATGTGTTGTTGTTGGTGTTACAATTTCTGTGATTTGGGTGTTCGAATGATTTCTGTGGAGTCAGGGAGATAGTATTGGTGTAATTTTTGCAGGTTCAAAATCTTCGGTTCAAACTTTTTTATCTGTTTTACTGGTTATAGCTGGCATTGGTTGTATATCGAGCTTTTTTGGCAGGGCAAGGGGGAGCGGGGGGGTGGATGAGTTGAAGGCGTCGTTACTAAAAGCACCCTCACTGTTTGCACTTAACGGCGCCTTCCTCTATCGGCGCCTTCTTTGCAAACTCGAAGACAGCGCCTTCACCAACCCAGATCTGGAATTATTTTCCAGAATGTCCCATTTCGGGACAAATTTTTCAAAACAGTCCCATTTTCGCCCAAAAACCTTACTAGTTCACTAACCTAGTCGAGTTTGAGTTGAGCTTAGGTTTTTTTTTTTTTGAAACGATTCGGTTTGCGGTTTGATTCAATGAAGAGTAAACGGTTCGCAATTTGGTTCGGAGCTCTAAACTAAATTAAACCGTTTTGTATATTTTAAAAAAAATTAAACATATTATTTTTACTCTTAATTGTTTCATTAAAAAATCAATTGTTTTTAAAATTTATGACTTAAATATGTATCATTCATGAGAATAAAATAAGATTTATTATATTATGTTTTAATTGTTATGTTGTCTACAAATAAAATAGAATTTAGATTTTACCTTCTAGTATTCTAAGTCTTGAATATTTTTTTCCTTTATCTTACTAATTAATCTACTTCTATTATTTAGTTACCTATTGATTTATATAGTTGATAATATGTTAGTTAGAAGTATACAATAAATTAAATTTTGTATCTTATATTGGGATAAAGTCTAATATACTATTATAGTTCAAGATATGAAATCATTTCCTTCCTATAAGTTTTACATATTTATTTGATAAATGATTAATCTCAAATATTGTTGTTTATATTTGTGTTAGTGATAACCAATATGTAATGGAAGTTTTTCAATATAATATATTTTTTATTTTATGAATAAAGTTGGTTCGAACAGCAAACTGCCGTATTGAACTGTTTTTTTCAATTCAAAAAAATTACGAATCGAACCATATGGTTAGGTTCGAATTTAAAAAAAAAAAAAACAAACCGTAAAATATGATGTGGTTCGATTCGAGAAGCAACCCAACCGAATCATACCGTGCACATCCATACTATTCTATTACTAAATGATATCCTAATATGTCATGTTGTCACTTATGGGAAATATTTTATGTTCCTAACTTTTTATCTCTTCCTCATATATATGGTATGGCTTTGCTTGTGATTGAGAATAATATGGATGGAAACCATTTAGGGATGAGGAGATTTTATCCACATAATTAAATAATTTATTATTTGGCTTTTCCCCCCACCACCAACCCTATTTAGGGCAGATCGAAAGATACGTAAATATTTTTTACTCCGGGTGCCGTACTTTGCTGGAAGAGAATATTTTTCTAGATAACGGTTGCGACCTAAAAGTTCTTCCTTTGAATCTGATTCTTAATCTAGTGCCTAGCTATTTAGTGCTTCAATTTGGTCCCACTTTTTAGTAACATATAGGTATAAAAACACTATTATAGATAATACAGTGGAAATATAACATGATACGATAATAATATTTCTTAAGGCTTGAGCGGTTATACCTCTTATTTAATGGTAAATGGAATAAACTACGGAATGATTCTATTGTATATCGCATCAATTAATTTGACAAGTGCTTTTTTCTTTTTCTAGGGATAGTTTATCTTACTTCTAATAATCAACGAATTGCTAATAGCATTATAACTTAATAATATTTTTTTGATATCTCAATTGAAAGGTTCTAGATTCGGATGATCCCTCTCTGTGTAATGAAAAAAAAAAAATCAACAAATCAAATGGTTTTAATAGAGAAATCGGGTGTGATTTATGACGGCTTAAAACGTTCGTCTTATATAAATGGTGTATATGCACTTATATTACAAAACTTCTCGCGGAGAAACCTAATTACAGCACGATTATTTATCAAATTCCAAATGACATAAAACTAATGCTTTTATTTATTACCAGTAAAGCAAAAGAATTTCATTGGTGATTAAGATCATTCTCCATATGAAAACGATATGATAACATAGAGAATAAGCTGTCAAAAACAAATAAAAATAAATCTAATAATGTTATATTTGATATGCGAGAATAAATCTGAAATAAAATCGTGATTTCGGGTTTCATTTTCATTCCTACGTTTGGATGCATTTTTAAAAATCAGAATCGTGGATTCCCAAGGAGAATCGCAATTCCATCTTGAGAATGTGGAATCGTGATTTCATTTCTTCTTCATAAATAATTAACATTAAATTATCTTTTTATCCTCTTACTTATTTATTATTTGCATTAATTATTAAGGATATTTTTTATAAATAACATGCTAATTTCATTCCATTCCAAGATTTATTCAAACAAAAAAATGGATTTATCATTCCACCATCCATTCCTATCATTTCAATCCATTATATTTCAAACGATTCCTCCGTACTAAATATGGCATTAAAAGTTACTTTTAAAGAAAGAATGAGTATTTACATATCAATCAAATGGACACATTCTCATTCTACGATTCCAAATAATCCAACCAGTGCCATGTTAGCTAATCTTCTAAACACAAACATCAAAAGAAGCTTTACTTGAGAAATCCAGGCGGCCTTTAATCCTGTAAAAAAACTCCAGCTGAACTCCAATGCAAACACGTAGATGATCTTATCAAAGCTTGAAATAACATTGAACAACTCGTGAAAAATACCTCACGTTTACTGCACGGCTTCAATACCACATCTATTGCCAATCTACTACTTCTGGACTTTGGAGCCCATTCCAATTTAACTTATCCACCTAAGCTGGCCGATTTTATCTCTAGCAGCCACATCTTACTAGGGACGGATGTAGGATAACATGATTGCTAGGGAGTATCAAATCTTAGTTAGGTTAATATTTAAATTATCAGTATGTATCCACTTGCTATTGTAATGTATCTTATATATCTATAAGAATTTTATTAATGATTTCATTGTTATATTTTCTAACTTCACAAGTATATATAAAAAAAAATTATTTAAAAAATAATTAAGGGTTTCTAGTGCATTTGGTAAAATATTATCTATATATTACTTGAAAATTAATTATCAATTAAAATATAGAGTTAATATAAGATATACTTAGTGACATTTAGAAATTTTTATGCAATAAAATCTTAGCATTTGTAATATAAACAATAGAATTATTATTTGTAATGTACTATGAATAAAAAATTATTATCTATAAAATTTATTTAGTTAAATATAATTTTTCAACAAATGAATTTAATTTTATTGGTTATTGTCAAAGAAAAAAGTTAATAGAAAGAGAGGGGGAAAGAGAAAATAAAAATGTAATAAATTATGACCTTCTAGATGCGAAGCTTTTATATTGAAACATAACCTCAAACTTTTCTTGGAAATAACTAAGGAAGGAGGATTTCATTTTGAAACTTATAAAAAAAAAAAGCCTCTAATTTCCCCTTAGATATAACTAAGGAGGGAGCATTTTAATTTGAAATTCATTTTGTTCTTGCATGATATACATATACTACCAACAGAACTCCACTTCACCTTAAAACCATAGAACCTTCCTAAGCATTAATCCTTAAAGCGACTCCAACACAAGCAACTTCCTTCGATGCTTGCTTAGTTTCCGTGAAGCCGACAACCCTATAGTAGCCCAACTGGATTCACTGAACTCTCAAAGCCACTACTACAGAATCAAAATATTAATATATGACATGAACACCATGCTAATGCAAGTATCACGCCCCGAGGGGTACCCTAAACGTGGCAGTCCGCCGTACACAATACTAAAGCCTAGGAATGACTACCTTAGTCACGCAAAGGCTTCCATATCATGTACAAGGCGTACATCACAACTAAGGGAACGCATCGGAGTAGCGCAATTTATATTGATAATAAGTAAGTAACAAGGCAAAGAGAATACTTATCATAAAACATACACATATTACATTTCAATTCTTAGGGTCATATCATTCTATTATCTTCAAATAAATATACATCACTAATCATATAGGTTATTACATATAAAGAACCTTACAAAATTACTTCATCTTATGATTCCATTTTCTTCATAAAAGCTTAATCATCCTTCAATGACTTCCTTGATGTCATGATCCTCAATTTAAGCCACGAGTATACTTGTTTCAACAAAATCTATAGGGGTATAAGCTACAACTAGCTTAGTGAGATATTCATTTTCGCTCGCACCATATTTTCAAACAAGTTTATTTATATATTCACATATATGCTATGCATACAATGCAATAATCACATGATTACGCAAATATATATAGTTATCCGAAAACCATATATAGAATGGATTTACCCTTCGTATCAAAGGTTAGGGGATCGGGGTTGAAGGTCCTCGACCTTCTACTGCTAGTCCCTAGGTCCTCACCCACAGCGTTCGATTGGCTCGGCTCCGAACCTAGAGTCGCTTTCCCCGAGCGATTTGGATTCTCCAAGAAGGAGCATGGCCCGTAGCACCGCATGATCACAGCTAATCCAACTCTACGCGTAGGAGTAGCAGCCTTTCGAAATAGATGTGACTCGATGGATGCTATGCGTGAGGGTTTTAGTTTTCTTAAGACAAACCTTATTAAGGTTTATTAGGGGCGATCAGTCAATTTAGCAAACAATAATCAGTCATACAAGTAAGTAAACAAAATTATTTAAACAAGCAGTTTGAAGTTGCAATATTCTTAATTCTCATTTCACACATAAACATAGAATCACATATATACATATAATCCTGAATTCCCCAAATATATATCTATTTTTATCTTTTCTTAGTATACTAATGCTACTACTTTATAAGCACAAGCAAGGTAATGAATTTAGGAGGAATAACTCACTCGTCCATTTCGTTATCTTCTTAGTCGTAGTAATCCTCGGGTAGGGTATTCTCGTATCCTTCGTCACCTAGACAAAAAAAAAATACCTGGGATAAGTCCTTCATGAAATTTATATTCTTGGATATTCTAAACTTTTCTTAAAATCGCGGTAAAATCGCATAAGGGAAATTCCAACTTAAAATGGCCATAACTTGCTCATTTTAACTCGGAATTCCGCACATAATATACTGTTTTCTACCTATTCGAAAAGATCTATCATTTCTAAACGTATCTTTGTCATAAAAGGTCATTTGGGTTCTGAAAATGTCAGGTACAGATTTAAAACGAATTATCCATTTTCTAACTCAACTTCATTTTAAAAAAAATCCTTTTGAAATAATATATGTATATAAATATATATTCGATAAACACTTTGAATATATAGGTAAGCTCACTTTATATGCAAAAATCCTAACGGTAGTGTCTCAACAATTTATTTTATAAAACAATTCATTTAAACTTTAACTTTGAAAATTTCTATTCAAGTATTTAAAGAAACTTTATATTTTCCTAGGTTGTTATAAATGAGTATATTCTTATTTTATTTTCTTCATTCTTTTTCCAAGGACAAATAAATTTTCTTTTAACCTTAGTTTTTCATAAGTTTTACTTTAAAATCAAATTTATCAAAAGTATATTAAGTTGTTGAAAAACCTCTTTATGAATTTGTATGTTAGAATGGTTCTTGAGTCTTGTCTCTATTACTTAAAATGTAAGCTTTGTTTTCTAAAACTTGTTCTTTTATTTCTTTCGAAAAGAATCATCTTTATTGGTAAAATCATTTGTTTCTAACCTTATCTTGTTTATATTATTTGGAAAAATAAGTCTTTTCTTTAGGGGCTTAAAATCATTATTTTCCTAAGTAGGTTTGTAATTTTATTGGTTGAATCCATCTTAACTTTAAAAACTAATTTGTTTCTTAGTTTTGTTATGGAGTTAAAAAGAGTTTAAATCTTAAACTTTTTGTAAAAACTTTTAATATTAATAAATTATTTTACTAAAGCTTAGGTTAACATAATATACAACGAAAATATTTATTTCTTATGTTTTCTTGGTAATCTGTCTTTGTTATTTATGAAAACGTTGAGAAAACTCTATTTTTTGTTGATAATAATTCATGATTTTGTGATAAATCATATGATCGAAAATCTAGCTTTGAGTTTATTTAGTAATGTAAAATTCTATTTTTAGATTAGTTGATACATTAACATTATGTAAATGCAAGTATCATGAGCATATAAAGTAATAAGAACATAATAAAATACTAGAAACAATTAATGAGCAAGAAAATAAAATATCAAGTATTGGGAACCTTAGCTTCACCAAGGTATCTCGGTCAAGTATTGGAACCTTAGCTTTATCAAGGCATCCCAGGACTAAGAATGGACTAGTCCCGAAAGATTAAAGAAAATAAACAAAAGATTGTTTTGACTTGATATGGACAAGTCTAAGACTAGAAAGACTAGTCTTAATAATAACATGAAATAAATAAATTGCATAACTTGAAAGTAAATAAATAACAAATGAGCTTATATGCTCTAAATAAATATATATACATAATATACATAGTATAAGTTAGATTAGAAGTAAATAATAACAATAATAATAACAACATAATATTGACATGAAGTAAAGAGTAGAGAAACATGAACAAAACAAAACATGAATAAATTGTTGCTTCTTTAATTCTCATGAGTCTAAGAAACATACACTAAACTCATGCTAAGTTATATGAACATGATAAGTGAATATGAGAATTTTTACCTAAGGTTATGTGATATGAAGATGGTAGATGAAATGGGTTTTATGTGAGTAGAAAGTTTATGTATGAGGAATGAGTTTTGTGGAAATTTGGATTAAGAGAGTTTTTTTGTAGAGAGAACTCTTGGAGAGAGGATTTATGGAGAGATTTTGAGAGAGTTTTGGTAGTAAAATGAATTTTGTGAAAGAATGAAAAAGGAATGGGGTATTTATAGAATTTTTGGAGTAAATTTTTTATGTAATAAAATAAATTGAAAAAGAAATAAAATTGAATGCAAGAAAGGGGGGTAGGCGCCGGTTTTGGCATGTGAAGGAGAGAGAAATTGATTTGTTTTGTAATTTTTTGTAAAGAAAGAAATAATATATAAAGTTGATGTGAATAAAGTTGTATTGGAAATATAAAAAGTAAGAAAGTAGATATGTAAGTGTAAGAAAAAGTAGAGATAGTGAAATAGTAATGAATAGTAGAAAAGTACTATGAATAGTAGACTAGACAATTAAAGTACCGGTAGTAATAAAAATACGCGTAATAATGCGATATCTGTAATTTTTAGCTACCGAAAAATTCTAAAACTGATATTTTTGGAATCCTTATATTTTTACGAGTCAATTGGTATAAACGGAATATTTTTAACATTCCGAACTTCGGGACATGATTTTCGAGCATTGATCCGTTTGAGTCCGAAGGACACTCGAAATTTGCGAATATGATATTTTTATGTTACCCTATATTATTACGAACTATTTTAAGCTATTGGCTTAATTTCGTTTTCTAGGGTTTGAAAACGCGGGATTGCTGGATCTTAAACACTAGGGTTCGTTATAGGCTTTGTTGACTTTAGGGTTCCGGTTTGACTTCTGGTTTCGTCGAGATATTCGTAAGATCGTATAATTTTTTAGTTTTGATCGTTTTATATTTTTAGCTCCACATCTATGGTTTATCTTATTTTATTTGCGATTATTTAATAGTTTTTAGTTCTCGGGATCGTTTAACCAACTCTAGGTTTATGAGTTGACTTAGTTTGACTTTTGATAAAAATAAAAAATTGAAAATTGTGATTCTAAAATTTTATCGAATGATTTAAGATTTTATCATTTCGTTGTTAAGCGGTGTTTGGATTTATCATTTTGATTCGCATTTTAGGAATTGGGTAGATGATTTAATTGGCGTACAGACGTTGATTATACCGGTAGTTGGACTTTATATTTTGTTTCAAGGGTTCTCGTTTTCTCAAGATTCAAAAAGCTTGTTTTTTATCTTATTTGGAATTAATTTTAGCTTGATTCGATTTTTAGGGCTTCGTTTCCGGTGTTTTGACTCGGTCTAGAATTTGGTTTTTATCTTAAGTTAATTTTCGGAATTTAAATTTTGATACTTAGACTTCTAGGAGTATTTTCTAAGAATTATGAAAATTTTTGGGGGTTTACAACGATGCTGTGCAATGCATGTTCCTTTAATTAAATGGCCAAATAGTATTAGGTCCATTTATTAGGATGACCAGTCAATTTACAAACACTCATCAACAACAAAGACCTAATTATTACAAACAATGAGTGATCAATTTTATGTTAGTAATTTATCAATCAAACAATCACCAAACAACAATCGAATGCCCAATCTCTACGCACATTCAATTATATTTATCTTAACTTTAGATGCATTACATTGCAGGCACAAGCAAGGTAATAGGGTCAATGTTACCCACCTAACATCCAAGTTAGGTCTTAACAATCCTTTAGGAAAAAAATTTATCATCCCCGTCGACATTCAATCATCATTGTCATCAACTCATCCTCATCCTTCATATATGAAATACAAATAAAAATAAAAGGATTGGCTAGGGCTATTTCAAAGAATATTCCAAAAGCCAACATTTATTCAAGAAATTAAACTCATTTTAAGATCTTATTTGATTAAACACTAAATAGGAACCCCGCCATCACTGCGAAGATTGTCCTGCCAAGATACAGACAATTCTCTATTGATTATCAAATTATTTCTTTTCTCTTTGTTTATAGTCATTTATTACAAAAACAAGAACATCTGTCATTGCTCATATGGTTTTTAATAAGTTATTAATTTACATGAAAAACTCATTTTAGAAAGCACACTTTTGGAATAGCATATTCCCTTTGTCAAATTAAGTGCAACATACTACAATACATCTAAGCGATTTATTCATTAAGTCTATATTGGTCTAACTTAACCATTTAATACAATTATTAAGTTATATTCCTTTCTGCTTCTTATAGCCTTTCAAGTTAAATTAACTTTAAGTCCATTAACTAATTTACCTTATACCCAACTTCCACATTAAGCTTAGATTAGTCACTAAGTTGTAAGCATTAATCCCATTAAGTCAATATTATATATCCGACAAGATTTTAAATTAAGCTAGCTCATTTTATCTAATCATGATTTATTAAATTATAATGAACCTAAGTTTATTAATTAAGCTCATTTGATGAACTTAAGTCTATGTTAACTTAATCTTGGCCAACTTGAATACACTTAATCAATTTAATTCATTTTAGCCTATTAAAGTTCATTAAACCAAATTGGACTTAAGTTTTTTACATAAATTCATTTTAGACTTGAAAATCATGTTAACTCAATTCAATTCTAAAACCATTAATTCTTTCAATTAATCTTTGATTATGTATACTAATACATCATATCCATTATACATTAATCCTTCAATCTATTTATTTATTTATTTATTATTATTTTTTAAAACTGGGCGGAATTAAGGTGCCTGGACTTCTGTACAATCGTGCTAAAGGCCGTGCTGGCCTACATAGGCATGTACACGGCCCGTTTACATTGGGAGCAAAATGACTAGAGGGACATACGACATGCCATACACCCCCGTATGGCTCTACACGAGCATGAGCACGGCTTATGCTGCCCCTGCATACCTGTCACGAAATTCTTTCACCTTTTGCACCATTTTACCAATTTTTACACATCTTACATCAATCAAAACGTCATAAAAATAATATACAACTCATGTTCATCAATTCTAAACTCCTTCAACAACATCAAACACTTCCAAACCACTTTGTCAAACCCCATATCTACTATTCATTATCTTCCTCATAAACCCAACATATATCAAGTATCAAACCAGCATATACAAACATAAACAACAACTAAAACATGGAAAAAGTAAAACTTATCTTATTAGCCAACTTGAACTTCTTGATTATTACAATTCTTAAGTTTTTGAAGCTTGTTTTTGTATGATTTTCATCTTTAATCTTGTTTTTTCATCTTCTAAAAACTTGTTGAATTCAAGATTTTGGGGTTTGGTTATTAGGGAAAGAAGGAGAAAAGAAGAAGAAGAGAAAGAAAAATGAAAGAACCGAGAAGTAAGGACGGAAAAGAAGGAAAAATGGCAGCTAAGGGGAGAGAGAGAGAATAAATAGGATAAAACAAAAAACAATAAAGGGTATTTATGAGTAAAAGGTTTGGTTTAAACTTTCTAGACAATTTTCTTGAGTATTGAAAATAATCGGAAGATAATTTCAAGATGTATTACATATAAATTAATAGCTTGAGTTGAAAATCAAGTTTAGAAATTTAATTTTGTAAAAAATTGATATTTAGTTTCAGTTCGAGCTTAAAACTAATATTTTTAAAAAGGCAATTGAACTCACAATTTGGAGAGATTAAGAAAATAGAATTTCATGTTAAAATAACTAATTGAGGACATTTATAAATTTGAATACTTGAACTTTAGAATTTTAAGTCATTTATAAATTAAAAGAAGAGGGTCTAAATTATTAGTTATAAGAAATTGGATAAATTCATTCATGAAATATAATAAAACTTGGAGTTTACCATTTTACCAAATATTGAAATTGAATTTTTCTAAAGTTTTGAGATTTAAGATAAAAAGAAAATAAGTCTAGTTTGAAATTTATAAAAAGATAAAGGAGTTTGATTTGTTGAAAATGATAGTTAAAGCAAATTGACTAAATGAAGTGGTCATTTGAAATCTCCAAATCCAAGTTAATTTATTTATTTATTAGTTATGCTAATGTATTTAGTTTTATCTTATCAATCATTTTGCTTGGCTTAATTTGATTACCTAAGTTTAATTTCTAACTTAAGGTTTAATTCGAGCTTTGCTATACTTTTTCATTTCTTAAACAAATTTTAGTTCGTATGTCTAATATTTATTAAGCTTATTAATTGTAGATTTTATGGTTGCATTGTTATGTTCTTTTGTCATATTTATTTGAATTTCTTGCTATTCTCATTTTCTACAAAATATTTCAAGATTTAAATATTTTCTTAACTTATACAACTGATATTCTATGTTATATAGCATATATAAACAATAAGAATTAGTTTAACGATTTCAACATTTACTTACTCGATTTTTTAAAAAGACTCATACTTAACAAAGACGATGAACAACTGACAACACGACTGGACTAGACTCAACTCGACTCGTTTGTAGACCTACGACATCATGTAAGGACACTACACAACTTACACAACACAATAAACTCAACAAATGAACGTTGTAGACTCATTTTGCTATTCTTATCTGAATATATATATATATATATATAATAATGTGCATACAAAATGTATAGTTCTCATATTCTTTTAATTATTAGAATTTTTATGTTCTATAATTTTCGTTAATGTGATCATCTTGACAAGTTGAAATCAAGATATTTCATTTTTGCTTTTTATATATGTGTCGAAATTTTACTATTTTATTTTTTGTCAGGTATTAACGAAAGTTTTGAAAAATTATATCTAAAATTTTTTTTTGATAATGATTCTATTTCTTAAACAACAATTAGATTGTATGTATTTTAATATTTTTAAAATGCAGAAAATTTGAAGTGATTTTTTATGGTTTCTTTTGAAACATTTCCAATAACTTCACATTATTAACTTAATGATTTTTATATCTGAATTGTATTATTTTTTGTTATTACAATGGGTTCCTAGACAAAACATCATAATAGATGGTGCTCATTATTGGATAGATTCGATGGATAGCTCTGTATAAAACTATTTTTTCCTTTTCTTTTCAACATGATACCGGGTCTCGTATCCTATCGATTAGCACATGGCAAAGTTAGACCCTTTTGTCCCCTTTCTTTTGTTTGCTTGAAGCAATAGTACTCCTAAGTCATATGTTTGTGTGTTTTTGGAATGCTAAGAAAACATTACTTGTGTAGCTTTTTATTTAAATAACTTAACCTATTGTATGTTGCATTAAAATAGGTTTTATTTTCAAAAATTGATACACTTGTTTTTAATCTCTTTTTTTAAAGCTCAAATATTTACCGGCCAGTGTATCAGATGTATGTGCAATAAAAAAATATTTGTGAATACTAGTCATATTCCTAGGGAATGAGGACTAGCTCTCAGCTATTTTAGTCCTATTTATAGTTAAGCGAATTGATGATTTGAGTTTTGTAATTTACAAATAGAAAGGAAAATTAGGGTATGTTTGGCTAGCTTTTTTAAGTAGATACAAATACTTTTTTTAAATTTTTTTTAGCAAATTGTTTATTAAGAAATAGATATAGATAAACAAAAAAGTTGGCAGTTCTTATGAAAAGTTCAAATAGATCAAATATAAATTATATATAAATTCAAATTGGATATATTTACACATATTTTTTGATACAAATATAGATACAAATAAAAAAAAAAACCCTTAAATTAATCTACAAAAATTTGGGATTTCCACCACCTAAAACTAATTTAGTTTTGAGCCAAAAGTTCAAATATTAATTTATGTGAATGCTATCAACAAAATTACACTTGTGATTTCCAAATTGATAACGGGTTTAGATTTTTCAATCTATAAAGCACTAGGCAAAAATCCGTTTTCTTAAAGTGAATAATTACCCTAGATTAACCAATTAGTTTTTTCTCTTTATAAAAAATTGATTAATTGACTAATCCTTTCTAACTTTCTAAACTCTAATTGAATTAAAACCCATATTTTAATGTGATTTTTAATCCAAATTAGCTAATCACATATTTGATTAGAAAAGAATTTTCTAATTATAATCCTAATCTAACATGCATTCCAAGATTAACTCAAAATAGATGCTTAGTGAATTGGCATCAACAATTTGAAAACAAGCATGTAACCAACCAACAACAGTAAACATCAACTAAATTAACTGAACATCAACTCAAAACCTTAATAGTTGCATAAGGAAAAAGTTTCAAATAACATCCATAACATGAAATTAAAGAAAATGGAACAAAATCACCTTATATTGGAGATCCATGCTTAAATCCATTTACAATTGATTTTTTCCACTTAATCTTGGTGTGGAATCCCAACAAATCAAAAGAAAAAGTAAGTAAATAGAGCTATTGAGTTATTCTATACACGTTTTTATCTCTCCTTTTCTATATGTTCTTGTTTGGAATATATCATGTTCTATTCTCTTTTTTTTTTTTTCTTTTCAATGTCCTCTGTGTGTGTGCGTGTATAAAAGTCTATAAAGTATATGGGGTGGGCCATAATAAAAATGTGTGTGTATAGGAGTATTGTGGACCTTAAATAAAATATAAGGTGGGTATCGTGGATAATAAAATAATGGGCTTTAAAAGACTAAAGATAAAGAACCAAAAGCCCAAAAGATATAGAAAAACTAATAACAAGTACTACTTCGTCAATGCTTATGCGTATTAATAGTTGTAGAACTCTATTTTGCAAGCTCAACTTTATTGCTTGAAGCCTAGGTTCTTGGTCAAATTTGCATCAAATTGGTCGGTCACTTCACATAGCAGTAGCTCGGATTTCATTTAAAAGTACAGCTAGTTCCTACTGCAATATGCTCAATAAACTGGTTATGAGCGCTCCCAGATAGCTCCTCGAGTGCTTGGAATAGAGTTGAATTCTCCTCTAGAAATTTACAGGCACTCTAGAGTTAGTCTGCAGCCTCACATGCATGCGTGACATACTTCAATAAAATTACTTAGCTGCTTTAGAGCTTGGAGGTCAATCCTATAGAGACTTGAGTAGTTGTTGCTATCGTTTGATAGAATTCAATTACTATTGCTACCATAGGTTGCTTGGAGATCTACTATAGTGTAGAAATTTCACAATGAATTTTGACCCTAATGCACTTAGAATTCCTCAAAACCCAAAACATAAAAGTTATAGATCTTTCTCTTATCGTTTCATAAGATTTTGATTCAAGTCAAAAGAAGATTAGATGAAAGAAATATCTCAAATTTACAAAATTGTGTCGAAATTGTATATCAAAACATTATACTTCACATGTATCAATTAGAACATTACATTTCGCGTGTATCAAATTTACGACACTTTTTAACCTTGATACTTTCAGAATTTCTCAAAATCCAAAATATGAAAATTCTAGATCTCTCTCTTATCTTTCCACATAATTTTAAATCGCTTCAAAAAGAGCTCAGATGAGAGAGATATCTTCAATTTTCTAAAAAGTGTTAAAGTTGCTAATTTGGATGCCACTGCTATAGGCATAGTAACTTCAAGATGAATTTTGACATTGATACATTGCAAATTTTTCCAAACTCAAAAGTTGAATATCTCTTCTTATCTTTTCATAGAATCTTGAGTTACGTCAAGAAAAGCTCATATAAAAGTGATATGCATAATTTACTATAGCATGTCAAAACTATCGTGCATTGATCTTTGGTGCATGCTAGTACTTGGTCACTTGTTTTTTGTTGCAGCTCAATCTTTAAGCATAGAAAAGTTGCAGCTACTCAACATAACGCATAGGTGCACTTGACGGTCATGCTCGAGTGTTCCAATGACTGATCAAGGATGCTTCTTTACTTAGCCTTATGGTAGAACATGCAAATTGGCGCATATTGGCACTCGACTGCTTGGTTTAACTAAGAGATTATAGCTTGAGTTGAGTTAGATCCTTATGTTTCATTTGGGCTATTGTAGTTGCTCTATTATTATTTGGCTTCGAACTAGAAACATCAACATGGCATAATTAAAGAAATTGAATTCCTACACATAACAAACAACTTTTACCATTCAAGTCTACTGTTTGGTCATGGATTGGCTTCCGTTGTTCTAGCATCTAATCTACAGTCCTGATGTTTGGTTGCTATGCTATGTCCTTGTTCTATTCCTTGGCATCTCAACACTTGTCTCAAGTCTAAAATGATAAAATTGAAGCTGCTAAGCCATGTGAGTATTTGCTTGTATTGATGTTATACCGTGTTTCATGGTTCACTTTTTAATATTTTCGGTGTTGATGATGATTACTATATGGGCACGTCCTATGATTTGATGGGATTTAGGTGTAAGGATGAAGATTGACTTGGTTTTTGGCATGAACTACTTTATGGGAGGATGAGTGATATTTTAGCTAATATTTTGAATTTGTTAGAGATTTTGGTTTAAAAAACTTATGAATTTTGGATGACTATATTGAACTAATATCGAAACTATATTTGATTTTAGCTTTATTTTGTCCATGGATCCCACATTTTGGATCTGGGCTGAGCACACCAGCTAAAGCCTCTTTGTTGGCCATATTTTATATATAAGTTACTTTGAAAAATCTTATAATTATAACAAGTTATGTAAATATAGAAATCACGGAAAAACATATGGAACTCTACCAGACTTTCTAGTAAAATCTAAGAAATGATTTCTTAATTAAAATATATTAGAAACCCACAGATTAATGGTTATGTTACATATATTGCTTAAGTGATATGTGGCTAAACTAGTGTATCATATGCTCACAGTATAACATAGTTAAAAGCTTAAAGCACTTCTCATATCATTGTTTTCTTTTTTGTATTTTTCCCATTTTCTTTTGTTCCCAATTTGTAAATTCTAATATAATCTATTAGCATTTTATTGTTTTAAAGATGATTGTTCTGTAGTGTTTTACAATATGACTACGTTCTTTAGTTGTATGTGCTTGATTTTATATAGAAGCGCTGGTTATCTTTTGATGTTAATGAGTACAAAAATGCTTCAAAAGCTTTTACTTATTGGAAGTTGTTATAAGTAACTCTCTTTTTTTTTTTTTGTTTTTTTCCCTTAATATTAGATAAATAGGTTCAATGAGTATTTGCCATCAATATCAACTTTCACGTATATATTGCCTTTTCAATATCACAAAAACAATATTTTTATAAGAAAGTGTTGAACTAGTAGGTTCAATATGAATTTTGATGAGGAAATATATTATACAATTACTCACTTATTTGAGTTAAGTTATATTTAATCAGCAAAACATGTGTGTGATTTGAGATGAACGTGTTTGTGCATTTTGTAAGACCTAACTGAACTACGGCTAGCATCCAGCCATTAGCATGACTAAGGGTCTAGTCATATGAAATGCAACTAGCATATAAACATTAGGGTTGGTAGGCTCATTTGAATGCCCATTAAGGAAGGCCTCTATTGAGGAAGGCTCTATTAAGGAAATAAAGTGTGCAAAGTCCTCTATTGAGGAAGGCATTGTGTGTGTCATGGAAATTAGGAGGTGGGTCGAACTCTACGCTAAATAATAATTGTGTGATTTTCTCCACTCTTCTCCTTTATCTATTCCACTTTGTTATTATTGTTCTTTATTGGTGAATTGCATAAAGTAGACATTTAGTTATAATCTACATCTCATAGGTATTACCTAGGTTTTACAATTGGTATCAGAGCACTCTAGAAAATAATGCTTAATTGCATCTAGAGTTAAAGATTATGGCTAGTAACACCTTAGACTTTTTGGGGGGTCTAGCAATAAATAGCCCTCTTATCCTAACTGATACTAATTATGCTTATTGAAAGCAGGTATAATTAAATGAAATTGCAATAAATTTATTATATTGTGATTTAAATGGATGTGACTATAGTAGCATATGTATATGCAAATCGAGTAAAGAAATTTAGGATAATCTTGAAAACATGTATAAAGGCTTTATTAGAGTAAGAGATATTAAAATCAGTCTTCTTAGTGGTGAATTTGAAAATTTCAAAATGAAGACAAATAAGTTAATTAATTAGATGCATGATAGATTAATTAATATCTTGAGTCAATTGACCGTACTTGGTAAGACTTTCACTAATATTGAAATAAATTTCAAAATTCTTAGGTCTTTGCCAAGGGAATGAGAGGTCAAAAGGATGGTAATAGAGAAGGCACATAAATTGAGTTAACTCTCTAAGGGTAGCTTCTTGGTATTCTAAAGACTCATGAATTAATTAAGAAACAAAGGGAAGATCAACCAAGAGAGAGATAACTTTTAAGGCCTATTGCTCAAGCTCAAGTGAAGAGGAAGAAAGTAAGGGGAAAGATGATGTGGAGCTGGATAAGCTCATTAAAAAGTTTATCATGTTCTCGAAGGTAAATAAGAGGATGAAAAAGAAGGATGATACCAATCCCTTCAAAATCAAAAGGAAGACCATCACATGCTTTAAGAGCAACGAGTTGGATGACATTTAACGATATTGTCCTAACGCCAAGAAGAGAGGTAAAGGAGGGAAGAAGAAGGTTTTTATGGTTATACTCTAATTATTCACTGTTCCTTATAATGAAATATGTTACATGTATGATAAAACATATAATGAATTCATTAAGATGATGAAAAAATAGCATGCTTAAGTTTTTATTAAAGAAAGTAGAAGATGAACTTGATGAGTTTAGAAATAACTAATAAGCATGATGAGCTTAAAATTGAAAATGATAAATTGAATAAAAAAAATTAAATTGTTGAAATTAGAAAATAGTAAATTGGAAAGTAGGAATAATTATATGGGGCTTGATCGCTAATAAAGCCAAAAAGGTTTTGTCGGATGCTAGCAATTATCCCATACGAGACGGACCGTGACGGGCGGAGTGAAACGTGAAACTTTATTCGCTGTTACCATCGACTTGACAAAATAAATAAATAAAAACAAAAAATAAATAAAAGATAAAAAAAATAAAAAAGAAAAATCATTTCCATGGCTATGGCGCCTGTGTGTCCATCCTTCACGAAAGTTGCGAAGAAATTACTTAGCAGTTTCCTGGAAAGAATATCCTTTCAGCATAAGAATGTAGTTGACTTGAAAAGCCTTCTTCCACCACAATCCACCCTCTCCGTTTCATCAGAAACTTCACAGTTTGTGCTCCCATTTTTTGAGGTATGTTTACCTTACTCTGTTATGTTCGGAACTAGAAGTTAAGCATATGGTTTTGTTGTGTGGAAAGCTTAGTTCATTTCTCTCAGTGAATTTAACTGTAATTTATTTCGCATGTGCCTGATATGATGCTGGTCTCATCCAACAATTATTTGGCTGTTGACCCAAGATCCTGATTAATTGGGGTGTTGATGAGCTAACCCTACTTCAAATTTAATCATATTCAACTCGAGTTGCAGTAGTTTATGGAGTCAAGGTTGAGCTTTCCTAGTTCACTAACCTAGTCTAGTTTGAATTGAGCTTACGTGTTAATGGAGTTCGAATAGGATGTAATATTTATTTAATTAAGAAAAAAATATTTTTTTTCCATATAAATCAAGTAAGCTGAGTTCAGAGTTTGTTGAGTGCCGCCTCAGGTCGAGCTTCAGTTTCAGTTCAAGCACTGTGTAACCTTAATTTGACTTACTTACACCCGTAGTTTTATAAAATTAGATTTCATAAGTAAAGTCTTAATTTGAAGTTGCTCTAATGATGACATAAGTTCAATTCTTGCTTGTATAGAAACCTCATGGTCAGGAAGAAGACAGATCCGTTTTGGGCTTATGTAGAGCCTCGGCCCAATGAGCGGTGGAAGTGTAAATTCTGTGGTAGTGAATACTCTGGACGTGCTTCAAGGATCAAAGCTCACTTCGGTCAAGTGAAAAACCGGGGTATTGAGGTCTGTCATGCTGTTGATCCTTGTGTGAAAGCACAAGCTTTGATTGCACTTCGCCTAGAATGCACAGAAGAAGGACAAACAAGCTTGAGAAAAAACCTAGTAGAGGAAACAACACAAAACATTAGCAAAGGGATTGAAGCTGAAAATATTGAAGACATTCATCATTTTCCAGATTTTTATCTTTCGCAAGATGGTTATCATCCTATCTATTCACCTGTTGTGATGTCTTCGCCTCTACCAGCAGAATTCCAGGATGGGGAAACTGATTTGGCTACCATGCATATGCAGCTCCAGCCATATGTTTCACTCCCTAATTCGGATATAGTTAATGTTCAACAAACTTTTGCCCAGGAAGATACTGCATGTGGTGCTGCAGGGGAAACATCAATAGAAAATTTGCTATTACAGAATCCTCATCAATCTGGTAATGTAAAAAATGACCACAAAAGAGCATGGTTTTATGTCACCCTCATTCCAGTGTTTCTTTAGAAGAACTATTTCAAATACATTTACTTGAAGTAAACAATATTCTACTCAGTTTCTCATCTTTGTACTTTCTTATGAATGAATTACACTACATATCACGTTTTAATATTTTTGTTTGATGCAATCCTCCTTCATGCTCTAGGAAATAGGAATTTTCTTGGCTTTCTTTCACCATTCAAACATTTTACATTTCACGTGGCCTTTACATTTCATAGTAACTACAAATGTCATCTAAAAGAATTGACAAATGATTTCTTTTGGTTATAGAAGCAAATGTGAGAAGAGCACTTTACAAAGGAATGAGACAGAGGCCTTCCGGGAAGTGGACTGCAGAAGTTTATGATCCTAACACTAAGAAAGCTTGTGCATATGATCATGCTGCTTATAAGCTCAAAGGCTTAAACACGAGGCTTAACTTTCCTCATCTATATGTAAATTGTCAGGACAATTCCACAGAAATTTTAACGAGTACGCCATCAGCGACAAATCATGAAGACGTTGTAGCCAATTCACCATCTCACACACTTGAAGGTCTGCACTTAAAACAATCACTTTTCCTTTTGTCTGATTGACCTGAATGCTTCCTTCTTTTCCTACTATTAACTTTTTTCTCTCTTTTTCTAATTTTTCTGTTCCCTCCCCTGGCATTAGGTATGGATGTGTTTCAGCAATGCCGAAATCAGAGCATTGATTTGAAATTGAATAGTTTGAAAAGAAAATTAGAAGAGCTGATTAGCCAAATGGAGGAGACAGAAGAGGAGCTATATCATTTGCGGAAGAAAGTAAAAGCAATAAAAAATGTATATGAAAGCATCAAAGGGGATCAAAGGCATGGTGAAGTTTCCTCTTTTCAGCAAGTGGACCAAGTAGAAGAATTGATAGCAGAAGTGGAAGAGCTTAAAAATCCAGTTGCAAAAAGATTGTCAAGAAGTGTGTCCAATACCAAAGGAGCTCCTTTGTTAACTACAAATCTCATTGGTCGAGAATGTGAGATATCAAAGGTTTGGAACTATATAATCACAAATGACATTGGAAGGGTTGGTGTATATGGCATGGGAGGAGTAGGGAAAACAGGGATTGCAATGCAAATTTATAACAAGCTGCTTGAATATGAAGCTTTTGACAATGTGTTTTGGGCCACCATGCCTCGAGATTTTACTATCTATGAGTTACAAGATGTCATTGGAAATGCAGTGCATCTAGGTGAACTTTCAAATGAGAAAAATGAGAAAATCAGGGCTTCTATGTTGTATAGATTTCTAACAAGTGAAAAGAAATCTGTTTTAATCTTGGATGGTTTATGGCGGCATTTTGACCTTAATAACGTAGGAATTCCCATGAGTTCCAATAGATTTAAGTTAGTTGTTATTAGTCGATCATTAAATGTGTGCCGAATGATGTTGTGCCAAGCAGAAATCAAGATACGATGTTTATCAGCCTGGATAGATCAGTGGAACGTATTTTTGGATAAACTCAGGCCAAGGATGGCGCTCTCCACAAAAGTGCAAGAGATTGCTGAACAGATAATATCAACTTGCAAAGGTTTGCCACTTTATATCAACACAATTGCAACAAGAATGAGAGGAGTTGAAAATATGCATGAATGGAAGGATATGATGGAGAAAATGAAAGATCCAAATGCAAGATTTAAGGAGCTGAAAAATGAAGTAATTGATTCATTGAAGCTTAGTTATGATTTTCTGGCTGATGAACAATTGCAACAATGTTTCATATATTGTGCATTTTATATTGGAAGTAGAAAATCTACAATACGAAGGGTAATGATAGAGTTTCTAATTGATTCAGAATTAGTAAGTGGAATGGATAACAGACACAAATTGTATGACAAAGCTAATACCATACTGGACAAACTTGAAAATGCATGTTTATTGGAAAGTTCAAATTCAACCAAAGGTGGAGATGAAGCAGTAATGAAGATGCATGATGCCATCATTGATATGGCCATGCACTGTGCAAGTGATATGATCCCATGTATGGACACTTTTGGCATTGGGAGGAAAAATATACTGAGTGAGGAGCATTCTTTTGAAGGTTTGGATGAGATTTCTTATGTGATGATTGGAAAAGAAGCTCCCAACAGGTCACCATTTTCTAGACTTTCAATTTTGATATTACATGGTGAATCTTGTTTGAAAATGATTTCTAGTTCGATTTCCATCTCATTGCCAAAGTTACGGATTTTTGATCTGAGTGAAACCAAGGTAGACAAAATTCCAGATTTTGTTGGAGACCTGGTCAACTTGACAGCATTAGTGCTTCGAGGCTGTTCTGCATTGCAACACATTCCTTGCATACAGAAGTTGAGGTCATTAAAGAAATTTGATCTTTATCACTGCAGTAGTATGAGAAACATACCTGATGGATTGGAATCTCTAGTAAACCTAGAATACCTTGACCTATATGGGACTTGCATTGAGAAATTGCCAGGCAGAGTGGTGAGTAACTTCACAAAATTGCAATATCTTAGAGTCAATTACATTGAAGCAGAGGATTTGGTAGGGTTACATAAGTTGGAAACATTATACTGTTGTTTCCCAACAGCAAAAGAGCTAACCATATATCATCCCATTATAACAGATAAAGGGCCAGCCGAGTATCTTATCTTTGTGGGAAGACCTGAATCAAGCTTCAATCACCTCATTGAATTGCAAGCTATCCACTATTCAAAAGCTGTAGTGTTAAATGAACCTATGAGCATGAAAACCGAGAACTACAGAGACAACATTCTTCTCCCAGAGAATGTCGAAATATTGCTCATCTTCTCATGGGCCAGCAAGTTGATTATGTTGTCCAATTCCATCCCACTTAGAAAGCTTGAGGCATTAGAGATACACGATAGCAACTTTGAGGTGGTTTTTGGCGACAAAAATCAGGGATTTCAATTTCCTTATTCACTTAGCTCTCCTTTTCCAAATCTTAAGAGAATAAACATGACCTCATGTCAGGAGCTCAGATATCTTGTAGCACTCAACCTTGATACAAAATTTTCACTTCCAGTTCTTCAGGAATTTAGTATGCAGCAATGTGCTTGGCTTGAAGGGATTATTGCAACCTTACCACCCGTACAAAAGCATCCTCGGGACTCTCATTGCATCGAAACTGATTTGGTATCAGATTATAACAACATGAGCTCCCAGGTGCCTGAATCATTGTTTTCCTTCCAAAATCTGAAAAAGATTGAAATCGTGAATTGCAACATTGGCATACTGCTTACGACAGAGATGTTCCTGCATCTCCAAAATTTAGAGGAGATTGATGTACGTAATTGTCCTCATTTAAAGGAGATAATAATGCCAACTTCTGGAAAGATGCCCCTTGCTTCTGCAGCCAGCTATAGCTCTCGGTTAACATCACTTCATATCAGAGAATGTAACATGATGAAGAGGCTACTTAATCATGACTTGTTGATGCATCTCTGCCAACTTCAGACTATTGATGTTTCTGATTGCGAAAGTATGGAGGAGATAACAAGCACGTATAATGAGCACTACAGCACCATGTCTAGTTCAACTTCTCTACCAAGATTAAAGATATTAAGGTTGGTGGAGTTAACCCAATTGAGAAGTATCGGTACAATGAAAATTGACAGTCCTATTGAAGTCATTGAAGTGATCCATTGTCCAAAACTTAAGAGGATTCCTCTCCATTTCTCCCTAAAAGAACTACGTGCTCCTCATTCTCTGAAAAGTATCTACGTAAGCGACCAGAATTGGTGGGAGTCATTGGAATGGGAATATCAAGAGGTCAAAACTCTCCTCCAGCAATACTTACGAGTACGGATATAGTAACAGGTAAAGACTGATGCAATTCCTGCGTGCGAATTTCATCCATTACATAAATGCGGTTCGAATATTTTAAATTTCTCGAGTTCTCTGATGTGCCGTGTTTACAATTAAAAGTAATGTAACAGTAACAGTAATAAGTTTCTGATGTAAATCCTGTATGCAGATCTCATCAATTACGCGAATGCAGTTCGAATATTTTTGAATTTCACGAAGCTGTTATACTTAAGGGGTGGCTCCAAATGGAATGATCAGGAAGGAACGGGATAAATGGAAGATTACAAATCCTATGTTTAGTAGTACTGGTGGAGTCGCGATCTCATTCTAATAATTTGTTTAGTTTGGCCTTTATATGTAAAATATCTAATTTAATAATATAAATGTATCACACTATATCTAAGTAAACAAATAAACATATTATAGTATTTGTTATGTATTATAAAATGAATTAATATATGATATAATTATGTGCTATACTATACACTTTATTTTATTTTTAAATTTTAACACATGCATGCTTTATTACTATATGAAATAATATATATGAATAATGAACTAACATGTGAAGAGTAAGATGAATACCAAACGGGAATAATACCTTGAAGAACAAGATTATTTAGGTCAAACAGAGAAGAAAGGGTAACGGTTATAGTAAACCCTTTTAAATAAAGATAGTTACTAAAGAATCCTTGAAAAAACTAAAAGAATCAGAAAAACATTAGTTCATTTTGAACTAATAGTCATAGGAGTAAGAGGTTTAACAAGAGAGAAGATAGGAGGAAAAGTTTTGATCCTCTTAATGGATAAGTCTTGGAATGATGTAAGAAAGGAAATATTTGCATCTATAGAAGTAGATGTAAATTGTAGAAAATGATTATTTTATTGTGTACCTAATTTCATGATGTTAATAAATAATCTACAAAACATACAAATAGGTCAGGATATAAAGATCATATTTAGAAAAATTTGCTTATAGATATTGGTTTTATTTGTAGAACCACTAATAATAGTGAGAGACCTTATAAGCTTGCTTAAACTGGCAAAGTCGTCAAGAGATAGATCAATATATATATATATATATATATTATTATGTGTTTCCTAACACCTGTTTTACCCATTCTATGGCTATTAGGGATGCAACGGGGGGCATTTAAGATCCGAACTCGACCCGATTCCATACATAGTATCTCAAATCCAATCCACAATCCTATAGAGTTTTTTATTTAATACCTAAACCCGCCCCTATAGGGATATAGTCTGACCAGTCTCTGCCCTACCAAATCGATTTTATTTTTACTCTTATGTTTTTTTTTTCCTTTTTCATTTTTATTGTGTAGACTTGTAAAGCGGGCAAACAAGACAGTGTAATATCAACTCCACATTGCATATTCTATATCAATACCTTCAAAAAAGTGTAATAATAAGACAATGTAATATCAAAAGCTATTGTATATGAGTGATGCATATTTCTTCTTTTGCAATATTTTTTTTTATATTTTATATATTCCTTTTTATTTATTTAATTTTGGTGTGGGATAAGACGTGATTCTTTTATATTTATTTTCCTGAATCAAAATATGTAACGAAGTATAATGCAAATGTAAACACCATTTTAAATAAGGAAAATCTTATTCCAATCTTTGTAATACAAAATTTATGAAGCTAGCCTTCTATCTTTTCAAGTTGTAGGTGGTATTTCATTTTAATTTTTCTAGTTGAAAAAAAGAACATTAATGTCAAAATATCGAAAACAATATAAAATATGTGCTTAATAATATCATTAGTTAATAGAATGCATATTTATATTATATTAAGTAATAAACTATAAGAATATTACATGTATAATATAGTTTTAAAAAAATTACACAAAACCAAATTGTGAAAAAAAAATTACAGAAGAGTGTCATTGTATTGCATCTTGGAAGTGCGATAAATTTTTTTTAAAAATTACACTAGTGTCGAATGTTGGTCATGCGATACTCATGTAAATTTTAAATGTGTATCGCATGACAATATGTGATACATTGTTAGACTTATATCCATGTTAGTCATGCGATACACCTATTTTCACAAGTTTGCTCAAGTAGGTCGCTATATCGCATGTTAGAAATGCGATATTTGTATAAATTCTTGTGTCTTGTCTCCAACATGCAACATAGCGATAGTAGTTTTATAATTTTTTTCTCCAATTTGTATTTGTGTATTTTTTTTTCCCAAAAACATTAGACATGTGGTTCACCCAATAAACTATACTAATTAAAAAAAATAAGAAAATTATTCCTTTGACATATTATCTAATATTTGGTTGGTAGCACCAATAATAAGTTGGTAACAATAATATTACTTGCTCTCTACCATTATATATAAGTTTAAAAAAAAATCACTTACCTATAGCAACTTGGTAATATGTGAGTGAAGGCAAACATTAATGTTTGTTAAGTTTTTTTTTTTTTTAATTTTAAAATTTGAATTGTATTTTTTTTAAAGTAATTTTAGCGGGTTGGATCGACCCTATAAGGTTAAAACTACGATCCGAACTGACCTATGACCTTATAGAGTTGCAAAATTTTTTACCAAACCCATCCCATAATCTTATATGGTCGAACCCTATAAGGTTTTTAGTGGGGCGAGTACCCTATAATTACCCGCCCAGTTGTATCCTAATGGCTATTTCTAGGTTATTAAAACTTCACCATATCAGGTTTGGATAATCTTTAATTTGTGCTTGTATGTTATACAGTAACAAAATACTCCTAGAGTATATCCAAATTTGTCATTAATTACAACAAAAAAATGAAGTTTACCAGGCACTTATAGATGGAGTATGGTCTTTATCCAGCTAAGAAATTTCAAATACATAATTTGTTGCACACTGGCTAGACATTTTCATCAAATAGAAACACAGAAGGAGTTAAAATTGGTAGACAAAATGAATAGTTTAATCAACAAAGAATTGCTACAATTAGGAGTAATAGAAAGGTCTGATAGTCAGCATAGGAGTCTACCTTTTATAGTAAGAAAACATAGTGAAATAGTATGTGGAAATTCAAGAATGGTGATAGATTATAGAAAGTGAAATGAAAACATTAGCAATGATGCTTATCTTGAAGAACAAAAGGATAGGCAAAAGGAAAAGGACAAATAAGATTGTCAAGATGCTTATCTTGAAGAATAGAAGGACAGACAAAAGGAAAAGGATAAAGAGAATCTTATCTTTTACTGTAGTATTTTTTACTGTTATAATACTTATCTTTATACTATTCAAGATGCTTGAAAAGGCCTATACAAGGCTGTAGTTTGTCAAAAGGAGGGTATCAAGTTTTAGAGAGAGAGAGAGTACCTAAGAACATTAGTGTTTGTAAGAGTGCTTTTAGTTTCCATCTATCAAGACTTTTAGTGGTAATATTTTCGCTAAGTATTGTAACATACCTCTTGTAATAAAGTTGTAAGTTTTCTTTACTTATCATTTATTATGACAGGCTAACTTTCTTTAACGTATAAGGGTAGCTATACTTAAAACCTTATGAAAAATCTTTTCATCATTGATATCAAGGTTTTATAGCACAGATAAATCTTAAGACATCATAGTCATGAATATCTATGATACCTTGAAAGATTACATCAAAAGGGTCAACCTAGACATCCATGATTAGACTTTTGAGGCTTAAAACCATGGTAGATCTAAGGATTGTGCTTAGATTGTAGCGTTGACATGAGATTTTTTTAAGGACATCATTTTTACTTATTAATTATTTCAGTCTTGAGCATTTATCCTTGTTGTGATAGAAAGATCATGTGATTTTATTCTTTTCCAAAACTTTGTGGGATTTATAAAAACGGACATATGTATCACTATAAATTGTTTCTATATCACTCATATCTTCATCTATAGGTATAAGATCTCCATTGACACATTCTAGCAGTATGCTAGCCATTGTTACTATTTCTCCTTTTTGGACAGGTCTTTGCCAAATGTGCTACTTCATTACATGTGAAACATCTTAATTTATTTTTGTATATCTTATTTTATTATGTTTTCTTACATGTTTATCTTTGTTTAGACATAGTTTCTTTGCTCTGCTTAATTTAGTAAAATAATTCTTAGGCTCAAATCTTTACTTATTTTTTCTTGGGCAATCCCTTTACCCATATATTTGGGGTGTGTACACTATTTCGTAGAAATTATATTTACCTCCTTTTAACTATCTATTTATCAATAAAGTAGTACATTTTTTTATTAACTTATCCATTAATAATTTTATTCTTACTCCAAGTTTATTCAATTCTTGTGGCATATTGGTTCCATCTTTTCTTTCCACTCCTTATATATTTCTACTCCTAGTGGTCCTAGAAGTTTTAAGAATAATTTATCTGCAATAAGTTTTCCATAATAGCATCCTGCTATAAAGCAATTATAAAAGAATTCCTATATGTATTTTTTCACATGATACTAATCTCTAATTTGTAACTGCTCTAAGTTTCTTATTGTATCTCTTTGTTGGTCTGTTCCTCCTATTTAAAGTGGTTCTCTTGTAAGCATAACCCTAATCTTACTATAGAAATTATGGGGGTGGCTCCTAATCTCTTATCTGTAGCTACATGTTGAGGAAAATTCCTTTTGTAGACTCCCATATGGCTCTTATTGTTTCTCTTAAAAATGACTCAAGGTATATATACATTTGGTCTACATCATCAAATAATGGATTGTCTCTCTAAGTTCTTACAACTATTTGTGTCCAATTATCAACTAAAAGACCTCAACTCTGTGGATCATGTGTACTTATATTAAGAATCCTACCATTGCAAATCAAATTCTTTTTGTCAAGTGTTTCAAATACTTTTTTCCTCTAAAAACTCTATCACCTACTTCTCTTTTAATATATTTGGTATAAGGTGTTCTGTTGGGAATTCCTTCCTATATGTCTTGTCCTCTATGTGTCACTATAGAATGCAGAGCATTAGATCCTATATCTTCTTTGTCTCCTCCTATTGTTAATCCACCCATCATTCCTATTATTGATACATGCTCATCTATACTTTTCTTAGTTTCATTTATTTCTTTCGCTTGAAATTCTTGCTTTATTTCTAAAATTTCATTTGCCCATTCTAACAGGACACCTTCTTCATAAGAACCCTTTCCGAATTAGTAATCATGTCCTTCTTCTGATTTTTTTTTTTTCAAATTCAACTTCTTGTAATACTCATAAAATTCCTTTTTATTCTAGCCAAACTTCATACGAAATAGGGTCTTCTCCATGTTTTATCATGAATCTATCTTTCTAGTATCTTAGATGTTCTCTTGCCTCTTCCTCTATTTCTTTTATCTCTTCATACAATTAGGTCTTGTTCTTTTCTTATGTTTCAATTTCTGAAGTATTCATTCACTTCCCTTAATCGTTTCAATGTTTCATCAACACAATTGAATCCTTTTTTTTTTTTCTCATTCTATCCTGATGTATCTATCACATTCATCATAAAAATATTCCATGAAATAATGCATACATAGGTTGCAATAAAAAAAATCATGGAAAACTCAATTAGAAACATATATGGTAGACATGATGAACTGCAAAATTTTGGAAGATCCTGAGTTCCATATGGTGGCTTCTAGCAAAACAAAGTGTATATTTTCAAAACAAAAGGGAGTAATATGGGGACATTACAATACGTAACTACAAGACTTAGTAAAAAAAAAAAATATATATTATATATATATATATATTAAAGATAGAATTATAAGATTAGAGAAGGGAAAGAGTAATATAGGAATAGAAGTAAATAATGAGCCAAAAGGAGTAGTAGTAAGAGAACATGATGAGTTTAATGATACCACACCAAGTTACATAGGAGCACCAAATACTCTTATGCAAGTACCAAACATAGGAATGACAGAAAACTAAAAGAAAGAAACAGGAGAAGAGGTTAAGGAAGAAGAATATGTAACAAAGTATATAGATGTATATGTAAGAATAAGACTACACTTCAAAACTCAAACCGTTGAATTAAATGCATTAATAGATACATGAAGCATAGCTAATATGATAGATGAAAGAATAGCGCCATAAGCAAAAATAGGGAAAATGGACATATGCAAAATAAGCACAGATGTACATGAAAACAGAACAAAAGAATGTAGATACATAAAGAAGCATAATATTAGCTTTTTTACTGGGGAACGATGGAGTATCCCAATACATAATAATATAATACAATTATGGGACTTTGGAGAATCAAGGATAAGATGTATTATAGGTTTAGATTTCTTACCATCTACACATCATGGCATATTAATTACTAGGCATTCTGTAAATATCTTAGAATAACCAGCAATGGGCTTCTTACCATATTTAAATAGAGTAGAAGCTGACATTAAAGTGTTGCAATAGCGTGGTGAAACAGATAAAGATTGTGATTGAAAAAACCTAGGAGATTGTAAGAAAGGAAAAAAAAAAGAGTGGGAATTAGCCAAAACGGTAACCAAATAGAAGACAAAGAAGAAGATAATGAATGGGAAAAAAAAAAAAGCAAGTTATGGAAAATGATAAATTGGGACAAGATTTATAAAATAATAGATAATGCATGTCTAGAAATAGGAAATCCAAACATAGACCAAATATTAAGCACATTAGAGAAAGAAGAAAGATTCGGGGAAAATCCCACAAAAGTTTGGCAAAGGAATAGAATCACATGTAAATTAGATATAATAAATCTGAATATAAGGATTTATTCTAAAGCAATTGAGTGTGATAACATAGATAGATTGGATTCTAAAATACATATAAAAGAATTATTACAATTAGGAGTAATAGAAAGGTTTAATAGTTAGCACAGAAGTCCAGCTTTTATCGTAAGAAAACATAGTGAAATAGTACGAGGAAAATCAAGAATGGTGATAGATTATAGAAAATTAAATGAAAACACCAGAGACGATGTATATAATCTACTAAACAAAACAGGATTGGTTAATAGGATAAAAAACTATAAGGTTTTTAGTAAATTTGACTCTAAGTCGGGCTTTTGGCAAGTTAAAATGGATGAAGAGTCGCAACCATAGACTTTCACATGTTTGCATGGACGCTTTCAATGGAAGGTAATGCCATTTGGGTTAAAAAATGCACCATCTATATTCAAAGAAAAATGGATATTGCTTTCCAGAATTTAAAAGAATTTACTATTATATATGTGGATGACATACTTGTCTATTCAAAAAATAAATAGGAAGACATAGGACATTTGAAAATGGTACTCTCAGGATTTAAGAGGCAAGGATTAGTAATAAGTACTAAGAAATCACAATTTTTTAAGAAAAACATAGAATTCTTAGAGGCAGAAGTAAATTACAGGATCACATTGTTAATAATGTGCTTGAATTCCCTAAGCAAATTGATAAAAAACAACTACAAGCATTTTTAGGATTATTAATTTATGCTAGATCTTTTATTAAAAAAAATGAATTATTTTGTTGGCCCTTTTTATAATAAGATATCTAGTTTCCAAAAATTATCGTAGAAGGAGATAAAGCAAATCAGAAGGATAAAAGAAGAGGTAAAAAAATTACCAAAGCTAAGGGTTCCTCTTGATATAAAATTACCTCATTATAGAAAGTGATGGATGTGATACAGGCTGGAGAGGCATTCTAATTAGAAAACCCCACAAATATGCAAAAAGAAAAACAAAAGAACTTTATAGGCACACGAGTAGGAAATACAAGGAGAAGAATTTGCCTAGTATAGATTGAGAAACTATGGCAATAATAAATTGTTTAGAAAATTTTGGGTTATTCCAAATAAACAAAAAATAAATGTTAATTAGAACAAATTATGAAGCTATAGTTAAGTTTTATAAAAATATGAATAGCAACAAGATGAGTAGAAGGATATGACTTAAGTGTAGAGATACAATAATCAATAAAGGCTTTAAAGTATATTTTGAACATATACGAGAAAAATAGAATATTGTCATGACAAATTATCTAGAATTCTAAACAACTGGTTTATGATTTCAGAAAATTAAGTTCCACAAGAATATTAGAGGAAAACATCCAAAACCACAGGTTAGGCATAATTTTTCAGATCACAGCATCATCCTTAAAGATTTTGGGAAAGGCAATTAAATCGAAAATTCAAACTCCACAGGTCATGATCAAAGATATCTCTTGTCAATACTTCCCTCTAATTCTCCTAAAAAATTCCAAATTCCACCATTAATTAGTAAAAATTGAAGTTTATAGGCACTTATAGATAAAGTATGGTCTTTATCTAGCCAAGACAAATTCAAATACATAATTTATTGTGCGCTGGCTAGAGATTTTCATCAAATAGAAACACGAAAGGAGTTAAAGTTGGTAGACAAAATGAACAGGTTAATCAGCAAAGAAACGGTTCCAAATGTATGGAGTTGGAAAAGGAAATATTCCAGGAGTGTTTTGTTACTGGTATGACATACAGGCATAGATTAAAGATTATCGAAACCTAATATGACAAGGTTTTAATAACCTGGAAATGGCCACAGAATGGATAAAACAGGTGTTAGGAAAACGTATATTATATATATATATATTTCTCCAGCTGTTGACAACTTTGCCAATTTAAGCAACCCTAGGAAATAGAAGTTGAAGAACAGGAAATCAACTATCTTCGCTCTATATTTCTGGTAATTCTAGTTTAAGGGAAAAGAAGAACGTTGAATCCATAAAATCATAGTAGTTCCTTTAAAGAAGCGTTTCCTTTCCAAATTATGAAAAAGGGAAGAACATCACAGCAGTAACATAAGATTGCTAAATCTTTTACCCTTTGAAGTACGGTGGAGGATAGAAGAATATGTGAAAGAAAAGTTCTAAGGCCATTTGTTCCTTTCTAAGAAACAATTCATGATATTCCAGGCCTATACTTTGATGGGGTAAATATAAAAACCATAGTAAGGGTAAAAGAATTCCCCAAACCACCATGCTTTACTTGTACAAGAACTGACTCATAGATTGAGTATACAAGTTGCTACAATGAAAAATATTATTGTCCAAGATGTAACATACATCATCAATGATACACACAAACACACACACTCTACATGACTCATCAGATAGAGTTTTGTCATTAGGGTAGGTTTTTCATACAAATTTTTGTAATATGCTCTCATAGGGTTCGTATGTGTACAGTTACCAAGTGTACTCTTGGGCATGTTAGGAAAATGCTAGACATATGATGGAATCTCTCAATAAATGTTTTGATGATAATAAAAGCATATAAATATTTTTCAATAAGTTTATAAATTGAAAAAATATATTATAAAACAGAAGCTGAAGGTTCTTTTTATAAAGCAAAGAACTATACAGAAAAACATATCTCCATGAATGAATATAATAGGGGATTCTATTTAATTGATCCACTATGAGTTGGATAAATGTTTAATGAGAATTTCAAAATAATTTTTATTATTGAATTTTTCCATAGGCAAAGATAAGATAATGTTTATAACAAGACCTTAGGTCGTTATTCATGTTAAGGTCGAAAATGTTGATAAATAATATTTTCAAATAAGTATGAAAGCAGTATTGGAGTGACAAGGAAAGGTAGACTGAACATCCATTGGAATCCAACAAATAAAAAATGTGATCTTTAAAGAATAGCAATTTTTTAAATTAGATGCATATATTATCTTGCTCATTATGACAAGTATCAATAATGGATCATCTTGCACGGCTTGAATGCTTTTTAGAAGATTTTCAACAATCAAATTCCATCCAAAATGGAAGCAATTCAAATACTCTTGCAAGAAAATAATTAAAACAGCTATAGTATATTTTATATTCATATTTACCAGAAGTGACCGTTGGTTCAAATATCATAACTTGAAGCTCCACTCTATTACTAAGGACAAGATATACGAAAGAAACATATTGAGTAGAAGCATTAAAACAACTTTGAGAGTTATATGAAAACTCCTACCTAGTTTCAAAACGTACAAAACTATCAAAAGCACTTTCACAAGCTCCCAAAGAAAATTATTTTTACTTATACCAAGTTGTGAGAGATTGTTATTATTTGGCTATGATCACTTTGTATAAAAATTGACAAAGGCTATTAATAGAATCATTTTTAGCTTAGGTAGAAGCTAAGTAAGATAGTGTATGCTGACATTTCGATGGCAAAAGAAACTTTGTATTTTTTTTTTTTAAATTATGAATATAGTGGAACAATTGGTAAAGAGTACCAAGATCCTGGTTCAAAAAAGTGGATTAACACATACAAAACCATTATATATAGTCAATCAATTTCTTCTTTATGTCTATTTATTTATTTTTTGCACAATACTTTGATTTGTTTTATAAATATAGTTTTAAGCTTCTGAACAATATAATCGATAAATAAAATGTTATTAAAAGTTTAAGACCAACCATATCACAAGTTAATAAATTAAGAGAGCCTTGCAAGCTTTTAAAAAAAAAAAAAATTAATCAAAGTGACTAATTCATCCTCTCTTGGCTACTTAACTTTTAGGTTCAACAAAGCTCAAGCCCATAGAGTGAAAACCTAAACCGGCACCTAATTACTTTCTCACATCATCATTTCCTTCCCTCTCTTTTTCTTTGGGATTTTATACACCCTAATAGGATATCCAACACCTATTTTGTTAAAAAAATATTGAAAAATATTAATAAATGAAAGAAAAATAGTAACATTATAACTTTGTAAAAGACCTTAAAGCTTATATAGCAAAAACCCCAAAATGTTATCTAATTACTCAAAGCATCTCTTACACTATCATTTTCTTTCTCATCTTTTTCCCTTTTTCCTTTTCTTCTCGATTTTTTAAAACCCTAATCTAACCTACTATAATCTTTCAACTACATTAGTATTTCCTTGTTTTCAAAGACTATTATTCTACAGTGGTTTACAATATGACATGTGTTTTTTGTATTATATGATTGATTTTGTATGAAAGTGTTGGTTATCCATTTTTGTTTGATATCAAATAATTGGCTCCACAAGTATATTCTAAAAGTTTCAACTTTCACGTTTTGATTACTTTCTAATATCATATAAACAAATCCTATATGAGGAAGAACTTATAATATAGAAAATTACTTTTTAAATTTCATTTGTTAGTAGTATACAAAGGTGAATGTATGAAAGTGAGATGATGATTCATAATACATAAAACTATATATATTACTTATATTATGAAATAAAATTGAAATTTAAGGAAAGAAAATAATATGGGTTTCATAAAATACAAGGAACAAGTTGATTCCAAAGTTTACAACATGTTAGATATGTTACGGGTACAATTAAAATTTGTTACCCTCTACCTTATAAGATGGCAACTGGTGAGGCTTTATACCATATCACCCTATATCCCTTTATTCTAAATGCATATTATATCTAGTACACAAATATAATAATGTCAATATTGCATATTATAAAAATGTGTTTTGATATAATACAGAGGTAAAAATGTGATATAATTTATTTTATTACAATACCTACACGTTGTGTGAAATATATAAAATAATATACGCATATTTATCTATATTTTTTTATGGCATACGTCACGAAAAGAAATATATAACATTATAGCTATACTATAGTATTTAATTTGTACATATATATGTACTATGCAATACATATTTTAATGGTAATATATTATCTATACACATGTGTGTGTATGTGTAAATGGTGCAAGTAACTAGCAACAGACCCCACGATTGCAGGTTTCATGAACCATTAGAACGTAAGGTAAAGTTCCCAACTTCATTTGGTCTCCTGATGAGAATCAATCTGAATGCAGGCTTCATGAACCATTAAAACATGGGATGAAGTTCCCAACTCCATTTGGTCTCTTGATGAGTATCAATCTGAACGCGTGGGATCTTCTTCAAGAACACATCCGAGGTACTTCAGGTAAAAATTAACTACACAGTTTTAAAGATAAAGATTGGAGTGACCATGGGATTTTGGACAGGTTTGGGAGGAGCATTGAGTCGAAACCATCGTTGGAGCACGATCGGATCAAGCCTGTGTCCATGGTTGGACTTTTTATTGTGCTTCCTCTTAACTCGTTTTCTTTTTTTTTTTTTTTTTAATTGGCAACTCGTTGGACTTCATTCATACAAAGTCGTACGATAATCGCACCACCTTGTATGTACGAAGTGGTCTCTACGACCTACAAAGTCACCGTTTGAAATTTTGAAGATGAAGCGCCGATGCGTGTAAATGTACGGGCTTAATATATGTAGATATATATGACGTGCGTGTCCCTTGCAAACATACTCTACGAGATGAGGTAAAGGTCATGTAAAGGACAATGTAAAGAGCATCAGAGAGGAGAAATAGGCGGTTTTGCTATGCCTTTGCGTCATTTTTTGTGACAGGTGAATGAATACGAAAAATCAAAGCGCACACTTGGTTGGTCTTAAGTAATAGCCAATATAAATAGATTTTGAAATTTTTATATAGAGTCAGTTGAGTAATTAAGAGTAAGAAGAAGGCTTCGCGTACTAATGCCAGAGAGAAAATTAGGGAAGGCTTCGTATACTAACGCCTAAGAGAAAATTAGGGATGTAATTTAGGATGTAATTTAGTAGGTCATTATAGAGTAATCAATTTGTCTAATTGGCTAAAAAACCTAGAGATTAGGATTTTAGAGTCAAATTTAGGAATTTCATAAAAAATCTACACGGTTTAGGATAGGGATCCAAACCCAATATAAAATATTATAGAGAATCTAACCCAACATATAAAATCCCGGGCTCCACCTTTGAAACCCCATAAGTTTATAATAACTGAAATATAAATTTAAGAGACTAATAGGTAGTTTAGGGTCTATTTGGATAGTCTATTTTTCATCTGTATTGTATCTATATTTTTTTCAAAATGAGATGTATAAATATATCTGATTTACATTTATGTTTTATGTATATTGATCTATTTGATCTTTTAATGAGAACTGCTAACTTTTTTTTATATGTATCTAATTCATTATAAATAATTTATTAGATAAAAGTTTGAAAAAAATGTGTCTATATCTTTAATTTACCAATAAACAAACAGACTCTTAATATGTAAATAACCATAAAACACCCAAAACCCTAATTCCATAACCCATGATTACTAATAACCCGTAACATATGATAAAATAAAAAATTAGGAGGCTTCAATAAGAAATTCCAAGTATATAGTTGCGATCATGATTTTAATTTAGGAAGTACTTAAATTTTCATCTAAAAATATTATAGAATGTATTATTATAGTACAATACCACACCATGTGTTAATTAACCCACACTGTGAAAATTATTCAAGAAGCCTCACCATTCCATAGAAATGAAGTAACGTTGATTATATATATACACCAACCTTCTTCATCATCTGATTTATGAAATAATAATTCATTAGATAAAAAAGAAAAAAAAGATCAATCATTAAAACTCTTAAACTTGAAAAATTCGTATATCTCACATGCCTTAGCCATTTTCAATTCCATAAGTTACATTATAATTGTGGCGATGCACTCTCCAATTTAAGACTAGACTCTATAAGGTTTTGTCCAACCCTATGACGACACAACAAAAAGTTTTAACACGATTTCATAAGAGTTTTGAATTTCAATATTAAACTTCCTTCCTAACTCATACATTTAAATTTATTGAGAAAGAGCTCTATAACTTTCATGTTTTATATCTTAAGAAATTCTAACCAGATCAAAGTCTAAAATTTGTATAAAGTACTATAGTTCTCAAGCTTATAGTAGCAAGTTGATTAATTGGTTTAAGTTGTGGCCACCCAAACTCATCACCCACATTTTTGCAACCAATATTAAATGTAAATTTTATAGATTTCTAAACATGAATTTATGCAACTTTAGACATTAAATAGATTTTATGAATTACTTTCAGTGTGTTAAACCTTTGTGACATAAGAGATGAGTTATACAACCCTCGTAAGCAAGAGTATAATGACTGACAACACTATACAAGATATCAATAATATATTTCCTCTAAAACAAGTTTCAAGTAAAATATTTAATATTGTCAAGCTTGAATTTTGATTTTTGGTTCAATTCATTTTAATCTAATTTATACTAAATCCTAACCCGTTCAATATAAATCGTTGAATAACAATTAAAAAAATAATTAAAAAATATTATGGAGTTGCTACTCTACCAAAGTCAGAAAAAAAAAATTATAACCAATGGGTAGGTTGGTTCTAATTTTGTTGCTAATCCACAAAAAATTGTGTTTAAAAAAAAATTACAAAAATTCATGAGTTCGAGGGTTATCTTATTAAAACCTATTGGTTATCACATATAATTTTTCAATTATTGATTGTTCCCTAAAAATGCAAAAAATCAATATTATATAATATTTACAAGATATCTACTTACCAGTTGTATCATAATTTACAAGATAAGTCGTATTTATTAAGATTTATAAAAGAGACAACTAAGATCCACCTGTCATTATTAACTATAACACAAAATTAACAATACATACCAAATTTGATTGACTCTACAAGAATAAATTTTTACATTTTTCAAGTTAGCCCGTTGGCCATTAGGTGCCTATGCACCAGCCATTTGGGATAAGATAAAATGTAATTTTTTAATGAAAATTTTAATTTGTTGATTATATTTATTCTTATCACTTTAAATTTATTAAATTTTATTAATTTAGTAAAAATTAGCTATTTTGAAGTGAGCTCTAAATCTATCAATTTAGTTTTATTATTTTATAAAAAAGTGGAATTTTTTATACAACAAAATCTTTCAAACAAACAATATCATACATTATGAATCATAGATCAAGTTATTGCACATCTAATCTAAATCTAAATCTTTACCGGCATAATCAAAGCAATATGTCAAACTCTAGTGTAATAAGACTAAATTTCAATTTGACATAAAACAATTAAAGGGACGCACGTATTATAATAAATGTCATTCAAAATTAGGAAAAAAAATTATTGCACTAATACATTATTCTCAAAATAAAACCATATTAAAAATAATAAGGCAAAGTTTCAAATTTGGTATTACGTGAATCACATACCCTCCAAAACAATAGTATCTATTGCTAATTCTACTATATTTATGTTATTTCAAAATATATTATTAACATGACAAATTACTTAATATAGGAAAAAAGATTCTAATTTGTTATTTTTTCACTTTACATGCACATATACACTCGCTAATACACAATTTTTTTATTTACCTTTTTTTTAATCATCACTACTTAATGTTCCTTCTTTCTAGGTCTCTTAACATAACATGCACATATTACAATACTACATTATTATTATTATTATTATTATTATTATTATTATTGTTCCATTAATACCATTATTAAATTTGTTTTATTATTTTTATTATGATTTTTTTTAGCATACACACATTACATTGTCTATTTATGTATTTATCTCTTATTATTATTATTATTTAAAAAAAAAAAAGAATAGGATAGTTACCTGATGCAGGCGTACGGATGTGGATTGGGTTGTATGACCCGACTGACGGCATGGCTTGGAGAAGCCGCCTGAGGGAGGCGCAACACCTGGGGTAGTCGGGCCAGCGGGGAGCGGCAAGCCGCGTAGTCTGGTGCTTTGGATTTCAGCAAAGGCGACCTATAAAGGCAGTTTTGGGCTCGGGTCACCAGCGAAGCAGCGGTTGGCATTGGTTAGTTTGCCGTTTCTAACAGTTGCCGACAGCAAGGGATTGGTCGGACAGGAGCAGAGGGAAACGTTGGTAACCCTTGTAGTGTTTAATTTGATTGAAAACCACTAAAAGACGGCTATTGGCGGATGGCGACACAGGCACAGTTGGCGGTGATCAGCGGAGACGATTCGGGCAACGTTAGGACTTGTTCAAGCTATCAATCTAAAGATCTCAACCAACTGATGCTTCCTACAACTTCCAATTCGTCTAATTTTTCCTGCAAGATCACGAATTAAAGTCAAAATTTCCGAAACCCTAGTTAATATTAACAACACGATTCTAAGAAATTAGAAGGAACCGAGAGCCAAACCTCCTCAAGATACGTCGTTTGTCTCTCATTTATACTATCTAAGGCCTCGATTAAGCTTTATAATTTGTCCAATCAATCAATATCGATCTATGGTTTTTTTGGTTTACATTTAACACGAATTTGAAAATTTTCTAAAAATTGTATGATGCATGCTAATTAAACTTGATATATGCATCTCAAGTATCAATTTGAAACTTTCTATACCTTTCAAAGTACCTAAAATATGCAATTCCATATCAAATCTTGATATTTTTGGAAACTGATAAAATGATTTTTCTCAATTTCCCTTTTTGATTTAACCTACTAAAACCCTAAATTAATCCACGAATTTGGTACTATTATGAAGTATTTCATGCCTAGTTTGCAAACCATCCATTTGGTGAAATTACAAGCTTAAATGGGTCAAAAAAGGCATCAAAATGGGTAGTTTAGTCATGTGCTGCATATGCTTGAGGAAGAAGACAAAGTTGTTTGTTGATGTAGCACTTCAAACTATTTATAATATGCAAATTCGTATTAAATCTTGATATTTTTGGAAAGTGACAAAATGATTTATCCCTATTTTCCCTCTGTTATTTAACCTACTAAAACTCTAAATTAATCCACAAATTTGGTACCAATATGAAGTATTTTATGCCTAATTTGTGATTTTATCATCAATTTGGTAACATTACAAGCTTAAATGGCTCAAAAATAGCATCAAAGCAAGTGGCTCGACCATTTGTTGCACATGCTTAGGACGAAGGTGATATTGTCTACTAATGTTAGTCCTGATGGGGTGTAATCAAGTATCGTCATGTGTCCTCTACTGCATAAAAAAATAAATGGCATTATTATCTTTACCTAGAATTAAACCCTTAGCCTCCCATGTGTGCGTGTGTGTGTCTTATCATACAAACCATTTAGCTTTTTTTTTTTTTTTCAATGTCTGCACATAGAATGTATCTAAAGCTTATAATTTACGTTCATTCAAATTAATTAATTATTAAATGAATCTTAAATTAAATATATGATAAAAATCATATTACATTAAAACCAAATAATTTTATGAGGATCATGAAATTAATTTTTCATGCTAATTTTACTCTTTAAAATATCAAAATTTGACTCTTTGGGTGTAGCATAATATTTTATTTATCATATACTAAAAAATATAAATATTTCTATTTATATATTTTTAAGCTTGATAGAGCAAAAATGGGGTGTCAACAAATATATCAATAAATCTCATACAAGAAACTTGAAACATCTCCTCTGGTGTATGCCCCTTTGTATGTACTCGGAAGATGTAATAACTAACTTCGTATATGATATCTGAGAATGAATTGCTTGAATATGCCCTTGTATCAGATTCATGCTTTTTGTACCATCTTGTCTATTTGGAGTGAAAATATGTATTGATTGGTTACCCTAAATTTTTTAATAACCATTAGGTTATAATTAAAACTGGGCATGCATTGCACGATATTACATTACTAATTGTGTCACCACCCGATGATGGAATGATAGGAAATATCCTATTCATTTAAGTTGTGCACCTCCAGATTGAACATTTAAGGCCTCCGTGAGGAAAATTAGATTAAGTTTTGTATGTGATGTTACATTGTATATGTGTGTTCATGCTAGTTACTAGAAGACTACCTGTGACGTCGCATTGCATATGTGTATTCATGCGTAGCATATTATTGATAACTTGCTTGTGCTTAATGTAGTAATGAGGAGATTGTACTCCCATCTGATTGAGCCATGATTAAACTTCTCCCTCTCCCCCCCCCCCCCCCCCCAACAACAAATTGTTTTGTAGGAAATTCTATAAAAGCGGGATCGGATAGGAAAGGTATCTACAAGAGTCTTCTTACCCCAAAAGAGTACCATATACACTTGAAGAGCTAAGTTGGCTATATAAAATCCAACCATAGGAGTTCAATTGCAAATAAGATCTCCTTTGCCACTGAGGCTCATATTAATTTAAGTTAATTATTATTGTCTGGAAGGGGAATACCAATTCTCTACAGTCCTATTGACCGATGGAAAGTCAAGATTCTTTAGTTACTTTCATATTATAAAATATGTATGTATCATAATTAGTAGTAGTAATTAAATGTTAAATAGAGTCATGTGATCTTTGACAAACAAGGCGGCTATTATGTAATAGGTGCACAAGTGTAGGGATGCAACCAGAGTGGGTTTGAGACGGGTCATATAAAACCCGAACCCGACCTGATTACTTATAGGGTAGCCCAAGCCCGACCCGCAACCCTATAGGATTTTATGTATAATACCTAAACCCACCCCTGTAGAGTCATGGTCTTGACCCGCCCCGCCCCGCCCCGCCCCGCCCCTCCTCGTCGACCTGATTTTGTCTTTACAATTTTTTTTTTCTTTTTCTTTTTCTTTTTCATTCTTTTTATTTATCATTTGTCCACTTGCCTTCATGATATATTCTCCATTTTATTTATTTGTTTCAATTTCTTTTCATTTGATGTAAAGCTACATATTAAAAAGAAAAAAAGTTAGTGAGCTAGACAATTAATTTTCGATGTATGATAATCAATTTGTAACACAACATAGTAGAATTTACTTTACTTGAGGATTGACATAGATACATAAATACAAATATTACCTTTTATTAATTATAAAAAAGCATGATATTGTCAATGGGACTAACAAATAAATTATATAATCATATAGCTATAATAATAATAATAATAAATGCCTATATCAAAGTTTTGATGTAATAAAATTTAAACTTTTTTTAGTAATCTTAACGGGTCTGGTGGCTCCTATAGGGTCATAACTATGACCCAAACCCGACCCGTGATCTTACAAGATCACAAATTTTTTTCCAAACTTGTCCCATAAACTTATAGGGTTTTTAGTGGGTTGGGTAGGTCAAGTACCCTATAATAACCCGCCTAGTTGCGTCCTTACACAAGTGGTATGACAGGTTCTAGTATTCCTACTACGTCTATTTGGGGGTCATGACACTACCGTCTCTCTTTGTCTCCTCCTTCATAGTCACAAACTCTTGTTCTCATTCCTTAATTCCATCACTAAAATATTTGCATATGATATTATAAATATAGAACAAGACCCACAAGAATGTAATTTAACACATTTACAAACAACTCGAGCATTAAGATTTATCTTCCTAATATATATATTTATTTATTTATATATCAACTTCAAGCTCCCTGTATACCTAATAACAATCATATTATGTAAGTACTCAGCAAAATAATAAGCAAATACAAACATTACCTTTTCATTAACCCTACTAACCAAGCTGGATAAATAATAACATCTACTCTAAGGAAGTTGAAAAGACAAATGTTGGCAAGTTGAAGCTAAAAAGGACATGACAAAAAAAATAAAAAAAATTGAAAGGAAAAAAAAAAAAGGTTGCAAATGTTATTAGCGCATTGTTACAGGACAGATTTGAGTAAGCTTGAAATCCAATAAGGGTGGACATGAGTACAATGTGAAAAATCCTATAAGGTTTAGGTTTGAATTCAACAAAAAAAAAAAAAATTATACCATCCAATGGCTTACATCATACTCAATCGTGATCAAATCCTTAATACTTCATTTACTATATTGTTGATGGGACAGTCCCGTCAATAAGACTATAGAAGGTCCCATTCAATAAACCCTGTAAAGAATCAGGATGATTTGAGATCAAATGTCAATAATCACAAATAGCTCAGAATGGTTAGAAATTACTAAATGAGGGGTATTGGTGGGTATTCTTGGGAAAGAGTAATTGTTAATAATTGTTGGATTATGTTAGTTATACTCATACAAGTCATACTAATACTTGGCTTATCTAGTCGGCTTAAAGGGAAAAAAAAGTATAAAACCTAGGAACCACACGTTGAATTTATTAAGAAAGATTAAAATAAAGGGAGTTGATTCTGACAATCTTTTTTTAAACTCGCCAATTCAAAACCTTTTAAAATCATCTTAGACTAGGTTCAATTATTTGGATCATATTACGGATTCATTGACACGTTAGTATTTACCTTTCTAATTTGCTCCCAGTCCAATTATTATTTTTTTTTAAAATGTAAGATATTTTTGAAAAATAAAGCATATCAATCCACTAATTTTTTTTTAAATAAGTTGGATTACAATAGAGAGGTCTTGAATACGCAAGCTATCTATGAAATAGTTTTGAAAAGATAGAAATAATATCCTAGAAAATAATGATACAATGAATTTTTTTCCTTCATTCTCGTAAAAAATACAACTAAAAAAGTCCATTTGTTTTTTTTTTTCCCCAATATGTCAGTCAAAGTGGAAAAGGTAATACCCTTTTTATTTTGAAAAATTCTACAAGGTGGTTATTTTAACATTAGATTTTAAGGCTAGGACAATGGGTTGGTATTTCTTATTAAAATTATTCCATCTATTCAATATTATCCATTTTTTCTTTTAGAAAATTTTATGGTCTCATTACTATCCGACAGCTCACATCATCATGATCAAACCACTAAAATAATTAATATTATAATTATTATATTTATTTTAACGGTTAGATGATTGACTACACGGCCCCGTCGATGAAACCACAGAAGCTCCTGTCCTCCTGCTTCTCCTTCTAAATATCATTCTAAAAATATGTTTTCCTTAATTCTTTATTTGAGAAACTAATATATAGGTTGATTGGCTTAATTAAAATTGAAAAATTAAAAAAAATGTGAATTTCAAACTAGACTAATATAAAAATATTTTCAATTCATAATAAAGACTCTTGACACTTCATAATAATAATAATAATAATAATAATAATAATAATAATAATAATAATAATTTCATATGAAATTATACATATGTCTATTCATGTTTTAATTTCCTTAATTCAAGTGAACCATATATATGCTGAGAGCCAGATAAGATGGACTTAAGCCCAATGCGTTGGCCAAGTTTTAGAGGGGTCGAACTAGGTTTAGGAAATCCATGTACCAAAATTGACCAGTTTTAGGAGCCAGCCAGAATTAAGGATCATGATAATCATTGTTGCTTTTAATTAGTTAAAATTAACGTGTTGAAGAAATTTTAAACTTCCAAATGTGAACTAATATGTTCATAACTTTATATATATATATATATATATATATAACATTCAAAATGGCCGACAAAATTAAAAAATCATAATTATTTTTATTTATATTATATATCCATACGATTTGGTGAATACTAAAATTTTTGGACTTCACATCACATCATTCTCATCTTTTAAAATCACTTAAATATATTTAATATTATATAATAGAATTTACGGCAATGGAATAAATAAGAAATTTATTGAAATTGTTAATGGAGTTTGGCCAAAAGATGCGCCTTCTATATGTATGAAATCCATTCCCTTTATAACTACAAACGATAATTAAGGAATATAAGTGATCATAATAAGATATGAAATTATTGTTGTCTTAATGTAAAATTTATAATCTTATAATATTAATAGTGATTTTCATATTTTAAATTCTTATGTAATTTTATAGTGAATACAATATATGTGCCTGACTATGAGGTAATATTGAATTAGATACATATTTAATGAATAAATCCTATTTGTTATTTTGGCAAATAATAAAATCTTTTATGAAACAAATAAAATATGTTTAGAATTTTGCTCATCTAATTTAACAAATGTAGTAATTTTCATATTATAAATTTTTATGTAATTTTATAGTGAATACAATATGTGTGCGTGACTATGAGGTAATATTGAATTATATACATATTTAATAATTAAATCTTATTTGTTATTTTGGCAAATGGTAACTTTTTTATAAAACAAATATATTATGTTTAGAATTTTTCTAATCTAATTTAACAAATGCAGTTAAGGTATACTATTATAATTTTATATTGCTTTTTTCTTTTAAACACTTCAATAATAATCGGTTAATTTGAAATAGCAGATATTTTACTCCGGTTTGTCTTGGAATCGAAGTATAAACTATAACCTACTATTAGTATTATAAAATTAAATTGATTATATAAAAAAGATTAGTGTAAAAAAATTTTTAAAGATTCTATTAAAGTTGAAAAAATATGAATCATTTATCAGAATGATAAAACCGGTCTTATTATAAATGCCATGACACTATTATTGGGTTCAGTGTAAAAAAAAAAAAAAAAAACTCTTATCTTCTTTCTGTAATTAAAAAAAAAGAAACAAAAATAATTAAAAAATAAATAAATAAAACCCGGGCATCTCAAGAAGTTAGTATAGTAGTACGATATCCCATTCCCAACCGCCTATACTAATTACTAATCCTAACCGTCCACCTCTCTGGACGGCCCCCATCACTATCGACCCTTCAGCTTCAGGTATTTGCTCCTTTACTATTATTACAATTATTATTGTTCTCTCAAGTCTCAAAATCCACACTTTGTTGAGTCAGCTTCTGCAAACCTTAAAATCCAATCATGAACTCAATTGAGGATTAAGGTTTTTCTTTCTTTTTGCCTTTTTAATTAATTAACTTTTGTTGAGGTCAATATTGAACTCGAGTGAATTTGAAGAGATTATGGAGGCTTATAAGACATGGGTTCGGAGGAACAAGGACTATGTTCATTCAATGGAGTCTCTGGCTAATGTAAGTTGGTTTTTTCCCTTTCTTTCTTTTCTTTCCTTGTTGTAACTTGTTTTTTTCCTAGCAAGTTTTTGAATTGTGCTTTTTCAAGGTAGCTTTTTAGACCTTGTTTGGTTGGAATGAATTCATGTACAGGAATCGAATTAATTTATATAATTTCATTATCTCATGAACGGAGTGTATCGCCAGAGGGAATATATCAATGCATGCATGCATATATATATGAATATGGGAAAAGAATTTCCGCGGATAATTCTATGGTTCTTTGTCGTAACTCAGATTTTGCATAGGGTTGAGTTTTAGTATCATGCAGTAGACTAGTGAATGGAATGATCCATATTTTAAGGGAGATTGTTTTACTAGACACTAGAAGGTCACACTTTAATCTGAGTCACTTGTATTAAAATTTGGAGCATGGGCGCTGTAAAATGTTTTAAGGTGTTGTTACATTTTCAATTTCTGAATTGTGACCTGAGAAATCAGGGAATTTGGTTGATTGTGCAGTAGATGGTCATTTTCTATTCCTGGGGCTGCGGATATGATTCTAGTATTGCTATGTTTCTGTTTTTAATTTCTTACTTCGTTTTTATCCAGTCTGGTTTGTGCTAATTTTATCTAAATGGCATGTGGTCTTTTAACTGTTTCGTGGGTATAATATATGTAGTGAAATTCTTGAAATTGACCGTGTTAAAGAGTTATAGATGGTCATGGTTTTGTAATATTGGATTGTAAACTCATTAGATTGCTAAGAACATTATATTCAGGTGGAATCAATGGTCCAAATTTTTAAATAGAAAATGGAAAGAAAGTGTACAAGTTAAAGTTGGTTTTTGAGATTGTACTTTGATTGTAAGAGAGTGTGTTCAATTGAAGTTTAGATATTAGACACCAAGGTTCTTTTGTTTTGCTTATTTAATAGAGAGGTCCCCGATGCAAGGTACCAAAGTTCAAGTGTTGCTTCACTTATGTTTTCAGTGACTAATGATGGAAGTGCGATATGGGCATAGGAACTAATTGGAAATTTTAAATTGTAATTGCATCAAGGCCGATCAAGTTAGGTGCCTAAAAGTGGAAAGAAAGAAGTATGAATCATTAATCAGGTGTCCTTTCCATATTTGCAAATGTTTTAAGAATTTTCCGACAACTCTATTCACATACTGTTATTAATTTCATCTTTCCAATTATGAGTCAAGCATGAAATGGCCTAACAGTTTATTGTGGTACATAATGAGGCCCCATTTTGTATTAATTTTCTTATTTTTACTATGCATCTTTTTTCCAAATAAATATGATCGTGTATCTCTTTTTTTTTTCTTTTTCTTTTGGTTTCTAACCTTCCAGGCTGTAATTATAGATGCTGCTACCCCTTTTTCATCACCATGCTAAGGACAACTATAATCAAAATTGACAATAATACTGACAAGGGTACCACTTTAAGCTCTCTAAACCATTGACATAATAAGCCTTAGGCTAATTCAGCAATTGTTGTGATGTTAGTTGCCATATAATATTTGGAACAAGGGGAAAAAAATTTTGCTGTTGAACATTCTAAGGTTTCTACATTTGTGAAACTCTGAGCATGGTACAAAAGGCTTGACAGAAAAGGAAAACCAGAAGCAAAAACTTCAGGTCTTCCAGCTGTTGTTTCATTTTCCTCCTATTCAATTTGATGCACCACATCGATTGATAGTGGGAACTCTTTTCCACATATAAGAGCTCTTGTTCCACATTTTTGTCTCAAGATAGAACTTAACTAGTGCGGGTTTTTTCCTTTTCTGTCTTCAATTTCTCAAGCTGCTTTTATCTCCTAATTAGATTTTCTTTTAGGTAATTGTAAGTGTGTGCTGATTTATTGAAGGGAAATCTTATTTTGCCCCACTTGAATGCAATGGTTTCAGTTGTGAAAGCTTATTTTTCATGTCTTCTTTGAGTATATGAATATTGATGGCACATAATTCAAGAAAAAATGGGTTGAGTATTATATACCCTGTTATTAACTTGATATAAGATTTTTAATTATTAATCCTGCTTAGATTTTACAAGGAGAGTTAATTTTATTGCAAAAACTGAAAGGGGAAACACAAGAGTTTGTTGGTTGGTATCATTTTGGAGATGTGATTTTCTGGTTACTGTTTTATCTGATCCTAACTTATAGAGGCTGCTAGTTCCTAAGGTCCTTGCTCTTTCTTTAGTTTATTGCTGTGTTTGGTGATGGTGGATAGGTGTGAAAGCACAAGGAAAGCAGAGAAAGCTGGTGGAAAGTGGCCAAAAACGTATGTTTGGCTGTAGTGGTAAATGGAAGGAAAATGTAGGAAAGGAGATGAAAACAGTGGAAAACTGGGCGCCTTATTTTCTCTCCAAAAGTGGGGAGAAGGCAGCGGTAAAGTGAGCAGTACCCATGAAATTCTATTTTTCTCCTCAAAAGTCAAAAGTTAAAATAAAATGAAGGGGCAATTTTATCAATCACTAACTCAATTTTCTCTTCTTTTCCTTCTATTTTCTTCATAAATTACCAAACATAAAACAAACTTTTCACTTATTTCCACTTTCACCCATTTCCATTTCCACCCATTTCTACTTTTAATAAAGATGCCAAACACAGCGTACATCCTGCTTTACGATAGGTATTTAAGGCCTTTGAGAATGTCATATGGTCTGTAGCCTTCTTTTGCAAATATATAATCTGATCAGATTAAGTATTGGGCAATTACTGATTATTAATTACTTACCAAACAAAAGAAGAGATACAGAAAGCAACTTGTATGAACATTTCGCTGGAGTGCTCATGCAATGGAAATATTAAATAGTGTCTATGGTTATCATGTATTAACTTAAATCAGAGAAATTTCTTCTGGACTGATCTTTTAACTGTGAAGTCAAGAACTGGGAAAGGACAACTGTGAATTCAATAGGGTTCTCCTCCTGTGACAAGAAAGCCTGAACTAGAGCTTTACTACAGTTCTTTTTAAGCTCCATTATGTTTTACCTTTGAAAAGTTTTAGAGCATTGTGTCCTTTCATAGCACCGATCAAAGGAATTATTAAACCGAAGTACTCTCCAAGTAAATCCCAGAATCCTATGAGGCCTGATATATATACACACACCATCTTTATGTTAGTGACTCTAGTGAAGTTCTGCAAGAGTCATCTTCATCAGGTGTTTTTGGTTGCTCCTCAAGTCGCATCTAACGGATGGATGGCCTTCTAGCCTCCAGTTTGACACATATACCGAATTGGGATACATCAGTTTTGAAGTGAATCTAATGTGTGAAATGCTATCTAGTGGAAAAATCTTGCATGCTCATCAATTTTGTATTTGCAGAGTTTTAGAATTAGGTTTTAATTTGAAAGGCATTTAAACACAACCTTTTTCATTTATATATTCTATTGATCATTTTGCAATATGCCCATGACCGTTTCCATGCATAAAGTTTCAGAATTGATTTTCTCAGAGTTCCATTTTTTCTTCCCTCTTTGGATTATGTTTTTTAATAAAAAATGGTCACATGAGTCAATAAGGGCCGGATCAATTGAATGTCACAGGAAAAGCTTATATCACAAAACTTATGTAGGAACCTTGTAAGTTGAGGCAAAGAAGGAGATTGTCTAATCCAAATCATCTAGTGTGCTCTAGCTAGGTAGGTCACTATTGCTTCCACAAACATAATAGCCACAGTTCTTTTATCTTCCTTTGGAGATCACAACATTACTTTACCTGTCTGAATCCTTGTGATGGTTCTTTTTGGAATCAAAGACTCATTTGGATTCCAAAACTTTATCTAATCATCTTTCTTGACATGATATATAACAATATTCACAATAAATAAGAAGAGATCTACATGACAATGGCCACTAAATAACATTTGCATCCAAATCACCGGGGGTGAAGGAGGAATTTGACTGGGGCATATTCTAGTGCAAGGAATTCTTTAGGTATGATTGAGGATACTGCTAAGTATATGATTAATCAGAATTCTTACCAAACACAATCTATATTGGGAAGTATCTTAACATCTGTTGAAATTTATTAGATTAATAAGAATTCTTACCAAGCACAATCTTTATTGCTTATCTTATCATCTATTGAAGGGATTTTCCTCCTTTAAGATTTTGTTTTCCTTTGGCAGATTGATGTTTGTATGAATATGCATAAATCTCACTGGATAGATCATTTCTCTGTTCTCACAAAACTGTTTGCAGGGTTTGACATGGCTTCTTCCAGAAAGATTTTCTGCTTCAGAGATCGGACCAGAAGCAGGTTTTGTAATAATTTGGTAACATTTGGCTGCTTCTTCTAGATAGTACATGCAGTGTTATATGGTATGGAAGATCCATACATGTCTTTGTTTTATTGATACATCTGGCTGGATGTTTTGCTTTATATCACTCTCTGTTTTATTGACCCATGTATGCCTTTCACCTTGTGCACCCGGTTTCTCTTTTAAATCAATCCATTATAATGGCCTCTCCCCCTGGTGTTCTCTTTTAAATCAATCCATTATAGTAACCTCTTGATATTGAAGTAGGTTGGGATAAAGGCAATGTAAGTGCCTTTACTTTCAAATTTTGGCAATTTAATGTCTAAAGTTTCACTCTTTACCGTTTAGCACTCCTACTTTAAAAGTATGTTTAAATTAGTGTCTTTACCCTTTACACTTGAGTCCTCTTACTTTGAAACGAAGTTCATATGAGACACTAAAGTAAACTTCATTTCAAAGTAGATGCATTAAATTGTGAAAAATGAAACTTTAGACACTAAATATCAAAATCTGAAAGTAGAGACACTTACATTACCATTATCTTTAATCTGTTTTTTGTCCTGTATAACTTATTGTGACCTCTTTTTATTATTTATCTGCTGCATTTTGATGGGCATGTATGACAATTGGCAGTGACTGCTTTTCTGGGTATCATAACTGCCATCAACGAGCATGTAATAGATACAACTCCAACTAGGGGCCAAACAGCCCATTTTGAGCCTCATGCCTTTCCATACTCTTTGTGTATATCTGCACTCAAGGACCTTGAAACTCTAGTCGAAGTGGCAGCCCAACATTACTATGGTGACACAAAAAAATGGGATTTCATTGCTGTTACTGAGGCAATCAAGTAAACAATCTGGATGTTGTATTTGCTTGCTTTTAGAAATTGATCTTTCTTCTTATCTCCTAATTATCTATTCTATCTGGAACAGGGTATTTGTTCGGTTATCATTGTTTCAAAGCAGTGGGTACAAAATGCTTATTCATGGTGGACAGACACCAAATATTGATAAACAGTTTGATACCTCAAGTTCGATGTTCAGAAATGGGGCTTCTTCACCTTGTGAATTTGATTCCCATGGATATTTAAGGAACACTTTCCAACAGAACAGGTGGAGTATGGAAGGAAAAGCATTGTCGGCTTTGTCCAGGTTTGGACAAGATGCTAGGATGATGTCTGAACCAACATGGTTGCGAAGGGTGCAACAACAATATGCAATAATGGAACCCCCAAGTATCACACTTATTTTTATTGCTTGTTATTAAATGACTATGTTGAAGTCTCAATCTTTAGATAATTCCTAATGATCTTCTTACTTTTGTTTAGTTTCCCCAGTTAAAAAGCCTACTCTTTCATCCATTTTATCGGAGAGAGGAGTCCATGGAGCTCTCTTCCTCATTGCAGAAACTCTATTCATTACAAGACCACTTATATATGTTTTTCTGATAAGAAAATATGGACCACAATCATGGTCTCCTTGGTTTTTTTCTTTAGCCTTGGACTTGATTGGTGTAGGCATGCTTTCTCCATTTTCATATTCTGGGAGCAGTAACAAAGACAAAAAACATTTTCCTTCACCACTTGAGAAGGATGAGGTAAGTCTCTCATGTTGCTTTACTTTTCCTCATTTTGCAATGTTTTCTTGCCAGGCTTATGTTTGAAACTCTTTCTCTCCATGGATGATTGATTTTTTCTAGCTGTTTCCTTTTTTTGTGGTTTCAGATGAAAAGGAGGAAATTGTTGTGGGCACTTTATGTTATGCGGGATCCATTTTTCAGCCAATACACAAGGTAGCCATTCAATTTGAGACTATTTTGTGGCTTTCCATTTAAAATTTCCAATGAGGAACCTGTGATAAAGCTGCCTGTTGATACATCAGGGAAAGACTTGAAAGGACTGGAAAGGTGCTGGAACCTGTTCCTCTTATAGGAATTCTTGCAGGTATGCTGTCTGCTTCATTCCATTTAGTGCATGCTGCTTCTTGACTGGTTGCTATACAAAGTCCTAGTTCTTACTTGTTTTTAGGGGAAACGAATTTGATTAATCTTGCACCCTTGCAGAGAAAGTAATTGAGCTGATTACTGGAGCTCAGTCACGGTATACATATGTGTCAGGTTCTTAAGACTGAAACCATAAGATGTGCAATGTACGTTCTATTGTTCGCGAGGTGAGATAATTCTTTATGGCAAGAGTAATGATGTTTTGTTTTCATAAGAGCTCAACTAGTCAAAGTTATAAACCTCAACCAAAGTGTAATATATGTCAAGCAACTCTTGGTTGGTTTTAGGTGTTGTATGGGATCAAGGATTAGCTCGTTTCTTGCAGCTCTTATGAAATACTGAAGATCTTGGAATTTTTGCTCCACAGTCCGCATTTCCATTTTGGCCACTGTCACTATAGTCTTCTCCAGAAGGAACATAGAAGTGATCCATGGGGTTCATTGAAATCTGTATATGAGAGTAATTTTTGTTGACACACAAAGTGATTGATTCTTTTTCCTTCCTTCCATAAGTTAGTCCAATAAATTGGTCCTCACATGAAAAAGTAGTTGGATCGATATGCAACAATAATTAGCTTAGATAGTTTCATTTTATGACAAAATTTTGCTGTACTTCTCACTTAATAATTGTGTGTCGTATGGTGCTTTTGGTGCTGGCCTCATTGGTACAATGATAAATCAAATGCGCCTATGCAAGGGTTTTTGAAACCATCATTGTTTTAATATGATATTTGCAATTGATCAATTTTATCCATACCAAGCATGATATATTGTGGTAGTCAAAAGGCATATATGGTGGTTGAAAGTAGAGCCAGATGGACCGGCAATTCCAGCCAGTTCTATTAGTAAAAAAAAAAAGGAGAAAAAAATTGAAATAATATTAAATATAATAATTAACTTTAAATCATTTTGTGTTAATAATTAAATTTTATTACACATTCAACAACACAACAAATAATATAACTTAAAGCATATATATTTAGTTTGTATAAATTTCACATAGAAGTAAAATTCTTTCTTAATAATGCGAGATTATTTTTTGTATTGAAATTTTGTTTTCAGCTTCTAGATTATATTAATCTTTCATTGCTAATATACTATAATTAGTATTAGGTGTATTTGTTCAAAAATAAGTTCATATTCTAAACAAGTTTTTTAAAAAATTAGTTAAATACTTTAATACTCTTATACTCAATTATTATTTTGAGTTTAAAACCATCTTATTAAAACTAAAATTATATATGATTCCAAAATCGGACTTCAAACTTTTGGTTCTATAAAACCTACTCAGGAATATGGTTGCGGTTTTGATTCTTTAATTTCAAGACCTGGAGGCCGGATCTACCATTGATAACTTTGACGGAAATTTTGGCAGCTACTGTTGATTTGCTTCTATTCTTATTTCTTAACTGTTATAATTAACAGCTATTGTATTCTAGTATGATTCATTAGTCCCACTGGTCGAGAAGATGGAAATGTGAACTCTGCAGAAACAAAAAATGAAAAAGTGCAGGCATTAAGTTCTAATTAATTATAACGGCTCGAGAATGGAAGCCCGATCTTGTCAAATCCACAAACTCAGCTTGGTGCTGCTGCCCACTAGGCCACTGATCCATATATTGCCTTCTACATAACAGTAATAAACATTGACTTGGATTCTGTTATAGCTTCTTGCATGCTGATATAGTAGACGGTTGATCATAAACTCAAATAAATAAATATATAAATTCACAGATTCAACAAAGTTTTTTCAACAATTGGTTGCCATGTCAGTTTACTGGAGTTGCGTGAGTCCATGTTGGTACAACCATACTATAATTAAATGCTTATTTGGTTCATAAATTCAATAATAATTTATTATTTGTTTAAAATATATATTATAAAATAATATTCAACCATGGCACAAACAAGAAGTCAAGAACTTTCATGTTGTTAGGCCAGATAAGAATCTTGCCATAATATTATGCTAGGAAACTTTGTAATTCAATTGTGTAGATGATAACTTAATGGCATCTTTCCGATCTTATAAATGAAAGGTACCAGGTTTGATTTCCCCTTCTGTTGTATAATTAAGAAAAAAAAAAAAAAAAACCTGAGTATACGAAATTAACCTCAGGCAAACCCTAGAGGGACCACCTAAACTTGTGGCTTTTGGTTGGCATTTTTTAATGGCTGGCCTACTGTGTGTGAGACTTGTGTGGCCCCCTGTGAATGATAATGGACTATGATGCACGTTCACGGGTAAGAAGCGGTGAACCCACTATGAAAAGTAAAAACTCAGTGTCCCTTGGTCTACCCTCACAAGGGGTCCAGCATTTTGGAAAAAGAAGATTGATTATTGTAATGTCTGGCGGTGAGAAATAAAATGGGCAAATCGTTAAGATACTATCGTATATATACATATTCATCTTGAATATATTAATTATATATACTTGAATAAAATATATAATTATATATCTGAATATCACAAATGGTACCTATACTTGAATAAAATATATAATTATATATCTGAATTTTGAAATTGATTAATTTAGTACTTAAACTTTAAAATTGATCAATTTAGTACTTAAACTTTAAATTGATCAAATTGGTATGTAAAAGAACTTTTTGTGTATGTTAACAGTACATCGTCGTATTAGGTAAAAATACCACGTAAGATAATGGTGTTAGACAATTTAACAGAGGTACTATTGATGCATTAAAAGTACTTTCAAATATTGAATTGATCGATTTCAAAGTTAAGATATCTAATTGCATATGTTGTTAAAGTTCAGATATCATTTACGATATTAACCCTTAAGATAATTATCATATAAGATCAACAGTATTTATAACCCTAAAATCTCGGTTTAGTTTTACCTACTACATAGTGTACCTTGCACTCTGTGCAGCATATCAGTGTGGATGCATGCTCTCCATTTCTTGAGTGGAACAGAATACGATCAACATGGAGGGATAGTGTTGATGGGGTCCAGCGATGCTGATGGTTGAATTGAAACAATTGACCTTTTGTGATGACAATTTGCATTGAATCCCTACTTGTAAGTGCTGCTCCATTCGGCAATATGTGGAAAGTAATTGAATGCAATGTAGGAAGGAACCATATTGATAGACGACAAGAATGGCCCGTTGAGCAAGGTTAGCAGTAAGGAGGCCAAGGGAAAATGTTAGTTTTTGTTTGGGTGATGGCAGGTTTGGTTATCAATTTTTCTTTTTTTAATTGCGTATGGTCCTCTTAAATATTCATTTCGGAGCAAATACATTCCATCAAACTTATCAATTTTTCTTTTTTTAAATTTTTATTATAAGAAGGACAAATGCTCTTTAGTGTTGACAATTTATAAAAATGTGAGGAGTGTAATAGTATATTTTTAAGTTCGAGGAGTATATTTGTATATAAGTAAAAAGTCAAAGTTTAAGAGATATCATTCGCATTTTTTCTCGAATATATTGCATTACACGATGTTACACATGTATGTGTATATATATACACACATTACTTATTTACCTTGTGAATTAAATGGAGAAAATTATAAATGTACCTTTAATTTAAAAGAAGAAGGCCTTGCTTCATAGTCCTAAGGCTGCTAAAAGCCATGGATTCAAAATGGATAAAAGGTCATAGAGCTCCCATTAGGATACAACCAATCACTGGAGAGTCAAACTTGTTTTGTGTTAAACAGAGAAGGAATCATTCAGCTGAAACAAATCTTACAAATCCACTTTGTAAAGAAATATACTAATGGGTTTGGCACTATGTATAAGCTAAAACATTAAGATGTTAGGTTAATGAATATTCTCTCTTATATATCCTACACATATTTCTTCTCATTTAAATATATTGTGATAATCAAACTTTTTTCCAGTAAAAGGAAATGGGAGCCCCATTAGTTCTGTCACACCCCAAAGGATATCCTAAACGTAACAGTCCGCTGCATGCTAAACGAGGCTTAAGAATCACTACCACAGTCATTCAGAAGTCTTGTTTTAGTATGTAAGGTGTTCCCTTACGACAATAAAATACATAAACAATTGGAGATAGATAGTTCAATTTGATAGGATAAGCATAAAAACATTAACCACAGATATCTCAGGATCAGTTACAAAGTATTAAGGGGCATTCCCTTACTACACATAAGTCTAAGGATTAACTTTTTTTTGTAACAATGATCTTTCTAGGTTTACTACTAAAAACTACACAAACCAATCGTAAACTTCTAAGGAGATAACTCTTAGTCTCTCATTATCTGATTTGGTTAGGTCTGGGGACGCAGCCATATATACAGGAACTGCATTAGAAAGAAACTATGGGGGTGTGAGCTACGCTAGCTTAGTAAGTTCCACTTCCAAAATTAAATGCTCAACAAGTGACATATATCAGACAAGTTATATTAACAACCATATGAAATGCACAAACACGTGAGCATACAATACACAAGACCGTTCAGAAGTCTTATGTTGAATGGATTTACGCCCTCCATTCAGGGTTAGGTGTTTCAGGCCCATACAACCATAGATTTCAATTTTTCTCATTTATATTGTGGTTGATACAGATGCCCACCCACACACATTTTAATTCCGGCCCTTATGCCAACATTTAAATTTTCATCCATTACGCCAACATTCGAGTTTACAGGCCCCTTGTTGCCTAACTATTATGCCTTCTTCCCACAAAGGTATAATAACATATGCAATGTGACTCACATATGATATGCATAGTCAATTTGATTATAAGATCATGGCATATTAATTAACAATTTATGGGCGATCATAGATATTGCAAACACTTCAATGCTATACTAAATCATATAAATATTTACAACAAACTCATTTCGATATTCTTATCATCGATTCACCCAAGTAGAACTCATATACACACAATCAAAGTTTTACCTTGTCCTAATTCTAATGCCACCAACATTACAAGCAATCACAAGCATAAAATTTAAAGATAGTGAACTCATTCGGCCATGGTCTCCGATCTCTAATGGTAGCAATTCAGAAACAAGAATTTTCCCTGGTTCCAAAATCACCTAAACGAAAGAAATACCCCTGTGAGTATTTCATACCATAACTTGTTGGTTTCTCTCAATATGGATTTTGATGATAAACAAAAGAGTTAAGTGTTTACTAACAAATTTTATTAAGTGTGCAGAGTTTAAGTTTTATGAAAATATTTTGAAAAAGAACATAACTCAGAAAGCATTTCAGAAAGTGCTTAGGAAAGGTTTTCAAAGAACAAAAGAAAAACAGAAACTATCTCAGAAGCAAAAAAAAAAAAATATATATATATATATATTTTACAATGCTTGAATAGCAATCAGAAGGAATTTCAGAAGGCAATCTGTAAAAACTCAAAACATTCAAGAAGCACGATCATAAATGTGAAGAACTTTATAATATTGAAGACCTAGCACCAAAGTAAATGTATTTGGGATTTAAGTTATATGGATTAAGGATTATTGTTTCAAGAATTAAAGTTTGGATAATGCATAAAGAATCACGTCTGGAAGTTCAAGATGTAGGATATAATTATTGTCTCGTGACATTATATAAGAAGACCATCTGATCAGAGATATTTGTCGAAGACAAGATTATCCAAGATCTGGGAAATTCATATTTCAAATGGATTAATATCAATATGCTATTTCCGTGTGATATATACTGGAACGATACGATCAGATTGATTGTTTCAAGAATTATCTACAACAAGCTGATTCTAAATTGAACGTTGGAGTAAATCAAGCAGATCTGAATTATAAAGGATAAAGATCAGCGAGATAAATGGGATTCATTTTTATCCGAGCAGAAGCCTTTGAAAGAGAAATACGACCAGCAGCCTTATCCGAGTTATTTGCAAGATATCAGGAAGTATTCCATTACTAGCCATTAAAGAAAAACAAATAAATTGCAAGCTCATGAGGAACTTTAAATATAACTCTCTCATCGTGAAAAAGCAATAAAAGCTCAAAAATCCTTCAAGAGAAAATTGTCATTTATATTTTCTCATTGTACTGAAATTAGAGGATACTTTATGCTTATATCCTCAAATTGATTTGTGATTAATCTTTGTGAAATTGAGAGTTACAAGTAGGCTCAGTAGAATTGATTGTAGCTTGTGGAAGCTAGGAGGATCAAGCTAAGTGCATATTGTAGCCAAGTGCTTTGGCAAAAGACAACTTGTAACTTGATTTGTTTTTGGGATAGTGGAACATACCAGTAAAGACAACCGGATCCCTGGCTTGGTGCTGGAAGAGAGGACTGATGCTCGAGGCAGAACCTCTATAAATTGCTTTGCACTCTTCTCTACCCTATCTTTTAAATTTTCGTATATTTCTAATTATTTATTCTTGAATCTGTTTGTATTCGAATTGTAATTTAAATTGTTGTTTATTAAGTTTGTTGTTTTCCATTAAGTTTAAGAAGCCATTTTTTATTGATTAACCAAGTTTGAGAATTTTGTGAAGATTTTCAAAGGATTGAATTTTTAACTTGGAAAACCAATTCACCCTCCTCTTGGTTAACTTTTAGGACCAACAATTGGTATCAGAGCAGTACTCATCTTTCTTAATTGAGTGATCCAAATGGTTGAAAATAACATAGCAATCAATAGAGCTCTATATTTTGATGGAACTAATTATCTCTACTGGAAAATGCGTACGTCCACATATATCAAAGCTAATGACTATGCTTCATGGTAGGTGATTGCATTCGGGGATAATCCAGTGACGATGTCAGATGAAGCTAGATTCACTGATGCCGAGTTGAAATTGATTGAGAAGAACAACAAGGCTAAGAATCTCTTACTTACAACAATTGCTCCTTCTAAATTTTATTTGATTTCTTCTTGTGAAACGGAAAAGGAAATTTGGGAAATTCTTTCAAAAACATATGAAGGAGCAGACACAATTAAAGAAACTAAGATAAATGCATTACTTCAACGCTATGAACTGTTTAAAATTAAGTCGGATGAGAAAATAAAAGATGCATTTAATCGGTTTACTGCTATTACTAACGAACTAACTTCTCTTGGAAAGAAATTGGATGAATCTGATCTTGTTAGGAAGATGTTTCGTATACTACCCAAGTCGTGGGATGCCAAGAAGACAGCAATCGAGGAAGCCCAAGACTTGAACAAGCTGACACTTAGTTAATTGAGGGAAAAATTAATGGCGTATGAATCTCACCTTGATACAACAGAAGAACTCGAGGTTAATTCCAAAGCAATAGCATTCAAAGAAAAATAGATTGTTGAGCCTGATTCTGACGAGGACAATGATAACAAGAACTTTAATATGTTGGCTAGAAGATTCAGCAAGTCTATGAAGATGAACAAAGGTAAAAGATTTTAAATTTTCAATAAATCTAACAAATTTGATGTAGGAAGCAGCTTTAAAGAAAAAGAAGAAAAGAAAGAGAAGAAAGAAATCGTGTGTTATGAGTGTAAGAGGCCAGGGCATATTAAATACGAATGCCCAGTTCTGAAGAAGAAATGAAGAAATTTTGAAGAAAAGTCGTGCTATGATGGCTACTTGGAGTGACTTGGACGAATCAAAAACCGATTCAGAAGCTGGAAGTGACGATGATGAAGAGGCAAACTTGTGCTTGATGGCCGAATCTGAGGTAAATACTGATTCCGAGAATGAAATGATTGATGATGAAATGTGTGCTAAAATGAAAAAGCTTTTAAAGGCTCTTAAGAAGGCTGATTTAAAAATTTCTAAATTGGATGCCGAGAACAAAGCTTTGAGAAATGAAAAAGATGTTTTGAAACGAACAAATAAGTTGTTAGTTGATGAAAATGACATCTTAAAGATTGATAATGAACAATTGCATATCAAATCTGATTCTTTAAGAAAAGAAAATGGTATTTCGAAAAATGAGATCAAAGATTTAAAAGGAAGAGTAGAAGTTTTGTCACAACAAATTAAGAGTACTTTCAATAAGTTTAATGAAAGTGAAGAAAAATTAAAGATGTTAATAAGTAGCCAAAGACCGTCATTCATTAAACATGGACTTGGATATGGTGATGATAGCTCAACAAATATAAAGAAAACTATGTTTGTTAAAGCTAAAGAATCTGTGAATGATAAATCTTAAATCAACTAAATGCTTGTTAAAAAGAATATGAATAGTGAAAGCAGAGACTCTTTCAGAAGGTATTCTCAACAAAAATACCCAATCAAAAGGAATGGCAGAACCTACAATTATGGATATAATAATGGGTATCCAAGGAGAAATTATTATCATCAGGTAAATAAGAGGTATCATACACATTCTTATAGATGTTTCTTTTGCAATAAAGTAGGTCATATTGAAAAGTATTGCTTTTATAAAAGAAACAAGCTCAGTTCTCATCAAGTTAAGAAACAAGATAAAACGAGCTTGATTTATCAAGGACCCAAGTTTGTTTGGGTTCCTAAAAAGGTTTGATCATCTTTTTGTGTGAAATTGCAGAAACAAGGAACAAAAATAAAAGAAACTTGGTACTTGGATAGTGGATGTTCAAGTTACATGACAGGTGATGCTTCCTTGTTCACTAGCATTGTGTGGAAAGAAAAAGGATATGTGAGATTTAGAGATGATAGCCGTGGTAAAATAATTGGTACAGGTACTATCGGTCATCCTCCTTATTTAATAGAAAATGTCTCACTAGTAAAAGGATTAAAACATAATCTATTAAGTATAAGTCAATTATGTGATAAAGGATATAAGATGATGTTTGAGAAAAACAAGTGTTTTGCATATAACTCCGAAGGAGTAAAGTTGTTTGAAGGCTTTAGAAAGAAACATATATCTAATCACACCTTCAGTATGAATGTTCAATGTTGTTTTCTCACAATGAATGATAATATACATATTTGGCATAAAAAGCTTGGTCATGTTAATTTTAATCATTTAGAAAATTTCTAAAAAGAATTTGGTTGTTATTGCCAAAGATAAATTAAAAAAATGATGTGAAATGTGCAACTTGTTTGAAAAACAAAATGGTTTCTGTTTCTACAAAAGCAAAAATATGATTTCAACAAAAAGACCGCTTGAACTTTTACATCTTACTTGTTTGGACCTACAAGAACTCTAAGTATAGGAGGAAATAAATATGGTTTTGTAATTGTTGATGATTTTTCAAGGTACACAGGGTTTTCTTTTTAAAGCAAAAAACTGATACTTTCATATTTTTCAAAAGTTTGCTAAGCAAATTCAAAATGAAAAAGGATTATCTATTGTTGCTTTAAGAACTGATCATGGAAAAGAATTTTATAATTCTCTTTTATAACTTTTTGTGAAGAATGGAATAAATCATAATTTTTCAGCACCATATACACCTCAACAAAATGAGGTGTAGAAAGGAAAAATAAACAATACAAGAAATGACACGTTCTATGCTAAATAAAGTGGAATAGCTGAATATTTCTGGCTGAAGCTGTATCAACTGCTTGCTATGTCATAAATAGAATTTATATTTGACCACATACTACAAAAACTCATATGAATTGTTTCGTGGTAAAAACCATCTGTTTCATGCTTTCATGTGTTTGGTTACACATGCTTTGTGAAAAAATAATGCAAATAATCTTGGTAAGTTTGATGAAAGATCAATGAAGCGATTTTTGTTGGATATTCACAAAATAGTAGAGCATATCGTTTTTAATAAAACAACAAAAGTAATTGAAGAATCCATTAATGTACTTTTATTGATGATATAAGGAATGACGTCGATGATGATGATGTGTTTTTTGCTTAATCTGATAAATCTGAATTATGTTAGAAATAAGCCCAAAGTAGAAACTATAGCAGAAAGTAATTCTGATATAAGACTAGAATAAGATAAAGCATAAACTAAAGCAGAAAGCAATCAAGAAAACAATACTAACAATATCGAAAGTTCAAAAGAATGGAAATATAAATCATCACATCCACCTAATTTAATTATTGGTGGTATAGAATCTGGAACAAGAACTAGATCTAAGTTACAAAATATTGAAAATCATTTTGCTATGTTGTCTGAGATAGAACCAAGTAATATTGATGAAGCATTGAAAGATAATAATTGGATTGATGCAATGCAAGAAGAACTATCAATTTCAAAGGAACAATGTTTGGAATCTTGTGCCTAGACCACAAAATAATCAGTTATAGGTATTAAATGGGTGTTTAAAAATAAATTAGATGAAAATGAACAAATCGTAAGAAATAAAGCTAGGCTTGTAGCAAAAGGATATTCACAAGAGAAGGCATAGACTATGATGAAACTTTTGCACTGTTACTAGCTTGAAGCTATACGTCTTTTGCTTGCTTATGCTTATTTTGAAATTTTAAGTTGTTTCAAATGGATGTTAAGAGTGCGTTTTTAAATGGTTATATTAAAGAAGAAGTATATGTTGATCAACCCCCTGATTTGAAGATCTATTTAAACTTAACTATGTTTTTAAATTAAAAGCTTATGGTTTGAACAAGCACCAAGAGCTTGATATGAGAGACTCAGTAAGTATCTCATTTCAAGTGGATATCAAAGAGGTATGATTGACACAACCTTATTTACAAAGCATTATGATAATGATATATTAGTGGTACAAATATGTTGATGACATAATATTTGATCAACAAATGAACAATATTGTCAAGAATTTGCAAAGCTTATGCAGGCTGAGTTTGAAATGTCCATGATGGGTGAACTAATTCCTTCTTGGATTACAAATCAAACAAACAAACAAAGATGGAATATTCATTCACCAAGAAAAGTACACTAAACAAATATTGAAGAAATATAGATATGAAAATACAAAAGAAGTTGCTACACCAACGAGTACATCTACCATTAGATCTTGATCTTCAAGGTAAGAAAGTAAATGAAAAAATTATATATTTTAATTGGCTCTCTCTTGTGTTTGACTACTCTAGACCAGATATTTTGTTTTCTGTATTTGTGCTAGATTTCAAAGTAATCCAACTGAAACACATTTAAATGTTATAAAAGAATTTTCAAGTACATTGCATACACTACAAAATTAGGAATCTGGTATCCTAAAAACCAAAATTTTGAATTAAATGGATACTCAGATGCTGATTATGGGATGTAAAGTTGATAGAAAAAGTACTTCTGGTACTTGTCAATTCTTAGGAGATAAAATGATTTCTTGGTCTTCAAAGAAACAGAATTCAGTTGCTTTATCAATAGCTGAGGCTGAATGTCTCAACTGGAAAGTTGTGCACAAATTCTTGGATAAAACAATAGCTACAAGATTATGGATTGAAATATAACAATGTTAATATTAAATGTGATAACACAAGTGCAATTAATTTAACAAAAAATCCTGTGCATCATTCTAGATCAAAACATATAGAAATTAGGCATCACTTTATTAGGATCATGTGGCTAATGGAAACATTAATATTGAATTTGTTTCAACAGAAAATCAATGTGCTGATATTTTTACCAAACCATTAGACAAAAATAGATTTGAATTTTTAAGAAATGAAATAGGTATGTGTAGTCTTTTTTAATTAAATTTTCACGCGTCTTTATATATGTTCATGTATAAGTTTTTAAGAATTTTTAATTCATGTGTGCGAGTGTTTTTAAATTTGGTTCATATATGTGTTTTTAAATAAACAATAAATAGTAAAAGCTAAGGAAAATGCTGCTTCTTTTATGGGAATTAAGCTTTTGTTCTAAATAACAAACAAAAATAAGAAAAAGAGAAAATCTCGTGCCTCTTTATCTTCTTATAACCACCTGCATGTATCCAAACCCTTACTCTTTACTCTTCAAAATCTTTTCAAAAATCCAAACCCTAAAATCAAAATGCCTTCTCATAAATCATCTCGTCTTGCTTTCAAAGGCCTAAAACTAAAAAATCTTCAAACCCATAATGATTCAAGATAAGCCCTCCGATTCTGAACAAAACCCCCAAACAATCACGAGTAAAGGAACTTCTTGTGAAATCAGCTCAAAATCTGTGCATAATCAAGAAAAGAACGATGAAAATCAAGAAGAACAAATAGAAAAACCAGGTTCAGAAGTTGTTTCAAAACCAAACCCTGAGCTAGAAGGAAACTCAGAGGACTTGAACGAGAGTTTGAAGGATGTTCTGAAAAATGTGTCAAAGAAAAAGGTTTCGAAGAAGAAGTTTTTAAAGAAAGATCAAAAAGAGTCTTAGAAAAAGGAAGTTAAGCAAAATCTAATGATTCCTCTGCACCTCCTATCAAAAAGCAAAAGCTCATTCACAACAAGGTACTTGAATGCGCTTATATAGATTTCAAGTTCTTCAAAGAAAATGGTTTTTATTAGAATCATTGGCTAGATAGGATAGGATGTAGAAAGATTTGTGAAATAATGGATGTTGTTGAGGGAAGTCTGATCAATGAGTTCCATGATAATCTAGAACAGTTAGAGGATTTATCTTTAAAATCAAAGGTTGTTGGGAAGTCCATCAAATCACAAGAACAGATTTGATAAAGTGTTTTGATATGTTAGATATCAAGGATGATGAATGGCTGATGAGTTTAGATAGAATGCTGTACAAGGAATTAAATGATGGGGTTAGGGAATTTGTTGAAAAAGATATCGTCTCAACAAATTTTGAATTTTTAATAAGATTATTGCACAAAATAGTCGTGTATTGCATTCTACCAAAGAATGGCAGTACCACAACTATTTCTAAGGAAGAAGCCTTAATGGTGTTGGCTATGAAAAAGAAATTACAGCTCGATATGCCTAGATTAATTTTGAGGCATATGTGGAGAACTCAAAGAAACAAACCTTATGGAAGTATTTTAATGAAATTTTTCAAATACAAAAAGATTGACTTCCTCAAGAATTTCAAAATTCCAATTACTTCAAAAAGAATTGGGAAAATCAATCTAAAGTACATTGGGATTTTAGTTTCGGAAAAATTCTGGTTTTCCATGGATAAAACTTGGTATAGACATCCCAAGTTTAGCAAGTTCGCTTTTTATTGGAAGAAAATAAGAGCACTTGCTGAGGGGGAGTTAGTCCTTGAAGCAGAGAGTGATGCAAAGGACGATGAGCAAGGTGATGAAGCTGAAAAAATACCAACTAGAGAGATGGAAAGAAGAAATGCCAGGGAAATCGAAAAAGTCCTATAAGCTTAGGATAGTGGAAAGTTTGAAATCAAGGAAGGCAAGGAGTCCAAGCAGAAGTGATTCAGAATATAAAGAGTATTTCTCCAAAGCTTAGACCTCCTGGAGAAAGTTCACAATCTGGTTTTGAATCTAATTTGATTGCAATTTTTGACAAGACCGTTGCTGGTTTTTGAAAGGATTTCACAAGTCTATTCTAGCTGTCTTTAACAAATACAAGCAATCAGTTCATGTTTCAAACTTCATTCACTGAACCTATTTTTGTTGATTCTTTCCATCTTCTCCTCACTACCAGTGACACATTCAGATGATCCTCCTGTTGTTCACATTGAGAAGGATCCTGTTACTGAGAAGAACCTCCTGCTAATGGGAATGAGAGCATTCCAAGTGAAGATCCTATTGCTCCTGAAGCACAAGATACTGAAGCAGAACCTGTTGCTCCTGAAGTACCAGCTGCTCCAGCCGAACCTGTTTTCTCTCAAACTTCAGAGAACTTGCCAATTGTTTCTGCGTTCAACCAATGTCTTCACAACCTCAACTGCCTCCTGAACAATTGATATCATATTTTCTGTTATGAACATTCTACGAGGACAAGCTACTCAAGTTTCTCAACCTACCGATGCTCCTTAACCTCCACCTTGAACAACAATTCCACAAAGAAGAAAAATGAAAGCTAGGAAGATTGTCAAATTCATAGAATTTAAGAAAGACAAAATCTGATGTAAAATGTCACTGATGAATTCTGTTCTTATTTTTTATTTCTGGACTATGTGATGTTTCTTTTTGAAAGAAATGCATTGGTTTGTTTTGATGATTTCATATTTTTTTTTTCTTTTGATATTTTTATGATGCTAAAAAAAAGGGGGAGAAAAGTAGAAAATGAACAAAATATGAAACATTTTGATTCGAAATAAAAAATTGAACTTGAATTTTGAAATTGAACACTACAAAAAAAATATTTTATTTGTTATATGGGTTTTGTTATCATCAAAAAGAGAGAGAATGTTGGTTGCTCTCACTATGGATTTTGATGATATCAAAAAGAATTAAGTGTTTACTAACAAATGTTATTAAGTGTGCAGAGTTTAAGTTTTATGAAAATATTTTGAAAAAGAACACAACTCAGAAAGCATTTCAGAAAGTGCTTAGGAAAGGTTTTCAAAGAACAAAAGAAAAACAGAAACTATCTCAGAAGCAAAAAAAAATATTTTACAATGCTTGAATAGCAGTCAGAAGGAATTTCAGAAGGCAATCTGTAAAAACTCAAAACATTCAAGAAGCACGATCATAAATGTGAAGAACTTTATAATATTGAAGACCTAGCACCAAAGTAAATGTATTTGGGATTTAAGTTATATGGATTAAGGATTATTGTTTCAAGAATTAAAGTTTGGATAATGCACAAAGAATCACGTCTGGAAGTTCAAGATGTAGGATATAATTATTGTCTCGTGACATTATATAAGAAGACGATCTGATGAGAGATATTTATCGAAGACAAGATTATCCAAGATCTAGGAAATTCATATTTCAAATGGATTAATATCAATATGCTATTTCCGTGTGATATATACTGGAACGATGCAATCAGATTGATTATTTCAAGGATTATCTAAAACAAGCTGATTCTAAATTGAACGTTGGAGTAAATCAAGCAGATCTGAATTATAAATAAAGATCAGCGAGATAAATGGGATTCATTTTTATCCGAGCAGAAGTCTTTGAAAGAGAAATACGACCAGCAACCTTATCAAAGTTATTTGCAAGATATCAGGAAGTATTCCATTACTAGCAGTTAAAGCAAAACAAATAAATTGCAAGCTCAGGAGGAACTTTAAATATAACTCTCTCATCGTGAAAAAGCAATAAAAGCTCAAAAATCCTTCAAGCGAAAATTGTCATTTTTATTTTCTCATTGTACTGAAATTAAATGATACTCTATGCTTATATCCTCAAATTGATTTGTGATTAATCTCTGTGAAATTGAGAGTTACAAGTAGGCTCGGTAGAATTGATTGTAGCTTGTGGAAGCTAGGAGGATCAAGTTAAGTGCATATTGTAGCCAAGTGCTTTGGCAAAAGACAACTTGTAACTTGATTTGTTTTATGGATAGTGGAACATGCTGGTAAAGACAACCGGATCCCTGGCTTGGTGCTGGAAGAGAGGACTGACGCTCGAGGCGAAACCTCTATAAATTGCTTTACACTCTTCTCTACCCTATCTTTTAAATTTTCGTTATTTCTGATTATTTATTTAAGCTACGTTCTAAATTTAGAAACTATTTCAGAGGATAACTGGAAGTGAATTAACCAAACAGAGACTAATTTTGAGACTAATATCTGGAAGTTTATTTTGGTTTTAATCATAATCAAACCATGATTCTTGAATCTGTTTGTATTCGAATTGTAATTTAAATTGTTGTTATTAAGTTTGTTGTTTTCCATTAAGTTTAAGAAGCCATTTTTTATTGATTAACCAAGTTTGAAAATTTTGTGAAGATTTTCAAAGGATTGAATTTTTAACTTGGAAAACCAATTCACCCCCCTCTTGGTTAACTTTTGGACCAACATAACTAATTTCAAACTTTTCAATTAAAATTGTTTAAATTCGTAATTTCCGTGATAATTAGAAATTTCAACTTAAAACGGTCATAACTTGGTCATTTTAACTCGGAATTTCGCAAATGAGCTATCGATTTCTATCTACTTCGAAAGATCTATCTATTTATGATGTTATTACTAAATTTTGAAAATGTTTAGGTCTCGAAATGTTTGGATCAGATCTGATCAGTAACTAAAAATTGAAATTCCGAAATTGTTTTATGAAATTTGCATTATTTCTATCAAGTATATTATATGTATATTATATGTACATGAATGTCTACAAGTTATGATCATGAATGTCATGATATGAGCTATCTACATGTAATTCTTTAATGATTCTTGATAAAAATGAATTTTTGCAAAAACTTTCACTTTGCAATAAGTGATGAACACTTGTTTAAGAAAACCAGCTTTGTTCCTTTGAAAATCATGCATATTTTTACTATGATATGGCCTTGATGACCTATATATCTAATACTTTCATTATCTTAATAAATTTCCTCATTTAAAGGTTAGAAAATAGATTTTTTAAAGTGAATTTTGCCTAATGACGAACTTCGCACAATTTTTGAAAAGGAAAATATTGTTTGATCTTAGTTGGAAAACTTTTCCTTTGTTTTAGGTTTCTACTTTGATATAACATATTTATTCTTATAAAAATCAAGTCTTTATTATATCTATTCCCTAAGACTTTTATTTTTCCATTAAAATACTCATTTTGGCATTTGGATATAATTATTTAAATAGGGATCATTTTGAGATCTAAATTTTGGAAAATTACTTTTGAGATTGTTTCTTGTGAAAAACTCATTTAATCTTTCTAAAATTACGTCCTAATCAAACCTAATCCCTAAGGCTTTCATTTCTTTAATAAAACTCTTATTTTAGGGTTGGAAAATAGGAGTTTTCTTGGTATTTCACCCTAGTTACGAATTTCTACATTTTTGTTGGGGTTGAATCATGGATCTAACTTAACTTTCGTAATCATTTTCTTGTTTTAAAATTTCTCTTGGTAAAACCATGATCAACTTATAAAAATCACTACTTCATGATATCTATTACCTAGGCCCTCATTTTACATATAGAACTTTCATTTTGAAGTTGGAAAATATGTTTTTTAAATGGGTCTTTCTCAAGATCCGAATTTTAAAAATAACCTTTTGATAGAACAAAATGGATCTTGAGTTTTGATCAACACATTCATTAAGACTTTAATGTAGCAAGACTTTCATAGATGTAAAACAAATAGCTATGTTATTTTAACTACTCTAAACAAGTAGATCTACTATACTACTCAAGCTATGAATGCAAATGCATTATGAAAAACATGTAGATGAGAATAGAAATGAAAATATAAGCTCAAAGTTCCCATAAAAATAATAAATAGCAAATAATATAGCAAAATACTAGTATATCAACTCTAATAACAAGATCTACATATTGCGATGACAAGAATATCATGTTTTAGTGTTTTCCACATCCCTAGCATAAAGCTCATGGGGATTTTGGTGGAACCACGCATGTATAACCTTGTCATTATATGTTTCTATAGTGGTGGGGTTAAGATCTATTACCTATGTAATGTTTTAGAGAAGGAAACTTGAAGTAAAAAAAAAAAAAAAAAATGTGTGTGTGTGTGGGGGGGTAAGGGAGTCGTGGCAAAGGAGAGTGGAGAGGGAGAGAAAAGCTTTCCAAAGTTTGATTTGTGAGAAAAAGAAAGAAAGTGAAAAATCAAAAGGTGAAAAAGAGATTATATAGGAAAATGAATTAGGGTTTATTTAGGGGGTTTGGGTGGGTTTCACGCCAGGCATAGTAGAGGGGGCGAGAGAGTGTTTTTTTTTTTAATTTTGTTTTGTATAATAAAACTCAAACTTAATAAGTAGTTTGGGTACAAAATATATTGGAAAAGTAAATTTGTAAGAAAATGATGTTAAATTGTAAGAATATGTTGTAAGGATGTGAGAAGGATATGGGTAGTTGTACTTGATAAATAGTGTAAAAGAAAGCAAAAAGTTGATTAGACACTTAAATTACCAGTAGTAATGAAAATATGATAAAAATGTTATAACTGTAACTTTTATAACTCGAAAAATTATATAACTGAAATATTTAGAAATATTATGAAATTACAAATCTAACGGTACTAATATCATTTATATAACATCCCGAGCCCCAGGACATGCTTTTCGAGATTTGTATCCGATCGGACTCGAAATAGGTCGAAAATTCACTAATCGGATATTGTTTAGCGTTCTAATTTTAATACGAGTCAATCTACACTTTTCACTCATATTTCAACTTCTTGGTTTAAGAACTCGAGATTGCCGGATCTAAACTACTAGGGTTTTATCAGATTTTGTTGACTTAGAGATTCCGGTTGACTTTCCAATTTAGAGTCTTACTTCGGAGTTAACTCGTTTTTATTCTTTCGGGGTTTCCTTCTTGATATTGTTGGACATAGGATTTCTAGGTTCAATTGGTCTAGAGATATTCTTTTAAGATTTCAGTTTCCAGTTTTAAGTCTTTTTCGAAATCGAACTCAAGTTTACTAAGAAAACGAGAGTTTACAAGTTCTCCTCTACATCAAGAGACATAGATGGAAATATCAGCACCAATAATGCTAGGAATTTGGATAATCGTGAAGATGCCTACTCCATGTGTTGTGTCAACCATGAGGAGACCTTTCATGGTCAGTAACGTTGAAGTTAATCAGGATCTCATTTGTTGTTGCAAATTACCATGAAATAAAACTTTTGCAAATGGGTGTTACAACCACTTTCCATAGAGAAAACTAATAAAAGGCAGTGTGCATATTGCTCCTAGATTTTGCAAATCCACAACTGCAACAAAGCTCCAAAAGTAAGAAAGGGTTCACTTATGGACTCAAGATGCCTTTAAGTATTTAGAAGTTAGAGTTTCAATGTAACGAGGCATTTGTGAGTTCATCATGTAAGGAACCTAAAGAAGCCTGCTTTTGTATGAACCAGTGGAAGTGTCACATTTTTCTCAGTACTTTATGTAAAATGACTAATTTGGCCTAGTCCATGAAGTGCTACTCCATCAAGAGCATGGTGAAATAACTCGAATCATAATAATCAAGATACCTTTAATAAGTTTGGACGACTCGAACTAAGTTAGAATATATAAATTAAAGGCAAAATGTAAATAACCACCTAAACTTTGATCTTCGTGTGAATACAACCCTAAACTTTTAATTGTTACAAATTGTTTACTCCCTTTAGATTTTGATCAATTAGCAAATAACCTTGAAGGTTTAACATTATCCCCATAAAGTTTGATCCTTTGTGCGCAAATGCCTTTCATACTTATTAAAAGTGTGCTTCAAAACCTCCTAAACATTGATCTTGGTGTGTATTTATTAGACTAAAAAAAATCACATATCGTTAATATTGCTAATTTATCTAAGTTTAGAATAGTTATTTACGATATTTGAAAATTAAGGTAATATATTCATATTTAGATCAAAGTTTAAATGGATTATTTGCAATTTTTCTCTCAAATTTTGTAAGGTGCTAGATTGGCCGAACGTAAGGGAATCCAACAAGAGAATCCTTTCCATTATCACATGATCGGTATATTCCCAAGAAAATTTCTCCTAACAAACTTGAGGAATGAGCACCATTAGTCAATGTATGTATGCCTAATAATCTGTACCCAATCGGGAAGAGAAGGAAGCCATTTGTATCAAAGTTTACTAAGATTAAACAAGAATCAATTCATAATTATCAAAATCGCGAGTGAAATACACAATTCTATAGATGTATAATTTTATATTTTTTTCTTAATTGAAATAGATGCAAAATTGTTTAAGTAAAAATTTAAATAAAATTATGAATTTAGGTATATGATTCTACATGTTTACGATTTTACCAGTTTTGCATGATTTTGTATAATTCTACTGATTCTATATATTCCATTGGATAGTAAAATCATAATTTTAACAACTATGTTTGATTCCTAATATAGCTTGTTAAGAAAAAATCCAATGTCTTAAAACCACAAAGATAATTTTTTCCTCTTACCTATGCGATAAAAAAATAATAATTGAAAAATAAGCAATAAAAAAGGAACATCAAGATTTAACGTGGAAAATCCTAATTAAGGAAAAACCATGAGACTGCCACACAAATTCTTCCACTAACAGCAATAATGAGATTACACTGTTTTTCTTCACTAGTAATACTAGTAGATCACAAATCTTTACCACAACGATGGATTTCAATCAGTAGTAGGAACAAGCTACTCTCTCTCTAGAACTCTCTCTAAGTTTTTCATAATAGCCAAAGTGATGCCCTAAAAGACAAAACAATGAGTATTTATATGAAAACAAAAGGAAAACTCGAATGCACATAAGCTGGCATTCAAGGTTGGCAACTTTAAAGCCGACGTTGAAATACTGTTGATGAAGGCTGGCATTACGCCGACGATGTACATTCCCAAGGCCAACAACTTACATATGAAGGCCGGCGACATTTCCATCACCGTCGAGACAGCTTTGATCTTCCACAATGACACCATCTAATTTCCTTAGTTTGCATAAACCTCCTTATTTTCTAAGTCTTCTTTTAAATATATATAATATACAATTTCCTCAATTATATGTTACAGACCCATATAGGTTGAATCCATAACCCAATAAACTCCCTCCTTTAACTCATATGGGGAGTTCCATCACGCCGGCTATCTGTCTGCAACAAATAAGTTTTTCCTTAGGTAGAGCTTTAATCATCATATTTAAACCATTTTCATCAGTATGGATCTTCTTTAGCTTCAAAAGCTTTGATTCCAATACATGATGAGGATCATCAAGCATCAATGGGTCCAAAGTTCAAATCCAACGATCCATTGCAAGATATTGGAGGTCCTATGACAAGAGCTAAGGCTAAACGAATGAGGGAGGCATTGCAAGGACTTGTTATGGAGTTGCAAGAGAAGGAATTGCATTTATCCACCAATAAAAATGAGTCAAAAGTGTTTAACATCATCAAAATAAGCTCCGGAGGGGATCTAAATGGAAAACAAGTGAAATAGAGCAAAGAAGGAGCCAAGAAGTGCCCTGCAGGATTAATGGCCGCCAGCAGCTATTTAATTTTGTCAGTTACATGTCTTTAATTTCTTTGTCAGTTACAGTCAGCTATTTAATTTTGTTAGTTACATATCTTTAATTTCTTTGTATGTAAAAGGCTATATATTAAGCCTTGGTTATAAGGTTTTGAAAAATAAGACGATTTATATGAATGTTATTCATTCTCTTTGAGAGAAAACTCCATCTTGTTCCTTATGAACGAATTTCCATTTGATTTTCTTGATCTAAACACTCAAGGAGGTCGACGTGATAACTAGGTTGCGATCAACAGGTTTGGTCGAGGTCTAGTTCCATTCCATTCATTGATAATTAGGTTACAATCAACAGGTTTAATTGAGGTCTAATTCCATCCTATGACAACTTATTTCAAGACGATCCTCGGGTTCCAATTCCAATCAACGATTTAGGGGTTCTAGGTTTAATATACCTAGGGTTACCATATCATTTCGTAATGATGTAGATGTAGAAGGTCCTGTGAAAGGAGATTTATTGGTTACTAGGCGAGTCCTTAGTACTCAACCTAAGGATGAGAGTGAAAGTGAAGAGGTACAGCGTGAGCATATTTTTCATACCCGGTGTCATGTGCAGAAGAAGGTATGTACACTGATTATTGATAGTGGTAGCTGCACTAACGCTGCGAGTACCTTGCTAGTTGATAAATTGAAGTTAAAATCTGTGAAACATCCAAAGCCCTACAGATTACAATGGTTGAATGAATGTGGGGAGATCAAGGTGACAAAACAGGTTCTTATTTCCTTTTCTATAGGAAATTATCATGATGAAGTTTTGTGTGACATAGTTCCCATGCAGGCTAGTCACTTACTGCTAGGCCGACCTTGGCAGTTTGATAGGAAAGTGACATATGATGGGTACAAGAACCAATATTCTTTTGTTCTAAATAAAAGAACTGTGATTCTCACTCCTCAGAAACCATGGGAAGCATGTGAAGATCAAGTGAGGGTAGCGAGAGTTTCGAGAGAAACACATGAGTGAACAAGATAAGAGTGGCAAGGAGAGAAAAAGTGAGAAACAAACACTTGTGAGTTATGATAGAGGAGAGTTAAACACATTGAGTGGAGAGGAAGTTGCAAGAAAAAGTGAGGTTAAAAGTGCAATCATGGCAAGGAAACAACTACTTGTACTCATGTACAAGGATGTTTATTTTACTACTTCTGACCTTAACTCTTCGTTGCCAAGTGTGGTGGTTTCTCTTTTGCAGGAATATGAGGATTTATTTCCTGAAGAAGTTCCAAGGGGATTGCCTCCACTAAGGGGGATTGAGCACCAAATTGACTTTATTCCAGGTGCTTCTATTCCTAACCGGCCAGCTTATAGGGCCAATCCCGAGGAGACAAAGGAGATTCAAAGGCAAGTTGATGATTTGTTAGAAAAGGGGTTTGTAAGGGAGAGCCTCAGTCCATGTTCAGTTCCTGTTATTTTGGTTCCAAAGAAAGATGGAACATGGAGAATGTGTGTTGACTGTCGAGCTATCAACAAGATTACAGTTAAGTATAGACATCCCATTCCTAGACTTGATGATATGCTTGATGAGTTGCATGGAGCTTGTTTGTTTTCCAAAATTGACTTGAAAAATGGCTATTACCAAATTCGTATGAAAGAGGGAGATGAGTGGAAAACTGCTTTTAAAACTAAATATGGTCTATATGAATGGATGGTAATGCCTTTTGGATTAACAAACGCGCCTAGCACGTTTATGCGATTAATGAACCATGTTCTTCGTGCTTTTATTGGAAAGTTTGTTGTTGTTTACTTTGATGACATCTTAGTTTACAGCAAAACATTGGATGAACATGTTCAGCATTTACAATCTGTTTTCACTGTCCTGAGAGAAAACAAATTGTATGCCAATTTGAAAAAGTGTACCTTTTGCACGGAAACTGTTGTTTTTCTTGGATTTGTTGTAGGTGCACATGGGATTTCCGTTGATGAAGACAAGGTGAAGGCAATTCGAGAATGGCCAACACCAAGGAATGCAAGTGAGGTAAGAAGCTTTCATGGTTTAGCAAGTTTTTATAGGAGATTTGTGAAAGACTTTAGTTCTATAGCTTCTCCTTTAAACGATCTTGTTAAAAAGAATTGTGAGTTTAGGTGGACAGAAGTGCATGAAAAAGCTTTTAATGATTTGAAAGATAAATTGACAAATGCACCATTACTTGTTTTACCTAATTTTGAGAAAGTTTTTGAAATAGAATGTGATGCTTCCGGGAAGGGTATTGGTGGTGTTTTGATGCAGGATTCGAAGCCAATCGCTTATTTTAGCGAGAAGCTCAGTGGAGCAGCATTGAATTACCCCGTCTATGACAAGGAGCTTTATGCCTTGGTGAGGACTTTGCAAACGTGGCAACATTACCTATGGCCCAAGGAGTTCATCATTCATTCAGATCATGAAAGTCTGAAATTTCTCAAAACTCAAGGTAAGTTGAACAAAAGACATGCAAAGTGGCTTGAGTTCATTGAAACTTTCCCTTATGTGATAAAGTATAAGCAAGGAAAAGAGAATGTGGTTGCTGATGCACTCTCTCGAAGGTATGTACTTTTGACTTCTTTACATACTAAGTTGCTTGGGTTTGAGCTTATTAAGGGATTGTATGAGACTGATTCTGATTTCAGTCAAATCTGGGCTGCTTGTGCTGTTTCTGGTTATGCTGATTATTATAGGCACGATGGTTATTTGTTTAAGAAAAGTAAATTGTGTGTGCCTAGGAGTTCTGTGCGTGAGTTACTTGTTAGAGAAACTCATGGGGGTGGATTGATGGGACACTTTGGTGTTCAAAAGACATTGGATATTTTGCATGAGCATTTCTTTTGGCCTAAGATGAAACGTGATGTCCAAACTGTTTGTAACAAATGCATTGTATGTAAACAGGCTAAGTCTAAAATAATGCCTCATGGAGAATATATTCCTTTACCTGTGCCTAATCAACCTTGGACCGACATCTCTATGGATTTTGTATTAGGATTACCACGATCTCAGAGTGGTAAAGATAGCATATTTGTTGTTGTTGATAGGTTTAGTAAAATGGCTCATTTCATTGCTTGTTCTAAATCTAATGATGCACAACATATTGCTGATTTATTCTTTAAAGAGATTGTGCGTTTGCATGGGTTACCTAGATCCATTGTGAGTGATAGGGATGTCAAATTTTTAAGTTATTTCTGGCGTACTTTGTGGAACAAGTTAGGCACAAAATTGTTGTTTTCCACTGTTGCACACCCTCAAACGGATGGTCAGACGAAGTAGTCAATAGGACTCTTTCAACTTTGTTGCGTGCTGTGATTCCTAAGAACTTGAAGCAATGGGAAAAATGTTTACCCCATGTAGAATTTGCTTATAATAGAACTGTACATTCCACAACATCATATTCCCCATTTGAAATTGTCTATGGCTTTAATCCTTTGACTCCATTGGATATTTTGCCTTTACCTGCTAATGAGTTTATTGATGTTGAAGGTAAGAACAAGGCAGATTTTGTGAGGGAATTGCATGCTCAAGTTCGGGCCAATATTAAAAAGAAAAATGAACATTATGCACGTCAGGCCAATAAGGGTCGTGTGAAGGTTGTTTTCCAACCAGGAGATTGGGTGTGGGTGCACTTGCGAAAGGAGCGATTTGCTGCTCAAAGGAAAACTAAGCTACACCCTAGAGGCGATGGGCCATTCCAAGTGTTGGAGCGCATCAACGATAACGCTTACAAGATTGACTTACCAAGTCATTATGGTAATGTAAGCGCAACTTTTAATGTTTCTGATCTTTCTTTGTATGATGCAGGTGATTCGAGGACGAATCTATTCGAGGAAGGGGGGAATGATGAGGATCATCAAGCATCAATGGGTCCAAAGTTCAAATCCAACGATCCATTGCAAGATATTGGAGGTCCCATGACAAGAGCTAAGGCTAAACGAATGAGGGAGGCATTGCAAGGACTTGTTATGGAGTTGCAAGAGAAGGAATTGCATTTATCCACCAATAAAAATGAGTCAAAAGTGTTTAACATCATCAAAATAAGCTCCGGAGGGGATCTAAATGGAAAACAAGTGAAATAGAGCAAAGAAGGAGCCAAGAAGTGCCCTGCAGGATTAATGGCCGCCAGCAGTTACTTATTTTTGTCAGTTACATGTCTTTAATTTCTTTGTCAGTTATGTCTTTAATTTCTTTGTCAGTTACAGTCAGCTATTTATGTTTGTCAGTTACATATCATTAATTTCTTTGTATGTAAAAGGCTATATATTAAGCCTTGGTTCTAAGGTTTGAAAAAAGACGATTTATATGAATGTTATTCATTCTCTTTGAGAGAAAACTCCATCTTGTTCCTTGTGAACGAATTTCCATTTGATTTTCTTGATCTAAACACTCAAGGAGGTCGACGTGATAACTAGGTTGCGATCAACAGGTTTGTTCGAGGTCTAGTTCCATTCCATTCATTGATAATTAGGTTGCAATCAACAGGTTTGATTGAGGTCTAATTCCATCCTACGACAACTTGTTCAAGACGATCCTCGGGTTCCAATTCCAATCAACGATTTGGGGGTTCTAGGTTTAATATACCTAGGGTTACCATATCAATACATCTCGAATCCAATGATATCTAACATCAATGTGTTTGGATCTAGAATGGAAAGTCGGATTCTTACTGGGATGTATAGCATTCTAGCTATCACAAAACAGCCTTAAGTCTTCTTACTCTTGACCTAGTTCTTCTAAAAATTTCTTCATCCACAAGACTTTCTTGCAAGCTTCAGTCACAACAATATATTCTGCTTTGGTGGTAGATAGTGCAACACACTTCTGCAATTTTGATTGCTAAGATACTGTTCCCTGTATCAGTAACCAGATAAGCTGAAGTGGACTTCTTAGAATCTAGATCTCTAGCCATATCAGCATCTGAAAACTTTTTCAATACAGGCTTACTACCACAAACTGCAAACATAATCTGGAAGTACCCTTAGGATACGTGAGAATCCATTTAATAGTGGTTCAATTCTCTTTACCTGGATTTGAGAGATAACGACTAACCACACCAACAACATGAGCAATATCTAGTCTAGTGCACATCGTAACATGCATTAAACAACCAACTGCAGAGGCATAATGAATATTTTTCATGTCTTATTTATCTTATTCACTTTTAGGACACTGTCGAGAATGGAGTTTAAAGTGACCTGCTGTGTTAAATCTCCAATACCTTTTCTAGGTATCTCTCATGTGATAACCACAATTTTTGGCTGTTCCTATCACAAATGATTCTCATACCGATAATTTGGCAAGTGGGTTCTATGTCTTTCATGGCAAAAGACTTACTCAGTGTAATTTTCAGATCTTGTATCTTCTTAGCATCATAGCCAATAATCAGCATATCATCAACATGTAATAGGAGAATAATGAACTCACCAGTGCCAGATCTCTTTATAAAGACACCATGATTCAATGCAGTCCTAGTATATCCCTGATCAATCATGAAGGAGTGAAACTTCTTATACCATTGCCTTGGAGCATGTTTTAACCCATATAAGCTCTTCTTTAATTTGCAAATAAGATGCTCCTTCCCGTTGACCTTAAACCCTTCAAGTTGCTCCACGTAAATTTCTTTCTCCAAGTCACCATGAAGGAATGTTGTCTTCACATCTATTTGCTCAATCTCTAAGTTTAAACAGGCAGCAATATTAAGTACAACCCAAATGAAAGACATCTTCACCACTGGTGAGAAAATCTCTTCAATATCAATACCTTTCTTCTAACCGAACCCCTTCATAATCAATCTTGCCTTGTACCTTAGTTGTGAGCTATTCTCTTCAGTCTTCAATCTATATACCCATTTATTCTCCAATGGTCACTTGCCCTTTCGCAGTTCCACTTAATCATATGTTTTGTTCTTACACAAGGGTTTCATCTCATATTGTATGACTTTAACCCATTCTTTTTCTGTTCATGTAACAAGGCTTCTTGATAACATTTTGGCTCTCCCCCATCTGTCAACATCACATGCTCATCAAGATTGTATCTCATTGATGGTCTTCGCTCTCTTGAAGATCTCCTCAACTCAATCTAGTGATGAGGCTATTGGGGTTTTTCAACTGAATCTTCCACATCTCCCCAATCATTATTTGGATCTTTAAGTGAGGGCAAGAATCTACATTTGTAGTGATCTCATCTGAAGATTTTGAATTTTCTAACTTCTCAAGATCTTCAATGGTTTGGTCTTCAAGAAAAGTCACATCTCTGCTCCTAACAATCTTCTTCTTTGCTGGATTTCACAACCTGTACCCATACTCATCATAGGCATAACTTAAAGAAATCCATTATTTTGAATCTGCATCAAGTTTTTCTCTTTCATCCTTGGGAATATGCACAAATATCCTACAATCAAACACACGTAAGTGCTCATAAAAAATATCTTTACCTATCCAGACTCTCTAGGATATCCCCATCCAGAGCATAAGAGGGAGATAGATTAATCAGGTCGATAGCTGTTGTCATTGCTTCACCCCAAAATGATGAGATAACATACACTTCACTCGCTCTATGATAGTGCGATTCATTCTCTCTGCTATGTCGTTTTGATGTGGGGTCTTTGGAACTATCTTCTCTAGTTTATTCCCATATTCTTTGCAATATTCTTCAAAAGGTCCTTTACATTCACCACCATTATCTAATCGAACACATATTAACTGTCTTTCTACTTCTCTTTCAACTCTAGTGTGGAATTGCTTAAACACGTCCAACTTTTGTCTTTGGAATTCAAAGAAAAAGTCCACAACTTCCTAAAGTGATCATCAATGAATGTCACAAAATAAAGAGCACCACCTACTGACCTGTCTTTCATGTAACACACATTTGTGTGAACTAAATCCAGTATGTGAGATTTCGTAGTAAGTGGATTTTTCTAAAGTACAACTCTAAGTTGTTTACTAACAAGACAATCTGTGCGAGTTTTCAAAGGGGTACCTTTTACATCAGGCAATAGTTGTTTCTTGACAAGCATTTAGAGTCCTTTCTCACTCATGTGACCAAGCCACTTATGCCAAAGCTCCACAGAAGTGTCATCAATCAATTCCATATCTCCTTTACTTAGTTTTGTTGTTATTAAGTAAAGGGTATTAGTCTTCTTCTCTTTTGCCACTATGAGAGAACCATTAGTGAGCTTCCATTTACCTTCACCAAAGTGACTATTATAGCCTTCATCATCAAGTTTCCCTACAGATACATCTTTAAGAATGAGCCTACAGCCAATGTTAGTCTTTAAAATAATATTTCCAATGCCAACAATTTTAAAAGCCTTATTGTTTCCCATCCTAATATTGCCATAATCACCGGAAGTATAGATTGAGAAGAATTCATCATGTGATGTCACATGAAAGGAGGCACCAAAATCAATAATCCAGTCACTTTCATGACATACAAGGCTAACGCAATCCTCATCCTAGGCAACAACATCTCACCACCTGCTGCTGCAGTAGTTGTATCTTCATCTTTTTTATCACCTTTATCTTTACCCTACTCTCTCTTCCAAAGTCTACATTCTCTCTTGAAATGTCCTAACTTGTTATAGTAATAGCATTTAATATTTTTCTTTCATGATTTAGATCTTCCCCTAGATTTATCAGATCTATCAGATTTATCAAATGAGCCTCTATTTCTGCTTCTACCACATCTTTTTGCCTTATCAGTAACAAGTTCCTCAGTCTCAAAGCTCATGCCAAGATCTTTTCTTTTGGGTTCTTCACTCATCGGGCCATCTTTCACCATTGCAATGGTGAGCTTTTCTTTTTAAGTAGAATTACTAACAGACACTACAAGTATCTTACAGCTATCAGGCAATGAGCTCAATAATAAAGTGTTTATATTTCATCATCAAGCACAAGCTTCATAGTAGACAATTGATTCACAAGACCTTGAAATCATTCAAGCGTTCTGTCATATTAGATATATCCTTATACTTTATATTCACCACTCTCCTAATCAAGGAGGTTTTATTCAAGGCAGTCTACCTCTCATACATGGATTCCAATTTTTTCCATAGAACATCAGCTTTGGTTTCTTGAGCAACTTGATGATATACACTATGATCAACCCATTGTCGGATATATTCGACAGTTTTTCTATGCATGATTGCCCAATCTTCATCAAAATTTTCTATTGGCTTCACATTATCACCGCCCAAAGGCATATACAGAACTTTACAATATAACAGATCTTCCATCATCAACTTCCAAATATAATAATTTAATGAATTCAATTTTATCATCTTACCTGATGATTCAGTCATGCCTGCAAAACCCTAAAACAAAAAAACCTTCTTTTTTTTTTCAAGCTGGCTCTGATACTACTTGTTAGGAAAAAAATCCAATGTCCTAAAACTACAAAGATAACTTTTTTCTCTTGTCTATGCAATAATAAAATAATAATTGAAAAATAAACAATAAAAAACGAACACCATGATTTAACGTGGAAAACCCCAATTGGGGAAAAACCATGGGACCACCGCACAAATTATTCCACTCTTAACAATAATGGGATTACATTATTTTTCTTCACTAGAAATATTAGTGGATCACAAGTCTTCGCCACAATGGAGGATTTCAATCAGTAGCAGAAACAAGTCACTCTCTCTCTAGAACTCTCTCTAGGTTTTTCAGAATAGCCAAAGTGATGCCCTAAAAGACAAAACAAGGAGTATTTATATGAAAACAAAAGGAAAACTCGAATGCACATAAGTTGACACTCAAGGCCAACAGCTTTAAGGCCGGCATTATGCTGGCGGCATACATTCCTAATGCCAGTGGCTTACATATGAAGGCCGACGGTGTTTCTAGCAGCATATAGGACAACTTTGGTCTTTCATGATAACACCATCTAATCTTTTTAGTTTGCACAAATCTCCTTATTTTCCAAGTCTTTTTTTAAATATATGTAATATTTAGGATTTCCTCTATTATATGTTACAGACTCATATGGGTTGGATCCATAACCCCACATAATTAACCCTTTTGCTACCATAACCCCACATAGTTAACCTTTGTGCCACAATCTTAGAATAAATGAGCTATAGGCTATTGAATCATGCTCTTACTAGTGGTTTAGCTTTGTGTAGTCGAAATATCAAGTCGTTCTCTGTGAGATTAATTCAATAGAGATAATGATTATCATTTGAAAGAGCATAGGACTTGGAATCGTCAATTTATGGCACCAGTGCAAGTGGAAAAGAATTTTACGGCTCGTTTATTTCGCTAAATGAATAAAGTTGTAATGGAATTCCTATAACGAAGGAATTGAATAGAGCCGTAATAAGATTTTTTTTATTAATTTTTTTATTTAAATTCTGTTATTTTAAAAAAAAAAAGACAGTTTCAGGATTGAATTGATATTCATATGTTTGAATAAAGAATAACTATTGAATGTTTTGTATAATAAAAATTCATTGTGGAATCACTATTCAATATACTAAACGATGTAATAGCTATTCATAAAAAATAAAACTGTAATAGAATTATAATTATAGTAAAGTGAACAAGCAGTTAGTATGAGTGTATGGTATGGAGACACTCGTCTTGTGTACGTACAAGCTTGTTAATCTTATGTGTTTGCTGGAAATGAAAGCTGCGATGAAGTTCTAATTAGTTTGATCAAGGTTATCACAAACGAAAGGCGCTAGGGATTTCCCACTTCAAAACTCCTGATGCCACGTCATACTCTATTAGGGTCAAGAGCGTCCTTCGAGGAGACAAGGACATAAGGGTACAAGACAATGTGTGTTGACTTGAAGGCCATTTATCCTAGGGACATTAAGCTCAGCGAGCACATGACAAGGTCCCGTCATTGAATGATCGGACACGACTCGGCTTAGAGAAAACCATAAAAGTTTCATTTCATGGGTCTCTTTCGTCATCATAAAGTGCTGGGTGAAGTATACAAATTTTATCTATTCTATAATTAATTATTTAAAATTTGAATGTATTAATTTAGTAGTTAAATTTTGTTTATTTTCATAATTAACAACTGAAATTTTATTAAAATTTACAATTCATTCGTTTAAAAAAAAATTATAGATAGTTTAGATAGTTAATTATATAAATAGTTAGATTCGGATAATAAATGTGATATTTACTGGAAAGTGTAATTAATGTTTGATTTGGTTAGGTAAAAGCACAAAAAAATGAAAATATTTTGTTTTTCCTTGATTCTAAATAATTGCACGAAATCACAAAACTATGTTAAATATTAAAAGAAAAAGACTATTATTCAAGTAATCTCATCTTATCGAATTTAATGTTGCTATAACCAGTTTCAAACCACTAGTTCACCCCTTAGATGTCGATAATGATGAGCAAACAATTTTTAAAAATTGGCTGAGCTTTCGCAAAAACTCATGAGTTCCTGAAAATCCCTAAACCAAATTAGAGCCCTATAAATCTCCTAAACTAATAAACTACAAAAAATAGATAATAAAAAATAATGATTAGAAAGAGAAAGAGAAAGAGAAATAACGCATTTGAAACTATAATAGATAAACATTAGTTTATTCTAAGTATGCTAAAATAAGGTTAAAATCACTAAAACATGTTGGTATGAGGCTAAACTATGAAAAATGGTGCTAAGACTAGACATTTCCTTGGGTTGGGTTCAAACCGCGATCCTATCCAAAACGAATCAGCCACAGCTAGTCCAACATTAGACCTGCCTTGTTGGGGCGGTTCGAAGCCGCCAAGGGAACAAACCAAGTTGGTAGGTCCCATACGAGTCCAAAAAAGCCCGATTATAAAATTTTTAAAAAAAAAATCTACACCTAATATAAGTCTACAATCGTTGCAGACATCCACTATTTCTTTTCAATCCAACGAGTCCAACTTCAAGTCTTCTACATTTAATATAAGTCAACTATTTAGAAAATTATGGAGAAAGCTCCAAAGCATCTATCATTATATCTATCTAGATAGAAGGACCAATATCAATGGTTTGTAGGGAGAAAATGGAATTTAAATGACATAGAAGTCCCTATTAATTAAGGCATATCGAATTTAGATGACATCAATAATTTTTTTTTTTTTGGCGGAAAGCATAAATATATTAAGGATAGAAAAGGTCCATTTTTGATGATTTTAATATCTTGTAGTTAAATATTATTTCACAAAAATAAGTATAATAATCAATCAAAATAATTTATTGGATAAATTACTTATGCTATATATTTTTGGAATTTTGAAATGTTATATTATTGCAATAACTATAGCATTATATTTTTCTATTTAAAATGTGCAATTTTTTTTTTTTTAAAAGTGTCGGACCAGTTTGGATCCTCCTCGTGAACCAGAAGATCCACAAGTTTGCACCATTCTACTATCAAAACGGGGCGATTCTATGATCATATTTTGAGGACCCAACCCAAAGTGGGAAGATATTTAGTTGAGACTGTCTAAATATAACATAACTAAGGGCCAAAGGCAAAAATTCAGTCCCAAAAGCATTTGGAGTTTATAAAAATGGGATATTTACATTTTATGATTTTTTTTCCTCCTAACACTAGGGATATTTATTTTTAAATGGAACCCTTAGGGTTATAGGACTTCATCCAAATCTCATTATTGACATGCAAATGAAGTTAGCTTCATGACGACAAACTTTGACAACTTTCTTTTGAATTTTTTTTATGCATAAGTTTGATTATAAATTATGAATAACCTTATAACTTAATGATATTACTCTTGGTTTCTCAAATAAGAAGTATCGGATTTGAAACCGCCTTTTTCAATTGTAATGGCAAAAAAAGGGAATAGGTAGGGGGGGAGGGGTAGCTCTTGAAATGGCCAAAGTGACATTTTCTTTAAAATAAAAAACTCAAACCTTTTTTATTTATACGTAGTTTTATGATTTTTTTTATATTTATTACTGATTTACTTAATTAACATATACAATTAGATCAATTAATCAAATCAAAAAATTTTCAGCTTAGGTTGCACCATGCATCTATTGCTAACGGAAATATTAGTGATGCCGGGAAAAAAAAAATCCTCATTTAAAAAACATTTGCAAATGTTATAACGCAAATCGAAAAAACACTAATAATCAATGTTAGATTAAAAAAATGATAAATGTTAATGAGTAATAGCTTTTTTTTTTTTTTTTATCAAATCTTATGATTGAAATCTCCTAAATTCACAATTTGCGTATTTCTAAGAAATCCCCATTGTTGGAAAGAAAGAGAATGGAATCCTTATAATTATTTATTATGACCCTCCTGATTTATATTGAAATCGAATTTTCGTAGCTATAAATAAGTTTAAGAAATTGATGTAGTAAACAAATGAAACCAATTGTTACCATACTAAAGATAGTATCCTCTACCTCCAATGGAATGGCACTTAATATAAAAGAAAATGACTCAAATTTACTAGTGTATTGATAATAACACATTTAAATAAATCACTTTGCTATTATTTATTTGCCAATTATTTAATACACTATAATTTAGAAAAAGGAGAATCGAGCTTCATGAATTTATTATTTGTACTATTATACTATAACTGCCTTGACATCCCATCTAAGTTTAGAAACAATAAATAATTAATGATTTTCACATTGATCACCAACTAAAAAACATGTCCAGCTTATTTCTATATTCGATTGCACGTAAATGACGTTCAAATTAGCTGTGTATAGGTTTGGTTACGTTACCTTGGTGATATCATATAGTTGTCCTCAGAGTCTTTTGTTTTTATTTTGGTCGAGACTTGCAAATTGCAATTGGTCCTCCATGCAACTTCAGAGAATGACAGCTCCCATAGTCCCATCACACCACTGCACGTGGGACTTAGTCCACTTGAATGCAAGTCAATAAAGGCTAAAGAAAAGTTAATTTCCTGCACAATCAACAATGGTTTACATATATATAATATAAATAATTACAGATATATATATATATCAAGGTACGTAACAAGTTAGTGACGTGTGCGTGTCAAACAAAAATTGAAAAGCTTCATTTCTGATCAAGGTAGGGGCCAGTTCACAGATCAAGAAGGAAATTAGACCCACCATGCATCAAAGACAGTCGACCTCTGGGCGGGATGCACCTCAAGCCGACCTGGAGCTACCGAGCCAGCTGACTTGATCGAAGACCTATCGACCTAGGACAAGGTGGTTGACCGAGGCGGTTTGACCGGTCAATGTTAGTCATCCTTCATGTGTATTCCAAAGTATTCTTTAGCATAGTTTTTGTCCATTTTACTATAAGTATATTTTTAAAAAAGTTCTCTATGTAATTTTGTCGTATTTTTGTTATGTACCATTCGAAGCAAGATATCTTTTATTATATTGGATATATACATTATGAGCATTTGCTTTTCTTTTTCTAGTATAAAATTGGAACCTATAAATAGGTCTAACACTATATTTGTATAAACAAACTATTATAGATTATTATTCAATCCTTAAGAGAGATTAAAATCTTCTCTTTGATTCTTCTAGGAATTTTAAACTTATTCTTGATGAGTTCGTTTTTCTTATACCAAAGATCCAGATTGTTACGTAGTTAGTAAGTCAAGGTTTTCATATCATTATACCATGGTTTGTTATTCCATGATTCGTGGGATATTTAAAATTAGATTAGAGTTTAATATATACCTCTAATTATTGGTTAGATATTTCATTTGGTCATGAATGCTTATTGATTCTTAGAGTTTGTGAATTTACTCATTCATGTGCTACTCATCCGTCAAATTGGTATCAAAACAATATTTCTAAGAATCACAACTATCAAATTTGATTTGAGAGCATACTTTTAAAACCTAACTTAAGTCATTCATATCTTTATTTTCTGTAGTTCAGTTGTTTGATTCACATCATGATGTAAATTTAGGAAAAAGGAAGAACAATGGCAAAAAAGTGAAAGAAGATCAAATAAAGGTTATGCTATTGCTGATGATGAGGAGGATAAAGAATGTTAAGGCAAGGTTAGCGTCTATTAAGGAAGAGAAGGCATAACCTGCATAAAATTCCAATCATCCCATAAAGTAAGAGGATTATGATAACTTTACTAAGTAATGGTGATGAATGTGAGCATGGTATATTGGCCATGCAACAATAGGTACAAGTAAGTAGTAAGAGGAGCCATATGAAGAGGCGATGGAATGACGTAATATTAAATTATTAATAATAATAAATTTAGAATTTTACCTTTTTCTGAAATGAATATTTTGGATGCATACCTTGAATGGGAGAGGAAGATGGAGTTGTTTTTTGCATGCCATCATTACTCAAAGGACAAAAAGGTAAAATTAGTTGTAGTGAAGCTTTGTGATTATACTATTATATAATGGGATCAACTTGTTATAGCAGGAAAATGAAGTTGGAAGAGTTGATTCATGGTTGGCAAGAATTGAAGGCCATTATGAGGGAGTGATTTGTTTCAGCTCACTACTATCAAAGACTTCATTAAAGGTTATAGGGACTTACTAAAGGGAGTATGAGCATAGAGGAGTCTTTTAAGGAGATGGAGATACTAATAATGATAATGAAAGTAGATATCAGGGAGGATAGAGAGACGATGACGGCTAAATTTTTCAATGAGTTGAATTGAGACATTGTAATCAAGTGGAGTTGCAACATTACATGGAATTGGAAGACATGTATCATGTGGTGTTGACGTTAAAAGGATAGCATGAGAAGAGTAATTTGTTAGGAACGAGTTGGAAGGATAAAGAACAATGTTTCCTAGAAATTGATTTAAGAAAAATGCACAAAAAAGGGAAAGAGTTAGATCAAAGGAAAGGTGACTTTAAAATCATAACTCATAATCAACATTTGTGCGTTGTTTTAAATGTATCGGTATTGGTCATATAATGTTTCAATGCCCAACAAAAGATGCATGATAATGGGAAAATTGAGAATGAAAGTGATAGTGATAATGACATGCCTCCACTAGAGCATGTTAATAAATGGGAAGAGCAACCAACAACCAAAAGGAGTTCATTATGGTGATTAAATGAGCATTAAGTGCACAAGTTGTGGAGGATGATGATAAACCGTAGAGGGAGAATATATTTCATACTCGATATGTTAATAATAAGTTGTGCAGCATGATTATTGATGAAGGGTGTTGTTTAATGTTGCTAGTAAGATATTGGTGGATAGTTGAATTTCTCTACTAGGAAACACTCGATGCATTACAAGTAACAATCGTTTAATTGGCAAGTGAAGCTATTAGCAAAAAAAAAAAAAAAAAAAAAGTGGGTTGGGGAGTAGGTATGGGTCTGGGTGTAATCCCCAAGTTTTAGCCATAGCATAAGTTAAAAGATTTAAAAAGAAGTAAAATCTAAATCTAAATCTAATTTTATATCTTGAAAAATAATAAATGTTTTTGCCAATATATAATTAATATTTTCTAGTCATATAGTCTGTTGTTTTGCATACATTATAAAAGTTGTGATTTTTCATATTTTATAATTAAACATTTTCCAAAAATACTATGAATTTATTACAAGGCATCACAATGAGTTTTTAAAGCATGGACATACTGTCTTTTCTCTAGTTGAACCATGCTTATTTTCTTTTATAAAAAAGAAAAGTAATTAGAGATTTGAAAGTTGACACAAAATCGGGCATTGTTGTTGTTTTTAGAAAACCAACATGACATTTTTAAAGTTTATTTTTGAACATAATATCTGAAAACAATTAGAGATTACTTTTCTTTTTCATTTGTCGTGTTTTCAGAAAACCAACATGATATTTTCAAAGTTGACACAAGTATCTTCGCTTGCCTTGTTTTGGAAAAGCACGACAGGTATCTTCGTTACCTTGTTTTCAAAGATTTCAGAAAGTATATTTGTTAAATACACTAGTGCATATGCACATTTCATCATTCGTGTGTGAAATATCATTTTTAGCATGTATCATGTTTTAGAAAGATGAAAAACAAACCTGGTTTTCCAAGAAACGTTAAATACTGGTAAAAACCTGTTTTGCGAGTTTATTTAGACTTAAAATGACAAATGTTTTCTATGTGTTTATAAACAAAAGCTATTTTATCTCATCTAAACAAGGAGTAACAGAACATGCAATATAACAGTAGATCTACCCTATAAGCTCTTTATGCCAAATCTAAGTTAGAGTTTAAAAGATAGAATTCCTATTAGATTAGTGTGATATTGTTGTTGTTGTTGTATTTTAGGTTGTTTTTATGAGCGTTTTTTTATGCTAAGATCTCTTCTGGTGAGTTAATAGTGTTTTGAAGTAAGTTTAGATGTTGTTCTGTTTGTTGTTGGTGTCGCGGCCTAATTTTTCCCTCGAGGTGGATCAGTAGGAAGCTTTGAGTAAGTGTCGAGGCATAAGTTTTTAATGCACGATATCTATCAGTTATCACGGCCTAAAATCGAGCCCTTGACATGCTTTGTGAGAAACACTGATGTTGTCGTGCCTAAAAATAATTTAAGTAATGGAGCACAGTACCTACCGCGGCCTACGGTCAAGCCCTCAATGTACCCTGCGATGATGCTGTAAACTATTTTAGCAGCACACGACCCCCAGTTTATTAAGGTGCGACATGGCTTTTCTCGTAGCAATATACCTCACGACCCTTCTTAAGCTATACTTAATCCCCTGTTTACTTAGGCTTGAGCCTAGTTTGGTGTAACGATATGACCCTCGATGCCAACTTATGTTGTTAGATTTTAGAACTACTTTAGTTAAGAGGGCGTGAGAAAGTTCTTGTTACAATTGTGAGAAAGTTCTTGTTACAGTTGTTTCTCTATTATGTGTTTAGCGATGTACGTTTGTTGTTCTATAGGAGCTTTCAATCAAGATCCCGTGTTTCCTAAAGAGTACTATGGTCTTTAAACAGGATATACATATGAGTGACTTAAATCTTATCATGATGTTGCACCCATAATATAGTTGCACCTACCCTATATGAATATAACTTATTATGTATAGGGATGGGATAATGTGTGTTTATGGTGCTTGGATGTGTGACAAGCTTTAATAATAGAAATGATAACAAACTTCTTGATGTTGATGTGTAATGAATTATTATTGATTGTCTGAATATCGTATGATCACTAATAAACTAATCTAATACTTATCTTACCATTAATAAAAAAAAAAATTGACATGTATTGCATGATAGCACGCTACATTTACATAGTACCCTTGTCACGTGTTAATGTTTTGATTCTATGGAATGCCTTCTCACTTTGAGAGCGTTCGGGTGTAGTTATCATAAGGTTATCAACCTTACAAGAACAATGCAGGCACCGAAGGGCATCACTCGAGTCAAATTCGGCTTTTAGGGTATTAACACTTATGGAGTATCTGATGGTTCTAAGATGAAGTTGAGATTATGTTGAATATATGTATATATACTAAGTAAGTTTCAAAAAAGCTTCTCCTTCCTTAGTTCTCAGTCCCTCTTGAGTATGGACTACTTAAGATTAGTCCCTGCAACCCCCAAGGAATGGCGTAAATCCCCATTGGTTTGGATTATGATAATCCAAACTATGCATTACATATGGTTGAGTGTAGCATTGCATATGATTGTAATTAAAACTTGTTGGTATCTATTTGAAGTGTGGTTTGATTCTATTATCTCACTGAACTGTAGTGTGCTCATACTCCTTTAGATTTTATATGCTTTTAGGATCTCTAAAGTAGATCTAGGCTTGTGGTAAGCGAATGTAGTAGATATCAAGGGAAAAGTCCAGGGCTTAAGTGAAAGTTGGAGATAGATCTTTTGTATAGAATACCTTATGTTGTTTCTTACAAGTTTGTAAGGCTTTGTCAAGAGCTTATTCTAAGATGTTTCTAAGAAAATTGTTGTTGTAAAGATCTTATATGTATGCAAAATTTCTTATCTTAACAACCTCATAATCCTATTATATCTATCTATGTCCCAGGGCATGTTAGTTGTATGGCACTCATGTAACTTCCTAAAGGCCTCAGTTGATTACGTGACATATCGTTACTACTAGGGTATCCTGTAGGGGTGTGATAGTATTTGGGGGGGTGGGATGCACAAGCGAATGAAGGTGACCAAGTAGGTTTTGGTTTCATTTTCCATTTGGTGATACTATGATGAAGTTTCATGATATTGTGCCAATGTAAGCTTATCACAATCTATTAGGTCATTTGATGTGTCTAAGAGGATGATTACTAGGGCATCAAAACATAGCAAATGCAAAAGCACCTACGAGGATGATCACTAGGGCTTGAATGGTAATGTCTTGGTATGTTATATCTTATAAAAATGGAATACAGTGAAAACAAGATATAAACAACATTACTCGAGGATGTTACACACCAAGAATAACCTGAACTATACTCTTACTAGCTTTATATGACTCATAACTAGGCTAAGTGATTTTATTCGCCATGATCTTAAGGATTGATATGAATAGGGTTCATCTGCAACAATCATAAGATTGATAAGAATGGGGTTGAGAGAATATTCTCATAATGATTATTTCATTCATAATTCCAAGTTCCATTACAACTTACAAGTACATCCATTGGAATATTTATATACTCCTCAGGTTACAATTAATTATGTCTTTGGAAATGTAAATTTAAAATAACAAGAATCATAGATTCTAAAAAGGCAAACAAAAGGTTAGGATATCTAAGCTACCCAACTAGAGTTGGTATGGACTCGAGTGACGCGCTAGTTACTTGTATTGGCTAAGTCAATCTCCTTCATCAATTAGTGACTCCACTTGTAGTTGGTTAGTCATCAGTAAGATAGATAAGTTAACTCAGACACAAGAAGTGTAGAATCGGTTAGTTAGGCCTCATAAGGGTAGTGGCCAAATGAAGTAAAATCAATCCAATGCTAGCTTGTTTGAATGCAATCGATAGTAAACTAGGTTAGTCGGCCAAGTTAATCATAAGTAAGTTATCATTCTCTAGCTAGCAAAATTTCGCCTCTCATGTTGATCGAATGAGGTCACTAGTTGTACTTCACCATCTTCCAATAACTTGGTAAATGATCGACTCAAGTGATTGGTCCCAAGATTTGATTCCATCATCCTATCAAGATTATTGAAAGCTTGTCTATAAAATTTGATGGTTCATTAGGAGGTCCTCATTCTTTGGTGTAAATGATGATGAGTTTGTGAAAATCCCTTGATAGCTCAAGCTAAATAAACATTGTGGTTCATCCTCTCTAAGACTCTGAATGGTCCATTGACTTAGGGTGATAGCTCTTAACTGTTTGTTGTGAAACTAGTCTTTTCTAAACTGAATAATACCAACACTCCATATTCAAAGATTTTAGGCATCTTATTTTTACTACCATCCTGCTTCTGCCAATCTTATGTCTTCTTCAAATGCTTAAATGTTTTCCTGATGCATTTTCTAAATCTCTTGGGGTTTTATCAACCCCACTATTGATGGTAATTATGAATCATGGGCTCCTAAGGCCTGGTTCGACCCATTACATGTTAGGGTCAACCCATTAGGCTCAACCTTGACTTATCCCAACTCATTTAGAACATCAAAGAACCCAGACTCCCCTGGTTCATGCACCAACCTATTGAGTCACATGTTAGCCAACTCCCAAGTAGGGTCACTTAGCATGCCCCCCTCAATTGCCATTAGCTCTACTAGGGAAGATAGTTAAACATAGATTAGTGACCTGATCCTTATGTCCACAATAATTGTTCTCAACTCCCCACTTGTCCATGATCACACAACGAATGTAACTACTAGAAGTCCATCTCTTATAAACATCTCCATTTCTCGCCTTTAATTCCTTGCAAAAATAAGAGTGGTTAAGTAACCTTAAAAATATGTTGCACTAGATTGTCAAACAAAACATCAAGTTAATAAGTCATAATCATTATGAGGAGCAATACCTTACATATCTTGAATTAGAAGCCAACATTGTCCACCATTGAAGGAGTAGTAGAGAAATTCAATCGTTCCATTCTTAAGCAATCGCATTGCAATTTCTACCGAAGGCAAGACGCCAAAACATCCTTTGCAAACTTAAGCACCTTCTCGAGTGCAAGCTAACCCTAGGGTTTCCCACATCTAGGGTTTGTTAGGGGCCAAAAACACGTCAATGACACCCAATGCTTCTTGCACCCACATTAATGATATATCTCTTATTAATTTCCCTATGCACTAAGGAAAATTCTTTAAGGACTTAACTCTTAAAAAGAGGGGGAAACAGTTCAATAGGGATTTTGAAATTAAAGAGAGTAAGAAGAATGCCCAAACTCTAACGACATCTTTATTGGCGACCAAAACCCCTTGACATAGTCTGTTATAGAGAAGCCTTTCCTTGCAATTATGGAATTGCCTACATTCAAGATGTATGATAGGATCACTAATCTAGATGAACACTTAAGATGATATAAAGTCTACATGCTGGTCTTTGGCTTTATTGATGTAATCTTTTTGCAGGATGTTCCCAAAAACCCTAAAGAAGGCGGCCTATAGTTGGTATCACCAACTCCCTATTGGGCATATCGCTGACTTTAAAGAATTGATGACTGCCTTCAAGACCCATTTTATAATCAATCGTTCCCTTGAAATAAAAACCCCATCTCTCTTCCTAATCAAATAAAAGAAGGATGAATCATTAAGGGACCATGTGAACCAATTCAATCAAGCTACAACAAAAGTAGGTGGTTTACACATAAGCATTGCAATTCGGGTGGCAATCCAAGGAGTTTATCGAAATGAGAGTCTTTTTCACTCTCTCACTAAAAACAAGTCAAAGACTTTAGAAGGATTCTAAGAGCAAGCCAAGAAAGACATCTTGTGAGAGGGTTGTATTCTTGCTTTAAATGAGATTGAAGTTAGGTCAAGATCAACAGAAAGACAAAAAGGATAAAGGATCTATTAAGGATTGCTTAAAATCCCCTAAATATTAGGAAGAATCTTCAACATGGAATGGGAAAGATCTAAGGAAGAGAAGATTCTATGAATCTTATTCCATTCCACTTAGCCAGTCACAAAAAGAGATCTTCTTAGAAATAACAGATTCAAGAAATCTACTTAAGCCTAATAGAATGAAAGGGAATCTCGATCATCTAGACAGGAGCAAATGTTGTGGTTATCATTGCCATGTGGGTCGTAATAATGACTATATCCAATTGAAGGATGCATTACAGAAACCATGAAGAGGAGTTTTTTTAAATAGTATGTAGCTTACCCTCCCAATAGAATTGAAGGGCTGACTTAGCAGAGGAGGTCAAATCGTAATCAAGATGGACTAACATCAAACCACGGAGGATGGCACTAGAGGTGTAGCTAACACTATTGTGGGAGGGCCTCATCCAACTACTTCTTTCTAATTACTTCAAGAATGACAAGGGCAAAGAAGTAATACTCCTTGCTAAGAAGGTAAAGTTAGATTCTCCCCTTATGTTCATCAATGAAGATCTTAAGGACGTTAAAGTCCCCCATTAGGATGCCCTTGGGAGTTGGCAAAATAAATGCACGCAGCATGACTTCAATAAATTTGGGCTTCTTTAAGTTCACCTAAATACGCCTAGATTCAAGGCCTTTATAAACTCAATCCAAATGTCATATTTGGTATTTGAACTTTGCTCATTCGTACAATTAACTACAATATGAAATTTTAAATATGAAATTAATAACTTATAAACTTTTTAACTTGGTTATAGTACTCAAGTGATGTTGTTAATTGCAAAAAAAATAAAAATAAAAGAATAAAATCCAAATAACTAATTGCAAAATTTGATAATTGTGATAGTGGATAAAATTTAGGACCTTATGTACTAAATTAACACTTTTGAAATATAAGTAGTTCTAGGGAAAAAAGAAGAAGAAGAAGAAGAAACTTATATTGTTAATTGCAAAATTAGATAAAGTTCATGTGTCAAATACGATATTTACTAAAAAAAACATTAATTAGGTATGTATGGATTTATTAAACTTTCATAATGCAATTTTAAATTTTCAAAATTTTTGGATATATGCTTTGAAAATTTATAGAAACTTTCTTCACATGACCATTAATTTAAGGGTGTTTGTAATTTGTTCCATAATGTTATGACAAATGTTGTATATAAAAAATTTTATGATCTTGTTATTGATTTTAATGAAACTGATTTTATCAATAAATTTACGATTTAAGTTTATATCCAGCTATAATCATACTACTATATAGTAAATATATAAATTATTATATTTATTTTAATAATTAGAAGTTTTACTTGCTTATTATAAGTGTTTTCAGGAGTCTTTTTAGGTCAGGTCAAAAATCCATGGTCGAAGTAAATGGACTGATAAAATTTTAGTAGTCTTAACCCATTCCCCAAAACCGTTGTCGTTTTACCCCACTAAATATTTTATACATTTTTTAACAACTATATGTAAATTCCCTAGGAAAAACCTTGCATAACTCAGGAAAATTCTATGCAAGAACCTTTTCCGTGTTTGACCCACCCAAACAGATGCCCATGTTATCCTAAATCCTGACTCGTATAGATTGGGACCTACCACGATTTGATCACGGGAAGGCCCAGTCAGGCAGATCATCGACGTGTACGGTCACAAATTTCCCCAGTGCTTAAAGACCGTAATTGGGGCCGGTGATTTGGACTTCGGGTGTACCATCCGAGGATTATACAATACAATTACAAATAATCTTATAAAAAAGAAAAAAAATTATATAAATAATAAATGTGTCAAATTTTTATGTGAAATGTTTAAATCCATCCCCCTAGTTATCATTTTAGCATCGTTTTTAAATTAAACAGATATTGAATCGATACAGATATGATACCAATAAAAAATCGATAATTTTATTCATAAACTGATTAAATCGAACTGTTATTGAATCGATAATGATCCGATACATATAAAAATTCGATAATCTAATCAGCATATTTAATATGCGAATCCTTTTATTAAACAGATATTCTAAACAAGCTATGGTTGATCCTTGCACGCGTTCAATATTAATAACATTTTATTTATTTTAAATTTTCTATTTTCAACACAACACTTTCTACTTATTCGGATATGATATTACTTCACATTTCCATTTTATAAATTTTTCTAACCACGAAAAGTCCTTCAATTCTTCCCTTATTTAGAGCATTGAATTTAATCTAGCGTTTAATTTTTTTTTTTTTTTTAAGAAACGTGAGTTATCTTTTAGCCTAATGATATCTCTTTCACCTTTCAAGTAAGAGTATCATATTTGAGTCATTTCTTCTTGTCATAATTAAAAAAAAAATTCTTCTTTTGAAAAGAGTCTTTTTACCTTTACTAGCCACTATATAATTTTTTCCTTGTTTTACTCCAATGTTTTTACAATTATAAATTTTTGCTAGAGTGTGGTATAATTAAAGCATTTCAAGGTGTTCTTGCTAATATACTAAGCCATGGTATTCATTTTCTTTTCAATTTTAAAAAACTAGTAGACTATGGAATAATTGAGATAATTTACCTGGTGCAAACAAAAGTTTTATGATTTTCTTTTGAATTGTTCAAATATTTTTATTACTTGTAAGATAAGTTTCATTCATGATATTTAAACATTTTTATTTGTAACAGAATGATACCAAAAAAAAATTTTATACCATGATGATAACTGAACTTCTTAAAAGTTTCACACATTGTACATTTAGTTGGCTTTCGTCCATTTTTCAGGTGAATTATTGACGTGTGGCTTAAGTTTAATTAAAAAAGTAACTTCTCCATCCTATTCAACCTTTTTATATCCATTTTCTATTTTCTTAGCTTCTCGCTCTGTGTGTGTGGGGGTTGCTACTTCTTCTTCTTCTTCTTTTCCAATTTAGAAAAAGAAAAACCTTAAAACTCAGATTCCTTCTTCTAAGTTCTAGTTTTCGATATCATCACCTTCCATAAGGACAACAAATAATACAAACATCATAAACAAGCAAAAGGAATGAAAAATATAAGATTCCAAATTGTCACGCCCCAACGAGTACCCTATACGTGCAGTCCGCCGCACTCGATATTTACACTCAAGTATGACAACCTCAGTTATTCCGTGAGTTTAGACACCGGATGTAAGGCTTATGTTCACCATATAAGAGACCTGACTTTGAATCGAAATAGCTTAAGAAGACATACATAGTGATAAGAATATAAATCATAATGGTTATAACCAGATTAATCTATTGCAAAGATCTAAGGGGCATACTCCTGTCAAAATATTAAGAGTCCTTAGGTCCGTAAAGGTCTCTTACAACAAAGTATAAATAAATTAAGGAGATTTAGCTAGAAGTCTATGCTTAATATCTAAGTCCCGACTTCTTCAAAAAGCTCCTTAAATTCCAAAAGCTGTACCTGAGGAAAGTGGCCTCTCGGGGATAGCCATAAATAATTGTACAGCAACAAGAAATTATAGGAGTATAAGCTTACGAGCTTAGTGAGTTTTACTTCCAAATTAAATACTATATCAAACAATAGGGCAAGCAAGTTATATTAACATTCATATGAAACGCACAAGCACGTGAGTATACAATACATAAGACTTTTCCGGGAGTCCTATGTTGAATGGATTTGCGCCCACTCTTCAGGATTAAGTGTTTCAAGCCCATACGACCATAGATTTCAATTTTTTCTCATTTATATAGTGGTTGATTCAGGTGTCCACCCGCTCATTAATTTTGTAGTTGATTCAAGTGCCTATTCCATTTTCATTTTAATTCAAGCCATTCTATGCCAACATTCGAGTTTTCAGGCTCATTCATTGTCTAGATATTATGCCTTCTTCCCACAAAGGTATAATAACAAATGTAATGTGACTCCACATATGGAATGCATGGATAATTTAGTTATAAGATTATGGCATATTATTTAAGCGAATTATATGCAATCATAGAAATTTCAAACACTTCAATTTTATACTAAATCATACAAATATTCATAACACTTCCCATTTTGATATTCTTATCATCAATTCAACCAAATAGAATTCATATGCACATTCAAATTTTATCTTGTCCTAATTCTAATGCCACTATCATTACAAGCATAATCATAAGCATGTAATTTAAAGAAAGTGAACTCACTTTGTCATGGCGCAAAAATCCACTTAATCGTAATAATCCCCAGGAAGGTCTAGTCCGTCTCCTAAGTCTCCTAATAAAAAGAAATAACTCCAATGAGTATTTCTATGAAGTTTGAATGAATTTATAAATTCTATTATAGCAAGTTCGTCAAAGTTCATCTAAGAGGAAACTCCAACTTAAAACGACCATAATTTGGTCATTTTAACTCGGAACTTCACATATAATATACCTATTTCTACCTATTCGACGAGAGCTATCCATTTCTAAAGTTATTTCCATCAAACAAGGTCATTTGGTCCATGAAAAGTAGGGTATAACATGCTATACGAGATTCCCAACCCACAAATCAATTTCTAATTTCAATCCAAGCATCATTCCAAAGCTTTAATAGATACTTAGCTATCATTATATCTTGAAAGACTCTTTTATATACATAAATAACTCAATATCATGCATGATTCATGGGTGTTGGTCAATCTATTTCTTCATGTTCTTAGACAATGGTTTATGGGATGTGTAAGACATTATTTTCTTAGCTTTGTTTCTACCAAGTGCATTATATGTACATGCAATACCTATAAGTTATTATCATGAATGTCATGAGATGAGCTATCTATATGTATATCTTCATTGATATTTGATATCAAAAATTCTTTTAGAAAACTTTTGCTTTGCAAAACTTTTGAAATTACTAGACTAAAGAAAACTAGTTTTATTCCTTGCAAAATCACACTTGCTTTTATCAAAACGCAACCTTAATGACCTATTTGCCTAACACCTTCATTATTTTAATAAAATTCTTCATTTTGGAGTTGGAAAATAGATGTTTAAATAGGAGGTTTACCTAGTTACGAATTTTACAAAATTTTAAGGAATGAACACATTGTTTAATCTATACTTTGAAACCTTTCCTTGTTTTAGGATTATGCTTTGATAAATTTCATTTATCTTTGTCAAAATTAGGTCTTTATTACATATATTCCCTAAGACTTCTATTTTTCCATTAAAATCCTCATTTTTGCATTTGGAAATAGGTGTTTAAATAGAGATCATATCTAAATCCGAATTTTGAAATTTATATTTGAGATTGTTTCTTGTGTAAATCTCATTTAATCTTTCTAAAATTAATTCATAATCAAACCTACCCCTTAACACTTCCATTTCTTTAATAAAATTCTTGTTTTGGGGTTGAAAAATAGGTGTTCATATATCAAGCTTTCCTTATTGCGAATTTTAAGTTTGTTGTTAGGGTTGAAACATAATACTAACATAACTTTTGTAAACTTTTCTTTTTTTTTTTTAAATATCTCTTAATAGATCTAGGCTTCACTCATCAAAACCATTCATTTATGTTACCTATTCCCTAAGCCCTTCATATTTAATGTAAAATACTCATTTTGAAGTTGCAAAATAGCATTTCTAAATAAGGTTCATTTTATATCCGAATTTCCAAAAATCATTTTTATTGAAACTAAAATAAATCTTAGACTTTCTAACATTTTCCCACTATTATTATGCTATTACCAATCCTTTATGTACTTAAGACAAAAATCTAAGGCATTTATCTATTCAAAACACTAGATCTAGTTTATTATGCAAGTCATAAATGCAAATGCAAATACAAATCAATATTAAGTAGATGTGATTAATGGATGAATACATGCACAAAATATCAATAATAACAACACAAAACAATAATGAAGCTAAAAAACCGCAAAACAACTTAATCATAAGATCTACAATATTGTAATGGCAAAGATATCATGTTTTAAGTGTTTCCACATCCCTAGCATAAAGCTCATGGGGATTTTTGGTGGAACCACACATGTATAATCTTGCCATGACATATTTTATAGTGGTAGGGTGTAAATCTATTACCTATTAATGGTTTGGAACAAGAAACTTGAAGAAGAAAAATGTGTGTATGTGTGTGTGTATGGGGTGTCATGGCGTGGAGAGAAAGAGAGGGAGAGAAAAAATTTTTTGCAAGTGTTTGTTTTAGAGAGAAAAGAGAGAAAATGAAAAGTGAAAGACAAAAGGAGTATATATAGAAAAGTGGATTAGGGTTTGTGTGGTAATTAAAAGGAAAAAAAATTAAACAAAATGAGAGAGAGCAGGAGAGGATAAGGGGCGTTGGTTCTAGGACAAGAGAGAGAGAGAGAGAGATGTGTGATATTTTGTGTAATAAAATTCAAAATTCAAAAGTAACTTAAGTAATAAAAGTATTGGAAAAGTAAATGTAAGGAAAATGATGTAATATTGTAAGAATAGATTGTAAGGATGTAAGAATAGGGTACGGTTGGTTGTACTAGTGAATAGTGTGATTAGAAATCAAAAAGTAGATTAAACAATTAATTTACTGGTAGTAATGAAAATACGATAAAAGGCTATAACAGTGACTTTTATAAACCGAAAAATTATATAACTGCTATATTTGGAAATCTTATGAAATTACCAGTCTAATAGTACTAATAACATATTTTTTGTATCTTGAGCCCCAAGACACGTTTTTCGAAGTTTGTATCCGATCGGGTTCGAAATAGGTCAAAAATTCACTAATCTGATATTTTTAAGCATTCTAATATTATTACAAACCCATCTACACTCTCCACTCATAATTCGACTTCTTGGTTTAAGAACACGAGGTTGCCGAATCTAAACTGCTAGGGTTTCCTGAGGATTTGTTGACTTAGGGTTTCTAATTGACTTTACGGCTTAGGGTATAAGGTTTAAGCTTGAAATTACCCTGAAAATTAAGGGTTTACACCAAATTAAAAAAAAAACTTCACCCAAAACCCTAAAAACCAAGTATTTTCATGGGATTTTCATTTCCATCTTAGATTTACATCAAACACCTCAAGTTAATAGCCAAAACAAAATATCCAATAAAGGGAAAAAAAAACAAACAACCAAAATTTAAACCAAAAATATAATAGAACAAAAAACATCAACTAACCTCTCAACAGTCTCTATCAACATAAAAAAACATTGAAACTTTAACTCCTTCTCGTATCCTATGCTGAAATTTGGAAGTACCCAATAAATAAATTCACTTCTTGAGGATGCTCTTGTATTAGTTTTATGAAAAAATCCTAATTTGGCAACTGGGTCTGGTAAAGCTTCGATACAAAAGAGGGATAGTTTTGTTATGATGGTACAACTAAAAGATTGTGTTTGTTATGGCAATTTGATTTCTGATATGGGTTTTATATAATGGAGAAGGTGATGTGACTCTGTAGAGTGAAATTTTAGCGAAAAGGTGGGTCCGCACGAGATTGAAGAAGAAGGAGATGATGGTCTTGTGAAGAAGATTCATTTGGCTCCCCTCTTTTATGCTCTTTCTTATCATATCATCCAATTTTCCTTCTCAAACTAGATTAAAATTATTTTTTCTTGATAAGATTGAATTAATTTTTAAGAAAATCTTAGATTTGGGTATTTATTTATTTATTTTTATTCCACTTGAATTGATGTCCATGAAGAAGAAGAAGAAGAAGAAGAAGGGGGTGTCGGAGGGAAAAGGAGAGAGAAAGGACTGCTAGAATTTTAGGGGTTCTTTATTTAAAGAATTAGAAGAAGAAACAAGAAGGTAGGGGGGAGAGAGAGAGGCAGGAAGAGGAAAGTTAAAAAAATTTATAAAAAAAGAAAGCCGACTAGGATAGAGAAATTATTATTTTTTAATTGAGCTTCAATTACTTTTCTTGAAAAATGGATGAAATCCGATGAAATGTACGGTACCTACCACGAATGAAAGTTATCCTCTTATGATCGGTTAAATTTAGTTTAAATAAATTCTAAATTTCTTTAAACTTTAAATTGTATGAAGGTTTGGACTTTTTTTTTTAGTTACGAGATTTAAATACATAAATTTTGGTTGTAATATAATATCAATAAATGTTTCATCAAAAGGGGATTTTATATATAAATTTTTTGAGAAAAATTTCATGAAAAACCTCCTAGATATCGTCACCGTTTCTTAACCATAACCGCCGGTTCCGGGTCTTCAAATTAAGGAACCGGAATCGTCTCCTACAGTTTTGTTCCGGTTCTTGGTTCATATTTTGAAACCGCGAAACCATCTTTAAAAAATATTTTTAAAGTCAAAATAAATATTGAATATAAAAGTTTTAAATTATTTAACCAAAATTTTTTAAAATTTATTTAGAATGCACATTTATATGTATACAAACATATTTAATATCGATTATAATTAGTATTATGATATTATAAAATACTCTAGAAGATAGAAAGAAAATTACAATATAAAAAATAGCCTTACATTATTAAGAAAATGAATTTTGTTTTTAGGAGAAGTTTATTTAAAATATTTTTATATGATTTTAAGCTATGTTTATTTATATTGTTAATAATAGCATATTAAATATTGTGAATAAGTAATAAATTTTACTAATCATATGAAATAATTTAAATATTAATAACTATATATTTAATTTTTTTAATAGAAACAAATGGAACTGCGTAGTTCTACCGGTTCTAGGCCAAAAAACAGCCTAGAAATCGTGAAACCTGCTGTTTCATAACTAGTTTTGGAACCGACCACTGGTCCAGTTCTGATTCTAGAACTACCGGTGATGGTTCTGGTTCGATTCCCCAGTTTGGAACCGAACCATGTCTATGTCTATCTTTCATACAGTGACGTGAGAAAAAAAAAAAGAATAATTATAATGTTATTTACCCCAGTTGGTCAATTTAAAAGTAATTATGTTGTTTGGTTTCTACTTCTTAAAAATCTACAAACATCAAGGTTAAAAATACACTTAGTAGTTTTTTGTTTTGAGGAAAATAATTTCTTCATTTTCATTTATTTGTTGAGCTGAAAACGATTTTTAAGTGGAAAATAATTTTGCTTGTAAGGGAAAACCCTAACAATTTTTAGGATAACTACTCATACTTTAAAAATAGGAAATCATTTTTTAAATTACTATTTGTTATAAATAACACGTCATTTTCACATTGCATTATGTTTTACATAAAATAAATTTCAAACATCGGAAAATTTTTTTTCACTTATTTTTACAAATTATAACCAAACAAATAAAATCATGTTATTTTGAAGAAAATATTTTTAACGAAAAAAATAATTAACTTGACAAGAAATTTTATTTAAAACAGCTTTAAAAGAGCCTCCCTTAAAGGATTAATAGAGTATGTAATGAATTTGGACTAACATCCATCTAAATAACGATTCAACGTAAATGGACGATTTGAAGTAGCTAATGAATTTTGGGATCAATTGTATATTATCAAATTTTACATCATTAAAACTTTGTTTGAATTTTTATATTATATCAAATGTCATGATCCTATCTGATTTGTATTTGAAGAAGTTAATTGTATAATATTGTAGATATTCTATAAATTTCACAACAATTTAATCAATAAATGAATCTAATCGGAATACCAGACGTGCTTATTGAACAAATAAAGCTATTAGTTTAGGTTTTCATACATAATTAATATATATATATTATATATAATATATATAGGATACACGGCACGGTAATATAAATAGTCAACCCTAACTATAATAAAACCCTTATATTCACTTATGGTTTTTTTCCTCCATCAGTACATATTACTTTTTGAATTGAATCTTAATTATTTTTCTTATTTTAAATAATCAATAACTCATCATATAAGAAACTTCTAGTTGCACGAATCGTATTTTATTTGAGCATCATATATATATACAAACCAATTTAATAAAAGTTTTATAATAAAATTATAAACAGAATAATATCTATAAAATAAATATGACTACAAGGAAAAACATAAAATCTATCCATCAGGCCATTTTTGTTGCTGGATCTTCAATCCACCTTCCAACATTAAAGATCTTTCTTTTGTACTGTAAAAATGTTCTTGAGTTTTTTTTGGGTTCCATTCCAAAAGATAACTCTTTTTCTTTTATCTTTTAATATTATTTTTATATAATTTATTATATCACGAGTCATGTGTAATGGGACTAAATATTAAAAAACTCTTATAAAGTATTTCAAAGATAAAATGAAAAAGGTTTACAGAAAAGGAAAAAGAAATTTCTTAAATTATCCACATATTAGGATTGAATTTATAGTATCCATACGTGGTCTTTATTGGCACAAGTCACCAACGGGCAACTTTATTTTTAGTTTCAACCGCAATCCTTAGATTTTACCATTCAATGAGGATCGTCCGATTATCTTTCATTTCCTTTTTTTTTTTTTTTAACTTTAATGATTTACTATGCAGGTTATTTTAACCCGCTCCGCATGGCCCATAAGTCAACTTACCTTCGACTTCACACATAAACCTGCAAAGCCTTTTTTTTTTCCCCCCCTTTAAATATGAGCAAACAGACCCTTGATCTTTGCCCATTTTTAATCTCCTATATAAATAATTTTATTAATTTTGATTTAAAACAACATTTATATTTAGTGTTATTAAAATTTTGCTGGAAAAAAAAATCTTATTGGGTTGGTGTATGTAAGGACCCGGTATTACCCTTATAATTAAAATAGACGATAACAGTTCCTTAACCACATATAACCTATAAGATTATATGTAATGTTGTCTAAAAAAAAGTGTTTGAGGAATTGTTTGTCTAATTCCACATAGTAAATATAATAGAAATCATAGTTTTTCAAAACTTTTAACAAAACATACTACTCTATTAACATATTTCACAAAAGAAATAAACTCAAGTCATACATAGCTAAGTACATATATATATATATACACACACACACATTACAACCAAAGGCTTCTTTTAAGCCTTAACAAAATTATACATATAATCCAACTAGTACTTTAAATACAACCACAAGGCTAACATAACTAGTCTATTACAAAATTTGGATCCATCAAGTCTAAGGTCACCTCTAGTCCTCCAAATCATCAAGAAAGTTTTCAAAAGCGATTCCATATCCCATACTCTTGTAAAACTCGTCGGATCTATCACTTGAAATGGTTAAAATATGAGCCTTGGCTCAGTACGCAAGTAACGAATACAAATGTAAAGTGATTCACACATGTTTATGTTAAGTACAACATGCAACAACCAATAATTTATTATTCAATCTTTAGTTAGTCATACATCATTGGAGTATTCAAACTCCGGACATCAAGGATCTAGTATCACGTTCGTCTCCCTAAGTGGTCCCTACTGTTCATACAGACTAGGCAGCTCCACCTTTCGGCGTAGCCCATAATACTAGGAGATCCTAAGCAACGCATCACGACCCTCAGAGGGTTGATATAAGTAGCTCGGATACTTATATCTCCTAGATAAATCTATCCAATAACGAAAAAGCACCATGCCCCCAATCTAAGCAAGGTGTCGCTCTCCGAACCAGATTCAACGGCATAAAAGACAATCAACACTCATCAACTATTAAAATTTTCTTAATTTAGAGTAACTTGAAGTAATGCTTACCCTAGCAAAGAAACAAGCAAGTTACTATGTACCTGAGATAGCTCGGGAACTAATTGGGTTGGCCGAGCGAGAATTTATCACTGTTCAAGACAATATTGAATTTCCCACTTAGGTCAAGCACTAATTAACTAGTTCCAAATATAATTAATCAAAGAAATTCAAGTAAATTATTACAAAGTCATAACAGAGCATTTAAACATCATATTATATCGTACAATACTTAACAATTATTCAATTGATCATATATCAAGCTTTGAGAAAATTTGAAGAAAGTTTTTGAAAATGAAAACTGCAGGGGATACGTTGGCCTTCAACGCCGGCGACGTTGAACCGGTGCACAATGCACTAAAACTCAACACTTGCTAACACTGGCAACGTTCAAGGATACGCTAGTAACCTTCAGTCTATGCGGGCGGCCTTGAGCTGGTGTAGACTACAACTTCAATTTCCAAAAATTTTCTGAAAGTTCCACGGGGTTGGTCCACGCCTGTGGATACCCCCAACACTGGTAGCATCTCCATGTACGCCAACAGCTTTAGATCCTACGCTGGTGGCCTTAAGCCCGACGTTAAAAATAATGATTATGTTCTCATTTCACACCGCCACTAAGCCGGCAGTATTGGAACCCTAATTATTGGCGTACGTTTTGAAAAATAAACACTGACAAACTTTCCTTGCGAAAGCCGGCAGCGTTTCAAGCGGCTTTAAGAAAATAGGTTCTGATCACTTTCAACACCGTCTCTACGCCGGCGGCGTTGAAGTACCAAATGGTGACGTACGCTCAAAAACAAACCTATTCGAAAATGTTTTGCTTCCCCTGTTTTCTTTACAAAAAATATTCATTTCAAAAATCATCCAAACTTATTCTAAGCTTCCCAAAACTTGTTATATGTTCTAAACATCATCCAAGCAACACAAACCCTACTTCTAATCATCAAACACCCAACTACAACATTCAAACACCAATTACACTTCAATTCCACACTTCAACTACTCAATTTAGTTCCACTACTCATCAGCACTCCTTACAACTTCCCTAACACTTAACTAAGCTCACACAATAGCAAAGCACAACCTAACATATATCAATGCATAAATCAATCAACTCAAATAGCATTTACCCATCCTACCATAAGTTTTACATCCAAATACAAGAAAGAAAAAAAAAAAACAAAGAGATTAGGCTTGCATTAACTTACATGAATAGGCTTTGGCTTGGAGTGATTTTTGAATCCAAAGGCTTGTTTTTTATTTTGGCTCAAGGCTTATGGTTTTGAGATAAAAAGAAGAGAGAAAGAAAAGAAAAGAAAGAAAATTCATACGGAAAGTTGGACTGCCAAAAAGAGTCCCTAATTAATCCAAATTGAGGTCAATACTAATCCAAAGTTTGACTTTAGGGGTATGTTTGACTTAGGATTAATTTGGCTTAATTTGGAATGCATTTGAGTTTAATTTGAGCTTAAAATTTAGGCTTAAACTTTGTAAAATTCTATCAACAATTTTCTTAGATAATTCAAAAGTTGTTTTGACAAATTCTAAGCATAACACACACATGTTAATTTACAAAAGACACACACATTCATTACACTATGCACTCATTAATATACATAATACAATAATAATAATTTCTTTACACTACACACATACAAAATAACACATATTCAACACATGCACTAATTATATTGTTCATGCACATATATCTCATTTCAAAATCATATATCATTTCAATAACACATTAAAATATAAATTAGGAAATTCATGGCTATTTCAGTGTATTGGCTTGCATAACCTAACAACCTTTTCAGGGATTTGACTTGCTTTATAATGCATGCTAAAGTGGACTAGTTCACATAACCTACGAGTTCAAGAGAGGTGAGGCGAGGCGAGGCGAGGCGGATTGGCCCACTTAACCTGCTTGCATAACACTGATTAGGGCTAAGTAGGTATAAGGTGAGAAGGGTATAAAACATTATTCATACCCTATCTTGTGAGGTACAGCGTAACAAATTCCTTATTTAAAACCTCCTATGTGGCACCTTCTACTGACCATGTACCCCGTAAAACCTACAAAACCTATAGATTTTTTAGTAAAATCTGCATATTTTCTTTCTTTTTTCTTTAACTTCAAGTTTATAGTCTTTGATATGATTAATACTATTTTATTTTCATATATTCAATATAGAAACACATGGAAAGAAACTTAAAAAATAATTTGTTAATATCACAAGTTTTACAATATATAGAATATGTTCATACATGAAAGTTAAAACCTGCAACATATAGCTATATAACCCGTTTATGTGATATTAAATAAAATTATAAAACTTGTAGTAAATTCCAAAATTAAAAATTTTGGAGTTACTTCAATGTGAATTAGTTTTAGAAGATAACATCTCTATATAATTTGAGAGTTCAAGTATGTACATACAATTGTGGTTCTTCTAAAATAAAAATAACAAGTCATTGCAAAATAAAATAGTACTACAAGACTAATTTCTACAATAAAAATTCCTAAAAGGTGGACTTCAAATAATAATCTCGAATAAAAGTGGTCGCTAAATAAAAAAGATGAAGATTATTTAAATATCATATTTAACATTATTTTATAATATTTAATAAGGTAAATACATGATATTTTGGAACTTATACCCTTTAAATTAGAGCACAAGTTCAATATTTACTTAATAGAATTTAATTAATAAGGCTAACATGTTTCAAGGTGGGTATGAGGTATGAAAACATCATATTGGTACCCTATCGTGCGAGTATAAATTCTGAAAAATCTATACTCGTATCATATCCTATGACTCTTAAGGCCTTTTTGATTCGTTGTTTTGGTATTGTTTTGGCATCGTTTTAGTATAAAACAGATATTGACATGATACTGATATAATACCGATGAAAAACTGATAGTTTTACTCCTAAACTGACTGACTAAACTAATACCAATACTAAACCGACACTGATAAAAAACTGACAATTCAAAAAGGCTCTTAATACTTATTTTGACCTTACCTAATCAAGCAGGAGATAGGTGGGTATCCTATATGATAGGGTTATCCGCTCACCCTAGCTCTAATTATGACAAAGGAGAGAGAATCCCATCCTTTTTCCCAAGAAAAAACCACCAAACTAGACCTTAACCCTAAAATTTTCTAACATTAGAAACGAGAAAAAAAAAAAAAATCATCTTCTTCCCTTCTTTTCCATCGAAACCAAACCCTAACCTTATAATTTTCCCGCATAACTTAGGGAGATAAACCGAATATCACTTCTTATCTTCCAAAGGGAATGCAATTTTCATAATCTATATGGATACGATTTGATGTGATTTCGTTTTATTTCCTTGCCATTTGTGCCTGCGCTTTATTACTTTTTTTAGCTTGATGATCATGTTTTCTTTCAATGGTTGAATGTCTAGTTCATGCATGCCTCTTCAATCGCATTGTAATAAGATGTGCAATCCCCGTGTTCATTTGGAAAATCACAACTTTTATTTGAGTTTGGGATTTATAGTGTACAATCATGATGAAATAAAAATATAATCATATGTTAATTTATGTATTAAAATTTGCTTGTTTTTAGATGGTTGTTGAACTTTTGTTTTCTTGGGTACTTCCACAATATGTGGATGAAAAAGGAGTTACTAGAAATCAGCGTTGAAAGATTAGAACACTCAATGAATATTTATCATTCCCATTTGATTTTAACACGTTGGAATTAATATTTTACTTGTGAAATCTGTTAAGAACTTCGTTTAATAAGGCTAAACTTCTTCATTGATAGCATCTTGATACAACTCCAAGAATAAGACCGCCAATATTGCACATTTACAGGGGACAAGGGATAAGTCTTCTTTTATTTCTACTTAAAATGTAAACCATGTTGTGTGTGGTAATGATGTGTCAACAAATCATTATTTGTGTGTGTAAGCTATGTGCTGGTGGTTGTATATTGTCTGAAGTTCTATATAATTATCTAGAACATTAAGATTGTTATTGCCATCTAGCATTAGAGGGACTCATACAATAAAGTAGAGATTTAACTAGGTTGAAGGAGTTTGTTCAATTGTTACTATGGTTTTAAATATTTTTTTCGGTTGGTAATCGATAATCAGAATGTAGAATAGGTGCTTTATGACCATTGTCAATGAATTTCTTTTTGTTCTATATTTTAAGTGTAAGTATATTATACTTTTGCATGTAGACCATTTGGTGTTCCTTTTTCACGTCACATTTATCCATGTCTTGCCATTTATTCAATTACACCAAGTTTGCTAAAATTTCCATTTGTATTTGGCAAGTACCATGGCTTGGTGGTGCATTTCATGCATGTATGTGGCATTTTCTCTATGATTCAAAGTCTTTAGAGGAATACATTTGTTTATCAAAAAATGTAATTTCTTTGATAGTTTGTAGATTCAAATGTAATAATGCTTTTGCATGGCAATAAAGGTTATAAAAATGAATTTCTCCCTTTTGCTATATAGAGGCTATTTTTGCAATATAATTTCGTTTTAAAATCCTAATTGTGTAGAAAACAATTCCTTAGGAAGTATGTCTCCAAATGGTTTTTGCAAGTAACATGACAACTAAGTTAATATTGGGCACCATGATTTTTTCTTTTTTTCCTCAGGGTGCGGGGGTTATTTATATGTATATCTAATGGCCGAGAAAGAAAAATGTATGTATGAATATCTAAAAATTATGAAACAATGAAATGATTTCAATTGTACCTTGACAGAAGAACCATTGCAAATAGTATCCATGTGTTGACTTTTTTTATAGGATAGCCGACCTCATTTGAAGCATCTTAATTCATGCAAGTTAATGTAAGCATTGGTAAGGCAGAAATTTTATGATTTTGAGAAGGAAGTTAGGATTGTGGACTAAGACCATATATATTTTCATATTTTTTATTTTCTACATTGCCTATCATAAAATCAAAAACCTACCTTTTATAAAATAGAAAACTTGTCCGTCATAAATAGAAAATAATATATCTGGTTTCCATACATAATATTTTATATTTTATGTAATGCATTGAAGTCTATAACTTTATTGAACATTTTATTTGGACTTAAAATTTTATGATAATTTTATTACACAATTATTTTATTAATGCATATAAATTGGTCAGATTTATTTAATGATAAACCCAACATTGCATTGCTAAAAACTTTTTACCTAGGGCACTGTTATCTGCTTATTTATGATATCTTGCTAGAAGTAATTATGGGGGTATGGTATGAAAAAAGTGCATTTTTTTTTAATGACTGGTTAACTTGGACATTCTAATGATACATTTTATCAAAGTGTCCTAAAGACGTGTTAGGATTTGACACCTGAAGAGTGGCAATTTCATGCAACTGAGTTACACAAAAAGTGGAGTATTTGTGATTTTACACAAACTTCTCTTTGTGAATCTTACCTTTTTTTTTCACCTTTCTTTGGGTAATCAATTCGGTGTAAAAGTTAATTATGCTTTTCTTATTCATAGATGATTGAACATGGAAGGAAAAAGACCATTTGAAAATAGTTAGCTTTGCACAAATGAAAATAGTTAGCTTTATGTTGAGGTTAGTGAGCCTCAAGTATCTCGAAGTGAGGAAATTATTCCATTTAATAAACATCTATCAGTGTCGAGTTCCTATTTATAAAAATTTGTTTTAATTATTTATTTGGTGAGAATTAGTTAGATTAGTCCTTGACAATATGTTTTAGATTGAGAATAGTATATGACATCATAATTCTGGTTATCGGGCGGATTTTCTGATTTTTATTTAATTTTAATCTTTTTGTAAAGGCATCCATAATTTTCTTCCTTTTTTTTTTTTTTGGGTATTAGATGCATTATGATTTGTGCTGATTTTGACTGTTTATGAGGAATCATTATTCTTATGGACTCTAATTTGAGCAGGTTGAACTCATTGCTCTATCCCAAAAGACCGGAGACCTTAAGTCATATCAGAAGGTAACTCGTATATAGGATGGGCAAAAAAAATCAATCGGATTAAACTAATCCGTAATTGAATCAAGCTAAATCGAAAATGTGATTTTTTTTAAACAATTTGGTTTAAAAATTTTTCAATCCAAACAAATCTGTAAATTTATGGTTTGGTTTGGCAGGTAAACCAAACCAATTTGTAAAACAGAACCAATTGTTTTAGAAAAATATAATAATATTCTATTTGTAAGTTATAATTATAGATTTTTTTATGATGATTGATTAAAGGTCATATATGTTCATATGATTTCATTTGATATTTATTATTTTGTGAATACTGATTAAAACTAATCTGTTCATTTTAAAATTTTTTTTAGGCTCATGATTTTTTTTTTTTGTTAATGATGAATTATTTTTTAACTTTATAATGCATGAAATTTATTTATTTAGTTATAAACTCTTATTATGTATTAATTGTTTAATATATTTTATCAATGGATCATTTTATTCGTTGATGAATTTTGTTGATAGATGATTTTTATTTTTGCTAATTTTATTGGTATATGATTAACTTGATGGTTCTATTAAAATTATAAATTATTACTTACTATATATCCATTAGTGAATGTATTTTATTAGTGAATAACTGATTTTATAGAGAACTATAAATTAAAAGTATGATGGATTTATAAAGTATTTTATCGTGGTTTATAATATAAACTTTGTAAAGTGATATAAATATTTAAGTATCTACACTATTATAAAAATGCTAGAACAAAGAAAATTTTTTGTTAGAATTTTGATTTAATTCGTAATCAAAACCGAACCAAACTGTTATTTAATGGTTTTAAAAATTTCTAATCCAAACCAAACTGTCACTTAATTGTTTGGTTTGAGATAAAAAAAAACCATAAATTATGATTTGGTTTGATTTTAAAAAAAATCGAATCGAACAAAACCGATCCGTGCACACCCCTACCATGCCATAATGCATATCTTTTGTGTAATTTTACTGCAAGCTCAACTCCAAATGCTCATAACAGTGATAGTGTTACCTATGCATTTTTCGGATAGCATTCTTGCTTCAATGTTTTTATTCAGATATAGACACATACGTATAACACTTCCATAGCCACCTCTTGCAAGGCACAGGAAGACACAACTAGTGTTTAAGTGAATGGCCATCAATATCACTAGGAAATCCATTGTGGAAAACCATTAAAAAATTAATTATTAAACATTGAAATGGAAGTTTGGTGGAATATATAATTGTTTAGTGATATATTTGCTTTATATTTGTAGGTTGATAAAGATGATCAATTTTTAAAAATGATCAGGCAATAAAAGAAAAAAAAGATTGACAATTTTAGTTTGTATTATTTATATTACTGTTTGTTAAATTTATGGCATTACGTCAAGCCTAGTTGGATCGTGGGAATCCCTCTTGCCGTTTTGTAATTTCGCCAATGGTACCAAACTGTTACCATTGATTTCAATACCATTTCCTCAAAGCTAAGACAAATATTTCATATTTATCGCATTTGATGATTGTTGCCTTTTGTAAAATAACAAACACTATTTGTAGTTACGGTATGTATGTGATCAGTTCTTCAAATATCAATTTTTAGCAATATGTGATGAGTTGGTATGTTTGTGGTAGCTTGGTTCGTACATAGTAAATTCTTCGAGTATTATCTTTTGTAATATGTGATAAATTTGTCCATATATGGTAGGTTTATCCACATGTGATAAGTTTTTTGAGTACCATCTTTCTACAATATGAGATAAGTTGGTCCATTTGTAGTACGATGGTCCATTTGCAGCTAATCCGTAAATATGTGGTTGGTTCATCGATATGTGGTAGGTTTGTTGATCCAAATGTTCAATAATCCAATGTATTAGTGAAGTTTAAGGGTGGATACATGTTAGTTTGGTTCCATTTTTATCAAAAATAAAACTAAACCATAATTTGCAGTTTTATTTTTTTCCAATCCAAACTAAACCCTCAAATAACAACTTGGTTCAGATTAGAAATGTTCAAAATTATTAGATAACATTTTAGTTCAGTTTGGATTATGAATTAAATAAAAATCACAATTAAAAATTAGTCCAAATTTTTTTACATTTATATGGATATTTAAGTTACTCTACATAGTTTAAATTGTAAATCATAATAAAATACTTCATAAATCGATTAAACTCATAAAAATAGTCTTCCATAAAATCATTCAATCATTCGCTAACAGGGTATATTTATTAACTAACACATAAAAAGTCATAATCTATAATCATCTGCAAAACCATTTATTCAATCATCTATCTATAAATTTGGCCAAAGTTAAAAAAAAATCTAATTATTAAATTCATTCATGAATAAAAGTAATCCACTAATAAAATACTTTGAATAATTAATACATGTTAAGAGTTTAACTAAATAAACATATTTCATACTCCACCAAGTTAAAGTGATCAACAAAATAAAAGCATTAAGTCATCAATAAAAGAATATATAATAACCTAAATATTGAGTTAATATTAGTTAATATCCATCAAGTAATAGATATGACAATGAAACTTTGAGAATATATACATCATTTAATCAATTATCTTAATAATATTTATGGTTGTACATAAAATATTATTAAGTATTTTTTTTAAAAATATATTGGTTTGATTTTATGAATTGATTCGATTTACATTTTTAAATCAATCGTAAATTTACAAAGTGGTTTAGATTAGAAATTTTCTAAACAGATTGTTTAAAAAACTTTACATTCAGTTTAATTTGGTTTGGTTTATAGATTGATTTGATTTGGTTGAATTTTTTTGTCCATTCCCAGGTACATCTATATGATAGGTTCACCCATATGCGATGAGTATATCTACATATGGTTAGCTCGTCCACATATGGTGGGTTTGTAAATTTGAGTAGTCTAAATATAATAGGTGTATACATATGTGGTAAGTGTACTAAATAAATCAATTTATCGATCAAGCCCCAGATTTAAGTCGGCAACCGCGACTAATCTAATGAAACCCCATCCATATACCCTACGGATCAATTAGCGACTCATGGGTCATGGCTATATCTGACCTTCTTCTAGTGGGGAGGTTGGGATTGACATTAAAGTTAAGCTATTAAAAATATAAATATAAAATATAAAATAAAAGTTGGAAACAAGGCACCATTTTCCAAAGTCCCAACAGTCTCGGCCTTTCTTTCTCCGTTTACTCAAAAAAAATTCCCCCACCTAAAATACTCTCCCCAATTCAATAATCCCAACATGTCTACGGCAAACTACCAGGAAAAAATTGACTATGACGAGAATGGACGATCACCAACAGTCGGATCAAAATCCGACGGCGTCGAACAACAAGAAAAACATGGTCAAGCTAGTACCAATGCTCCATCGCCACTCACGATGGCAATTTCCATGAAAGACGAGCCAGAATCTTCTGAAGCACCGCATCCAGGAACGGTCCTGCCTATATTTCCGGTGCCCACAACATCTTCGGTGTCTGCACAGACGCCGGCGAGGAGATCGTCGAAAGACCGTCATACCAAGGTGGAGGGCCGCGGGAGGAGGATAAGAATGCCCGCCACTTGCGCCGCCAGGATCTTCCAGCTGACTCGGGAGCTCGGCCACAGGTCTGACGGGGAGACCATCCGGTGGCTGCTCGAGCACGCTGAGCCCGCCATCATCGCCGCCACGGGTACGGGGACAGTCCCCGCCATCGCCATGTCGGTCAACGGCACGTTGAAAATCCCCACATCCACATCCTACGTCGACGGAAGCCCGGATGCCGAAGGCCCACCAGGGAAGAGGAAGAGGAAGCGGGCGGCGAACAGCGAGTTTGTTGACGTAAGCGAGAGCGCAGCCGCCTCAACCGCCGCAACAAACCCAACCGCTACAACACGTTTTGTGCCATCAATAATAACGAACCCTAGCCACCAGATGCAACAGGGCGTAGTGCCTATGTGGGCCCTACCGACGAACGGCGTCGTTCCAGGCGCGTTCGTGATGGTTCCTGCAATGGCCATGGCTTCGATTTCAGCATCCTCGATTCGGCCTCAAGTATTAGCTATGGCAGCGCGCCCAACACTTAGTCTATCAACGAGGCCGGTTTCCACCTTCGTCTCGGGGACTATAGCGGCGAGAGAGGAGGAGGACTCCGGTTCAGGAAACTTGAATTGGAGCCCAACTAGGAAGCAAGCCGATGAATCGTCGGAGTCGGTTCTGGCTCCGGATATTAATGCTTCGGCTGCTTCTGCTGCTGCTAATACTAACACTAATACAAAGATGCTTAGGGATTTTTCATTGGAAGTATACGATAAGCAGGAGCTGCAGTTGATGTCTAGCACTTCAAAGAGGTGATGAAGATTTGTACCAAATAAGCTGTAGTAAGTGTTGAATTTGGTATTTTGTGTATGGATTTCATGGAAGGAAGTTAGTGGATTTAGGGTTTTTAAGCTTATTATGTTGTGAAAATGCAATGTTAATGACGTATACTTCAATTTGATTTTTGTCATGCAACGTGAAAGTTACCTTCCATATTAATTTTATGGATTTAAAGTTAGATACATATATAAAGCAAATATCCATTATTTGACTTCAATATTTTAAAATAAAACATTGAAACTTTATTTGGCATAACTTCTGCTTCCCACGTCTGTTTTTAACGAAATGGAGATTAAAAATTATGATCATAGTTACTTTTCTATCGTTATCACACCTTTTTCTATTATCTCCGCATCCATTGCGTTATGAATTGCCATCTTCTATAACGAATTCCTTATCAATTTCTTCAAAAGGATTGCTTTTAATCTATATTAATCATAAATACTTTATCCAATTTACTTTGTTTCGATCGATGCATGCAAATAATCTGGATTGACATCTGATTGAGATTAACGATATATGATTATTGTTTATATTTATTGGATTGATTAGTATTATTATACTTGTCAAATTGGAACTCCAGTTGAACAGGTAAAATTGCTTGTTTGGCTGAAATTAAATAATTCAGATGGACTCAATTCTATATTTTAGGCTTTGAAGTCACACTTTTATGTTTAGTTATACATGACGGGAGGTTCTACCGTTACATATAAACAGGATCATACAATTTTCCTACCACGGGATTTTTCTAGTTGAAAGCCACTTTTCTATCTATATTAAAATTTATGAGGATCAAACTCAGAAGAGATTGAGACGGGTTAAATAAGATCCAAATCCACTTCATTTTCCCATAGAATCTTCAAAACCCGTCTTGCTTTCCCATAAAATCTTTCATATTCGACCCTAAACTCAAGAGGTTTTTTCTTTTTGCTATACCTAAACTCGCCCCTATTGGGTATTGAATCAACATGACCCGCCTTACCTTGCCCTGCCTCATTTAACCCGACTAAGGATAATAAAAAATTAATCTAACTTCAAAAATAAATAACGAAATCTAAATCAAGTTATTAAAACAAAGAAAAACATCTCTAAATGATATATAAAAAAAAAAAAAAAAGATCCCTCGTTTTCCAAACCACAAACAAACATATTATTTGCGAAAATTAAATTTTTACACATAGCATAACTTAAAATGTCATGAATTACCATTTAATATAAATATTAGTCTAACCTAGTAAATATAAAATTATGAGTTAAGTTTTAAAGACCATATTACAATTGATGTGAGTTGAAAGAGAGATTCTAATTTATTAAGATTTTCATTTGAACTGAATTTTTATTTAATATTTTTATTTAAAATTTTATTATATTTTTATGGGTTGGATTTTCCATTGAGCTATAATTATGACTTGCCACTCAATCCAAAATTTTCTGAAACCCAACAATAAATTTTTTAGGGTTTTCAGCAAATCGAGTATCTAATATTGATCGTTTTGATTGTATTCCTAGGTAAAATTAGAGTTGAACACCGGTGACCACACAAACTTATAGTATTTTATATGGTTGACTAGATTTTAACATAGGCGGTAGACATTAATTTCCAATCCTAGATTTGCAGAATATATAATTAAATATGATAAATTCTCACATTTGTGATTTAGTTTATTTTACTTTTCCATTAATTATCTAGTTATCTAAATTTTATCATTTTTACAATTAACTATCTCATCTAAGTGCTATTAATAATGATAAAAAGTTTATAAATAGTAAATTTTCACTTTTAAATTTTAGGAATATATTACATAAAACAATAAAGTATATGTGCCAAATATGATGTTTACTCTAATAAAAATAATAAAGTATTAAATATAATCTTTCGTACACTATCGAACCTGTTCGACATTTGCACTCTATATATTTTAGGTCTTAATTATAAGGTTGTAAATTTTCAAATAGGCCTGGTACTTGACCTATATAATATTGTGAATCGATACAATGAGTATTAAAATCACAAGTCAATTCATGTGTTTTTATTTTTTACGATTTTATGTGTGGAATTGTTTAAATGTAGATTCTTTGTAAAATATTAATTTAGGTATATAACTACAACTTTATGGTTCTACTTTTTTTTTTTTTTGCCGATTTATGGTTCTACTTATTCTATACTTTTTTTAATTCATGATAGAACTGTGAATTTGATGGCATGAATAAATAAAATTTAATATGATAAATAGAATGGAAATTCAATTTGGCTACATGGCATCATACAGATCAAAACCTTGTTTTGGATGGTCAAATATATGTCAAATCTTCAATTTAAGTCACCATCATGGCTTATTTTTATTTTATATTATTATTTTGTGTTTTATAATTGAAATAATATATTTGATGTCTAATAATTTACATTAAAAATAATATCAATTTATAGTTTAGATAATTTTATTGTTTTCTACTTTTTTTGAAAGGATTTTTCTCTTTTAACTTATTGAAGGCCTCATATTAATATCCAATCATGATTCAATAATTAATTTAATAATTATCTAAAATTGATTCTCTAATGGGACCATAAAAGTTTTTTTCGTAGTTTTACAAGTATGACTTCTTAAGCAATTCTAAATATTAAATGAGGATTGTTTCTTCATTTTAAATTAAATCAGGTAAGAATTAGAAATCTGTACTCTCTATATTAAACAATTAAGGCTCGAATTAGAAATCTGTAATCTATCTCTCACGTACCTGCTCAGCCCTAGTAGAACTCAAATTGCTGGATCTTGTCCTATTTTCATTCCATATAGACACACAAAGATTTTTATCAGATGACATTCACGTTCTCGATTCGTAGAAATAATATTTTGGATAGGATGCATCACTGGCTGTTTCAAAGGCAGGCATAGGGCATTTACAGCACTCTTTACCACAAAAAAGGAGGGGAAATTTTTTTTTTTTTTTTTTGGGCACTTTAACAAATACTTTAGGGCTTACCTTAAACATTTTCCAATTAGATATATATTTAAAGTTAGCTTTGTAATTAATAATTAATATATACTAATCATAGTAGATGCTGTATTTGGTAATATTTTTCCAATAATTTCTTCATACCTAATTTATCTAAAATCATGAATCCTTTTTAACTTTTCCAAATAAACTTTGAAATATTCTTTATCAATCACTTATTATATTTACAATAGTAGGATGATACAATTGGTTGATGGATCCTAATACTTCACGTAAATAAAAAATTCTATAATCTCATCATAATTTTTAATGGTATTAGAATTGTCGATGATCACATAACTATAATTTTTATGATATTTATTTTAATATTCAAATAATTGATTAAACATCCTTCTAAACAATGTGCATTTTACAGTATATAAGTGAATGGTATCTTATACTTATTCCAAAACACATAACTTCGCTTACTATTTATTATTATTTTTTTTTTTTGGCCCATCACTTTCTATTTGAAATAATGAATTTAGAAGGATAAAATTCATATACTTAAAACATGAAACCTTTCGGCAAACCCCCCCTCCAAACAACCACCCAAAAGGGCAAAAAAAAAAAAAAAAAGGACATGAGACCTACAAATTAAAATTATATAATCAATGTCGTTAAAAAAATTATGTCTTTATTGAGTAAATGTTAAAGACTGCCCGTAAAGAAAATTTCATATATTTTCACCCATAATGCCTGTGGGGATTCTCCTTTTGTTTTCGGGGATTGAGAAGGGAACGTAAGCAGTAAGCACGTGGTCACGTGAGCTGTAGGGACGTTAAAAAGTATAACGCACGAGTGAGTTGGGGACAGCGGAGCAGGCGCGTGGTGCCCAACCCGGGGTCAAAACACACACTCCTTTACTCTCTCGTAAAGAGAAGTTTTTTTTCTTTAATATAAAAGGGTGCGGGGGCCCACCTTGTCAAGTGATGTGGGTTCGCAAACCAATAACTGGGGGGGAGGGGTGGGGCCAGCTCAGAGGGACCATTCGTAGGGCACTATTCACAAGGCGGCTGGTTGTGGGAGTCGTGGTTGGTGGTCCCTTCCCTGCCCCTTGACTCTACACCTAGACCATAGAGTCTGCTTCCTGGTATAAGGGCCCCATTTAGATGACTGACACGTGTATTGGTTCAGTGCCTTTACGTGGGCCCACTCTACTCATCAATCAAATGCCCACTTTTTATATAACTTTTACCAAGAGGCGGCACCCTGTTTAATACGTTATGTTCGGTAAAGGGTCAAACCAAGAGAAGCGGATTGAAGTGATGGATGAATATGTTTAATAATAAAATTCAAAATGGTGGTGCCACATCTCAAAAGAAGATTTAGTAGAATTATCTAAAATTATCATATCACATTTATATTCATAAGAAAAGAATTATCTTGTAAATCAAAGATTATAAAATTCTAATTATTTATTAATCTCTTATACACTAATTACATATATTCATATAATGTTCTAATTAAAATTGAATTATGAAATGTAATTTTTCACATTTCACCAAGATCGTAATGAATTAGTATCTCCTATCATATAGTAAAAGTTGGGTTTCGACCTATAAAATATAAAATTTCAAATGTTCATATAATTTATCTAAATTGTGTTATAGGTTCATTGTATCCTATCTTTCCAACTTCAGGAAAGTCTTGTAGAGGATCACTCTTCACTCATTCTTAACTCAATTCTAGCTAGTTTTATTTTTGCACAAAAAATGTTGAGGGATGAGCAAAACCACAACTCAATGAGATAACCTAAGCAAACCACACATCAAATAATAACAAACAAGTATAATTGGCAAGTGTATGCAATGCAACAATCAATCATATGCACAAATACAAGCTTGGATAACCCAGAATCCAAACAAGATGTAGATTTACGTCCTCCTACTGAGGTTTAAGGAAATCCTTGACTAGTGACCCACCTATCCGAGAGTAACTAAGCATACAGGAAAACAACAATACTTATTTTAATTATCTCTTTATGTTAAACATATCTTAACACTCATTTCTTGTTTCAAATCTTAAAAACTCCACTAAGTGTTAGTCATTTCAAATTAATACCATAGACAAAGCCCTTCATATACCATTTAGTTCTCATGGAACTGACGGAACAAAGGTAATCTTGCGTAAAACTAATAGCATTTTGCCTAGAAAAATCAAACATTACTAGAGAACCAAAATACTAACACGTAGTAGGCTGTCATATTTTTATATGCAATGCATGTCCATTTCATTTATGGTACCAATAGTTTTTAGTCACATTTTTAAGGTGATAATACAATTCTTAGACAAACTTCACATGCTTCATGCATTATTTATCATACAAGGATATTTTCATTTACAATATGATGTTTTGGCAATCAAACATACACCAAGCATCATGCTGTATACCCAATTCAACATGCATATCAGTTTAATATATTATTACAAATACAGCTATACTATAAGCATAAACAATGTGATAAGGTCAAAGTTACTCACATGTTATCCTCACTAAATTGTTGTAATATACTACTAGAAGTCTAATGACTGATTTATTTCTCCTATGAAATGAGATAACAGATATTCATTATTACATTATTATTCATAATGCTTTCGATTGCACTTTTTGCGTCTTAAAGTTAAGTTTCACTATTTTAATTTGTTATGCTTTCCTAGGTAGGAGTTTTGAACTTTATAATGGTTAGTTTTCTCCAATAAGGTCATAAAATTTGTGTAAACATATTTTATGTAAGAGAAGTTTTTCTTAAATCATGAATACTGAGTTTAGTCATATAATCTTAAATTAGGCCTGTTATATTCATTAATACGACATATGATTAAATAATTAAACTCTTATGAGTGTCTAAGTATCCTATTTGGTATTTGATACATTTTATGTTATTTGTATTAGTCTTTTGAGATAATGATCCTATAGTAGTGGATACTTATTATTTAGTATTTATTATCATTTTGCTTGTCTTGATATTTATATTTCTATTTAGGAAAAATTTACTATCTTTAAGTTTAACTAAATATGATATATGTTAGTGTTCGTGTTGGTAGTGAATTTTTTTATTTATTATTTCTTCGTTTGTCAACCTTATCCATCTATGTTAATTAGAATTTCTATTATTTATAAGGTTATATCCTATCACTTAATTAGTACTTTATTTTTTTAATATATTTGTAAGTTCATAAAGTTTAGATATATATCAAATGTTTATTAAACATAAATTTTATTTTTAAGATCATAACATGTATGGTATAGTTCTTAAGTTTGATTTCGTATTGAGAAGGAAAGAAAAATAGGGTTTAAGATCTACACGGGTAGGTTACATAGGTGTGTAGAAGGATTAGTGACGTTTTGTGTCCTATACTGCCAACACATGACTTAGGTAGAAGGAAAAGCAATGCTCTATTTCTACACTGTCGTTCTACCCAGCATATGTGGGAGGTCCTGCACAACTCAAACTTACAAAAGATTAAGTAAAATAATAAAGATAATGAAAATAACCAAGTAGTAACTATACATATACATAAATATTTAGGATTCTCATATATAAGTAATATTTAATCTAAGTTAAGTTATTGATGTGTATTATATGTATTTATAATAGTGTCATGAAGGATAAATAAAATAAGATAAATAAATAGAATAAAACTAGTGTATACATATACTTGTTCATAAGGGTATATATACATATACCATCAAGTATGTTAAGAAAATCAAGAGTATAAACTGAGTGCTTAGGGAGCTAAGATGGAACCATGGTACGGCCATGGAGCACTCATCGAGCGCATACAGAGTGCTCATAGAGTGATCATAGAGCATGCACAAAGCACCTATGTAGCATCTTCTTGAGTGCTTATGTGTGCATGTTTGAGACAACACTTAGTGAGTTCTTGTTTTCGCAATATCTTGTTTATTTCTAGTCCGATTTCGATGTATAAATAGTCAATTTGATAGTACTCTTTGATTACTTTTTAGTAGTGGTGTTGTTTTCAAGAAAAGAAACATGTAAGGTGTGTAAATTTATAAAACACATTTGTGAATTTTGGGTAAAAATATGACAACTTTAACTAAAATTTGTTTTTGTGATATCTAACTCATTTCTAGTCCATTTTTCATGAATATATAGTTGTTTTCATAAGATTTTTTTAGTATAATCCATTAGTGGTAATGTTTTCACTAAATAAGATCTTTAAGATGGTGAAAAATATAATAATATTTCTGCAATTCGTGAAAAATCTTATAGCAATAAGTGAATTTTTGTATTTATGATATCTAATCCGTTTCTTATTCGTTTTTAATAAATGAGTTGTCGATTTCATAGGATTTTTTATGTACTTTCCATTGGCGGGGTTATTTTTTGCTTGTGATGGTTGTATCGATATAGTTTATTCAAATTGTTTAACACCTTTCATGGTCAAATAAGATGAAAGGATAAAGGTTACAACTAACTTAGCATGATAGGGCCGAATCCTAAGAGCATATAATCAACATTATACATGGATTTCATATGGCTTTTAAGCATGAAAGAAATTTAGATTTGATGTTAGGTTAGAGTTTACCTTGATTGGTTATAAAAGAAGGTGATAACTTCCTCTTATAATAAGAACGGTAACCTACATAATGTAGTGGGAAAGTAAGTTGTTGAATTCTATATTTAAAGTAACATGTTGATGACAATACTTATCTTTAGACTTTGATTCCTAGAGTTTTATTTTTATTCTTTGTTTTTTGGGGCATGGGTCTTTGGTGGTTTACGGTTTTGTGTTGATGAAGAGAAGTGTTGATTTGTTTGCTTTGGTTTTATTGGGGGACGGACAGTTACAATTTATGTGGATGGGAAAGTGATGTTATTCTCCTTTGGAATTTGTTTTGATTTGTCTTGCTGGTGGTGGCGTGATGACTATGGAGAGGGAAGAAAGTTTTGTTGTGTCTTGGTTGAAGATTCTCCTCACGGTAAGCTTAAGAAAACAGGGGCTGAGTGCTCTATTTTTTGGTTGATGTTATGGAGAGGAAAAAGAGTTGTATTTTTGTTGTTGGTCTGGTTTTTAGGTCAAGTTTATTGAGGGATTAAATAAGTGCATTTGCTAGTTAATTACTCCTATTTATATATACCAAACAACAGCTGTGATTGAGATGAAAGTTGGGGTGTTTGGGGCGTGAAAAATTGTGGACTATAAGAGGCTTCACATCTGTAATTTGTGAGGATCCTAGGGTTGGTTTGTATGTGTTCAAATTGTAGATTTCTTGAGTCAATATTCAACTATCTATGTGTCCATTTCATTGGAGCTTATTGGTCACTTTTTCAACCTTTGTGGACTTATACTCTTCCTACTCTATAAATGGTGGAAACGAGATGATTTTTTTTTTTCAACACATGTTGTTTCCTTGTTAGCAGTAGCAGCAATGGGAATTTGGGGGCAATTTGCACCAATTGAACAAGTTGGTTTTGGCTTGTAATTGGTCCATTATTTACTAGGCTTATTTGGAGACTTTTCGTTTGTTCAAGTGTCCTTATTTGACTTTTACTTAGCCAATTTTTCCTCTTGAATTTGCGGTGAAAAGAGGAATTCTTGTACTGGTTCTAGGTTATTTAGGAAAGTGATTGTTAAAGTCAACAACTCGTAATCTAACTATCAATTTAACAAGTTTTTATTGGAGCTTTAATGGTCAATTTGTCAAAGTTTATTGACTTGGTGTATTTCCATGGAATTCTTAAAGTAATACACAATGAAGGAAATAGATATAGTTGTGTTTCTTTATCAAAATTTTCGGTGCAAGTGGGATAGAAACAACCGATTGGTGTGTGCTAGAAAGACAAATTTCTAAGTCAACATTTGCTAACTTATGTGTCCATTTGAGGAGCTTTTATTGGAGATGATGGAATCAACTTTGTCAAACTTTGTTGGCTTAAGTTGTATCAAAATTCCTGGGGTCATACACGATGAAAATTTGTTGAAAACTTGAGCATGTTGTCTCCCCCAAGGCTGTTGCAATTTACAAAAAATAGGGAATAACTTGAGCTTGTTATTTCCTCCTTAACAGTTGCAATTTACGAGAATCGGGAGGGGAATTGTGGCTGGTTGTACAGGTTGTTTGAAGCTTCAATGTTTCATTAAATGACGTGCTTAGTTGTTGTTTTACCATATGTTGTTGGTCTTTATCAATTTGACTTTAAGAACAATTTGATGCAAGTTACTTGAGGCAGCTGGTGTATTCCTTCTCCAAATGGAGCAACCGATGTTCAAGTTAAATTTTCTACCATATGCAGTGTAATTTAAATTAGGATTATAATTGTTTTATTAATTATCTAAATTTTCAAGTAGTTTATTAGGTTTTACACATATTTGTATGTCAGTTATGTAGGACTTTTACCTCTAAAGGTTTATCTAAAGCTTCTACAAAATCTCTAGATTACCTAGGAGTTCAAATTTTGAGTTTAAAGTTTATGCGATTAAATATTTTATATTATTTGCCTTCTATGATTAAGGTTTTATGGGCTTGATAGGTCAAATTAGGATTTTAGTTTCTATAGACTCCAAATTTTCTAACTAGAATAATAATGCAATCCAAATCTTTATTTGAAGTCTAGATTGTTAGTTATGGATCTATTTTTATTTTCTACTACATATTTATAACCATAACGATTAATTTTTAAGTTATCATTTTTAGCCATTATTACTCTTGAAATTTAAAGTTGATTATATTCATGTATTGAGTTTTCTGTACTGGTTATGAAATCTTGTCCTAATAATTATTTATTTTAATAATTGATGATCATAAATTTTCTAATACTACTTGAGAATTATAAATCATTATAGATAACTTGAAAATCATGGGATCATTATTTAACTAGTATAGAATTTATTTCTTAATTACTAAACTTAGTGTAAAAGGATTTTGAAGTTTATAGTAACGATCAATTTATCATCGATCATTGATTGTCTAAGGTTATGTAAGTTACATTTTATGTTTTGAAATTTTATTGGTAAGGATTCTAATTTTTCTAACCATAATCAAATTTGTTTGCTCTTTGTTAATTTTAAATCTCGAAAAATTAGGAGTGATTTTTATAACTTTTTATTAAAGTTATCCATGATTCTATATTATACTTTTATTAATTATTATAATTAGTTTATGTAAAATTGTTAGGATTACAGATGGTAAGTAGAGTTTTTTTTTTAAATATTAGATTGTTCATTTTAACCTTATATTTTTATCCTTTTTTTATGCGCTATTTCTAACCAAGTTTTAAATAAATTAATTCATATTATTTCTTTTCTATAATCAGATCAACACTAGACAAGTGTATCTATCACATGTAGTATAGCAATGAAATATAGGGTCGTATTCCTTGGGGTCCTCTACAATTACTATTACTCACTTTATTGATTATTATCTAGCAAATTAAATTGAATCAAAAACAAAAATTAAACAACTAACCAATTACTAACTACAGTTATGTTCATTACATTAATTAACGAACTGAGGTTACTTTAACAATCAACACATCAAAGTTCACCAATGAGTTAACATGTAATACATCTTCATTATTTATTGTGTCTTTCCTAACCATGTGATTCTACCAATTAGATTAATATCTTTCTTGAGTTTATTGAACCCTAATCTCAACATTGTTGAACTGGAATCTCTTCCTAGTTAACAGCCGACTAAGATCGTCTTAAAAATATGATCCAAAGGTAATTTCCAATTACATACAAGAGATTTCACAACCTTATATCTAGGTGTTATGAGCAACCTCTCTCTATAGCCTAAATCTATTCCATAGATAGATTTCTCAATCGCATCATGTGGAAATTTGGTATAATCCTAACTCGTGTACTACCTAGAATTAGCATACTTCAACATACTATAGAGATGAACCAATTCTACAACAATTGGCATTCGTTCCATGTATATACATGATAAAACATGGTTACACAAGTCGTAACAATTATTTATGCATAATGTAAGGAAAATAACATAACACAACATGATAAATGTAAGAATTAAGAAGAAAGAATATGAAAACAACCCTTAAACAATGATTCACTTCAAGATCTTGATACAACAATGCTTTATTATACTTCTTATTCAAATGTGGTATCTAACTTTTCATGATGATTTGTAATGTTTCACCAAAGTATTTATATTTCTCCTCCATTAGGTACGTCTGATGGGTGAAGGTACATGTCAATTAGCTTTCATCTTTCTTCAAAAAGGTGCTAAAATTCGAAATGGTAAAAATATCCCACAAGTAACCACTGTCACAACCGTTACTTAGCCCGTTATCTTCTTGAAAGTAATTATCCAAGGAAAATCACTGTTGTATCGTACGCCCTTATCTTCTCAAAATAAAATTTCAAATGCAATGCTCGTAATCAATCCTTCATACTCTGTTGCAAATCACCCCCCCTATTGGTCACGGTCATATTGGAGGTCGTGATCTTTATTGTGCTTCGTTGATTCCCCTTGAATAATGCCCGTATCAAGATTTTACAGTAGGTTAGCGAGGATCACCAACCTGGTAATGGTCGTATTATAGGCCATTATCTCCATTGTGGTCTTTTCATCTTCAACAAATAACAGTCATAGCACTTAAGCTTACCAACTCTGAGAAGATCACGTCCGAGGTTACAACCATTAAATAGGCCATTATTATTGCCTCTTCAGTAAATATCTGAGATGATCATTAGCCTGATAACGGGCTTGATCTTGATTGGACGATATGTTCAACTCCAAATTCTTGTTCAAATTGATTCAAATGTGGATGTTTCTCCATTTAAACCTAAAATGAATATATTTTCTAATTAAGTACTAATTATCTTAAATTAAGCAAGAATTTAAAGCATAATTGACCATAAATTAACCTAAATAAGTATATTAAATTAGCCCTATCATTTTTAAATAGATATTTATCAATCATATTTTTATTGTTTTTAAATAGATATTTGCCAATAAACAAAAACTAATGAAAAACTAACAGTTTTTCTTATATCAAATACATATATGAAACAAATAAAAATCCAACAATCTAAACATACCCTAAATCTATGTATATGATATTTATAAAAAAGAAATAAAAAATTTAATTATTTATGTATAAATATAAATTAAATACAAATGTAAATTAGATATGTACACAGATGAATGTGTATGATAAACGATCAATATTCAAAATAGACCTAGACCCAAATCAACACTAAATTTCCCCCTTTTTATGTATAGAGCCAAAATATTCCCTCGTTAAAAAGGAAAAAAGAGAGAGAGAGAAATAGGACACGGCAAAAACATAGAGTAACGTTGGCAACTTAGGACGCGACCCGTGAACCTAGGCACAATACAACACGATTATAAAGGGGTTTGACTTTTAAAATGGAGTTAAAATCCCTTATTAAAAATGGGAAAAACAAGAAATAGGACAGAGTAAAACCATAGAGTAGCGCTGGCAACTCAAGATGTGACCAGTGAAACTGGATACAATACAATATGATTATAAAAGGGATTTAGGTAGGTCAAAGTCAGCACAAATAATAAATGGGTGTTAAATGTGTTTGGGTAGGGGTCTAGACACCAAACCTCGTTTATAAACCTGTGAAAACGTTAAAATATAATATTATTATTTTGTATTTTTATTTTACTAAAATATAATATTATTATCCATAACTAAATTATAAAATGATAAAACTATCCATATATGAAATAAATTATATCTAAATGTATAGTAGATTATAAATTATATTTTGAACATACATATAATATATATATGAAATATAGATATTGTCTAACAAATAAAATATATAATTTATATATCAATATATATACAATTGATTTATCTGCTACGTATATAATATATGTATAAACAATATATATCATATAGTATGTAAATCAAATATTTATAACAATTTTATATTGATATAACACGCACATATATTAATTTTGTAGGTTATAAATACATAAATACATAATATATATTATATATATATATGTATTAAAATAGAAATCGCATAGGAAACATTTATAAGATGGGTAAATTTTATGTAATTTATATAACATATGTAACTTATATATTACATATGAAGTATGAATTACAACTAACATATATCGCCTAAATATATATAACATGGTATATATGTGACATAACATATATATATAAAGTATTTATCATGTATATGTGTATATATATTTATCTACACATATATAAGATCTATATGTTATAAATACATAATTTATATGTTATATATGTATATATATGTTTGTTATAATTCATTTGTTACATGAAAATAATATGCTATATATATATATATCATATCATATCAAACATAATATATAAATATATATTGATATAGATTATGTATCTACATGATTAAACTATATTTTATATATGACATTTATAGTTTATAATAATTATATCTGTATAACTTAAATAGTAAATATAAACTAAAAATTACGTGTAACATGTACAGTATAGATATATATATATCATTATCTGTATATATGTATATCACACAACAAATATAATAGATGTTTATAATATATATGGTTATGTATATAATGTGTTTTTACACATATAAGATCTAGAAATTATAAACATATTATATATATATATATATATATCATCATTCATTTGTTACATTAGTTGACTATGTTACATGTATGTGTTCGAAACATATTATGTAATTCATATATAATATATTATACAAATTTATATTAATATATAGTGTAAATGACATACATATTGGAAATATTATATATAACATAAAATATATATAATATAAATAATTTCTAACATGATCTCGTTTAATATGATTTAGTCTTTTAACATGTTATGTTTCTTGTATTGTTGGTTACAAGCATATTGTGTTTGTTGGTTATAATGATAGGATAATGTATTTATTAGTTAAAAATATAGATCCATTTTTTTTGTTTTTTACTACCATCCATTATTGTCCACTAATATCATGGTTATTTAACAACACATTAAGTCATATAGTATAATCTCTTCCTTTTAATTATATACGAGTGATATATCATATCTAATTTGTTAATTAATTCTACCTAAGAGAATAACTATTTTAATAAATTAACTTCTCAAGTGCACTATCTATTACATTACTAAATCTGTCTTATCATATTAATAAATAATACTAAATCTTTCATATCAATCAATAAACAGATTAACACATGACACGGTATAAACGGATTAAGTTACGGGTTTAGGTTTTCATAAGTGATTAAGAAGCGGATCACGTTTCAGATTAAGGTCTTTTAGACATGAACCAATTTAAACACTGATATGGAACATGATACCATAACACGTATTGTTAGCACTGTTATAGAGGAACTTTTGGGCCAACAATATGTAACCTTTTCTTAATATTCTGCTTTTTACATTTCAAAAGGAAATATATTCCCCTTTTCTCCATCATTGTTTCAGCTTTTTCTCAATTTTCCTTTCTTTCTCTTCTTTTTTTTTTTTTCCTTTTTAATGTTTTCATATATTTACATAGAGTGTGTTGGTTTATAGGAAATAAAAAACAACTCTTTACTTTATTTAATAGAGATTTAAATTTCACAAAGAAAAAATATAGGAAAGATGTATTAAAAATATCTAAATTCTCTTTTTATTTTATTTTAGGATTTACATTTTTCTTTATAAATTTATTGAATTTTGGACATCGATTTTAGAAAAAAAATATAGAAAAAAATTCTATTATTCTTTTATTATTAATGTCACCAAAATAAGTTGACTTACAACTTTTTGGACTCTTTTATAAATTAAGACGAAAACAAAGGTTTTTGAAAAGTAAAACATAAGTACTGAGAAAAAAATTTAAATATCACAAGCGCAGTAGTCTCCATATTTAATTTTCTTTATAACACTAAATCACCAACATAAATTACATTGAGTTAAGCAAAAAAAAAAAAAAAATATATATATATATATATATAAGAATATAAAAAAAATCTAGACAAAATTTGGAACCGATGCCTTAACAAAAATCAAATCAAGAACAAAAGAAGAAGTAGAAAATAATAAGACAGTAATGTTAAAAATAATAATAGAATTTGTAGATGTGTGGATTCGTTCAAAGTAGTCATGTGAGTGCTATGTGAGTATTGCACTACAGTGGCCTGTGAAGAGTAACACACAATGACACGTCAAGGATAAACAAGAGTGAGAGATGGAATAGAGAGGAGGAGTAGGCAACCCAATGTTTCAAATGCACTATGATAGGTGGAGGAGCTATCAAGCATTGAACTCCACTAGTAGTGATGAACAAATGTTTGATCTCTTGAGGCAGAAATTCAGCATCACCTTAGTATTTCTAAAAATCTTTTTTTTTTATTTGAATGAGGATGAACTTTTGGTATTTATAGAGCTTGACCATCAATGTTATTCGTTGGATTATGTTGATAGTTGGATAGCCATGATGAGTCCCTTTTAGTACATCAACCATATCGAAAAAATTTTGATGATGGATAGGTTTGTCTAACGGGAGCTACTCCAAGCCCACCATACCAAATCTCTCATGATTAATGATTATCTCAATAAAGGAACCAAACTTGCTATGTGCTATAACTCAACTCTCAAGTCAATACCAAAAAAATTAAATAATAATATTTATATTTTTAAGCCCATTTACATTTTGCCTCCAACAAAAATTCTTTGGAATGAGTTAATGTATTTTTAGCACTATTTGCATCTACGCATGCATTAATCAATATTCAGGCACATGATGCCACCAAGTACTTTCACAGAGTTGAAGACTCCACTTGTCGTGAATGGATCATTGAGTAAAAGTTAAGCTCCAGCGTTGCGACTAACTCCATTGTGTATAGTTGCATTATAGTGCGCAAACTAGTAGTACCATTCTAATTGCATTGTCACCTTAGATTTATTTGGGTGATCTACTCCTCTGAATGATCTTGCCTCCATGAAAGCGTCTACTATCCACATTAGGAATATATAAGTCTTCACATATTCATTGGGCCTTATCGTAATAATAAAATAGCCAAGAGTAGACAAGAAAGTTGTAAAGCAACTTTTCTAAATAACAAATAGATGTCATGGACTCGACACTCCATAGAAAATGATCATTTTCGACCTCATAAAATTTGGCAAATAGCATAGCAATTTTCCCCATACCAAAGTAAACTTAAATCAATATTTTTTGACATACAATGGGTTCCATAACTCCATGCATGCAAAAAGTTATGCCCATTCAAAGTTGACTCATTTGCTAGCTCGAAATATGATGTCCATTTAGAGTTTCTTCTTTTTCATCATTTTTTTTCTCTTTTTTATCATTCTTTTCTTTGATGAAATATGTACTGAATCCTCCTCCTTTATTTATTTCTTTTTTAATAAGTCTTTTGGTGATGGTCAACCATCTGAGTCATCCATGACCCTGTTAAAATAGCTATATCAAAGATCCTTACACAAAAGCCAAGTAAAAAAGAGTCTATGTGGAGTTGCTTAGTTGTTAAATTATAGTCATCGGTGCTTGTTGGAGGAACGCTGCTTAGCTTTTTTTTTTTTTTTTTTTTAAGTTTTGATATTTGTTATGTATAATTTGTGTAATGTGGGACCCATAAAATTTTAAAAGATTACTTTCTAAGCAGGGGTAGACATAGGATTATATAACTAGGAGGGCTGAACCTTAACTAAGTTCATTTTAAAATTATTTATTAATATTCACCTGTTATTATAATTATATTACATCTTATATATTTATGAGAATTTTATACTGATTTCAATATGATTTTTTTTAAAAAAACTTCATGAAAAAATCATTCAAACAATAATTAAGAGTATTTGGTGCATTTCATAAGAGATGATATATATGTCACTTGAAAATTAATTATTAATAAAAAATATAGAGTTTATATTTGTATAAATTTTACAATTAATAAAAATAAATCATAAAATATATCTAGATAAGATATTTATTTAATACTTTATGTTCATTTTTCTAGCATTACATGTAAAAAATAATAATGTTACTAAATCAAATTATATATAAATAGATACTTAATCACCACATCACACTTAATTTTATATTATAATTTTCTCTTTATAATATACGTATAACATATATATTTTTTTCTTTTTAAAAATTAATTCGCTCATATTTTTAAGCAACACATCGATAAAATAGTAGATTTCTTAATAGTGAGAGTTGCTTAAAATACGGATGTAACATATTTAATTTTATAAGCAATCCATTAATAAAGATTGTTTAATCACCATTTTCCCCATAGATAGCTTTTGCTCATTCCAGGAGCATACATGTAAGTCAACACTATATCCATTAACTGTTTAAATGGTCGAAGTAAGTAGACGAGTGACTGTCCACGCTATATGCATATATGTACATATACACACATATGTATATATGTTATTTTCGACTTCAGCACCCCATGATCTTGAATGCGGATTTCCTCAGCAAGGCAACTGCGGTTGTTTCTCCTTATCCGTGCAACAGTGGTCCATCGGCAAATCCTTGGCAGCAAATTCTCACAACACGGAGCATCATCAGATCGTAGCAAGTTGGAAAAGACAGCATAACCTTGAAATCAGTCAGTACCTTTTTAAACGTATTCAAACGCAACATATACCACTTAAACCTCCTGATATTTATATCCAATTTTATCATACCTCAAATCTAAATCCTGCTTATCTTATCACTGACTTGGCATCTCTCAAACCGAATCGAAAATTTTCTTTTCTCTAATATTATTATTATTTTTTTTTTTGGTAAAGGGGCATTGCGCTTGTATATGTTGAAACGGGTTTCAAATTATATAATTTATGATATAAACTTTGTGATTAAAGGCCTAATAGTTAACTATAATGGTATTCATATTAAAAATAAGCTAAAAAAATGAGAATTATGAAATTTATATGAAGGGTTGACTCTTTGCAAAAATTCAGAATTAAGTGAGCATAGAATCTAAACAAAATATGACAATGTCAAAAGGTCCGAACCTTTATAAATGTAGCAATTCTATAGGAGCCTAGTAGGATTGTCCTAAATCGCCATATCACGTGTGCACCCGCAACGTGAGAATCGCCTTGCAAGTCAAAGTTTACAAGACTTTAATTAATTATCTTCTCATTGTATTATACATAAATAAATTTATTATGAAAATAATTTATTGGATATCAAAACTTCCACAAATCACAAAGATCGAAGAGAATCGGATATCCTACCAAACGACAAGATAAGGTAAACCTAGATTTAACACAATTTATCAACTAGGTTTAAATTAAGAAAAAGACTACATTTTTATGTTTATTCTCTCAACTAGGTTTAACCTATCAAATTCCCAATCTTCTATCAGTCTTGTACAACTTGATCTTTGTCACGCTCTGCACTCAGATCCCCCATCCATCCCATCCCTATGTTCAACTTACCTGCAAACACAAACTATTGGGGAGTCAGCTACAACTAGCTGAGTGAAATATACTCTCGCTCCATACCATTCAAGCAAAAGCAAACATGTTATTAAACAAGCATATGCAATGCAGATAAGCAAATAAACAAATATATATGGCCAACCGGTAGCCATATATATATTCGGATTTATGCCTTCCGAATCCGGGGTTGAGGTACATCCATACATCAGTACCTGGACCACTAATATTTCGGGAATCAAATTTATTCAAAGAATTTTTCATATATAGAAAATAATATACATATAAGAACATCCCATTGAAGCAATATATCCTTAATAATGACACGGCACGATCATAGGAGATGGGCCGTCTCCCTAGGACGACTTTGTTCCCATTCCCCTAGAACAAGGCCCATGGTACACACTAGGCATATACCACTTCAGTCCTCTATGTTCACCATCCTCACGAGACAGTGTGACCCATCCGAGTCAAAGTGTAGTGGTGATAGCCTTCTATATGCAATCGTGCAATGTATGCTCAATTTTGTAATTACCACGCCAATAGTTATTAATTCAATTTATTTGTCGATCAAACAATTAGATATGAAGGTCATTAGAATATACTCACCTATTTATCCTTGCTTAATGATCATAGAAGTCTATAAGAAAACTTGAAGATGGATCTGTATCCCCTGAGAATCGAGATAACAGATACCTATTACTATACTCTTATTCATATAAAGAAACCTATTGTGTCTTTGTGTCTTAAACTCGAGTTTTAGCATTCTTAATATAACCTTAATATATAATTAGTCATTTTGAAGCCTGTATAGTGTAAAGACCCGTTACTCTAAATCCCGAGACTTAGAGTACCGAGTTTCCAACCACATATAACGTTTTCACATTATATGTAAGGTTGTCCTAAAACTAACAGTTTATGAAAATTGTTTGATTAAAACTACTATAACTTTATAAAGAACTTTTAACAAAACAAGATTGCTAACAAAAGCAATCTATACATACATTTACATCATATAAACACTGTTTAGTGTCAATATAAGACGCCACAAAATTTACATGTTTTCTTAAAACAAAGGGATCCTAGAGGATCTTAAGGTCTTTACAGAAATAGGCTTAACTATCAAGCCTTCTATACATAACTTTTCCCTTAGCAAAAATTCTTCCAAAAATCCAGGGTGTTCGAGTCCTATTCGTCCCACTCATCCAGGAATCTCTCGAAATCGGACCCATAGCCCAAATCATCATAAAATTCGTCTCCAATACCTGCAAAGCAGCAAAAGTGAGCCAAAAGGCCAATACACAATAACAAATGCAAAAATAATTCATCCAATCAATGTAATGCATCATTAGACAGGTGATTATCTTTATTACATTTTCTTTCATAAATCAACAGGAGGGTATTCAAACCCCGGATCACGCTTTAGGAATTTAGGGAAACTGAGTAACAACAGCTGCTCAGGGGGTTGATATAAGCAGTCCGAATACTTATATCTCCTATATCTATTTCATGAAGATAATAGCTTCATTTAGGGTTCAAAAGCCGTTGTCCGACTTTACTTAAACTCAGTCCATAACATGAACCTAGTTCACAAGTTCCCATAAATCTTGAACTAAATCATGGTATTTTCCCTTAAGTTTAAGCAAACGTTACTCAGATACTATTCCCCCTATCGACTACCCACTTAACCACAAAGAATCGCTATTGCATCATAGCGTACCATTGCATCATGGTAAAGTCACTGCATCATGACTTGGTTAAGCACCTAACTAACATGTCATTGCATCATGATAGGTTTGCTGCTTCTCGGACCAGATTAAACAGCGTAATAGACATCCAATTCATTCAAATATTAAGCCAAGTCAAATTAAGTTGAATTAGGAATGCCTATTCCTAGCAAACATCAAACAAGTTATTGCGTACCTAAACCCGTTAATATATTACTATGATCTCTCGGTGAAGAACTAACCAAAGAATCCTTAACTGAAATAGGAATATCAAAATAATCAATAAATAGATATAGATTCCTCATTCACAAATATGTACACATATTATATCTATATATCACAATTAATCAAAGAAATTCAAATAATTTAATACAAAGTCATAATAAAGCATTTAAACATCCTATTATATCCTAGATCGCTTAATAAATACTTAATTGATCAAATATCAAACTTCGGAAAATTTTGAAAAAAGTTTTTAAAAATCAAAAGCGCAGGGGACACACCGGCACTCAAAGCCGGCGGCTTTGAGCTTGTGTACGACACTACGAAAATCAACACTGCCAAGGTTTGCAGTGCTCAAGGGTACGCCGGCTGCCTTCATTTTACGCCGGCGGCTTTGAGCCGGTGTAGAATGCAAAATCCAAAATCCAAAATTTTTCAAAACGTCCAGAAAGGTGCAAACCGGCCGCGTACCTAGATACGCTGGCAGCCTCAACACATACGCCGGCGGCTTTGATTCCCAGTAGCAGGCGTACAATATGAAAGAATGAACGCCGGCTGACTTTTCCAGCGAAAGCCGGCGGCGTTCAAATGGCTTTAATAATTTTAATTCTGTTGGTTTCCAACACCGCCTATAAGCCGGCGGCGTAGAAACCCAGATGCCGGTGTACGTTTAAAAACAGGCCTATACAACATAGCACTTTCCCCTATTTTTCCACTTCGAAAATTCTATCCTATAACACTTTCAAACCTTCCTCAACTACATTTTTAACTTCATATACTCGCCCCTATCTACACTACTCAATCCTAGCAACTCAAAACATGAAATCAACACATTTGATCACTCCAATTCCACTTTCATTCATTCTCAACTTTCCTACACAAACCATCTTTATTTCCTCCCAACACATCATATCACTTTCACCACACATGAACAAACTCACACACTCACAAAACACATTTCTCGCTAAACTCAATGCATGAACAAGCAAGTTAGACAACATTTAAATTCATTTCATCCAATACTTCACATAACCACTATAAGAAATGAAACAAAACAAAAGCCATACTTAAATCAACTCACATGTAAATGCCTTGCCTTGGAGAGAACTTTGATTTTCAAAGCTTGCTATTGTTCTTGAATTGGATTTGGAATTTAGATTGAAAGAAGAAGAGAAAAGAAAGAAAGAAAAAGGAAAATTCGTATGAAATTGTGGCTGCCCCAAAAAGTAGTCTAATTAAGCAAAATTAAGCTTTAAACATATCCCAAATTTTCCCTTTAAGGCATATGCAACTGTAGTTTGCATTTTAAGTGAATTTGAGTTTCATTTGGGGCTTATTTTAGGCATAAATGCTAACTTGACTAAGAAAAATTCTATCAACTAATCTTATGAAAAACCAAGGTTGATTTTATAAATCTAACTTAACTTAACATCTTAATGTATAAAAGACACAATTAATAACTATACTACACACACCTTAATACATATAAAACAAAAATATTAATTTCACTACATATGCAAAATAATACATTTAGACTATTACCAACACAGCTATCCTAAACATCATGCTCATTCAATTTAATACCTAAGATAAATAAACAACACATGGAAATTAAATAGAATTTAAATTTAGGTCATTTCATATAGGCTATGTTTCGTAAGTTAAATTATAAAGTTTGTATAAACTTAGTTTTCTTAAGAAAAGTATTTTAAATGCTTTCATATATCGATTTTTAATCACGAAATCTTAAATTAGGCATATGAATAATCAATGAAAAGCTTAACGAACGTAGTTTTCGATTATCATGTTAAACTAATCATTTTGTATATTTTTCCCTATGTTACTTTAGGGGTCTGAAAGGTATCACAATGATGTCTATTTTTCTTGTTTTGTATTCTTAATTATTATTTCAAATTCGATTCCTTATTTTATGTTTATTTCATCAAGTGTTAGTGATTAAACTTAATTTGAGTGCATTACTCTACTTTTAGTTAAAGTATACATATTTATACTTATTTTCAGTTTGCTTGTCTTGATCTTATTTTAAGCATGTAACTTTAGTTAATTTGATTATATCAGCTAATATTTATGATTTCCATTAACTTATACTTTATATCCTTATAGTCTTATAAGTGTTGAATTTTATACTTAAAGTTACGAGATTCTTAGTTAAGTTTAATTTTTCAATTACAATCTATATTATCTTGATTTTCTAATTTGTAATTGAGTTACTTAAGTTTTATTTTATGAATCTTATTCTTTTATATGTGTCGAAATTTTCATATGTCTATATAGGTTTTTTTTTTAGTTTATCTAATAGATTTAAAGCTAAATATCTTTTATCTATATAATACTTAAATCATATCAAGTTTATGTATCAAGATCCTATTTCTGCGTATGATATGAAACTCATATTTGTATATAAGGTAATATACTAAAGTTCAATTACATATCCAATCTTTCTGTTGATCTAATGATAAAATATCTTTCATTTATCAATTTCGAGTAAAATTTTCTTAAGTTTCCTTATAGGACAAAAATTTTCATTATTGGGTCATCGGGTTTCCTAAGCTTTTATTTCTCCCATTGATTCCATTTCTACTCATGTATATATATTGTGTGTGATTTAAATTGTTTAAATTTGCCATAGAATATCTCTATTCTTTTTAAATGCTAGAACTATGCTATAGGTTTACTTTACTTAATTCTAATTATTTCTTTAGTTAAGTTTTACTTTATAAAACATAATGAGTGTTTATATAATGACATTTAACCTAGGATTTAAATTGAACCAATATGATCTCTATGTTTTCTTTTATCAAATATAACTAATTATCTAAATATTGTTAAAGAATATAAATCATCATGATTTCTTCTTTTCTTTCCTAAGATTTTGTATTGTTTTATTTTCTTAAGGAATTTAGAGTAGGTGAGGTGAAATGTTTTTTGGAAATGTTATATGCTGTTGTTTTATGGTGAAGAGGTAAAATAAAATGGATTGGTTTCGTGTTTTAAGGAGTTTACAATGTGTATAAGATGAATAATTCATTATATCATATAGATATTGATAAATATACAACTAAATTACTAACTAATATCAAATGAAATATTTAAATCAGGTTCTAAGTCCTAGATTTCATAAGAGATGGTTTTGATTTAATTTCTAGTGTTTTGTGTTACACAATTGAATAATATTATGGTTTTTGTCTACCCGATTAGGGTTTAGGATTTTAAAACCTAAAGTTGGGTTTGGTATTATATAAGTTAAGAATATTTTTATTTTAGTGTATTCGATATTAAAATCTTAATTTAAGTCTTAATTGTGTAAATTAGACCTAATATCTAGTTTTAACAAGTATATCTCATTCCTAGCAATTTATCTTTAAATTATCACTTGCTAACTGATATACTTTAAAGATCTAATAATTCATTTCTAAACCAGTGGTTATTGTCTTCGAACTATATTTATCAAGATATTACTCGTTTTGGAAAAATTACTATTCATTTCCTAGTAGGTCACTCAACCTAGGTTATAAGCACGCTTAACTTTTAGTGTTTTGAGAATTTTTCAGTATTACACTACCGATATCTCTATAGTTAAGGTTTTATATTTTTCTTACATTGTTTTCAGGTTGAAAACTAAAATCTAAAATCTACGGGATCGAATAGATCTAGGTTTTTCATCTACGCGATTAGAGTTTCCAGATCTACAAGGTAAACTAGGGTTTTAGTTTATACAAGATTAAAATATTATAACTTCCATGTTTATGAAATCAAAATTTTAATTTGAGCTTTATATTGGTAGATTTTAATCAATTATTGATTCTATCAGGTATATTTCAACCCAAGTGATTTGCCTCTAAATTTCTATTTGCTAATAAATGGACTCTAGAAATTAATTATCTAATATTATAATCAATTTTCTATCATCTAACGTTTTTATTTATCAATTTATTATCCCTTTTATGAGAGAAATGTAATATCAACTTTTCTTAATACATACTAGTATGACATAATTTTATATTATTATCATTATATATGCATGTAAATATGTATATTTATGGTAAAAACTAATATAATAACTCTTAATATTATGAAAACTTCTACGTTCAAATCATAATAGCAAAATTTTAGAGTGACCAAAACCTAACCTTATGTGGTCTTGAATTGAAGAGCGTATCGCCACGATCACAATGCCACTTTCGAAATTGGAATCGGTTGTCATATGTGAAAGATACGGGCTTTTGAAAATCAAATGAGCTTCTAGATTCTTTTTTTATTATTTTATTATTTCTTTTTTTTTCTTCTCTTCTCCGTTTCGGAGAAACAATTCTTTTTCTTCTTCTTCTTTTTTTAAGTCTTTTGAAGAAGACTTATAGAGAGAGAATCTGAAAGAGAGAATGAGACAAAAGAGTGAAAGAGAGTTAGAATTATAGTAAAAAACATGCGTACCGAACAAGCAAATGTGAAATTGCTAGGAAATTTTTATTTTTTGGGTTCCAATTAACACGTACCATAATTATTCATTCGATAATATTTTTAGATGAAAATTTACGTATCTACTATATTAAATATTATGAACGTTATGGTATACTTAAAATTTTTAATTTAAGATTATTTTTCAGCTTTAATATTTATTATCGTAAATTATAATTTATCATTTAAAAGTTTAAATTATTAATATTTTGATATTTTATGACCTAATTAATAATTATATTATCTTTAATTTGACTTTATTTATATTCTACTATTATAAAATTATAAGATTTATCTTTTGTTTGTATCTTTTGAATTATTTTTGGGATCTAATTTATTATTTTACTTATCATTATTGGCATTTAGTTTATATATTAATCATATTATTATTGTTATATCTTATGGAAAAATTTTCTTTGATATAGATATCATTTATGCTTATATTTTTATTTTGATTAGGTCTTTTATTATTTATAATGACAATTACCGATATTTAAATTCACGAAAAAAAGATGATTTTTTGGGCATTTTCTAAAATTTCCACCATACATTACTATCGATTTAATAATTACTAAAAATTAAGTAGACGTATAATTCAGAGTGTTACAATAAAAACATCCAAATCAACTGAGCACATAAATTAAACAAAATGTAACAGTGCCAAAAAGTCTAGACCATTTGTGCCTGTTAGTGCAAAATGATCCGAACAAATTAAAAAGATCCGGACCTACTAGATATGCAGATCAATTTTAACATTTAAATTTGAAAAAGTTGTAATGCTTGATCAAACTTTCCAAGAGTTTTATGTGTTTAGATTATATCCATTCGTAATAAATGATTTACACTGATTTATAACATATCAAAATCAAATCTAATAGATGCCGTCTATATCTAAACAATATAACTCTTGGGAAAAGTCATGATCTTAAAATATTGTTTTAAAGTATAGAAAGGTGTTGCATCTTAAAAGAAGGAGTAGATCCTTCCATGAATTATTATTATGTTGTATTCTCTTCTCTTAAAAACAACAACTATATACAAACATCTCACAATAAATCTAAGTATGGTTTGATAATTGAATTTTTGCAATTCAAAGTATCAAGATTTAGTTGTATATTGGGAGAATTCTGCTTTAAAAAGTCTCATAGCTAACTTTGTGCGGGAGGCATAAAATTTCTAAGGAAAGTTTAAACGATTTCTGTATCTTTGTTTCATTAAGCCATATTTTATGTTATCTATTCCTAATAATATATACATACATATATATAATTACATTTCTTGGCCTCGTTTCGTATTGGTAGTTACGGTCATTGAAGAGTCATGACTATCATGCATGTTTCACTTTCTATACTAATCTTATCCATAGTAATTCTTGGCAGGTTATGAAGAGATCAACTACATCTACATTTTTATTTTATAAATATTATTTAATATTATTTTTATAATATAGATCCTAAGTCCCCTAAATGCTATAGATTGTATATATAGAATGTAGGTTTTGTGATAGGTACAAGACACAGGAGACATGACTAATGTAAGAAGAATTTAAAAAACTTTAATATCTAACCCTTAACAGGTGATCATTAATATCCATCCATACCTTAATTGATCTAGTACTTATGGATGTATATCTACATTTATAAAATTATCTTCTCATCCTTGTCAATTATCATGTTTTAAATGCTTTAAACCAAATTCTTTTAAAGTGCAATTAGATGATTTAATTTTTATTGTTGCATCAATTAGAAAATTGGTCTAAGCTTAAGATGCTTGGATTTTTTTAATTCAATTTCGTGTGTAATCAATTTAACTTCTCAGCAAGGTTGCATTTGATAAATTTATAGGATAAGCTCCATTTATATTAATAATATTTTATTACTCCTATTTTATGATATGTGGAAACATGGAAAAGGAGAAAAATATGCACTAAGAACATTTCTTTTTTTTTTACTTATTTATTTGTTTTTGGACTTGTGTTTCTTCGATTTGAAAACCTACATGCTCAAGAGCAAAATGGACTAAAATAGGACGGCATATCAAGGTTTGATTAAGAGTCATGGACATATGTTGACTCCTTTTCCAAAACTTTGGTCTTGAAACATATAGGTAGGAGAAATTTTAATGTTTCAAGTATATTTTTCTCGAAAATTGTATGAAAAGATAAAACGTTTCATTTGAAGGAAAAAAAAAAATACATTGTTGTTCTTAACTTTTTAATGTTTTGGCACTTGACTCATAATTAAACAAAATGTATCTAAAAATTCCAAATATTATGCAAGTCTAAGTTTGTTGTTTTTTTTTTTTTTTTTTTGAAACTAAACTTCTAAAATCTTTAAAAGATCCACTTGCTTTGGGTAATTTAAAAATCTTAGTTGGGAAAAATTAACATAAAAAAAAATCTCCTTATTTTTCTTTTGGATGTTAATCTTATGCCCTTACCAGAAAAGTCTAAAATTCTTAACTCCAAGTCTCCACCCCAAATCTGGCGTAGGTATTCAGGGTGTGCACAGTACGGTTCGGTTCAATTTTTTTTTTTTAAATTCGAACATAACCATATGATTCTGTAAAGACCCGATCCACCAATCCTTAAGATTTAGCAAGTCAAGACCCCAACCACATATAATATTTTCATATTATATGTAAGATTGTCTTAAGTCTAACAATTTATGTGAATTGTTTGTTTAACCCACTATAACTTGATATAAAGACTTTTTATACAAAAAGACTACTCACTTGAGTAATCTATTCATATAGAACTTTTAAGGAAATAATTTACAATTTTGTGTCAAGCACATGACACAACAAAACTTACATAAATTTTTACAAAGTAAGAAAAATAGACTTTAAGTCTTTATATACAAACAAGGCTTAACTAACAAGCCTCTATTCAAAATACAAAATACATATTTAAACCAAACAATTTGTTCAAAAATTTTCTTCCTTGCCATCTTGCACTCGATTCCTACTCGCCCCACTCATCCATAAACTTCTCCCAATCCGACCCATAGCCCATATCATTATAACAGTCATCATCACCTGAAAAATAGCAACAGTGAGCCAAAGGCCCAGTACACAGCAACAACACTCAAAAGCGTAGTGACAATCATACCTAAACTAATGCAATGCAACACTAATGTTTCATTTATCTTTCTTTAGTATTCATTGATCAAATCATCATTGGAGTATTCAAACTCCGGGACAAGCCATGGGATTCTGGGGATCCTGAGTAACGCTCATGACGCTCAGGGGGTTGATATAGATAGCCCGAATATCTATATCTCCTAGATAACGTTACACTGAAAAGAATAATCTCATATAGGTTATATAGCCGTTGCTCTACTTCACTTAACTCAATCCATAATATAAATTAATTCACATGCTCCCATAAATATTGAATTAAATTATACTACTTCTTTTTAAGAATAAGTAAATGTTGCTCAGTTACTACATTTCCTATCGATTATCCGCCGAGCCTAGTCATTGCATCATGTGTAAGGACCCGCTATCACCCCTATATTTGAAATTGGAGATAACGGTTCCCCAACCACATATAACCCCTAAGATTATATGTAAGGTTGCCTAAAGGAATTGTTTGAGTAATTGATTATCTAATTCCATAAATATATCAAACAATGGGAGACATAAATTTTTTTTTTTAAACCTTAAGTAAAGCTATACTACAACACATTTTAGCAAAGAAAACAATCCAACTTCTAAATAGCTAAATACATACATATATATATATAATATATATTACATCCAAAGGCTTCTTACAAGCCTTAACCAAAATCCTCAAAACACAACCCAACTAACACTATAATTACACCATCAACCAAAAAGAATCTCGTCTAATCTATTACATTTATAGGGTCCATTGAGTCCATGGTCATCTCTAATCCTCCAACCCATCAAGAAAATCTTCAAAGTCGGTTCCGTACCCCATACTCGTATAGAACTCATCGGAATCACCACCTGAAATAGATAAAATATGAGCCAAAGGCCCAGTACACAAGTAACGAATACAAAATGCAAAGTGAATCACACATTCTTAGGCTAAATGCATTATGCAACAATCACTTGTTCATTATTAAGTCTTTAGTTAGCAAGACAACACAGGAGTATTCAAACTTCGGACAACAAGGATCTAGTATTACGTCCGCCTCCCTGAGTGGTCCCTACTGTTCATACAGACTAGGCAGCCCCACCTTCCGGCGTAGCCCGTGATATTAGGGGATCCTGAGTAACGCATCACGACGCTCAGGGGGTTGATATGAGCAACTCGGATACTCATATCTCCTAAACAATTCTATCCATGAACGAGAAAGTACCCTGCCCCCAATCTGAGCAGGGTGTCGCTCTCCGAACCAGATTCAACGGCAGACAACAACAATCAACACTCATTTATCAATAGTATTTTCTTGTTTTAGAGTAGTTTAATCTTGATGCCTACCCTAGCAAAGAGACAGACAAGTTACTGCGTACCTGATATAGCTCGGGAATTAACAGGGTTGACTGGGCGAGGATCTATCACTGTTTAAATCAATATTAAATTCACACTTAGCTTAAGCACTAGTTAACTAGTATAAAAGATAAATATATCAAAGAAATCCAAATAAATTAATAAAGGTCATAATAAAGCATTTAAATATTCTAATATACCCTAGATCGCTTAACAAATACTTAATTGATCATACGTCAAACTTCGAAAAATTTTGCAAAAAGTTTTTAAAATTCAAAAGCATAGGGGATACGCCGGCAGCCAAAGCCGGCGGCTTTGAGCCGGTGTTCGATACTCTGGAAATCAACACTGCCAACGCTGGCAGTGTTCAAGGGTACGCCGACTGCCTTCATTCTACGCCGGCGACCTTGAGCCGGCATAGAATCCAAAACCCAAAATTTTTCAAAACGTCCAAAGAGGTCTAAGCCGTCAGCTTACCCAGATACGCGGGCAGCTTTGACACATACGCCGGCGGCATTGATTCCCAGCAGCCAGCGTACGATATGAATGAATAAACGCCAGCTGACTTTTCTAGCGAAAGCCGACGGCGTTCGGTCAGCCTTAAGAAATTTGATTCTGTGAGCTTTCAACACCGCCTGTAGGCCGGCGGCGTAGAAACTCAAATTGCCGACGTACATTCTGAAGAATAAACGCTGGCAAATTTTTAGCATAAAAGCCGGCGGTATAACAAAGCGGCGTTAAGAAATTTGAATCCAACGCTGCCTCTACACCGGCGATGTTGAATTCCCAGCGCCGGCGTACGTTCAAAAACAGGCCTATACAAAAATAGTTTTTATTTTCCCCTATTTTATTACAACTTGTTCAATTTTCCAAAAATTCCCAAACTTGATCCAAACTTTCTAAAGCTTGTTATATGATCCAAACACTATTCTAACAACATGTATCCTACTTCTAAACATCAAAACTCTAATCATACTTCCAATTCACAATTCAACTACCAAATCCTTCAATCTCATATAACATTCATCCCCTCACATCCACACTCCTATAAGATACAAATTACCACTCCATTAATCACATAATCTCATCCAAACTATCATCAATGCATCAGATCCATCTCACACCAATTATCACATCAAAATCATATCTATCATAATATTTACAAACAACACATTATAGAGCATAAAATAAAAGATAAAGGTTGCATTAAACTCACATGATTGAATCTTGGCTTGGAATGATATTCAAATCCTTAAGCTTGTAATAAACCTTGGCTTAGGGTTTACGATTTTGGGTTGAGAAAAGGAAGAAAGAAAGAAGAAAGAAAAGAAAAGGAGTGTAAATTCGTATGAAAAATGAGGTTGTCAAAAAGAGGTCTTAATTTGCTTAAAATCAAGCCAATACTCATCCAACAATTGTCATTAGGGGTATATTTGACCTAAGGTTAATTTGGGCAAATTTCAAATGCATTTGAATTGAATTTAAGCTCAAAAAGTGGGTTTAAAAAAAGTAGCCAAAATTTATGTCATATATCTGAACAATTCAAAAGTGAATTTACTAAATTCTAAACATAACACATGCATATTAATTTGAAAAAGACACACACATTAATTACACTATACGCACATTTATAGATATCAAACAATAATATAAACTTTATAAGACTATACACATGTAAATTAACACATTCACTAATTACATTAGCTAAGCACACACATTACATATATATATATATATATATCATTCCAATAACATATTAGCATGCAATTTAAGGAATTCATGGCTATTTCATGACTATTGGCCTAAGCGCCTACACTAACATATCATTGCATCATGATAAGTTACCGCTCCTCGGACCAGATTCAACGGTGAAAACATAAGCAATTCAAGCAATATTGAAGTCATTTAGAATTTATATCAAGTTTAAGTATGCCTATCCTAACAAACATACAAGCAAGTCACTGCGTACCTGAGATAGCTCGGGAATTAACGGGGTTAGCTGGGCGAGAATCTATCACTGTTTAAAACAATATTAAATTTCACACTTAGCTTAAGCACTAATTAACTAGTTGAAAATACAATTAATCAAAGAAATTCAAATAAATTAATACAAAGTCATAATAAAGCATTTAAACATCATATTATATCATAGAACACTTAACAAATACTTAATTGATCATATATCAAACTTCGGGAAATTTTGAAGAAAGTTTTTAAAATTCAAAAGCGTAGGGGATACGCCGGAATTCAAAGCCGGTGGCTTTAAACCGGTGTTCAACACTCTGAAAATCAACACTGCCAACGCTGGCAGTGTTCAAGGGTACGCCGGCTGCCTTCACTCTACGCCGACGGCTTTGAGTCGGTGTAGAATGCAAAATTCAAATTTCCAAAAGTTTACCAAGAGGTACATACCGGCAACGTATCCTTGTACGCTGGCAGCTTCTGACTCTACACCGGCAGCTTCTGACTCTACGCCGTGGCTTTGGAATCCCAGTAGCGGGGGTATAATGTCAAAAAAATGAACGCCGGCTGACTTTTCCAATGAAAGCCGGCGGCGTTCGAATGGTTTTAACAAATTTAACTCTGTTCGCTTCCAACACCACCTATAAGCCGGCGGCGTAGAAGCCCCAGATGCCGACGTACGACCAAAATTTAGCCTATACGAAATGTTTTTTATTTCTCCTGTTTTATTACAACTTTGTTCACTTTCAAAAATTCCCCAAACTTAATCCAAACTTTCCAAAGCTTGTTATATGTTCATTACATTATTCAAACAACATAAACTCCAACTCAAAACATCAAACTCTCCACCACAAATCATCATACACAAATCATACTTCAAACCCCAAATCACTACACCCAACATTTAGTCATCAACCATTTGCATTTCTCAACACTTCTAATCTCTTATACTACATATACAACTAACTCCTATAACAACAAAACACTTCTCATACAACCAATAAAGTATATAAATCATCAAACACAAGTTTGAGCTTAAAACCTATTGCTAAGAAACAATGAACTTGCATATTTTGAAGACATGAAAAACATACTTACCAATAGAACTTTAGGCCTTGGTTTTGTGATCCTCTAGCATGCTTTTGATGGTGGAAATTAAGATGAAAGGCTTATCTATATAGATCCATGGGAGAGCTTTGGAGAAGAAGAAAGTGTTTTGAAGCTTTTGGAGGCATGTTTAGGAGGTCTGAAAATTGTGCACGAATTTTGCACTATTTGAGTTGATGTTATCTCAAGTTTTGACTTTTGAGGCATAAGAGGTCAAGGGTCTTAATGACTTGTCAATTGCTAATTAATGAACTTGTCTTTGGTTAATTAATGTTGTGTTTAAGCTCCCTTTAAGGTAAAAGAATTATGCTATGATGAAGCTTATGTACATGGATCTATTTACTTATTTTAATACATTCCAAATATAATTCTTACATGTTAATGCAATTTAAATTTTATGAACTAAATATTTAATAAATTCTAGAGTATTTGAATATTTTAACACAAGAATAAAACACATAGTTCATCATGAACACAAATCATATTCAATACATATCAAAAGCATGTATAAATTCAATAACACACATATAAAATATAAGTTGGAAATTTCATGGTTATTTCATTCTTCCCTCCTTCAAGAAGTTTCGTCCCCGAAACTTAACTTACCTTAATCACTACTCAAATAACTCGGGATACTTTTGTCTCATTTCATCCTCAAGCTCCCAAGTTGCTTCTCTTTCAGTTTGGCCCGTCCACAAGATTTTTACAAAAGGAATTACCTTCCTCCTCAACACTTTATCAATTCTATCTAGGATTTTGATCGGCTTCTCAACTGTACTCAAATTCCGTTGAATCTCTGGTTGGTATGCAGAGATGATGGAATCAGGATCTGATACACATTTCCGGAAATGAGATACATGGAATACATCATGCACTTCCGATAAATTCGGGGGTAGAGCCAATCGATAGGCTAATGGTTCAATTCTTTCTAAAATTTCATATGGACCAATGTATCTTGGAGTCAATTTTCCTTTAGCCCCAAATCTGATCACACCCTTTGTTGGAGAGATTTTGAGAAACACTTGATCACTAACTTCAAACTCTAACAGTTTTCTTCTTGTGTCAGCGTAGCTTTTATATCGATCTTGAGCTGTTTTCATCCTTTGTTTTATCTCTTGAATCTTATCCATTACTTGTTGCACTAATTCAGGACCTAAAATAGCTCTTTCACCCACTTCATCTCACTGTACTGGAGATCTGCATTTCCTACCATAAAGTACTTCATAGGGTGCCATTTGAATTGTTGCTTGGAAGCTATTGTTGTAGGCAAATTCAACGAGTGGTAAATAAGTATCCCACCTATTGCTAAAGTCTAAAGCACACGCTCTAAGCATATCTTCCAAGATCTGAATCGTTCTCTCTGATTGCCCATCTGTTTGTGGATGAAATGCAGTGCTAAACTGAAGCTAACAACCCAAGGCAGTGCTAAACTGAAGCTGAGTACCCAAGGCAGCATGTAAACTTTTCTAGAACCGACTGACAAAATGAGAATCTCGATCGGAAGTAATTGTCTTTAGAATCCCATGTAGTCTCACTATCTCTTTAATATATATATGTGCCATCTTCTCTAAGGAATCCCCAACCTTCAAAGGTATGAAATGAGCCAATTTCGTTAATCTGTCCACAATCACCCATATGACTTCATACTTAGTAATAGTCCTGGGTAAAGCCGATATAAAATCCATGGTGATATCTTCCCATTTCCATTCGGGTACAAGTAGAGGTTGAAGTTCTCCTCCAGGTCTTTGGTGCTCAATTTTGATTTGTTGACAAGTCAAACACTTAGAGACATATTGAGCAATATCTCTCTTCAAACCTTCCCACCGGTAATTTTTCTTCAAATCTTTATACATCTTGGTGGTTCCCGGGTGAATCGAATATGAAGACGAATGAGCTTCTTTCATGATTTGTTTCCTTAAATCATAAATCTCTGGCACATAAATCCTGTCTCTAAATCTGATAACACCTTCATTGTCTACTCTCATATCCTTCTTCTTTCCTTCCAACATATCACTTCTTAAACTTTGGCTTTCTGGTTCTTCTTGTTGTCCTTGCTTAATCTGTTCCAATATGGTAGGTTGTAGAATTAAACTTGCCAACATAATCTCAACTTTATCCATACTAACTTCAACATTCAATTTTTGAAGATCCTCTTGCAACTCTCTTTGATTTGTAACCATGGTAACCATATTCATTTGCTTTTTCTTGCTCAATGCATCTGCCACACTATTAGCTTTTCCCGGGTGATAAAGAATTTTAAGATCATAATCCTTTATTAGCTCAAGCCATCTTCTTTGGCGCATGTTCAATTCTTTTTGAGTAAAGATATACTTTAAGCTTTTGTGTCGGTGAAGATCTTGCACTTTTCACCAAATAAGTGATGTCTCCAAAGCTTCAATGCTAGAATCACTGCAGCAGGCTCCAAGTCATGGACTGGATAGTTTCTCTCGTGGGGTTTAAATTGTCTTGAAGCGTAAGCTATTACTCGGTTATCTTGCATCAAGACACATCCTAGTCCTTGTATAGATGCATCACTATAAACGACAAACTCCTTTCCACTAGTTGGAAGTGCTAAGACTGGTGCAAACACTAATCTCTCTTTCAACTCTTGGAAACTTTTCTCACAATCTTCATTCCAAACGAACTTCACGTGTTTTCTAGTCAACTTCGTCAATGAAGAAGCAATCTTTGAAAATCCTTGAACAAATCTTCGATAGTAGCTTGCTAAACCCAGAAAACTACGTACCTCAGTAACATTCGTAGGTTGTGGCCAATCCAAAATAGCTCTAATATTTTCTGAATCTACCAATCCCTTCCTTTGTAATGATGTGACCAAGGAATGCCACTTCTTTCAACCAGAACTTGCATTTGCTGAATTTGGCATAAAGCTTCCTTTCCTTAGTCTTTGTAAAACTAGCCTCAAGTGTTGTTCATGCTCCTCTACACTTCTTGAGTATACCAGTATATCATCAATAAAAACAATGACAAACCGGTCCAGATAATCTTTAAATACTCTTCATTAAGTCCATAAATGCAGCAGGGGCATTTGTCAAACCAAAAGACTAACCAAGAACTCAAAATGTCCATATCGTGTTTGAAAGCCATCTTGGGGATATCTTGTTTAATCTTGAGTTGATGGTATCCAGATCTCAAATCTATCTTGGAGAACATGCAGCATCATCTTCAACTGGTCAAATAAATCATCAATTCGAGGAAGTGGATATTTGTTCTTAATTGTCACCTGGTTCAGCTCTCTATAATCTATACACATTCTTAAGCTTCCATCTTTCTTTTTCACAAATAATACTGGAGCACCCCAAGGAGAAATACTAGGGCGAATAATCCCAATTCTGCAATCTTCTAACTGGCTTTTTCAATTCTCTCAATTCTGTAGGAGCCATTCGATATGGAGCTTTAGATATCGGTGATGTCCCTGGTATCAATTCAATTCCAAACTCAATTTCCCTATCAGGTGGTAACCCTGGTAATTCTTCAGGAAAAACATCAACAAACTCTTTCACCACTGGCACCATATCCACTTTAATCTCTTCACTACCCTTCTCCCATAACTCCATAGTATACATATAAGCTGGTCTTTTCCCCTCCAAGACATGTGTGACTTTTCCATTCTCTAAATCAAAACTCACTTCCGCCTTTGTACAATCTATACTAGCTTTATACAGATTTAACCAATTCATTCCTAAGATAGCATCAAAATCAATTAAAGGTAAAACCAGCATATCAATTGGCATGTTCACATTGGAAATCACAACATCAACATTTCTACAAACACATGGTTCTTTAGTTTGCACCCCAAGAGTAGTATTAATACTCATTATTCTATCAAGCAACACTTCAGAATACAAACCACACTCATTCACAAAGTTCTCAGCTAAACACGCATGAGTAGCACCCGTATCTATCAATGCATATGCAGTATGATTTGCAATCTTTATGGTACCTGCTAATGTATCCACTGGAGGAGCTTTCTCATACTGTTGTAAGGCAAACACTCTAGCAGTCGTTCCTTTTCCAACATTAGGACCATCATTTTAGGCTTCTCCTTACAATTCATCACATGGTGTCCTCTGTTTTTGCAATAAGCACAAAATATAGGCTTCAATTTTGGATTTTTGCAATCAGAAGCTCGATGACCTACATCCCCACACGCAAAACATGCTTCAGGAACCCATTTACACTGAGCTAAATCATGGGGTCCAAAACATCTAGTACACCTCTTATCAAAAGGAGTAGAAGACATAGAAGTCTTCACAAATTGCCCCGAACTATGCTTCTTTCCCATATATGGTCTTTTACCCTTATCAACATTATCATACCTTGGGTAAGGAGTATATGATGTGGTTGATCTCTTGCTCAGAAAAGTAGCTCTTCTGTCCCTTTGAACCCTATTATCATCTTATATTTGCTCTAACAGTCTTGCCTTAACCATAGATTTTGATAATGTCATCAGTTGAAATTTCTTGACTTCGCTCTTTAATTCCATATTTAATCCATCTTGGAACTTTTGGACTTTCATTCTTTCATCGTTATAGTTTGCTCCTGCAAAACTCCGCATAATACTCGTCTACAGTTTTACTTCCTTGTCTCAAATTTAGCCATTTAGAAATCATCTGTTCCCTCACAGTTGATGGAATATACTTCAAGAAGAAAGCATCTTTGAATGTATTCCAAGGAATCGGTCTTGCAAAGCCTTCACTGTTCATCATCCACCAATTATATGCATCCTGCTTCATCACAAACACAGCTAAGTCGACCTTCCTATCTTCAGGTACTTGGCAAGCAGCAAAAGCTTTCTCAAGTTCTATGATCCATCCTTCAGCTTTAGTCGGATCCATGATAGTGCCATCAAACTCAGGTACTAGCTTAACAAAGTCATGTAGCTTCACTTGATCATATCGGTCTTCTACTCGCACATTAGGTTCTTGCCTCACATTTGGTGGATTATATTGTTGCATGAATTGTTGTTGTTGTTGATACATCATTTGTTGATACTGTTGAACCATTGCAAACATATCCCGGAACAAATTGAACATAGTACTTGTATCTCCTGCTGGCATTTGAGGCATAGGAGGATATGGAGGCATTGGAGGAGGCATTTGTGGTTGTTGGGGATCTTGAGTAGTAGAGGCCGAAGCCGGTGATGGAGTCGAAGTAGCAGCTGGAGTAGTAGATGATGTAGATGCTGGAACAGTAGACTGAGGAGGAGGAGGTGGCATATTCTCCCTATCTGAAGTCTGTCTAGTAATTCTCCTTGACCTATCCATCTTTAAACAACATACAATATACACATGACATATGATAATTAATGCAATGTTAGATTAATCTTAAAGTTAGTTAATATTAAAAATGAAACAACATTCAAGCATAACACACCATTCAAGCAAATCCTAACTCAAACCATACTAATCTCACCGCATCTAAGGTCAAGTCTTCCTATGTTAAACAAACAATTTACATAAACAAGCTCTGATACCATTTGTAAAGACCCGACCCACCAATCCTTAAGATTTAGCAAGTCAAGTCCCCAACCACATATAATATTTTCATATTATATGTAAGGTTGTCCTAAGTCTAACAATTTATGTGAATTGTTTGTTTAACCCACTATAACTTGATATAAAGACTTTTTACAAAAGGATTACTCACTTGAGTAATCTATTCATATAGAACTTTTAAGGAAATAATTTACAATTTTGTGTCAAGCACATGACACAACAAAACTTACATAAATTTTTACAAAACAAGAAAAATAGACTTTAAGTCTTTATATACAAACAAGGCTTAACTAACAAGCCTCTATTCAAAATACAAAATACATATTTAAACCAAACAACTTGTTCAAAAACTTTCTTCCTTGCCATCTTGCACTCGATTCCTACTCGCCCCACTCATCCATAAACTTCTCCCAATCCGACCCATAGCCCATATCATCATAACAGTCATCATCACCTGAAAAATAGCAACAGTGAGCCAAAGGCCCAGTACACAGCAACAACACTCAAAAGCGTAGTGACAATCATACCTAGACTAATGCAATGCAACACTAATGTTTCATTTATCTTTCTTTAGTATTCATTGATCAAATCATCATTGGAGTATTCAAACTCCGGACAAGCCATGGGATTCTGGGATCCTGAGTAACGCTCACGACGCTCAGGGGGTTGATATAGATAGCCCGAATATCTATATCTCCTAGATAACGTTACACTGAAAAGAATAATCTCATATAGGTTATATAGCCGTTGCTCACTTCACTTAACTCAATCCATAATATAAATTAATTCACATGCTCCCATAAACATTGAATTAAATTATATACTTCTTTTCAAGAATAAGTAAATGTTGCTCAGTTACTACATTTCCTATCGATTATCCGCCGAGCCTAGTCATTGCATCATGACTATTGGCCTAAGCGCCTACACTAACATATCATTGCATCATGATAAGTTACCGCTCCTCGGACCGGATTCAACGGTGAAAACACAAGCAATTCAAGCAATATTTAAGTCATTTAGAATTTATATCAAATTTAAGTATGCTATCCTAACAAACATACAAGCAAGTCACTGCGTACCTGAGATAGCTCGGGAATTAATGGGGTTAGCTGGGCGAGAATCTATCACTGTTTAAAACAATATTAAATTTCACACTTAGCTTAAGCACTAATTAACTAGTTGAAAATACAATTAATCAAAGAAATTCAAATAAATTAATACAAAGTCATAATAAAGCATTTAAACATCCTATTATATCATAGAACACTTAACAAATACTTAATTGATCATATATCAAACTTCGGGAAATTTTGAAGAAAGTTTTTAAAATTCAAAAGTGCAGGGGATACGCCGGAATTCAAAGCCGGCGGCTTTGAACCGGTGTTCAACACTCTGAAAATCAACACTTCCAACGCTGGCAGCGTTCAAGGGTACGCCGGCTGCCTTCACTCTACGCCGACGGCTTTGAGCCGGTGTAGAATGCAAAATTCAAATTTCCAAAAGTTTACCGAGAGGTACATACCGGTAACGTATCCATGTACGCTGGCAGCTTCTGACTCTTCGCCGGCGGCTTTGGAATCCCAGTAGCGGGCGTACAATGTGAAAAAAATGAATACCGGCTGACTTTTCCAGTGAAAGCCGGCGGCGTTCGAATGGCTTTAACAAATTTAACTCTGTTCGCTTCCAACACCGCCTATAAGCCGGCAGCATAGAAGCCCTAGATGCCGACGTACGACCAAAATTTAGCCTATACGAAATGTTTTTGATTTCTCCTGTTTTATTACAACTTTGTTCACTTTCAAAAATTTCCCATACTTAATCCAAACTTTCCAAAGCTTGTTATATGTTCATTACATTATTCAAACAATATAAACTCTAACTCAAAACATCAAACTCTCCACCACAAATCATCATACACAAATCATACTTCAAACCCCAAATCACTACACCCAACATTTAGTCATCAACCATTTGCATTTCTCAACACTTCTAATCTCTTATACTACATATACAACCAACTCCTATAACAACAAAACACTTCTCATACAACCAACAAAGTATATAAATCATTAAACACAAGTTTAAGCTTAAAACCTATTGATAAGAAACAATGAACTTGCATATTTTGAAGACATGAAAAACATACTTACCAATAGAACTTTAGGCCTTGGTTTTGTGATCCTCTAGCATGCTTTTGATGGTGGAAATTATAGAAGATGAAAGGCTTATCTATATAGATCCATGGGAGAGCTTTGGAGAAGAAGAAAATTGTGTTTTGAAGCTTTTGGAGGCATGTTTAGGAGGTTTGAAAATTGTGCACGAATTTTGCACTATTTGAGTTGATATTATCTCAAGTTTTGACTTTTGAGGCATAACAAGTCAAGGGTCTTAATGACTTGTCAATTGCTAATTAATGAACTTGTCTTTGATTAATTAATGTTGTGTTTAAGCTCCCTTTAAGGTAAAAGAATTATGCTATGATGAGGCTTATGTACATGGATCTATTTACTTATTTTAATACATTCCAAATATAATTCTTACATGTTAATGCAATTTAAATTTTATGAACTAAATATTTAATAAATTCTAGAGCATTTGAATATTTTGACATAAGAATAAAACACATAGTTCATCATGAACACAAATCATATTCAATACATATCAAAAGCATGTATAAATTCAATAACACACATATAAAATATAAGTTGGAAATTTCATGGTTATTTCAGATTCGGTTTGTGATTTTTTCAAATAGAAAAAAAAGGGTTCGGTATGGTTCAATTTATGGTTTGAACCGTTTTTTTCATAAAATAAAAAGTATATTCTATCAAAAAACTTCAATTACATATTTCTTATCACTAATGCAAATATAAACAATAATATTTAAAATTAATTATTTACCAAATAAACATGTAAAACTTATAGGAAGAAAGAGATTTAATCTATTATAAGATTATAATTGTGACTAGTTTCATTTTTTTGAATTAGCTTGAACTATAATGGTACACTAAATTTTATCCCAATATAAGATATAAAATTTAATTCGTTGTATGCTTCTAAATAACATATTACAAATTATATAAATTAATAAATAACCAAATAATAGAAATAGATTAATTAGTAAGAAAAATGGAAAAGAAATATGCAGGATTTAGAATGTTATAGGCTAAAATCTAAAATCTATCTTACATATAGACAACATAACAATTAAAACATATTATGAAAAATCTAATTTTATTCTAATGAATAACACATATCTAAGTCACAAATTTTAAAAACAATTAATGCTTTTATTTTTTTTTTCAAATTTGTGATATAGATATGTATCATTAATAAAACAATTAAGAGTGAAAATAATATATTTAATTTTTTTAATATATAAAACAGTTTGGTTCATGGTCCCAAACCAAACCACGAACTATTTGCTCTTCACCGAACCAAACCGCGAACTGAATCATTTCAAAAATGAACCATATTTTCAGTTCGATTAGTCTGATTCGGTTCACAGTTCAGTCGATTTTTTTTACGCAGCCCTAGCTGCTATAACAGGTAATTTTTATTTTCAATTTTAGTTTTTACAATATATTCAATCGATATGTAATTATAAATTCATATAATAATTTATTGAACTAATTAAATTTAATGGCACATGTTAAGAAAAATAATGTTCTCTAATCACAAAATATTTTTCCACCTTCTTATAAGCATTAAATGATATAATAAATTGAAACAATAAAATATTCAAGAATAATATAATTTAACATGGAAAACCTAATAGAAGAAAAAACCACAGGATTGTAACGAAAAACTTTTAACATCACCAAATTATGGGTTTACAATGTTTTTTTTTCACTAGTTATATATACAACAGTGTTAAAAATAATTTGTTGGTATAGTAGATATCAAAAAAATTATAAAACTAATTAATTTGAGCAAATATTGAAACAACATTGAATCTGAATAGATGAGAACGACAATTAACAAATAACGAAAACTATCACATTATAGTATTCCTCACCATGAATTCAATAGACAATTAAGATTTAATAAGCTATCAATTTATGGTCTAAAGTTGTTTTTAACCAAAATTGATTTTTTTTTTCGATTTCATAAAAAAAAAAAACTTTTCTCACCACAATTTAGAAGCAACAGCGTATTGCATTAGTTAAGATTAAAGTACTTTTATTTTATCAAATGTGATACCCATATCACATTTGTAATATTCCATAAATTATCTTGCAAAAATTAAATTAGAAAATTTACTTAAAATTGGTAAAATTCCCTATAAATACTATGTAAGCAAACCTACTTAGGCAACCTAAATAAAAGTGGACGACATTTTTGGAAGTTGTCCACACTTCTCCTAGGGCTAAGATAAAAATGGTGGTGAAAGAAGTCTTTGTACTTTTGGCTAAAGGGTCTCAAATAAAGGTTTTTGGCTTTTCTCACTGTTATTCTACTCTTTATTTTTGTTGCATTCTCTTATCTGTAGGTCCATCATATCCCTACTAATTACTGTAGTTTTGTTGGGTCTAATTGTGCGTGTAAATTATTTTTAGTGAATTCTAAATAACTTGTAAGTTGTTGAAATTGCATGGTTTTATGCTAAAATTAAAAATTGTAGTTTCAAAAATGAAAAATCAGCCATCTTGTTTTTTGAAAATCAGAACTGAACTGAATTGTTAGTATTTAATCCTCATATAGAAAAACTTGACCCTAAGTGATCTTTTCTTTATGAATTCAACTATTTAACGGATAGAAAATCTCAACATTTTTCCTTGAACTTATTTATTGATAAGAAATGCCTTATGGGAAGACTTAAACCCACTAAATAGACTCGACTCACTTAGGACTAAATAACTCTAGAACTATACAAACTGAACAAGCCAACTTTAACCTTTACTTCCTAACTCGACTTGATTTTGCTTCATCATTAATATTTGCATAGGCAGGTGAATGTTTCCCTCTAAATAAGTTTTTTCATTGAGGAAGTGTCAAAATACAAAAGTTTCCCAAAGATGAGGGAACTTTATACATGGGTCTCTTTTCATGGCTCTTATTTTCCACTTCATGTAATCAATCTCTGATGGGTAGGCTTTTGTCCTAACCTAAATGTCTCAACGTGTTATTTAACCTTTAGCATTTTAAAGAATTTGGCCTTAATCTTCTCTTCAGTCCTCCTTTCTTCTTCTTCCTCTTCCTCTTCTTTAAGTACATGAGGAAAGTTAAGAAAGCTTTGGAGATGCTCTTCAGTCCATGTGATGTCTGTAATGGTTGTGCTATGGGTGTATGGGGAAGGCTTAATGCATGTAAAAAGGGTTTGGCCTCCCCCATGTGGGACAAGTCCTTCACACCTTATGATGGGTGGTGCACCCTCTGCCTGGGGTGGTCCAAGAGGGACCTATGGGCGCCCACCTTAGCTGGCCCAGGGTGTTATGAGTGCCACCAGGAATTGGTACCGCTGAGTGGCCCACATGGCAACATCCAACCATTTTTACATGCATATAAGCCTTCCCTATACACCCATAGCACAACCATTACAGATATATGCATTAAAAAGGGTTGGATGTTGCCATGTGGGCCACCCAGCGGTACCAATTCCTGTGGCACTCATAACACCCTGGGCCAGCTAAGGTGGGCGCCCATAGGTCCCTCTTGGACCACCCCAGGCAGCAAAGGAGTGCACCACCGATCACAAGGTGTGAAGGACTTGTCCCACATGGGAGAGGCCAAACCCTTTTTACATGCATATAAGCCTTCCCCATACACCCATAGCACAACCATTACAATGTCAAGAGCCTTTCATATAGGATCAACTATCTCTTTAGGATCATTCTATTTGTCTTCTTGAATCCAAAACCATAGCTATTGGTTTCGATACCCTTAAGTCATTTGAAAGGCACTCCCAAGCATCATCTTCAATAGGAAATCAATATCCCTCGAATTTTTCATTCGATGAATTAGTGTCAATGTCGATATCGATATATTATTATCCTCTGAGGACTCTTAATCTTTTTTGAGGTTGTTCCTTGGCTCCCCATGACTTACTACAAAAAGAAACACAAAAAAAATACAAACTTTAAAATACCTATTAACAAAGGGTAAATTACAATTAACTGACTTGTGTTTTTTAAAGCTTTTGCAATCAACTGACTCAAGTTTTTAATTTCGATAATTAATTAACCACTACAAGAAATTTTGGCTTTAGAGATAAAAAAATTCTGTCTCTAAAAGTGAAAAATCTATCTCTAAAGACTTTCAGAGATAGGTTTTCTATCGCAAATTTCTATCTCAAAAATTATTATCGCTAATTCTTTTAGAGACAGATTTACTTTTCCGTCGCAAATTTGCTATAGAATTTCCACTGCAAATCTGTCACAGTTTTATAATTAGTTATTTTTAAGTATCCAATTAGTAAATATTAAATAAAATTATTCCGTCGCAAATCTGTCTCTAATTCTAAGATAGATTATTAAAAAAAAAATAGACATTTGTCTCCTATTTATCTTTCACAAGAGGCCACCCATCATAGAATGCTCCATACTAAGGACACTTAACATTAAAGTTTTCACAAGCACTTAACCAATAAACCAATTCATATCTTCATGTATAAAGTTCCACTACTATTTATTTAAAAAATATCACAATTTGCAATATTATATCTATAAAACATTTTACATATCTTTTATAATTTCACCTTGCCTATTTATTAAGGATTTTTCAATAATATTTTATTAAAATAATATATAATATTAATATATACTATGTTTCCATTTTATAAGATTTATTTTAAATTATATATTTAATATAAATATATAATATTTTTAGTATATATTATATAATTTTTTTTTTCCAAATATGATATTATTATTAAATAATATTATATATTATCTAAATATAAATAATATTATACATATAAATTTATATATATTTAATTATATATATAAATAATTATACTTTTTACATCACTTATTTAATATTTTATCTCTACTTAACAATTATATATTTTAAAATAATATTTTTATTTTTATATCATTTTTATTACACTTAATAAATTATAACATAGTATAAAAATATAAAAAATATTTTTCATTAATATGTTAATAAAAAATATATAATATCAATTTAAATATATTTAACTAATTATTTTATTATATATTTTATTATTTAAATATACTATATTTTTACGTAGTATATTATTTTCCCCTAATATGTTATTATATTTTAAATAAAATATTGTGTATAAATTAAATTATGTAAGATATATATACTAAAATTTTTTATATTCAATAACATATGAATAATTATAATAATTATATAATAAAAAATAAAAAATAATATGAATATTTTTTATTAATATATTAATAAAATATAATATATTATTTATATATTTATATATGTTTAAATATACTAAGTTTACATTTTATAATAATTATTTTATTTATATTTTATTATTTAAATATACTTTTTTTAAGTAGCATTTATGAATTACTTATATATAACATATTATATTATTGTTATATACTATTTTATCGAGTTGTATAATTTATTTATTTTATATAAGTTATTATGTAAAAGAATATATAATAAGATGTAAATATAATATTTATATTTTAAGTACTATTTTTTATTTATACTTTATAATATATAAATATGTAATTATAATAAATATATGATAAATAAAAATATATAATTAGTTGTAAATAACATATGATTATACATGTTATAGTTATTATATAATAAAATTAATTTACAAATATAAGATATGTCCTTATTATATAATGCGCATTTATATATATTATATTAGATATGTATAATTAAAACTAAATTTAAACATAATTATTTATACATACATATATATAATAATTTAGTTTAGAGACAGATTTGAAATAGAATTTAAAAAAATAGAAATTAGCGCTAAAATAATTTATTTCCCTCTAAAATCAGAGACACATTTGCCACGGAAAAATTTTCGTTGCAAATTATTGTGTAATCCTTCGCAAATTCTATCGCAAAAGCATATAAAAATTAAAGATTAGTCATAATTTATGTCATTACAAATCTGTCGCAAATTTATCTCTAATTCATTTTTTTAGAGACAGAAATTTTCTGTCGCAAATTTTCTGTCTCTAAAAGCTATTTTTCTAGTAATGAACCCAAGTTACGTAGAGTTAAATCCCATCCAAATTATCCACTAAGCAGCATGCCTAACTCATGTGACATTTAAAAAAAAATCTAACCCCCCATAAACCCACACTCACATTGCTCATATCATGAAAAAACAAACGCTCAGGAAAAGACACGAGAAGCCCTAACCCCATTCCATTATCAGAATCCCAAATCTATCTTCACTACTATATACCCCAATCAAAGGTAGTTCTCTTGTAAAGCATCATACTCTCATCATCCCAAAGGATGTGTCTTGGCATGAAGATCCCTAATCACACCATGACAATGGAAATAAGAAAGATGAATGCCTTCCCCATTTGAAAGAAAGTGTTAATTTGAATATCAGTCATGCCCTTGAACAATCTAATCTCATCGTTGAAGGTACTAGCTTCATCTAAAATTCAGTTTTTCAAATTGAGAAAATGAAGGTACTCACTTTATCTATCATTTTGCAATTGCAATGTTTCGGTAGTGAAAGTGATATTTCAAGCATGTTGCAAACTTGTTCCCCTGTATTACGTTGTTCACATTCCTCAAATTCTCAAAATTGTCATGCCTCCTCTGCATTAATTTTTTGTCACTTTATCATGACAAATTTTGTATTTTTTCTTATCTTTGATTCATTTATTTTTTTGGAGTGTTTTTTTTTTCAATTAAATTATTTTTTGGTCCATTCACGTTGAATTATTCTATTTAGTGATTATATTTTGGAATGGTTTTTTTTATCGATTCTCTAAAAGATAATTTTAAGCTTTGCAAGTAATTATTTTATATAGGTTTATGAATATGTATTTACATTATGGGCAAATGAGCTTATAAGATTTTGCTTTCTTGTGCAGCCAGTCTTTGGTTTGTTTGAGTTGAGGACTAGTTTTATTTAGGCTGCATAAGGGAAATGAGCCGTAGATCTTTGTCAAATAATTCCTTACCTTCAAAAAGGAATACAACGACTTGTAATTGCTAGGAAAGATCAGTAATTTTATCATCATGGAAGGTTGGAAGTTTTTGAAGAAGATTCGAAGGATGTTCTAAATGCTAGGTGAGTGTTAATCATGATTTGCTCTACACAAAGTTAATATGTTCATCTGTACTGACCAAAAATCATTTTTATTGTGTAGGATGGGGATAGCTACAATTACTTTAAGTAGATAGATCCACCTATGTGTAGCTATGGTTTAGAATTTAGGAAAAAGGTGTTAGAGCAAATTAGTAGGGTTCAACATGAATTGGAGTCAACAAAACAAAGGGAGAAGGAATCAGTCAAAAATCTTCACACTTAGTTGAAGCATATGCATTCTAAGATGAAAAAGTTACCAAGACTCTGGATCTATTTAGCTAGCTTTTTCCTACAGATATAGATACGTTTTTTAAACTTTTTTCAAACAAATTATTTATCAAGAAATAGATACAAATAAAAAAAAGTATACAGTTCTCGTGAAAAAGATCAAAATAGATTAAATATAGATAAAACATATGAAATAATCTAAATTCAAAATCCTAAATTAATTTGCATATATATATTGTTTGTTGATTTATGATTAAATTGTTATAATTTAAGTTATAATAATTTTAAGTGATGATATGATAAATTGCCAGTATTGAAATGTGTTAAAAAATTAATTATATGTGTGTTGGTGAATTTATGTGATTGTAGTAATACATTGAATTGAATTGTTTCATTAAACGAAGTTTAGTTTTATTTTAAATTAGAGGGCCTCTTTATGCTGCAATTCTTGTTGAAAACTCAAGCTTAAATCCATTTTAATTATCAACTAAGCCCAACACCCCCCCCCCCCCCCCCCCCCAACACACCAAAAAAAAAAACAAAAGCCTAAGCATCTTCTATACTCTTCTAAATTGCCTCAAAAGTCAAAGGTAGCAAAAATTTCATATTCAAACTGTATTACCCCTCAAATATAAATATCGAACTCTAATCACAGAGGCGCCTTTTCAGTGTAAGGGCTTGGAGTTTGTCAGAACTCCAAAGTTAAGCATGCTCTAGGTAGAGCAATCCCAGGATGGTTGACCCCATAGGAAGCGCTAGCACCAAAAGGATAAAACCGTGCGGCGTACGGCTAAAGAAGACAATATTTTTTATGGGTAGAGTTTCGAGTCGTTACACAATACCTCTGGTGTCCTAGTTATGCCTGAAGGTGCATTGGGAGGGCCAGTGTACCTAGCATCACGATTTTTGCTCAAGGTAGCTTGAGGGCCTAGGAGCGCCCCCTCCGCTGAAGTGGAGCCTGAGGTGGCAGGTTGTGACACAAACAGACCTAAAAGACGTCTCTCTCCTTCTCCATCATCCTTCCAAACACAAACAGGCTTAAATTTTCACCTCAAAATTTGATATAAACCTTACCCCACGAGATCTTAAGTAAAGAATCAAACTACAAGACAAGTGAGAGTAAGATTTAACCCAAGAAAGAGGAAAGAGAAAAGAGAAGCTTGGTTGATCTTAGTAGCTATAACAGTAAGTAAAGTTGATTTCTTGCATGTTTTGTTTAATTATAATTATAATTTCTAATTTATGTTGATGTTAAATAGGAGTAGAACTTTGATACTTTAGATAAATTAATGATATACTAACATGTACATTGAATGAGATATCCAAATAAACATATGTACTCTAATGGCTCGTTCACTTCGCTGAATGAATAAGGCTATAATGGAATTCCTATTACGGAGGAATGGAATAGAGCTCTAATAGGATTTTTCCTTATTAATTTTTTATTTAAATGGTGGCATTTTGAAAAAAAGACAGTTCCAGCATTGAATTGGTATTCATAGGTTTGAATAAAGAATGACTATTCAATGTTTTGTGTAACAGAGATTCATTGTAGAATCACTATTCAGTGAATTAAACAGTGTAATAGCTATTCATAAGGAATAAGGTTATAATGGAATTGCAATTACAGCGAAGTGAACGAGCAGTAAGTGTTTGAGAAAATGAATTTTAAGCTTATGGTGAAATGATGTGTGTTGATGTTATTAGTAGTAAATGAGTAAGACTTTAGTGATTAAGTTAATAGCAGAGTTCAAACAGTATGAATGATGGACTTATGTCTTTAGGTTAAGACATTATTGTATATACATGCATGAGAAATGAGTATATGAGTACAGGTGAACTTGATGATGTTTGATATTATATGTGCATAAGTTAACTTTAACATATTCTCGCAAACGAATAAGGTCTTAGTAAGGAGTTAGAAGATTTAAAACTTTAAAATTCTTGAAGTAAGTATCAATGGATCAATATACTGTTCATCACGAGCATGTTCGGGGCTGTTATGTCCTCAAAATCATGATTTCCTAAGGATCACGGCCGTAACTTGGCCGGTGATCTCCTTTGAGTGCTTTTAAAACATGAAACGATCTTAATCACGATCATTACCAGGGTAGTGACTCCTTTGATCTCTTTTTTGTAAGTGATACGTCTTAGATTACGGCCACTACTTAGTACATGATCTCTTTAAAGGCTTTTTGGAAAAATTTTAACAAATCAATCACGGGCGTAATCTTTAACACAGCCTACATCACAGCTACGATAGGGGGTGTGATCTCTTATCACAGCGTGACAAGGCAGTGATATACATCACGACTCAAGATCATGGTCGTGATGATGCTCGTAATATCCATCATGGCCCTTGTTACGGGCAGGACAAATCCCCTGGTACTGTTCATAAAAAAAATAATAATAATTCTAGCAACAACAACCGTATTAGTAAATGAATAATACTAATAGACAGATGAATACTGGCATATGATGTGTGTATATATATTTATGCGTGTATGAATATGAACTATGTGATGAATTGAACTTTATTTAAGTTTGATGAGTGTTCAATGATTTAGTATCCAATTATGGATTAACATTGTTTTATATGAAACGATTTTTCCTGACAAGTTCCAATACCCAGTTTTGTTTGAACACTGGTCTCTTGTCTGATAGTTCTATATATCTAGGTATCAAGTAACTGTTTGTTAAGTGCTAGGTTAGGCATTATTAAATCAACTCTAATTGAACACTAACTTAAAAATTTATTTGAATTGTTCGTACATATGCCGTTGAATCTAATTCGGAGAGTGATAAACTTATTAACGAGGTCAACATGGTGGTTAAGCACTTAGACCACCCTATTCATGATGCAATGATATTTATAAGTAGCTCAATGGGTAATTGATAGGGGAAACGGTATCGGTGTAACATTGGTTATTCTTAAAAGAAAATAATATGATTTAGTTTACGTTTATGGGCATGATTGAACTAGGTGATATTATGGATTAAGTTAAGTAAAGTTGAGTAATAATTATGAGCCCTATATGAGATTATTATTTGTAAAGTTATATGAGAGATATAAGTATTCGAACTGCTTATATTAACCACCTATGCAACTGCTGTTACTCTGGACCCTCAGATTCCTAAGGATTACAATCGGAGTGTGAACACTCCAATATTAATTTGTTTTACTTAAATAAAGATAAATAATTTTATTGTTTTTTACATTGCATTAGCTTAGGAGTGTATGTCACTTTGTATTTGCTTATGTTGTTGTGTACTGGGTCTTTAACTCACTTTTCTTCTACAGGTATCAATGATGATGAATATTATGAGGACTTGGGAAATGGTATAGATTGGGAGGCATTTCTTGTGGAATGGGATGACTAGGATTTTCAAACTACTCCATGTGATTTTTCTTGGAAAAGATAAAAGCAAGACCTTATTTTTTAAATGTAATATTATAGACTAAGGCTTACTCATAAGCTTATGTTTTGTAATACCAAGTACTTAAATTATAAAGTTATCTACTCTTAAATGGGTAATATTTGTAAAGTTTTGTATTTTACAAGTTGATCAAGCAATTAACATAAACACCTTCCTTTTTAGACAACTTACGTATAATACTTTCATGTATTATGCGTGGCTGGGGGCTCGGTATGACTAAAAGGAAATTAGTGCATGTCGAGTCCTTACAATATAAATGCAAATCAAATATATTTACACCTATTGGTTTAATATAGATACAAATATAAATGAAAAATAGACCATCCAAACAAACCCTCCTTATTCTATTGTGTTTATCTGTTGTGATACTGTTCATAGGTTGTATTGTGCACCATAACTTCTAGAGATGGAGTAATATTTTGATGTACCGAGATAGAATTTTGCTCTACCTATGATAGTACCATGTTTTGTTATATGTTTCAGCTGTAAGGTTCTGATGTACTAGTTGGATTTTTATTGTTAATGGAATGCTTTTATTGTCTATGTGCTCTGTTCCTTTCGGCTTGATGTATTAGTTGGATTTTTATTACCAATGGAATGCTTTTATTCATTGAAGTAAAATCTATTGAAAAAATTTCCTAATACATCTCTTAATATAACAAACTCATTAATATAACAAGCACATTGTATTTACACTAAATGTTGTGATGAATTTTCAAAGTTGGCTATGAAAAACAAAGTAAAAACACCACAAAGGCATACTACAAAAGATATTTTGTACTGTATTTTACCAAAATGCATTTTATCATGACAGTAGTAAATTGGGACCCATAGATGCCTTACAATCATTGTAGCTACTCATGAATAATTGCACAATTTCTTTTGTACTAAATTTTATGAAAAGATAATTTAATTTACAAATGAAGTTAAACACATGATATGTTGCACGAGTTCTAAATGAGGAGCTCAAAATCCAAACGAAATCAAACGCTGAAATAATTTCAACCACTAAAACAATTTGAATATTGATTCAAAACTAGAAATTATGCAAAAGGTTTGACGCAAACAAGAACGAGCTTCTCTACAAACAATTTATCTAAACCCAGCAACATTTGAGATGTTCAAATTAAAATTTGTAGCATTGCAGAACTTAAAAATCAAATCTCAGTTCGCTATTTATTATGCTTGTCTACCATTATTTAACATATTAAAAAGTCAAACTAAACAAAAATTACAGTAAGTCGAAACTGAACTGCATAAAACTTCAGATTTTTTGTAGATATACAAATTAAATACTCCATATTTACAACAAACACTGCATAAAAGTATAGTAAACCCAAATCGAACTATAAAAACACAAAACCTACACTTTCTAACCATGGTGCTCATGTCAAAATATCCCATCCTAAATTCCAGTACCGACAACCTACAGAATGTTTTGCAACCACCATTGGTCATATGTTTATTACATCAAAAGTCATTGCGTGATTGCAACTCAAAAAAAGCATTGAAACTAAATGAATAAGTATTCATATGCTTCCATGTTGTCCCCTACATGCCACTTCTTGATACACAAAATGACCATAAATACGACCTCCACATGCACCAATTGATCTAGACCACCCTATAGCTGATTCATAACTTCTGTTGCTCCTTCCTTTACTAGAAATCTCGCTGATTGAACTACTATAAGTATGCTGGGAAAGCCATGTTGTTGTTATATGTTATAGCTGTCCTTAGTTCATTTAAAAAAATTATAGTTTTTAAATGAATAACACACTGTTAGTGTGAGTGAACATTCATAACTAAGGAGTTAGTGAATTACATGTTGAGAGGAGTAAGTTGATGGCCCATTAACTTGTGTGCATTTATCACCCCTGCTCTGCATCTACTTCTTCTAGATGTTCGACCTCCTCGGTCTCGATTATTACCTTGGTGGACTAGTAAAGTATACATACAGTTAATCATATTACATTTGTAAGATCTATATTGTAAGTTCAATATAGATTGGCATCAATAAATACCATATTCTCTCTTGGGCGTTTAAGCCATCTTTGCCATGTTGTAAGCCTAGTGGTAGTGGCATGACACGAACGAGAGTTATGACCAAGACCAGTACATTTCCCACATCATTTTACCCTATTCCTTCAGCAAATTGTGTTAGGATTTCGAGGATCGTTTTTTCCTCATCTGCGTACCTTCTTTGGCCTACCTGATTAAGGCCTAAATCTAAGAGGGAGAAGTCTTACATGACTTAATTGTAGCCATTGATCCCTGCCAGGCATTAGGGGAATGATAGCCCCATAAATTGCTAGGTATATATTCCTCTTGTAATATCCATGAACATAGTTCACTAGCCTTTCGAAATTCCTAAGAATAGCTACAGTATTATGTCTATAAGGTATTCCTTGCAACTCCTACGCTCTAAAAGTACATGAATTTGTGTTTAGGTAAGCCGCATGGCACTCAAACCCATTATCAAACTCATACATTTTGGTGCCAGATGCAAAAACATAGCAATTTATAGTGATGCCAATCAACTTATCTATTCGTTTTAGAACATTCTGACAAATTTCCTTGTCATACTTCCTCATTACTTCCCTTTTTAAATTAAACCTCTTCATCAAATACACTCCATACCACTCCAACATTGATATTATTGGTATCTCCTAGGCCTTGAGTATCATCTGATTAAAAGACTCATTCAAATTATTCACTAGCATATCACATTTAGCACGGTAGCTAAAATGTAACTTACACCAATGAGATGCTAGAATCCTTGCCAACTATTCCCATGCTCCCTCACTTAAATTCCCCATGGTTGTAACTTTGGCCTCCTATTCCCTTATAGTCATCGCATTTGCAATAGCCTACATTGCATCTTTAAATTTAACTAGCAAATTTTTTTTCTAAAATTCTCATACAAACGTCTTACACAATAGTAGTGTTTACAAGATGGAAAAAACTCCTTGAGTGCTTTGTCAAGTCCCTACACAATCACACAACATGATATTGTTAGAAAATTGATTGGGTAGATGCATCAAATATATGTACAAGATAGAGAAGATGCATTAGACATACTTTGACCTTTATGAAATAAATGCAAACCTAAACTCTCTCGAGTCTCTAATGTCTTCCCTATAGATCTTTAGGAACCAATGCCATGAATCCTCATGCTCTGACTCAACAACTGCTATGGCAATTGGAAATATGTTGCCATTCCTATCTCGACTTACAACTACAAATATGTGCCACCAAAACGTCACTTTAGAAAACATCCATCTAATCTAGTAAGCGAACAACACTCACTAAGAAATCCAACCTTCTGTATATTAAAGCATACAGGCGCACCCCTCGATTGATGAATCACACTTGATCATTACTTTGCTGCTAGGATCATGGGCTATCACCATATTAGCATAATCATAAGCTATGCCATACTACTTTGAATCATCACCATCTAAAATGGATTGTGCCTTTCTCTTTGCATGATAGGTAGTATGGGTAGGAATGTCTATAGCAATATCCCTCATAACATGGTATTGGATAGCATTAACTTCCCATTTTGGGCAATTGTCTTGAAATTTACGTAAGTATTTCTGCACAAGGAAGGTGGAAGTAATGTGTTTATCATTGAAATCCCGAGGATAATTAAATCTTGGGTAGAACATCATTGCCTAAAATGTTTCCTCATCACTAAGTTTTGACCCCTACACTCACCGACCACACTCATCGACATAATGGATAGACACTTTTCTTTGATAATTAAGGGCAAAATGATATTTTATACCATTCTTAGCAACATAGGCAAGGATGCACTAACTGAATGTCTTTTCATTGGGGAATTTCGTTCCTAAAACAATCCTAGGGTGTGTGTTGTCAATATCTTCATTGTATTCAACATATTTATCTAGCACTTCTTCATCCTCTGAGTCAACCAAACCATGTAGATCATCATCATCAATAGCATCCTCTTCCCATTCATCATCCTCTAACTGTACTTCCCCAACCTCATTCCCATGTATCGTAACCCTATCATCATGTGCTTCATCCTCAAATGGAATCGCAAAGACTTCCTCAAATTCATCTTCATTTTTGTCAAGATCATATGCATCACAAGCATGAACATCCTCCATCACAGCTACATCATAAAAGCTAACTAATATCCTATACGTTTGAATCCTCCATAGGTAATGCATTCAAGGCGGTCAGGTTTCGAACATCCTTCTCTAAAGGTTGCATGTCAACATACATTGTAATTGTGTACACTCCTATAGAATGGTGTAACTTTAATATTGTAATAATATCAACGTCATTTTAAATAAGCTTTAAGCCGTTACAAAGTGACTGCCTTAGAACCACATAATATATGAACAACCTTGTGGGCACGTCCATATCGGACAAAATATCTTCAAATTCGAGAAATCCCATTACATCCGGATCAATGTTCTTCCTAACCTTAATACAACCTCCATCATACAAACAAACATCCCCTTTGCAAGGTCTCCTACCATAGTGAATACAAAGGTTGATCAAGTGTGGAATCACCATCCCTTCAAATTTTCAAAACCTGCAATGAGAAAAACATATATTTATCACAAATCAAATTATGCTAAAAGTGCAATAATGCGATTAGGTTTTCATCACATCGCTTATCAAACAAGGCACGACTTCCTCTCATTTACCTACTCTTCCCTTTGCCACCTTCCCTTTCCCCCTCTACTGGACTACCCTATCTTAGCTATTTATCAAATAAAGGATGATTACACAAGTGTAAAATATTAGGTATAACAAGAATAAGTTATATACGATATAGTAGAATAGATTAAAAAACCTGGGTGTAAAGAACTGAGACCATCTGGTACAAGAAGTGCAACTACATCAATATATAACAACTTAAATATGAAGTGCATAGATATCAAATAGAATAAGAACATTGTAGTGTTTTACTCATCTAAGAAAACTCGATTTTGATGCTAAAAATGAAGACCAGATGCTTGAAATGGAATAAAATTACAAGGTAAAGTGGTAGGAGAGTGTTGATTTAGGGGATAATGACTTTCATCTGACAACTTTGATTAGGGTATGTAGTGATGAAGTCAGATTTGGGATTCTAATGATGGAATGGGGTTAGATTCTTCATGTCTTTTGCTAAGTGTTTGTTCTTTCACGATGGGAGCAATGTGAATGTGGGTCTGTGGGGGGTTAAAGTGTTTTTTATAAATGTCATGTGGTTAGGCATGTTGCTTAATGACCAATTTGGATGGGACTCAACTCTGCGTAACTCGAGTCAGTTGATTACAAAAGCCCTAAAACACGAGTCAGTTAATTGCACTTTACCCATTAACAAATTATAAACCCTACTTATAGACAATTTACAAATTACATACTCTATTTACATGGAGTGATTGAGCTAACGTTAACAATTTTTATCAGGCCCTTACAAGATGTCTAAATCTTAATGAAAAACGAAATTAAATAAATGTGTACAAATATATAAAAAAGAAAGGATAATAAGGTGGATTTTAAGGGCACCTTGTTCCATAATCATACTATCTTGAATAGGAACAGGTCATTGATTGTATCGAAATGGAGTTAAAGAAGCTCAATCACTATTAGTCAGTGGTAAGACCACATTAACATGTGTGCTACACAATGACCCTCCTTCTTAGTTCCAAATTAGCTTGGCTTTGACCCATTTTAAGCAAATAAATAAATAAACTCAAAATTCCATATACCCAAAAAATTATCAAACATTATCTATGTAAGGACTTGACTAGATAAATCTCAAGATTTAGTGTACCGAGTGCCTAACCACATATAATATTTTTACATTATATGTAAGGTTGTCCTAAAACTAACAGTTTATGAGAATTGTTTAATTAATTCTATCAACACTTTATAAATAATTTTTAAACAAAAGAAGATTGCTGATAAAATCAATCTATACATATATACATTATATGTACAAAGATTAGTGTCAATATAAGATACTACAAAATTATAAGTTGTTCTTGGTACAAAAGATAAACTAAAGAGATCTTAAAGTCTTTTACAACTTAGGCTTATTTAACAAGCCTCATATATAGAGAAATATGCTTTAAACAAAAGCTTCTCCTAAAAACCAAGGGCATTCGAGTCCTACTCGTTCCACTTGTCCATGAACATCTCAAAATCTGACCCGTATCCCAAATCATCATACAACTCATCTTTAATACCTACAATGTAGCAAAAGTGAGCCAAAGGCTCAATACGCAATAACAAATACAAAAACGAATTGTCAAGCAAACTTAATTCGAATAAAATGCATCAACTATCAAGTCATTATCTTGTTAAGTTTTCTTTTAACAAAACAACAGTATGGTATTCAAATCCTGGAATCACGCTTTGGGAATTTAGGGATCCTGAGTAACAACAGCTACTCAGGGGGTTGATATAGCAATCTAAATACTTATATCTTCTATATCTATTCCATAAAGAAATATCTTCATATAGGGCTCCAAAGTCGTTGCCTGACTCTACTTAAACTCAGTCCACAACGTGAATCTAGTTCACAAGTCCCCATAAACTTTTAAACTAAATCATGACATTTCCCTTAAGTTCAAGCAAACGTTACTCGGCTACTATTTTCCTCATCAGCTATCCACTTAGCCATAAACAAATCGCTACTGCATCATAGCGTACCATTGCATCATGGTAAAGTCATTGCATCATGACTTAGGTTAAGTGCCTAACTAACATGTTACTACATCATGACATGTTTGCTGCTCCTCAGACCAGATTAAACAGCATAATAGACATCCAGTTCATCAAAGTATTAAAATTGAATTGAATTTAGTCAAATTCAATAATACCTATTCCTAGCATACAACAAGCAAGCTATTGCGTACCTATACCTAATAGTGTATTGCCATATTCACTCAGAGGGGAATCAACTGAAGAACCTTTAACTGAAATAAGGAATATCAAAACAAATCAAAAATCGAACATAAAACATATATACAACACACAATTCTAAGTTAACTATACAAGGAGATTCAATGAACCTAACATATAGTTTTAACATTTAATTCATACATAAAACATGTTTATATAACTTATAGATTCATTAAAAGACCATATATGAAGCAAAGAAGGACAATTGAAGAAGGTTGAAATTGTAAAAACTCAGGGTGTACACGGGCAATTTACACAGGCAAATTTGAGCTGAACGTTGGCAGCATTGGAAATATATGCTGACGGTGTTAAGAAAATCAATTATGTTCGCATTCAACACCAATTAAAGGCAGGCAGCATTGAAGCCCTAGTAGCCGGCGTAGGATTTGAAAAAGAAATGCTGGTTAATTTCTTTACAAAAGCCGGCAGCATTATAAGTAGCGTTAGAAAAATCGGTTCTTATCACATTCAACACCGTCTTTATGCCCGTAGCATTGAAGTACCAGATGCCAGCGTAAACGCAAAAACAGACCTATTCGAAAAGTTTTTATTTCCCCTATTTTGCACTTCAAAAATTTATAACATAAACCACTTTTAATCCTTCTTCAAACACATATTTAGCTTCATACACTATCTTCTATCCACATTAACCATTCCTAACAACTTTGAACATCATTTTAACACATCAAACTACTTCATTTATATCAAACGCCCTCCTACTCTTTACCTTAAACTTAACTACTCAAAATCAACTTCAATCCTCACCAATACTTCTTACTACTATCATAACACAAATAACAAGTTCATATAATAATAAAACACAACCTAATATTTATTAATACATAAAACCATTCAAACTCATATGACATTAAAACTCATTCTAACATGTATTCTATATCTATATCACAAGAAAGAACAAACAAAGAGTTTGTACTTGCATTGACTTACATGAAGAAGCTTTGGCTTGGAGAAAATTTTTGAATCCAAGAGCTTGTTCTTGCTAAGGTTTGGAGCTTATGGTTTGAGGAAAATAGAACAAAAGAAAGAAAACAAATGTGAAAATTCGGATGGATTGTGTTGGCTGCCAAAAGAAGGTCTATTTGATCAAATTATGGACTCATATTTATCATAACTTTGAATTTTGGGGTACATATGGGTTAGGCTTAATTTGGCTTAATTTAGGGCTAATTTGGACTTAATTTAAGCTTGAAAATGGGCTTAACTTAATGTAAAATTCTTAGCACATTTTTAGACATTTCAAAAGTTGTTTTGATAATTTTAAACATAACACATATATATTAATTCATAAAGGACACAAACATTAATTATACTATACACACATTAATATACATAAAACAATAACATTAATCTCATCACACATAGACACATACATCAATAATTTACATTAATAAACATAGTATATCAAACCTATTTCTACACATTCAATTTCATATATCAAATTTACTTCAAACTTAATATTTATAACTAATATTATATTTACATGAAAATTAAATGAATAAATAAATTAGGTTATTTCAATCTATCTTTGATTCTACAGAACAAGAAATGCTAAAAAACAACCAAGTGAGAATATTCACAAGGACAAGTTTAAAGCCTATATTTTTAAAATTACAAGATTTCAAAAGTCCATTAAGCCTAGATGAGCCCACCAAGAGTCAATTTCAAAGGAGTCAACAAAGTTGTTAAGTGCAAATTTTGAAGACAACAAAGAAAAAAGAAAAAGAAAAGTAGCAATTTAATTAAGGACAATGAATTTTATTTTCCATCCTTATTTTATAATATGCCACATATCAAAAGAACAATTTATACATATCTATTATAATAAAACGGTGTAAGACAAACATTTGGATTTCAATACCTATAGTTCTTAATAATTTACGATACTCATAAATAGCTGTAGTGAATTTGTAATAGGTGATTGTTATAAATGTATGGAATACATTAACTAAAAATTCTTAAAATGACATAGACAATAAAAATACTTAAATGGACTTGAACAAGTCCTTAAACGGCTTCAGTATAGGGCAGTGTGTCGCCCTTCCCAAGGAAATTGAAACAAAATGGGGAAGGTAAAGACCCTGTACTTCCGATCTGGGTTCGTGATGGTTGGCATTGACCAGGGCTCACACACATAACCAGGTTGGGATCGATGGGAAAATGACTAGGGATACTATAAAGTACATAACTAGCCAATTATAGATTGAATATATGATTTCATATACTTATTTGTCTTTTACAAATTAAACTATAACCTATTTTTATTAATCTTGGTTTAATCACTTGATCATTGATCCTTTAGTAGGTTCAACTCAATCTCCAGTAGGGTGAGACAACTCCATGTGATTTTTTTTCCTATGTCTTGATTGTTTCCTTTACTGAATTTAAGCTTTAGGGCTTTTTATAACTCTGTACCGTGTTGTTATGTGTATCTAGACATAGGCACAGTTCCTGGTCTTGAAATTGGGAAACTATAATCATAACCGTCTCCCACAGTTCTGGTTTGGTTATATGGAATTGGCGGTTCCCATTTCGATTTTGGAATCGTGGAACTGCCTTTTTTTAAGTAAGAATAAATAAATTTTAGTTTTTAATAAAATAAATTTTAAAAATCAAAATAATTATTGAGTCTAAAAGTGTTGAATTGTTTAACAAGATCTTTTAAAAACTTGTTTAGAATGCTCATTTATTTATATATAAATATATCTAATATCAATTGTAGTTAGTAATATGAAATTGCAAAATACTCAAGTGGATAAAAAGAAACTTATAATATAGAAAATAGTCTCACGTTATAAAGGAAATGGATTTTGATTTTAAAAGAATTTTATATAAACTAAATTATATATGATTTTGAGTTATATTTATTTGTGTTGTTGATAATAGCACATTAAATATTGTGAATAAGTAATAAATTTTACTATTCATATGAAATATTTTAAATATTAATAATTATATATTTAATATTATTTTTTCTTTATTTCTTTTTTCTTTCAATAAAATCGGCTAGAACGGTTGGTTCTACCTATTCTAAACTGAAGAACCATATAAGAACAAAAAACCGGCGGATTCTTAATTCTAAAACTAGCCAACTGGTCCTGTTCCAATTCGATTTTCAATTTGGAGCCAAACTATGCCTATATGTATGTATCTTGAGTAAAGTATGATGAGAGAGAGTTGAGTAAATACTAAGGAGCCTAGTGGTAGAAGTGTTACTCTATAATTGTTATGGAAAACTTGTTTCATGCTATCATTGTAATTGATCCATTTATAATCCTACCTGTGGATTTTTCCTCCTCATTTTTTTTCTTTATATTTATGTGTAGGGTTTCCTACATTAAATCTTATATTATATGATGTATTCGTTTTTATCCTCTACTCATTTATCTCTGTTTTATATGTATTTATGATTAATAACAATAATCCACATCAGTTTTTTAATGCAAGATCTTCAACTATGATCATCAATTGTGGATTCCACAGAATTGTTACCCAAAATGGTTGCTAGCTCTCTTTCTTGGAGCAGCGATGCTTGTGCAATTACTTGACGGTTGGGCTTATGATTCTTTTAATTTGGCCCATGCAAAATTTATTTGATATTGGGCTAAAGTTAAATCCATGGACCCTATACTCCAAACTAAATCCATCGTAGTTTTATGATTATAGGAAAATTCTGTCTTCCATTTGTTTTTATGGACACAAATTGCTTATTTAATAGTTTAAAATAATAACTAATACCTGAAAAAAAAAAAGATAACTATTAATACTGAAATACTTAATATATTACTAAATAAAAAATTTAATATATTAATTAATATATTTGTCTTAATATTAATGGTTAGATTATTATTTAAACGGTCCATTAATGCAACCATAAAATTTTCCACAATTGCAAAACTTATATACATTAATAATAACACAGTACTATACAATTATATTAATACGCCCTTATTAATCATAATGTTGAAATGGAATGATTATGTCATGTTATTGGTAAAACACATGATTTAAATGGTTATTCCGTCCTTAATGCATTATTATTAACCGAATCCCCTCATTTGGTGTCAAAAAAAAAAATTATACAATGAAATAGATAGTTATTTCATTGATCGGTTACCAAGTAACCAGTTATTTTTCTGTCTCTCTTTTTTTCATTTTTTTTCTTTTATTTTTTTTCCCCGAAAACTGAGCACAAATGCGATTTTATTCAACTTCGAAACAATTCCATTTCAAATATATTCATCCTACCACAAGAATCTAATGAAATTTTAGGTGGCTTCGTTGAAGGGTCGAATGGATTAAATGGACATGGTCCAATCAATCTCTTGGGTTGGGTCTTAAGTATTTTTGCTTTCACATTTGCTAAGAACCTCCTCATTTTATTCAATTTCAATTCATGTGTCAAGGGAAAAGAGCCCACCCAGCTTTGTCCAATCAAGAACTTTGGTTAGATGGTCATAGGAAATCTAATGGAAAATACAGTTTATTCTTCTGGCGAGATATGATAAGAGTATAAACTTGCGTTGCATTTGATTTACCCATATCATATGGATTTATCATTTTTCTTTTATCCTTGTAGAAGAACTATTTTTCTATTTAATTAATTTAAGAAAAAGTTATACCATAAGCCCTATATATTTCCTATGATATGGAACATATAATAATTCCTATTATTCATCACGTGAATTCCTATTTTTCACATAATAAAATTTTATTTTAGAAATGCCACCGATCATAAAGTAAAATAACACCACATGAATTACTATATTTTATCCAATCTTTTTTTTTTTTTCGGTGATTACAATAACACAGCTACTAAGACCATTACAATACAAGAAATCAAACTCGACACCTCAAAATTGAGAACTAAGACTGGACGCCACTAGACTATATGGTTATTGATACACAATCTTATTTAATTTTAATGAATTAAACATGGCATTACTTTATTGATAATACCAAAGATAATTTAAAATAACAAAAAGGAGTAAATACATGAAGTACGCAGATTCTACTATAAAATAATAAAAAGGACTCAAGGTGTATGAGCCAATTTCATTTAGGAATTCCTTTAAATAGATGAAAACATGATCCAAAGTTTTGATAATTTAAAAACTATAAAATTTTCGTGCAAATTAAAGTAATTATCTAAGATTTTAATTCTAAAAATTTCTCAATAATTTATAAAAAGCTCTTATTTAATTATTTAATTTTTTTCCCAATCACTTTTACATAGCACAATTTACTGAAAAAAAAAAAAAACTATTTATGCCAGTAGATTAAGATAGCTTTGTCCAAAAATCTCTTTTTTCAAAAAAGATTAGTGGAAGCTAAAGGGGTAGAGAAGTATTGGGAAAGAAACTTATTGAACATTCTTCAATCTGATAAGTAGAATTCTATATAATATAAAATAAGCTGAATTATCAAATAAGGATCTGAAAACTATGGAATCAAACATGTTAATTGTTACTAATGATATTTTACCTATTTTATGCATTATCCTTCCTCTCTTAAAGAAAATTCTATCATCCATAACTTATTTCTATATTGGTATGCATAATTTGGGCCATCAAGTTAGCCATAAACATGCAACATTATATTTATATCACCACTAACTATCATATTCCCATCAATCAAATATTAAAATATATGAAAGATCTTTTACTGTATATTCTTATTTCCATTTTTTTTTTCTCATTCATTATGACATGTGATTTGATAAACTTAGAAAGAATATCCAATATTTGGAAGAAGGAAAAAATAAAAAGAAAGACCAAAAGAGCCTGCCAATGAAAAAAATGTATCTGGGCCCAAATAAAGACAACCAGCCATTTGAAGATTAAGTGTTATCGTAATCGCATCCACATCACTAGCATTACACAGTATGATAACCAGGTACTAGTTAATTTAACATCAATCTAAGACACTTGCTTAGCAACGTCACATTTTCAAATTGATGTCTATTAAAAAATCGATTCATAATACAGGATGGCTAATTCTATAAGTGGCCATCATTGTTATTGAGTTTATATATTGATCTGTTTAAATTGTCGGATTTTTATCAGTATCATATCTATGTTTATAATTTATTTGTATAATAATTGTATCGTATTCGTTCAGTCGGTTTATAAGTAAAATTATTAATTTTTTATTGATATCTACTTCTTAAAAAATTATTTAAAAATAATAAAAATAAGATACCAAAATAACTAGAATATGGTAAAACAATCTGACCATAAATATACATGTGAATATATCCTTTGAAAGATATTCTGGTTCCGCCTCATTTTGCCTTTAAGCAGTTTTAAGGTTTAAATTCGTACTACGTGAATCTAAGGAACAGTCAATATTCGACAAGAAGTTTCAAGAGAAAGAAAAGGTATACAAAGTGAAACAAAGGGAATTTGCTAAAGATTGCCAAAGAAGTTGCAAGTTGAGAAAGACACATAAAGTAGCGTTGAAGCTTCATCAATATTAGAAAGATGTGACCATCGATGTGAATGGAGAGTTGAGAAATTTCAAATTTTGTGGAAAATGAATGATCCCTCTAAAGAAATGTTCTGAAAAATTGCATGATAACAAGTAACACTGTTCCGTTTAAGTGCTAGTTACCATATATCTAGCAATCAAAATTATACATGGATGAACAAAAATTGCCTAACTGATAGCTCTATTTCTTATGATGCAAGCAATTAGAAAGACAGGAATTCAATTCAAATTGGGATTGTGGAGTGATTGGAACAGCTCAACCTAAAGTAAAGCACTCTATCGGCCTTCTTTAAACTTCGATTTGATCGATAATAGGATTACGCTGCATTTGATCCTATCTAAAGATGTGAATATAGATTATACTTTTTCAACACTCCGATTATAATTTTAAATTATCTTTTTGTATGTTGCTGCATATTTTATTTTTTAAGGAAACTTTTATGAAGTAAAAGTTATAAATAATTATTCAACGCGGGACATCTGTAATCCACTAGTAAAAAATTAATTAAAAATATATAATGCGAGACCCATCATTACAACCATAGTATATTATTTTAAGTGCAATTAATTAACTTTAATTTTTAAATTGAAGTGAATCATTAAACCAAAAGCATTAACAAAATAAGGCTTGCACAATTTGATGGGGAGTAAAAGAACAGAGAAAAACACAATGCTTATGTGATGGTCATGCCAAGGCCTAGGGAGTAACGTTAAATCATCATTTTCTAAAAGTCCACTCGTTTCATACGTGGGTAATCGGTTTGACCACAAGGGTTGAACCGAAATCGTAACAAATAAATCCTAAACAACGCCATGCGTCGTGGTCCCAAGCGTACGATGCCTTACCTTAATTTATATGGTCGTGGTAAAACCCTTAAGAAAAATCTTAATTTGGACAACCTAAAATGCGATGTTCATTGGTCCTGACAAGTGTCGGCGCAGCATGTGCTCTCAAGCTGAACCATCCTTGTTGATTCCAATAACCGTACTTGTTAGATAAAAATTCCCATGTATTTCGAGGTTATATTCAAATATTTGAGCATAGTCATCATATTTTTATTATTTTAAAATAAATATATATTAAAAAATAGATATAAATAAAAAATAAATATTTTTACTTATGAATAGATTAAATAAATAAGATACAAATCAGATTAAATATAAATAAAATGTATCATTGAAAGTGCTTAAATTAAGGGCTATTGGACATAAGAAGAAGGTTGTAGGAGTTTATAGTAAGGGCAGTGATCTGGGAAATAATTAATCAAAATAGCAGTTGAAGGGACACTGCGAATTCTAACATGGGCACATTTGAATCTATTAAAATGTTTTTACTCTGCTAAGAATTTTCCTCAAGGTACCATCAAGCCTTCGACCAAAACAAAAGCAAGTGGTACTATCAAGCCAGTAGTAGTAGTTGTTGCTGTTATTATAACACTTGTAATTGTTTTTTAAGATAAAACCATTAATTGTTTTGAGTTTTTCAAGACTAAGTTAGGCATTTGATATTTTTACTTTGCTAAAGAAAACAATAAATTATTATGGGTAAATAGCGATTTGTTACTTTAAATTTACACGAAAATTAAATTTAGTATCTTAACTTAGAATAGTTTGTTTAATATGTAAACTTTTTATGATAATTTTTATTACTTTCTTTTTAATATGTTTGCTAATATGGAAGAGATAATCTATCGTTTAATTTTTACTACTTCTCACTATAGCCGGCATAGGCATACAATCCGTGGCTTGTTTACTTGCTTGTTTACTCACTTTAAAAATAAGCCGAGGCTAATTTTTTTCGGCCTGCTTCAGCCACAAGCCAAGGCAAGCTAGCTCATAACTGGTTAGACCGACTCATGGGCCAAAACATTAAAAAAAAAAAGAAAAAAAGAGGAAAAATTTAAGAACAAGAATAATATAATAACATATTAGTGATTATTTATTATATATTATGGAAGAAAATATATTGATACATGTACCACAATCATTATAACATTTTTTTAAGTATACATTTATTGATTTACATGCAATATAATATCCAATAAATCATTTTAAAAACTTATATATAAATATATATATATATAAGTAATCAAGATAGCAATAAAATAAATCTTTAATATATATAAACCCTAAAATATATAAATATTCTAATTTTCGCATAAACTAACATAAAAAATATATAATTCTGACCAAAATAAGAATACATTTTCACCGAGTGAATTTGGCTACCTAGCCTTTGTCCATTGCGGGTGAAGACCCATGCAAACGGGTTGGGTCCATGGTCAAGATCCACCAAGGGCAGTTGGGTTGTTTATGGATCTATAACCTATGCTAGTCTTTAGCTGCATATATCTTGCTATTATAAGTGGATCATCTCATATAAAATTGATAAGTTAATTGTTGAGATTACCTATATTCTTAAATTATCTTATGATATTATACATATTTAATAGTTTTAATACCTATATTCTTAAAAAAGATAATGATTAAGAAACTTAGGAGCGAGCATCGCAATTGCTAAATTTGGAAAACTTACATAGTTGAATGGTTTATGGGTTGTAAGATATATTATATTCTCTTGATATATAAAAGGTAAAGGTTAAATTCCAAATTTGGCACTTAAATTTTCGACGAAAGCTCAATTTAAAACCTAAATTTTAAAGTTGTAAATTTGATACATAGTAAAAAAACTTTTTTGTAGCTTTTTATACTACTTTTTTAACAAGGTTTACTTTATTTGTAGACGTAAAAAATGCAGCATAGCATTGAATTTTTTCTAATGCTCTCAACATCGCTTAACATTGATGGACTGCTTCTTTCACATCAAGAAATAGAGCAAACAGTGTTAATAAGATAGCAAAAGTAGTTACAAAAACTTTAATTAGGTATTAGACTAACCACTTCAAATTTTAAGTACTAAATTGAATTTTTATCCAAAATCAAGATACTAAATTTGACACTTCCCAAAAGGAAAGATAAATCTCAGAACTTGTAAGATATGTCTGATGAATATAATTTATTTGTGTTATGACCCAAAAAGATTAAAGTGATTATGGTGAATAATGGCAACAATAAAAGACAAAATTGAGAAATAATAACGCAAGAGAATGGAAATTGTAATGTAAAGAAGAAAAACTAAATCTCACTAAAAGAGAAGAAAATTAATTTACAAAAGAGAAATCATTCAAACTAAATTCCCGAATACACCAAAAGTCTTACTCTTAAGACACTTATGATCATTTACTCTGACAAAACTACACATGAGATGATCTATTTATAGGGTGTTTCCATTATGGTTTGGTAGTAATAGTTGGTAACAATCTCACCAACTATCCTCCCTACTACTTACTTTAGAAAAATCTCAACTAATACTTTTAGAGATTTCTTAACTAATATTTCTAAATAAGTCCAACCTAACTAGTCTAGAAAAAAAAAACCACCTACAATAACTAGAAAATTCTATAACAAAGTATGAATACGTAGCATAATTTTAAGCCACACTAAATCCCTAGCCTAGCTGAAATTACTATTAATAAAAATCTACAAATCGTCTATGCAGTGCTTGAAACTAGTTGCTGAATGATTTGTTAACATGTTAGTTGGATTGTCTTCTGTATCAATCTTCTTTACTGCAATATTACCTGAGGAAATCACATCTCAAACAAAGTGATATTTGTTATCAATTTACTATGTTTTTCCATGAAACATTTGATCTATTGTCAATTGTAAAACACTTTGGCTGTCACAAAAGACATCCATAGGCACCAAATCTAAATTAAGTTCACTATACAAACCTCATAGCCAAATGGCTTCTTTGATTGCCTTAATTAGCGCCATATATTGTGCCTCAATTGTAGACAAAGTAACAATGGCATGTAAAGTTGAATTTCAATCGACAACACAATTACTAAAGCAAAACACAAATCTAGTAAATGATCTTCTTTTGTTGAGATCTCTAGCATAATCTGAATCAGCATATCAGCTTCATTCCCTTTACAAAATCTTAAACATGCATCAGTTGAGCCTCACTAATATCTAAGAATCTATTTCACCATTTTTCAGTATACTTTACTAGGGCTAGACATATATCTACTAATAACACTAACAGCATGTGAAATGTTTGGATGAGTACACATTGTGGCATATATCATGCCACCAACTGCGGTTGCATAAGGAAAACATGCCATGTCTTTAATCTCTTTATCTGTTTGAGGATATAAGGTTGTTGAATGTTTGAAATGAGCTGCTATTGGGGAGATAATGGGTATAGCATTTTTCATCCCAAAGCACTCTAAGACCATCTCAATATAACATTTTTGAGATAGAAATAGCTTTCTAGCTTTTCTATCTTTATGTATCTCCATGCTAAGAATTTTCCTCGCAACTTCCAAATCTTTCATCTTAAATTCATCTTTCAAAAGCATCTTCAATTGGTTAACCTCAATGATGCTTTTGGCAACGATGAGCATGCCATCCACATATGTGAGTAAATATATAAAAGATCCATCTGAAAGTTTTTTGAAATAAACACAACTATCATACTTGCTTCTTGAATAATCATGAATGGTCATGAAAGTATCAAACTGCTTATACCACTATGTAGGATATTGTTGTAAGCCATAGAGGGATTTCTTCAATAAGCAAACATGGTCTTTCCTGCCTTCAATAATAAGGCCTTTGTGGTTTATGCATATAAATTTTTCCTCCAAATCACCATGTAGAAAATTAGTTTTAACATCCATTTGCTCTATTTCCAATTCATAAATGGCTACTACGCAAGTAATACTTGAACGGAACAATATTTTACTACAAGTGAAAAAACATCATTAAAATCTACTCCTAGCACTTGACCATGTCCCTTTGCAACTAGGAAAACCTTATACCCCAACTCCTTTGTCTGTTAAAGAGGACTCTTTCATTTTAAAGACCCATTTACAACCAATAACCGTTTTTCCTTGTGGCGATTTGACTGGTTCCCTAGCGCCATTATTGTGTAAAGACTCCATTTCTTCTTACATTGCCACCATCCATTTTTCTAAATCAGCACAAGAGATTCCCTCTATAAATGTGGATGTTTTACCATCTCTATAAATCTCATCTGCCACAAATAAAGCATAGGAGACTAAATCAACACTGTGGTTGTGGTCTAATTTCTATTTACCCCTTACCTTTAGTTATTTCATAAGGAATTTGTTGCTAAACTCTACTTAAATTAGATGATCCATTTGATTGGGATATCTTTGAAGCAACATATTATTCGTTACTTCCAATTCTATCTTCTCTTCTATACTCTGTACTAGTTGCGTTTACAAGACTCTAATTCTAGCTTAAGCATTGATTGCTCATCAAAAGTTACATCTTTGTTTTGTACAACTTAGGTGGCTTGGAGTTTGGACACCATAGTTTGTACCCCTTCACACCAGAGGGGTACCCAATGAATATACATTTCTTAGCACGTGGCTCTAATTTGCCATCATTGACTTGAATGTAAGTTGGACCGCCAAAAATCTTCAAATTAGACTAATTTGCAAGATTGCCTGAGCATACTTCCTCTTGAGTCTTGCAACCAATTGGTTAATTGGAGATTGATTTACCAAGTGGCAAGTCATAGATATAGCCTCGACCTATAACTCTTTTGGTAAATTAGCATTTGAGAGCAAGCATTGTGCTTTCTTAATGAGAGTCTTGTTTATGCATTATACAACTCCATTATGTTGAGGTGTGTTTATAACTGTGCAGTGTCGAACAATTCCCTTGTCTTTACAAAACTCAATAAATTTCTAGTTAGAAAATTCTGAACCATTGTTGTTATGAACCACTTAATCTACTTCCCTATTTGTTTCTTGATAAAAGTTTTCCATTGCTTCAAAATGGTGAAAACTTGATCTTTATGATTCAATAAGTAAACCCAAACTTTTCTTGAAAAAATCATCAATAAAAAGTCATAATATATTTTGCGCCGTCTTCAAAAGGAACACAAGAACAAGTCTAAAAGGCTAAATGAATATAATGTAGGGTACCCTTAGTCTTATGTTAAAGCTGACCTGCTTTTGTTTCTCAAAGATATAATGTTCAAAAAATTCCATGCTTCCCTTAGTCTGCCCACACAACAAACCTCTTTTATAGGGGTGTGCAAAATAACTAATCGGACCGTAAACTGAACTAAACCAAGCCGAATATTTAAGTTTTTTTATACCGTTCGGTTTACGGTATGATTCATCTATAGGTATTCGATTCGCGACTCTGAACTGAACCAAACCGTATCAAACTAAAAAAAAAAAAAAGGAAATATTCCTGGCTCTGGCTGGCCTTGCCCTTAAGGCTTAAACTAAAGACAAAATTTAAACATACCCATTAAACCTAAAAAAGTAGAAATCAAAATCTCCCCTCTCTAGTCTCTCTACATCTCTCCTCCTCTCCTCTAGTCCTCTGTGTGCCTCTCCTCTCTCCGCCTCTCCCTCTTCCTCCTATCTCACCTGCTTAGCCTCTCTCCCCTGCTCTGCCTCGCTAACTATTAGCTAGTCCCAGCTCCTCTCAGGTATTTTGACCAAGAAAATATATGTAGATACATATACATTAATCCAATGTACTTGGTAGTTCATCTACTTGTAGAAATCTTCTTCATTGTCATTAATATAGGTTGATGGATTACTATATACATATAGTGGGTGAGGTGGGCTTTGTTTTCTATTTTTTTTATGTACAGGGTAGCACTTTAAAGATCTATTTTCTTTTGCTTTTCTCTCTGTCCTAACGATCTGTGGTTTATCCTTGACTTTATGCGTGTATAGTAAAGCGTAGTTAGTAATTGTGAGTTTGCTAAGAGCAACTGTGTCAATAGTGGATGCAAGCAAGTATGATGCCCAAATTAAGAAACTAATATTTACATTGAAACAATTTCTTCATCGACGACCAAAAAGCACTAGAATGATTTGACAAATGAAATTTGCTAGAACTAGCAACTGAATCCCCCAAGCATCCCATATGTCTGTAGCTAGATGCCATAATGTGCTTCATATAGATAAAACCAGTCTTGTTAAACTTTGTCTCATAGCTGGACTGTAGCTATAAAGTGCTCAAAGCTTTGTTGCTATTTTGATGATTAATTATAATAATGTCAACGATGAGCACAAGTTCAACGTACTATATATATTTATATCTATGTATGTACACGCATGAACTTCATGAATTCAAATACACAACATATATAAAGATGAAACAAATACATGACAGTCTCTTGTAAATTTCTATCCTGTTCAATAAGCAAATAATTGAACAATATATTTCATGTAATTACTCTAAGTTTATTTTGATAAACACTTAAGAATACACAAATGATGTTAGTGAAGTATATTTTAGGGCCATTTTTTGCCACTAGATATGCCACAACTTTATGGGAGCAAGTGTTATTCAATTCTGCTCCATCCTAATATGATCATCCCTCTAAGGTTGTGAGTTGTTGGCTTGGTTTCTATGGTGTGATCAATAAACCAAAAACCAATATGACTAAAATACAACTACACAAGAAATCACACTGGATTTTAACCTCGTATATGCTTATATTTTATAACCCTCTTTTTTGTTGGTCTTGGATTTTTTAGATTGCGGTCCCAATGGCAGTCACTGATGTTGCCCATAAATTGTTCCTTTTTGATAAGCTATCAAACGTTGCAATTAACAAAATAAACCATATCAGCATTACGAATAAACCACACATTCGACCATATCAAACTCAGCTACATCATTGACAAGTTAGCATTGATATACCAAGTTAGCAAGGACAGAAAATTAAGCATTACCCAAGGGGAACCATCCTCTCCTATCTCGCACTAATGGGTGAGGTGGGCTTTTTTTTTTCTTTTTTATTATTATTATTAGAGGAGCAAGGATGAATTATCATGCTAAGCTTGTCTCTAGTTGTTAGAAATAATACACAAGAAATACTCAAGAGGGGGTGAATTAAGTATTACAAATTTTTCTGTTTTATCAAACCTGATTAATTAACTCAGATAAGACAAGAGTTAATTAAAACAAACAAATACAGCGGAATAAACTAATTAAAACTGATTAATAAATAAGCAAAGATAAGGAAGCTCAAAGAGAGAAAGAGAAGCAACACAATGATATAACGTGGAGTTCGACCCAATACCTACTCTCCATGGTACAAATGCCTCAAAGAGGACTTTTACCATTATATTGATTATTCCAAAATCAATACATCTCTTAGACGAGGAATTACAACAATGCCTATCACAATAGGATTTTTATAATTGCCTTTCACAAATGACTTCCACTTGTTAAATCAAGTGTTGTGCTGGCAACACACGACCAGACTTCAGATGCCTCCCACCAAGGACTTCCTGCCTAATCGCAATTAGGACGATGCTGGTAACTCTATACCAGACTTCAAATGCCTTCAATGAAAGACTTCTCTTTTCCTCTACGAGGACTTTTCTTAATGTCTCACACGAAGACTTCTTTTACAAATGCCTCATTTGAGGTCTTTTTACAAACAGCTCTTATATGAGCAGATTTACAAATTGAAAGGCTCTTAAGGAAATATACAAATTTCCTTTATAAAGAAATGCTCCTACTTGAACAATTTACAACTGAGAATACTTTGGAAATTTTATAAATTCCTTTTACAAACTGAGCTCCTTAAATGAGCAGATTATTAACTTTTGTAAATCTTAAACAATGCTAAAAAACTCTCGTTTAAAGTTTACCAGCAAATTTAGAAACAGAGCACTAATTGCTCTCTTAAAAAAAATTCAAATTAATAAGAACGAGAGCAAAAACATAAGTAAAAAAAAAAAATTTAGAACGTTGTTTTTGTTTTTACTGTGCGTTCAAAAATTCTAATATTTCATTCTTTTTCAAAGAGAGGAGGAAAATTATATTTATAGCTCTTGATAAAAATTTGCCCGTTATCAAAAAGTTTCTGACAGTCCATACTTGTGTTTAATTAACTTAACGTTTTAAAAACGTGTAAAAGTGAAAAGCAGAGAAAGAGCATTAAATGTGTCTGACACATCATTAAATGCATTCCAACAGCTCTTTTCTTTCTAAAGTCGAGGGCAAAATTTCTGAAGTCGAGGTCTGAGGTCGAGGCCTAAGTTTCAGCTTCGACTTCATAAATTTTGCCTGAGGGCAAATTTATGAAGTGGAGGTCTAAGGTTGAGGCCTAAACTTCAGTCCTCGACTTTATAAATTTTACCTAATTGCAAACTTTCTAAAGGTAAGGGAAAAATTATGAAGTCGAGGCTTAAACTTTAGCCCTTGACTTTATAAATTTTGCCCAAAACCCCAGCCCTTGACTTCACGATTTTGCCCAAAACTTCAGCTCTTGACTTCACGATTTTGCCCTAAAACTTTAGCTCTTGACTTCATAGTTTTGCCAAAAACTTTATCTTTTGTCTTTATCTGCTGAATAGTGCATCCACTTTTCTTCTACTGGGTTCGATAGCTTTTTCTTGATTTTTCTTCAACGTTTTGCTCTGTTAAAACTTAAAAAATAGCAGAACAAATACAAAGCATATATATATAAATATTTTACGTATTTGAACATTCCCTTTTTCATGAGAATAAATATGCACAATCAATTCTAAAATAATTCTTAATTGTGCAAATACTTCTCCCCCTTTCTCATCAAAAAGAAAAAAATAAAGAAAAGAAGAACATAGACTTTGTTAAAAAAAAATATTAACAAAATCAATTTTCTCCCCTATCAAAAGCACTTTTAAAAAAAAATTCACCCTTTTTAAAACAAACTTTGCTTATTTTTTCTTATGAAAAACCAAGACAGAGAAAAAGAAATTTTCTTTAAAAAAATGTGTCTCCTCCTAGTTCAAAAAACCTTTGTTTTATTTAAATTTTTTTAAGAATAATTAAAATAAAGTATAGAAGAATATAAACAAATTCATACCAATAGAACATTACAGAAGGCAAACATTGACATATAAACACAAACACAAACCGAAACATGCATTCAAGTGCAGAATCTAGTCTAAAGTTTGCAATATTTATCAGCTAAGAGACTTAAGATCAGATTTTAAAGGAAATTCCTTGTTCAAAATATTTTAGCACTCATCAATCTTTAACATGCACAATTCTCCTCTTAAAGTGCAAAACCGTTCTTCACTCAAGGGTTTAGTAAAAATATCAGCAAGCTGATGGTTTGTATCAACAAATTCCAAGCAAATGTCCTTGTTTAGAACATGATCATGAATGAAATGATGTTTAATCTCAATATGCTTGGTTCTTGAGTGTTGAATGGGATTTTAGTCAAATTTATAGCACTTGTATTATCACACTGAATTGGTACACTTTCAAATTTTAAACTAAAGTCTAATAAAGCTTGTTTCATCCATAAAATTTGTGCACAACAACTGCCAGCAGCTATATAGTCAGCTTCAGCAGTTGATAATGCAATAGAATTTTGCTTTTTGAGTGCTAAGATATTAAAGAATTACCAAGAAAATAGCATGTGCCACTTGTGTTTTTCCGATCTACTTTGCTACCAGCAAAGTCAGCATCAGAGTACCCAAGTTCAAAAGAAGTATGTTTGGGATACCACAAGCCAATTTCAATAGTGCCCAAGGTACTTGAAGATGCGTTTGACTGCACCCAAGTGAGATTCTTTTGGGCAAGATTGAAATGTGCACATACACATACAGAAAACATGATATCAGGTCTAGAAGCTGTTAAATATAACAAACTACCTATCATGCATCTATACATCTTTTCACAAACATTTTTACCTTTTTCATCTTTGTCTAGTTTTACACTAGTGCTCATAGGTGTAGGTTTAGACTTACAACTATCCATTTTAAACCTTTTTAACAAATCTTTAGTGTATTTAGATTGATTAATAAAGGTTCCAGATCTTGATTGCTTAATTTGAAGCCCAAGAAAATAAGTGAGTTCTCCCATCATACTCATTTCATTTTTTTTTGCATGGACTCAACAAAAACTTTTATAAGTGAAGAATTAGTAGCACCAAACACAATGTCATCTACATAAATTTGTATAATTAATGTATCAGAATTGTGATTTTTGATAGAAAAGAGTTGTATCAATTTTTCCTCTTGAAAATCCATTATTTATCAAAAAGCTACTAAGTCTTTCATACAAAGCTCTAGGAGCTTGCTTGAGACCATAAAGAGCTTTGTTCAATTTAAAAATATAATTGGGAAATTCATTATTTTCAAAACCCGGTGGTTGCTTGACATAGACCTCTTCTTTTATGAAACCATTTAGAAAAGAAATTTTGACATCCATTTGATAAAGGATAAAATCTCTATGAGCAGCATATGCCAAAAGCATTCTTATAGATTCTAGTCTTGCAACGGGTAAAAGTCTCATCAAAATTTATCCCCTCTTCTTGTGTATAGCCTTTAGCAACTAACCTAGCTTTATTCCTAGTTACTATTCCAGATTCATCCATTTTACTTCTAAAAACCCATTTTGTTCCAATGACGGTTTTATTTTCAGGCCTTGCAACAAGATTCCAAACCTCACTTCTAGTAAATTGGTTTAGTTCTTCTTGCATGGCTTGAATCCAAAACTCATCTTCTAAAGCTTCTTCCAAGGTTTTAGGTTCATGTTTTGATAGAAAAACTAGATTGGTTGTGTTTCTAAGAGATGATCTAGTTTGTACCCTATTTGAAGTTTCACCTATTATTAAGTCTTTTGGATGTGAACTAGCATATTTCCATTCCCTAGGTAGATTACTAACATGCTCATGCACATCATCAACAGCAGCAGATTTTTCAACAGCAGAAACAATACCAGAATTTTCAACATCAGAACATGAAAGATCATTTATTCTATCACAAACATCATCAACATCATTATTAACATTTATAGGAGTCAAACAATCATAAAAAAACATGTATAGATTCTTCTACAACAGAAGTTCTTTTATTATATACCCTATATGCTTTACTAGATGAAGAATATCCTAAAAGATTCCTATATCAGATTTAGCATCAAATTTTCCTAGATATTTTTTCCATTTATTAAGATATAACACTTTGTGCCAAAGGATGAAAATAAGAAATGTTTGGTCTTTTTCCTTTCCATATCTCATAGGGGGTTTTCTTTATGATTGGTCTAATAAAAATTCTGTTTGAAATATAGCAAGCGGTATTGACAGCTTCAGCCCAAAAATATTTTGGCAAATTATTTTCACACAACATGGTTCTAGCCATTTCTATTAAAGTTCTATTCTTTCTTTCGGCTACACCATTCTGTTGTGGGGTTCTAGGTGCTGAAAAAGTGTGTTCAATACCATATTTTTCACAAAAATTATTCATTTCAAGATTTTCAAACTCTCCCCATGATCACTTCTTATTGAAGCTATATTAAGACCTTTTTCATTTTGGACTTTCTTGCAAAATCTAAAAAAGACATCATTGGTTTCGTCTTTAGAGGCAAGAAAGAAAGTCCATGAAAATCTAGAGAAGTCATCAACAATAACCAAAGTGTATCTTTTTCCTCCTAAACTCAAAGTTTGAGTAGGACCAAAAAGATCCATATGTAACAGTTGCAATGGCCTAGAAGTGGAAACTGCATCCTTAGCCTTAAAAGAAGTCTTAGTTTGCTTTCCTTGTTATGCTTGACAAATCTTGTCATTTTGAAAATTTAAACTTGGTAAACCTTTGACAAGATTTTTCTTTGCAAGTTTTGAAATTAATTTCATGTTAGCATGTCCCAATTTTCTATGCCATAACCAACTATTGTCATTTTGAGAATATAGACATGTTTGACTTGATGATTTAAAATCATCTAAATTAATTTTGTAAATATTTTTATGTCTATATCCTTCAAAGCATACTTGGTTATTATCAATTCTTTCTATAGTACATCTTTTGGCATAAAATGTTACTTTAAAACCATTATCACAAAGTTGACTTATACTAAGCAGATTATGTTTTAGATTATCTACCAACAACACATCATTAATAACAAGATCTTTATTAAGGATAATGCTACCTTTACAAAACAGTCGATTTTCTATCATCACAAAGGTAACACTCCCTTGATCCATCAAGTCAGCTTTGAAAATTTGGAAGCAACTGTGCCTAGAGCATCTGTCCAAGTACCATTTGTTGCTGCCACTTGAGGATCCCTGCAAAGCAAGTTATTATTTCTTTGGTACCCATTTCTGTTTGGGTCCTCTTGGGTTAGAAACAGATAAAACTTCTTTCTTAGCCCCAAACATACTTGCTTTTATGACCCGAGAGCAAAGCCTTCCTTATTGCACTTGTGTGCAATATGGCCAGACTTGCCACAATAATTACAAGTGCCATAAGTGGCTTTTACAAACCGAGTCTTATGAGACTTATAATTATGTGCCTATCATAGCCAATTCCATATTTGTTATAAGATTTCTGCTCACCAAGGAGAGTATTTAAATTTTTCTCTCCTTGTGTGAATTTAGCTATGAAGCTTTCGAATCATCTAAGCTAGATTTCATTTATATTTTCTGTTCTTAGCTCATCTAGCTCTTTCAGAAGTTCATTGTTATTGATGTTGTTACTAGTAGATGCAGGTTTATTATCATCTTTTATAGTTTTAATTTCTAAATCTAAAAGATCATTTTCAATTTTTAATTTATCATTCTGTTCAACCAGAATTTTATTTTCTATTTTTAGTTTCTTATTTTTATTTCTAATTTCATTAATTTTCAGATTCATGCTACTAAGATTTTCATGCAAGCTGTCTCTTTCAGAACCTAGAGCTGTTATTATTTCATCTTTTTCTTCATTTTCAGTTTTAAGCTCATTAATTTCATCTTGAAACTCTTCTAATCTAACTAAAGCATTTTGCATCAGATTTTTAAGTTGTTTATTATCTTCTTAGATTTTTTAAGCTTTTTACAAACTTTTTTATACATGTCAAGCAATTCATCATTAGAGCAGGATGAAGGATTATTTACCTCATCATGGATCCATGAACATAACTCTTCTTCATCAGAATTGATGACTCTCATCACTCCAAGTAGCAATAAGTGCTTCCCTCTTGGATCTTTTTTGTGCTTTCTTGAGGAGAGGCAGTTTGGTTGGATGTGTCCTGGTTTCTGGCACTTATAGCACACAACATCCTTCCTTTCCTTTCTAAACTTTGAGGAGCTGCCAGCCTTCATAAATTTGTTGAAATTCTTTGCAAACAACACAACATCCTATTTATCTCCTCCTTATCAGAATCATTGTTGGTTGCCTTCAGAGCAATAGCCTTCTTTTGGGATTCTTCACTTTGATTCTTGATGAGCTCATGAGTCTTGAGTGCACCAAGAAGCTCTTCTTTTGTCAGTGTGCTAAGATCCCTGGCTTCCTCTATTGTGCGTTTTGCTTCCCATTCCTTGGCAATGATCTGAGCAATTTTGAATTTATTTCAACATTAGTAAAGCTCTTGCCCAAAACACTCAAAGGATTAATGATATTAATGAATCTATCATTCATTTGATCAATTGTTTCACCAGGCAGCATCTTAAAACTTTCAAATTGACCAACCAACAAGCTTATTTTAGTGTCTTTGATCCTTGAAGTTCCTTCATAAGTTACTTCAAGTTCATCCCAGATTTCTTTAGCAGATTTACAAGTACAAACTCTATTGAAATCACTTTCATTCAATCCACAATGAAGAATATTCATGGCAGCTTCATTATAATCCAGTTTTTTCCAATCATCTTCTGAATATTGATCTTCATTTTTATTTTCAATTGTAAAAGGTCCTTTTTCAACTACTCTCCATATTAATCTATGTTGAGCTTTCAAAAATATATTCATTCTACTTCCAATAAGGGTAATTACCCCACTAAGAAGCGGGCCTATTTATAGCCTGACCTCCAAGAATCTAGTGTATTAGAAGCCATGATCTTTTCTCTTTTGCGTTTAAGCAATCAACCACAAGAGACCAGGCTTGATACCAATTGTTAGAAATAATACACAAGGAATACTTAAGGGGGGGGGGGTGAATTAAGTATTACAAATTTTTCTTTTTATCAAACCAGATTAATTAACTAAGATAAGACAAGAGTTAATTAAAACAAACAAATGCAGCGGAATAAACTAATTAAAACTGATTAATAAATAAGCAAGATAAGGAAGCTCAAGAGAGAAAGAGAAGAAACAGAATGATAATGTGGAGTTCGGCCCACTGCCTATTCTCCACGGTGCAAATGCCTCAAAGAGGACTTTTACCACTATATTGATTATTCCAAAATCAATACACTCTTAGATGAGGAATTACAACAATACCTATCACAATAGGACTTTTACAATTGCCTCACATAAATGACTTCCACTTGATAAATCAAGTATTGTGCTGGCAACACACGACCAAACTTCAGATACCTTCTACTGAGGACTTCCCGCCTAATTGCAATTAGGATGATGCTGGTAACTCCAGACCAGACTTTAAATGCCTTCAACGAAGGACTTCTCTTTTCCTCTACGAGGACTTTTCTCAATGTCTCATATGAAGACTTCTTTTACAAATGCCTCCTTTGATGACTTTTTACAAACAGCTCTTATATGAGCAGATTTATAAATTGAAAGGTTCTTAAGGAAATATATAAATTTCCTTTACAAAGAAATACTCCTACTTGAGTAAATTTACAACTGAGAATACTTTAGAAATTTTATGAATTCCTTTTACAAACCGAGCTCCTTAAACGAGCAGATAATCAACTTTTGTAAATCTTAAACAATGCTCAAAAACTCTCGTTTAGAGTGTATCAGCAAATTTAGAAACAGAGCACTAATTGTTTTCTTAAAAAAAATTCAAATTAATAAGAACGAGAACAAAAACACAAGTAAAAAAAAAAAATTAGAACGTTGTTTTTGTTTTTACTGTGCGTTCAAAAATTCTAATTTTCATTCTTTTTCAAAGAGAGGAGGAAAATTATATTTATAGCTCTTGATAAAAATTTGCCCGTTATCAAAAAGTTTATGACAGTCCATACTTGTCTTTAATGAACTTAATGTTTTAAAAACGTATAAAAGTCAAAAGCAGAGAAAGAGCATTAAATGTGTCTGACACATCATTAAATACATTCCAACAGCTCTTTTCTTTCTAAAGTTGAGAGCAGAATTTTTGAAGTCGAAGTCTAAGGTCGAGGCTTAAGCTTTAGCCCTTGACTTCATAAATTTTGCCCAAGGCCAAATTTATGAAGTCGACGTCTGAGGTCGACGCCTAAACTTTAGCCCTCGACTTTATAAATTTTACCCAATGGCAAACTTTTTAAAGTCGAGGGCAAAATTATGATGTCGAGGCCTGAGGTCGGGGCCTAAATTTTAGCCCTTGACTTTATAAATTTTGCTTAAAACTCCAGCCCTTAACTTCACAATTTTGCTCAAAACTTCAGCTCTTGACTTCACTATTTTGCCCAAAACTTTAACCCTTGACTTCACGATTTTGGCAAAAACTTTAGCTATTGACTTCATAGTTTTGCCAAAAACTTTATCTTTTGTTTTTATCTGATGAATAGTGCCTCCACCTTTCTTCTATTGGGCTTGATAGCTTTGTCTTGATTTTTCTTCAACCTTTTGCTTTGTTAAAACTTAAACAATAGCAGAACAAATATAAAGCATATATATAAATAATTTATGTATTTGAACAATTAATGATATTTAAATAATTAATTGTGTAATAATTATTCTCATCAAAATCATTCGTGAAAAAAAGTTCAACACTAATACTTTGACCTACACTCATGTTTGAAAATGTAATTCTTTTCTTTTTTTCGAATTGTAAACTTTCGTTACAAAATAAATTGTCATTATATTTTACAATCTTTTTCAAGGTAAGTTAGTGTTTATTATTAACTTGAAAGACATTATAATTGTTATATATGTCATTTAATCCGCTTTTATTATATAACGTTATATGACGAATATTAAAAGATTTATAATGTTTTTAGTAATATCATAGTTTGCATCACCAAATTCTGCTACACAAGTAACCAACAAGCAAAATGGGGGAGGGTATAAATATATTACTAAGTGCTCTTCCTTTTATCTTTCAGATGTCTTCCATTGATGCACAAAGTATGTGTAAGCCAATGCCAATGACTTTTGATGCTCTTAATGAAAACACTATAGTGGTTGAACATGAACAAGGCAACCAACTTGGTAGTACTAGACCTAGTAGCACTTTGCCTCCTACTAGTACTTCACTTGAATCCTGTCCACCTATAAAAACTAACAAGAGACAATGCTATAAAGTTTGGTTGCATATGACTTTAGAAATGGATGAAAATGGGAATAAAAGGGCAAAATGTACATGTTGTAGTAAAACATTTAAGCCTTATGGAATGAATGGAATTATTACATTGCGCACTCACTTGAGTAGGTGCAACCACTTCATTAACAAGGAGGCAATGAGAAAATAATCAACTTTGCTAGGTATTTTTGAAAATAAGTAATTGTCCTTGCAGCATGATGTTCAATTTGATGAAAGTAGATATATGAGAGAGCTTACAAGAATGTTTGTGGTTGCTGAGCTACCTTTTTGTTTTGTTGAAAATGAAGCTTTTGTTAGTTACAATAGAGTTGTATAACCTACGTTTAATCTTCCATGTCGTACAACTTTGAGACGTGATTGTCTTGAGTTGTATGAAGAGGAAAGGAAGAAACTAAAGGAATGTCTTTCTGTATTTAGTAGTCAGGCTTGTTTGACCATATACACATGGAATTCCCGCCAAAATTTGGGTTATTTATGTCTCATATATCATTTTATTGATGATAATTGGAAATTACATAAAAAGATTTTAAATTTTTGCCAAATCACTGGCCATTTTAGGGAGGCAATAGGAAATGTTATTACGACTTGTTTGAAAAGTTAGGGTATAAACAAAGTTCTTACCATCACTGTGGATAATGCAAGTTCAAAAGACATTTGCATTCAATTTCTAAAAAAAAAAAGATTACAATCATGGGGTACACTCATGTTGAAAGGGGAATATCTTCACATGAGGTGTTGTGCACACATTTTAAGCTTAACTGTGAAGGAAGGGCTCAAAGATTTAGATGATTCCATTTTTAGAATTCGTGTAGCTGTCAGATACGTGAGGTCTTCTCCCTCAAGATTGGCGAGATTTAAGAATTGTGTGGTGGAAGAAAATATAGATAGCAAGGCAAGTTTATCTTTAGATGTTGAAACTAGATAGAACCCCACTTTCCCAATGTTGGAGTCTGCTATGAAGTTTCAAAGAGCATTTGAATTGTTAGAGGTTAAAGATGAAAAATTTAGATCAGAACTAACAAATGAGAGAATGAGGGGAATTCCTACAGAGGAAGATTGGGCATATGTCTGTTGCATCTTGCCTTTCTTAAATGCATTTTATGATGCTACAATGCATATCTCTGGCTCTTTCTTTGCCACTTGTAATCAATTTGTTGAAGAAATATTGGATATTGGTTATGAGATTAAAGAGCAATGTGAAAGTGATGATCCATCTGTTAGATTGATGGCTAAAAAGATGAAAATAAAGCATGACAAATACCAGGGAAATATAAATAATATAAATGTTATATCTTTTATAGCTGCAATTCTTGATTTACGATTGAAGTTGTCATATGTGGATTATATGGTAGGGAGGTCTATGATGGTGAGAAGGTCGATGAGCTGATGGGGAAAATTCAGTATGCCCTCTCAAGTTATTTGTTTATTATGAGTCTTGCTATGAGCATAGTGAGGAGAGCTCACCGACAATTTCTAAGGGTTCTATAAAGGAATCAGGTGGAGATATGACTCATGAGGAGCAAAGACATAAAAAGTTGAGAAATAAATACATCAAAACTCGTGAAAGAGATAATATGGTATAGAAAAATGAATTGGAAAAGTATTTAGCTGAAGAGTGTGAGGAACTCAATGGCAATGATGTATGTTTTGATCTGTTGGATTGGTGGAATAAAATTTCTTGTAGATACCTTATTCTCTCCATGATGGCAAAGGATGTTTAGGCAATTCCTTTATCAACTGTGGCCTTAGAGAGTGCTTTTAGCACTGGTGGTTGGGTTCTTGATGTCTTCAGGAGTTGTTTAGCTCCAAACATGGTTGAAGCACTCATCTGTGCACAGGATTGGCTTAAAAAATCTACGACAGTTTTGTCCATTGAAGACGATCTTGAAGCATTGCATATTTTTGACTCAGGTCTATATTTATGTAAAGTTGTTAATGTTCCTTTAATCTTAACATTTTATTCTTTTTTTATTCATTATGTGTTGGCAATGTGTTTTGTCTTTTATATTTCTTAAGATATCGAAGTCGATAGATTGAAGGACTTAACTACTACAAATATCTCCACCCTCAATTGAAGTAAGGTTAGTCTATTGGCAAATTTAGTTGTTTGGATTGCTTTCTATTATTTATACTATAATCTATAGGAATATTCTAAGGAGAATTTTGTTCTTCATGAGTTGAATCCTGTAAACTATTTATATATTACTTTATCCATAGATCATAGATATGTGGTAGTTCCACAGAAGTGTTTTGCAATTTGCATGTTGGCATGGTCAAGCTAATGCATTTCTTTTCATTGATCATTTAGATGAAGGTAGCTTTGCTAAACATTTTGTTGGATATGTACCAAGAACTTGCTCTGAGGAAGATGTAAGTTTTAGTGTTGGCTGTTTAGCTTACCCTTTGCTCTTCCTCAAATTGTGAAGTTTATATTATTGTGTTAATACATTGCATATCATATGTTTGGTGTTGTTCTTATTACCATATTGTGTTATTGATTTATATTATTATTGATGTTTTCACAAGAAGAACCAAAGGAAGAGTAATGAAGATATCGGATTCAATCTTTTCTATTAGATTTGTTATCTTGGATCTTGGTGTTATTTCCAGTTAGAGTCTTTGTCTTTGGATGATTAGTAATTGAGTTTTGTATAGTACTGATGGAGTGATGGTTGTTAAAGTAGCTTGGAGAAACAAAATATGGGTGTGTGTGTGATTTGGTCTCATAGCACTTCTGATGCAGTTTTAAGATCTGTTTAAACCTATTCATGTTATTGAATGGCTACAGGCTACCCAATGTTTCTGTTCTAAATTGTTTGTTTTTTGTTGGTGCAAAGCAATTAAAGGGTAGGAATGTGCAGTTATTTTGATAAGAATTTACAAGAATGGAGTATCTCAGGTTATATGTATTAAGATGTAGTTGTTGTCATGCTGGCAGCAAGTTTTGATCTTGTGTAGGAAAAGGTAGTGCCATGTTATATTTTTATGAAATGTAAAATGCCTTGTTGATACTGGTGAAATCAATCAAAGGTTCCTATCATGACCTCATGAAAAACCAAGTGATTTGGTAGTAGCACACTTTAAATTTACATTTCATTTGATGTCAAATGGGTCAAATAGGATTACTTACCATTCTATGCGGGAGTTACAACCTACGAAAACGATAAATGTTCTAAAAATCAAAGCATGGCTAGCTTTGCTCAATTTGATTGGCTCACCTTTTTTTTTTTTTTAAGTTGAGTAAGTGTTTTTTTAATTTATTTATGGAAACGATGTAAATCGTTAATCAAACCGCATCGAGCCATTTTTTTCTCGTTTTGAAAATTTTACGAACCAAACTGTATAATTAGGTTTAGATTAAATAAGTAACCGAACCGTATTATTATGGTTCGGTTTGGTTCGGGAGGTGAATTGTACCGATCCATACCATGTACACCCTTACTCTTTGACTCAATAAGGGCATACCTTTTTTCGCTCACATGTCCTAGCTTCATATGCCACAATTTTGTAATATCAGTATCAAAGAATGATGAAGAACTTATAGCAGCAGTGTAGGTAACTCTATGTCCATCCAACACGTATAGATTTGTGGACCCCATAGCTTTCATCATTTGTTGAACTTCATAACTCCACCTTTAGCTGAATACCTACACTCGTTGGCATCGAGGGTGCCTAAAAAAATGAGATTCTTCTTGAAGTCTGAAACATGTTTAACATTGGTTAGTGTTCTCATGATGCCATCATGCATTTTATTTAGATTGCTCCTTTACCTATAACCTTAGAAGCAACATTATTATCCATTAGCACATACTAGCCAGCAAAAGATTCATATGTTAAAAACCAATCTCGATTGGTACATGTATGATAGGAGCAACCAAAATCAATGATCCATTCATCTTTAGATCCACCATTGACATCAATAATGATGAGATGATTTGCAATAAACTCATTTGCTGAAATGCTAGCCTCAGTGGGTTTACCTTTCTTATCATATTTTGATTGCTTATTCTTTTACTTAAAGTAATCTACCTTAACGTGCCTCTCCTTATGATGATAGTTATGAGTCAAATGCTTTCATTTGAACTTTGACTTTGATCTTGACCTTATTGTTGCTCCTTGAACCTCTCTCTCTCAAGCCTTTTCTATCACAATTAATCCTTCTACTGGATTATTGCATTTGTTGCTACTAGACAACTCATTGTTGATAAGATGCATAGATAAGAGAGTTGATTTAATATTTTCTAGAGTTACATTTATATTGTTGTAAAGTAAGGTTTCCCTAAAGTGAGGGTATGGGAGTGATAAGGAACACAACAATTTAAGGGCTTGATGTTCATCACTAATTTCAACACTCACGTTTTCTAAATCTAAAACAATACAAATAAAAGCATCAGTGTGAGATGTAATGGATGTATCTTCTTCCATTTGCAAGCTGAAATAATCCGAATTAATTAAAATAAATGATTAAGGGTAACAAGATATTTTGTTTGGTTTAAATAAAAGGCAAAGTGGACAACTCAGCATACTTTAAAAGATATGCAAAATAAATAACATATTTATATCAAAAAATAACAGTCATTTTCTTTTTTCATCTTGTGTTTCCATTCACAGAGACCTTTCCATTCCCTTTTTTTGGCACTAAAGATTTTTGAAGAATCTTGAAGATTTATCATGGTAAGTACAATAATTTCTCCTTTTTTCGTTGTTCAAGACTAGGGCGATATCCAATATATAATTTTCTTTAGATTCTTTGACTTAGTAGAACACTCCTACAGGAAGTCTCGTTTTTGTGAGAAAAGAATTTTCCAAAGAACTTATTGCTAAAGGTAAAGGTTTTGGGGGTTAGATAAATAACAAACCTAGAAAGATACAATAAAGTAATGGCATTAACTTCCATTTTACTTATTATATAATGACTTCGGTGGACGATGCATGCAGATTTTAGGGTTCACTATTGGAGTAATTATAACAAAGGTAGAAAAGAGAAGTTAAAGTGGTGAAATAAATCTAGGAAAAGGGTAAAGCAAGTGTAGGTTCAAAAATGCGAAGAACTTTGTAAAAAAAGTGTTTTTCTAGAAGTACATGACTAGAACACTACCCATGTTTTGAGTCGTGTACCTCAATGAGTGTAGAATTCGTGTTTTTCAGAAAAAAAAAAAAAAAAGAACGATTGCACACCACTAGATGTATCGTTGTGTTTCTCTCAATGTTTTCACAATGGGAGACTGTCAAAAGAACATGATATCAACACGACATCGTGTTCTTAATAGTAATTCTCTCTGCATTTCAACAAGAAAGGAACACTAAAAGAACACAACGTGTACGAGATATCGTGTTCCTTTCGGTACTCAACTTCCGTGTCTGGAAAAAGAACATGAGGAGATATGTCAAGTCGTGTTTCTCCCGTATCTCTCTCCATGGACCCTATTATGACTTAATTTCTCTACCAAAGTGATACCTAACCCAATATCCACTTGTATGCTAGTTTATGCATGTTATAATACCCTGAAAACCTCTTTTTTGTTGCCTAAAATTTACTAGATTCGTTAAAAATAACAATTCACGATTTAAGTCTACCTTAAGATTTTAGGACCCAAGTTATAACGATGCATGACCGAAAGTAATAAGAATATAATGAGAGTTTAATTAAGATAAATAGAAGATTATAGATAATCTAATTGTGTGTATTTCAGGTGGTGGACACTAGTTTGGAATGGAACTACTTCTAGGTATGTGTATACTATATGTGTGCTTATGCTTGTTTAGGATAGAAGCTAAAATTGACTTAAGAACTGTCCAAGATTAATGATGTGTATAATGCTTGTGCACAGCTATTGGCAATAGGTAAAGAGTGTCCATGCTATTATTGCGGCATCCGATAATCCATGCGTGATGTTGTCCCGAGTGGACTTATACATGGAAATGATTTTGGTAGATCTAGGTTTGTTGAAATCACGGTTACTAGGGAGTACCCAATAGCCAATATATATATGTATATATTTAATTATATATGTATGTTTGAGGATACTAAGATATCCTTTTGTTGGATGTTGGACTATGAGATATATATAATTATATGGTTGCATGTTGCATTTACATAATGATGATGCATGTGAACTTGCCATTGGTTGTACATGTGCATGTGTTTGTTGGTATACTATACCAGGCTCTGGCTTACTTTTCATCTTTTCAGGTACAGATGGAACCCCTATGGCTATTAACTTATCTAGATATGACGTTTTCGCAGACTATAGAGAGGAAGTTAGTGATGAGGACCATCCAACAGATATTTGGACATAACTTATTAGTTTTAGGAGATAGACACTCCTATCATATTATATGGTTGTATAAGCATGAAGTTAGTGTGTTAGGGCGTGGACCCACTTGTTAGCTTATATATGTGCAAGTTTAGATGGACTCTATGAGCCATCCCTTATTATTGATGTGTAGGTTGTATAAATGTTTACATTGGCAACAATAGCAGTAAAGTACTTATGTAGTGATTGTAGACTTCAAGCATTAAAATGTGTGTTGATTGTGTTAAAGGATGTATATTGTGGATACTAGCAAGTTTCAAGCCTTTGTGTGTCTATATACTATATGGACACGTGGTGGGTTGTAAGTGTCATTGTGTTTAAGGCATACACAAGCTATAGAACTAAAGCATCTTATGAAGCATATTGGTGAGAGATTTCACCATGTAAAGCGACTCCAATTTGGTCCACAAGTTGGCAGTGGTCTTCTCCTTGATGACCTCTTTCAAGACTTGATTGGACAAACATAATCGAATTATAGACATGGCCTTCTTGTCCAAATCATTCTTTTGCTCCTCTGTTAGGGACTTTGGCATTTTTGCCTTTCCCAATAAAGCCTTGTGATATCTATACTGAACTAGAATACCATACATCTTGATTTGCCACAAGGAAAAACTAGAATTACAATCAAATTTCTGAGTCATAAACTTTGTTGCAATTATAAAACAATACCACAATCTACTGGCTCTAACAAAATTGCACATGAGAGGACCCATTTATAAGGTTCTTCTAACATGGTTTGATAGCAGTAATTGATAACAACTTCACCGGCTACCCTTCCTACTACATACTCTAGAAAAATCTCAACTAATACTTCTAAAGATTTCTCAACTAATATTTCTAGATGAGATCTACCTAACAAATTAGAAAAATTACCTACCTACAACTGCTATAAAATTCTACACAAAGTATAACTATGTGGCACACGTTTAAGCCACCTTACAATTTGACAAAGGACTTAAGTTTCAAGTATGTCGATTTAATTTATGACATATTAATTTCAACAAATACTTAGCTTAATAATAGCTAAATCCATCTTAAATTTCCAAGGTATCTTATCTACATTTGTTATGAGAGAAAATCTCTCAGGTTGATAGAATACTTTGAAATGTATAGGTTTATATAGGTATAAATTTAAGGGAGATCATATAAGTCCTATAAGGGTTGTGGAAATATAAGTTAAATTTTCCAAAGATAATTGCAACACAACAATGATAAAAAGAAACCAAGATTAAACCTTTCTCATTTGCTATATTGTAATCGATTATCTCAAATCTTTTTCTCATTATTTTCTATATTCTCAACATGTATTCTTTTTTTCTTTTAATTTTATTGAGTGTCACATAAATATTATTTAAGATCTAAAGATTTAAATTCTCAGAGGCTAGCGTACTCCCATTTTTTCCTCTCTTCAATTATGTGTCCCAAGCTTGCAAAAAAGACAATAAGCTATACACTTAAACTCTTTGCTAGTAGTAATACTAATTAAAAATATTGTATATTTAAATAATAAAATATATAATACAAAATAATTAGTTTAAAATGTAAGTTAGTATATCTAAATAGAAATAAATGGATATCATATATTATTTTAGTAATATATTAATGAAAATCAATATTTATATTATTTATAGTATACTTATTATATATTTCTAACACAAATTATATTTATAATTTTTACATAATTTCTTAAGTGTGATAACAATCGATACAAAAAAAAAAAAATATTACTTAAAAATATATAATTAACTAATTTAATATTAAGTATAAAATAAGTAGTGTACAAAGTATAATTATTACATATATAATTGAATATATATAAATTTATATATGATATTATGTAAGGACCTGACATGTGCGATATTAAAATATGATATGTCAAGTCCTCAACCACGTATAATATACGGATATATTACACGTAAGGTTGTCTGGAAAATGAGTGTTTATGTGAATTGCCCGTTTAACCTGTTCAAATACATAGCTTTAATAAAAACTACTCAACAGGGAGTAGATACTTTAATATAACAAATATGGATATCAATAACTTGGTATCCCAGAGCTTACAAACCATATATTACATACTGTATAAGGAAAAGCAAATACTTTATATTACAACTGAGGCTTATAAACAAGCCATATCTATACTATTACACTTTTAAACAAAGCAAACTTTGAATTGATCTCTTTTGCCAAGAAAAACTATAAGGTGTAGGAGTCCTAGTCATCACACTCATCCAAAAAGTCATAAAGGTTCATCCCATAGCCTAAGGAATCATAAAACTCATCATCTTCGATACCTAAAAGAGAAAAAATGAGCCAGAGGCCTAACACACAGTAATATAGACAAATACGATGTGGCACATACCCTTGAACTAATGCAAAGCAAATCACAATAATTATTTCTTTATAATTAACTCAACAATACAACACTGCAGTATCCAAACTCCGAATTCAATCATGGGGAATCTGGGGGTCCTGAGTAACCACAGTTGCTCGGGGGGTTGATATAAACAGTCTGAATACTTATATCTCCATTATATTCTCATAAAGAAAAAGTAATTTCATTTAAGATTTACAGCAATTATCAACTTTACTTAACTTAATCAATAATATCACCTAGTTCACTTATCCCCATAAATATGAACTAAATCATATATCCTTTTAACAAGAAGCAAATGTTACAACGATACAGTACTTCCTATTAATTACTCATCGAACCACTAAGAAAGGTCATTGCATCATGACCTGTGGCTTAAGTGCCTAAACTACCATGTTAACTTCGTTAATAGGGTTACCGCTCCCCAAACTAGATTCAACGGTAAAAAGCACAATCAATTCAAACAAGTTTTAGTTCGTATTTGATTAATGTTGGTTTATATATATATATATATATATAATTTAACAATTAATAATTACATTACTGTGTACATTAATAAGTAGATTTATTAGGTACAAGACCTGTATTTGAAATCAGTCAAGTACGAGAATCTATCAAAGAAACCATTTCATATAAAATATGATCAATTCACAATAATAAATTAAATCATTAATTACTAGTTAAATTTAAACAAAACTCAAATCATTACACAACACTCTGGTTATACAATTATAAATATTCACACCATTTTTCATTAATCATTCATCTATTATTATTAATTATTTATTTATATACATTTATTTATATGAATAGTATCGAGGTACGATCATGCTCGTTACATAGGCCGTGATGTCCATTACGCCCGCAATTAGCTTTGTAAAAATTCGTTTAAATATAATCCGAGAAGATAATGGGCATTATTGCGGCCGAGATCGCATCCATCATGAAAAGAAATCAGAAGAAATCATGGCTTGGAAGCGATCGTATTTAAGCTTTTTAAAACCTCAAAGAAGATAACGGTCCGTGTAATGGCCGTGTTTGACAAGAAAATCGCACCTAAGGAGATAACGACCTTGATTATGCCTGTTATGAACAGGGCATTCACACTGTGATATTTATTTCGAAATTTATAAATTTCTATCTCTTCTCATCCTTTACTAGGCTCTTATATGCTCATAAAAACATATTAAAATTAAGCTATACAAAATATTAGACATCATCAAGTTCAATTATTCACATAAGTACCTTTTACACTCATATACGTGCATAACAAATTAACCTAAAAACATAATCTCCCCATGTATGTTTATTAAACTCTATTATTACTCTAATAATCCAAGTTTTACTTATTTGTCACTAACAACTTCCATATACATGTCATATCACTACAAACTTCATCTTTCATTTCATCAAACATTTAGAGTTCATATACATATTGGCACACCTAGGTTAATATACACAATAACATGCCCTTAATTTACATAGCACATCAAAGTTCTACTTTTGTCTAATATTAACATTAATTAAAATCATGAACAAGCAAGACAGATAAGAAATCAACTTTTCTTACTTGTTTAGCTACTACTAATGCTCAAGTTTGTTTCTCTAACTTTCTCGGCTTGATCCCCATTCCTCTTGAGTTTGTATCTTACTTTCTAGCCTTGGATCTAATTTGTGATAATTTAAAAGGAATTTGAATGGAGAAATTTGGACTTGTTTGGCTTGTGAGATGGAAGAGACGGAAGGAAATACTTTGGGGAGAGAGAGGGCCTATTTTGGATAGATGTTTGTTTGCTTTGTTGACTTTTGAGACATTGTGGAACTCTTAAGAAGGTGTATGAAAGTGGGCTTGGGCTTTAGGTGTGTGTGGGGGCTTAGTTTAGCTAATTTAATTGGTCTTGGGCTTAGGATTTGGACTCTAAAAATATGCTAAACTATGTATCAAACACACATACACCTAATTTAATGAAATTCTCTCTCATATATACAATTCTACTAACACACATATGCTTTAATAACAATAATTTTTCTTACATAGAATTGGTCATATTATCAAATTAAATCATACTAACTTAACTATAATAATTAAATTCACAAAATCATCAATTAATCATATAAAAGCAATTTAGTTTAGTATAATAATTTTAGATTATTTCATATTATTTATGTATACATATTATATAATATTATTTAATAATAATATCATATTTGGTGAAAAATTTATAATGTATTACTTCAAAATACTGCATAGTAATAATAAATATATAGTATAAAATAATAATTATACAATTTAAATTTAATATATATAAATGTTATATATTATTTTAATAAAATATTAATGAAAAATCCTTCATGGATAGGTAAAATGAAATTATAAAATAAAAATTAGTAAATTTAGTTAGTAATTAATTATAAAATATAAATATAATGTTTTATAATTACAATATTATAAATTATGATATCTCTTAAACAAACAATAGTAGAATTTTATTCATAAAGATGTGAATTGATTTATTGGTTACCTATTGTCAAAACTTTAATGTTAAGTATGCTCAATAGATAACATTTTAGGGTGGGTGACCTCTTAGGAAAAACAAACCCAAGTATAGGGGGGTAATGAGAATTTTTTTAATTATATTAAAATTAAGGACATATTTGCTATGAGATAATTTTGTTTTCTATTTTTTTAAATGAGTGTTTAGTAATAACTAATCGTAAATCAGAGATAGATCTATGATAGAAATTATGTTGCATATTTGCAACGAATAATAAATTTGTTTTTAAAAGAATTAAGGATGATGATTTTAGAAACATATTTTTTACTTTCGGAGACAAAAAAATTCTATCTCTAAAACCAAAATTTCTTGTATTGAATTGTAAGGCAAGACTTGGATTAAGACTCATCATTGGATGATTTAGTTAAATGTGGTTATAATGAATATACTATAACTGTCTGATCTAAAAGTTGTAACTTGTGCGGACTTTTCCTCACTTATGGGTTAAAATTTTAACTAAGACTTGTCAAGTGGATGATTTAATTAAACTGGTTATAATGTGTGCGTCAAGAGTCAAATTTGTAATTTCTTACTCGATACCATGTTAAGGTTAGTACAATAATTATCCGATTTAAAAGTTTAAGCTAGTAAATTTTGTATTAGTTATTATATTTATTATGTAACAAGTCTCGAATACAAAATTGGAAGAATTCAACAATAATGTTTGAAGTTACAAAATTTAAACTTCCTCAAGAATTTTAATTTATGAGTCATCAAAAGACTTCTTTCGATTTGCATCTATTTCAAAAAATCAGCATGTTTGTCTTAATTGCATTTTTGTCTAATGAAATTTTGCTTCCAAATGAAATATGCCATTACCTTCTTCCCTTTAACGAAATCCTTCATACATACAAGATGCATACTTACATTTAGCTACATTTTGTCAACAACTTCATTTAAGCTAATCATAAATCCTTTTTTTCATGTAACTTTGTTCTCTCAGGTTTTCTCTAAGGTTTAGGAGACTTCGATATAATCAAAATTTTATGCATATTAATCTACTTATCGTGAGACCTAATCTTTGTATTTTAGTAGGAGTTTGTCCGAAATAGATATTATTTTTTGTAATGGAAACTTTATTCTCTCAAATTTCTCAAGGTTTAAGAGACTTGATGGAATTTTATGCTTGTTAGAGTATGTTTGAATTGTCTAATTTTTATTCATATTTGATTTTCATATGTATTTTATTTGCACCATATCCATATTTGATATGTTTATGAGTAAAAATGTTTTATTTTTTCATATATATTTGTTTTTTTGACAAACATCTGTTTAAAAAAGATAAAAATAAGATGTCAAGATGATTAGAAAAAAGATGAAACAAATAGACCCTTAACCTACGTAGAATAAGGTATAGTCTTCAAATCTAGGGTTAATATCATGAATGGCTGAACTTTGATAAAATATGTAATTCCTCAATTTTAAAATTGATTAATCTAGTTGGACTTTGAAACTTATCAATTTAGTGCTTGAAAGAACTTTTCTTACACGCCAATGATACATTAGTTACATTCTTTTAGGTACTAAATTAATCAATTTAAAAGTTTTCTAAATATTAGATTTATCAGGTTCAAATTTTGGTTACTAAATTGATGAATTTCTAAATTTAAGTACTCGATTGTATATTTTGTTAAAATTCATGTATCATTTGTGACATTTTTCCTTAAATCTAAATAGGATTTTGAGTTAATAGATATTATTTGTTGTAGTTTTTTTAATTTCTTGTGTTTATGTCTCGTCATTATGTTTTCTAACTTTCTTATTATTATTAGGTGTACTTATTATCAATAATCATCCTCACAAATGAGATATCCAAGATATTGGCATAAATTCTAGTAACTCGTGGGGTTAAGGTAGAGTGATCAAAGAGTCCAAGTAAAGATGTCGTTAGTACAGGATCAAGTTGGAATAAAGCTAGAGCAGTAACGCCAACATGAAATTTGCACTCACATGCATTTAGGGTCGTTAACTTAATTAACTCTTAGGATTAATAATTGGTTTTTAGGGTTTTGATTTATGCTATGAGTATTTTTGTATATGGTATGCTCTGGTTACTAAAAGCAATTTTTATATAATTCTGATTTGAAAAATTTAAAGTTCTTTGGAACATCTATAGGTTAGTAAGTTGCAATATTTAAACTAGCTATAAAATTTATGAGGCTTATTACTTAAGCACAAGCTGCTATATATTTGAGTTTAGCTAGTCCATATGAATCTCCAAAAGTAAATAAATAAAAATTAGGGGTGAGTGGGTAATCTTGCCGTATAGGGTACTCATCCGGACCCTGCTCCAATTAGTTGGTTCTGAGTGGGTATTAAGTGTTGGTGGGTAGATTCTATGTGAGTATTAAGTGTTAGTGGGTAGGTCTCTAGTACAACATTTTTTGAATGTGTTCCCATAGGATGGGATACGGGTATAGGCTTTTCATGCCATGTATCTACTATGGAACCTATATTTTACTAAATATAGGATATAGGTTCTTAGATATCTCATATCTAGACATATTTAGGTCTAAATTCTTAGGACCCCTAACCGCTCTATGTAGGGTCTAAATATAGGGGTCCTAAGGTTGATCGGGATGGTTCTGACCCGTCCCTTTTAATGAGTATTTTAATTAATTTATTTATTTATTGCATTTTTTTAAGAGGCCCTTAATGACCCATTATGGCCGATCTAGATTGTATTCGAACTGTACCCGACCTAAAGAGATGTATACTAATAAACCAAAATTATTCCCATTTTATGAATGCCAAAATGGAATGTAAGGACCTGCTATCACCCCTATAATTGAAATAGGCAATAACAGTTCCCCAACCATATGTAACCTGTAGGATTATATGTAAGGTTGTCTAAAAAGAAGTGTTTGAGGAATTGTTTGTCTAACTCTACAAAATTAACAAAATTGAAACCATAGTTTTTCAAAACTTTTAGCAAAACGTAACCACACCATTAACATATTTCACAAAAGAAATAAACTCAAGTCATACATAGCTAAGTATGTATATACATACACACACACACACACACACACACACACACACACACACACACACACACATTACAACCAAAGGCTTTTTATAAGCCTTAATAAAATTATACATATAATCTAACTAGAACTTTAAATATAACCACAAAAGCTATCATAACTAGTCTATTACAAAATATGGATTCCATCAAGTCTAAGGTCATCTCTAGTCCTTCAAATCGTCAAGAAAATCCTCGAAATCGGTTTCATGCCCCATACTCGTGTAAATCTCGTCAGATTCATCACCTAAAATGGTTAAAATATGAGCCAAATGCCCAGTACGCAAGTAATGAATACAAATGCAAAGTGATTCACACATGCTTAAGCTAAATGCGAAATGCAACAACTAATTATTTATTATTCAAACTTTAGTTAGTTATACATCATCGGAGTATTCAAACTCCGGGCAATAGAGATTTCTGGGGAAACCTGAGTAACGATCACGATGCTTAGGGAGTTGATATAAGTAGTTTGGATACTCATACCATTCTAGATAAATTTATCCATAACGATGAAGTAATCTTATTTAGGGTTTCTAGCTATTTCTCGACTTTACTTAACTCGATCCATAATATCACTTAATTCAAGTATTCCCATAAACATTGAATTAAATTATATTACATCCTTTCAAGAATAAGAAAATGTTATACCGATACCAAATTCCCCATCAATTACCCGATAAACCACTTATGAAAGTCATATCAAAATGACAAGGGTGGTCTAAGCGCTTAAAACTACAATGCCCCCAATTTGAGTAGCGTTACCGCTCTCCAAACCAGATTCAATGGTATAAAAGGTACTCAACAAATAATTATTAAATTTCTTAATTTATAGTAACTTAAAAAAAATGCTTATCCTAGAAAGAAACAAGCAAGTTACCACGTACCTGAGATAGCTCGGGAATTAATGGGGGTAACCGAGCGAGGATCTAACACTATACAAGAAAATATCGAATTTCTCACTTAGTTCAAGCACTAATCAACTAGTTTCAAACATAATTAATCAAAGAAATTTAAATAAATTATTACAAAGCATAACATAGCATTTAAACATCATATTATATCATACGTTATATAACAAATATTCAATTAATCATATATCAAGCTTTGGGAATTATTGGAAAAAGTTTTTGAAAATGAAAACTGCAGGGGTCACGCCAGCTTTCAACACTGATGGCGTTGAACCGGTACATAATACATTAAAACTCAACGCTTGCCATCACCGGCAGCGTTCAAAAATACGCCGGCGGCCTTGAGCTGGTGTAGACTACAACTCCAAATTTTTAAAAATTTCCGAGAGTTTTATGGGGTTGTTTACGCCTGTAGATACCCCTTAATACCGGCAGCGTTTCCATATACACTGACAACGTGGGATACTATGTCGGCGGCTTTAAACCCGGCATTAAAGATTTTGATTCTGTTTACATTTCGCACCGCCTATAAGCCGGCGGTGGTGGAACCCTAATAGCGGACGTACGATTTGAAAATTTAACACTAGCCAGTTTTCCTTACAAAAGCCAGCAGTGTTTTAAGCGGTTTTAAGAAAATAGGTTTTGATCACCTTCAACACTGCCTATAAGTCGACGGCGTTAAAGTACCAGATGCCGACGTACCCTAAAAAATAGACCTATTCGAAAATGCTTTACTTTCCCTATTTTCTTTACAACATTTTGTAAATTTTTACACTTTCAAACCTTCTTTAAACTCATGCCAAGTTTCCCGAAACTTGTTATATGTTCTAAACACCATTCAAACAACACAGACTCCTCTTCTAATCATCAAACACCCAAATACAACATCAAACACCAATTACACTTCAATTCCACATGCCCTTACACTACTCAATCCTTAAGCCATCCCAACACAATCATCCCCACGTGTCAAAATTCATATAAAACATATACTACAACTCTCTAGCAATATAATTCTACTTAAACTACCATCAATGCACAAAATCATTTTATCACCAATTAGCACATAAGCCCTATTCTAACAAAAGCTCAACTTAAATACAAACAAGGCAAGAAGAATACACTTACCATATCGACATGGAGCCTTGGTTTAATAATCTTGTTGCAAGCCTTTATGGGTTTAAGTTGTAGAAAATGAAGGGTTTAGTTGTGCATGAACATGGGAGAACTTTTGAAGGAGTAGAAATGAGGTTTTGAAACTTTTTGGCATGTGTAATGGTGGTTTGAAATTTTTGAACGAATTTTGCATTTCAAAAGTTGATATTTATCCCTTTAGTTGACTTTAGTGGCTGCCCTAATTAAGTCATTTAATTGGCTTGGATTTGGCTAACTAATCAAGCTTACTTTGTGGCTAATTAAATGTGGTATTTGGCTTATTTGTGACAAAATTTTATGCTATACTTTGATCTAATTACATGCATAATCTAACTTATTCTAATCATATTTCATATATTCTAATACACTTAAAAAAATCATGAACTCAATATTTAATCATTCTAAAATATTTAATTATTTTAAAACAGTAACTCAACTCATTATTCATGCATCAACATAATTCACATATATTACATTTCAAAATCATATATAATTTCAATAACACATTTATAAAATGTAAATTAGGAAATTCATGGCTATTTCATGGACTTATTGATCATTTTATTGATAAATATTATGAATTTGACACTTAAAAAGATATTAATTTATGTTTTTAGGTCTTTAAAGGAGGTATTTTATAAAAAAAAAAAAACAAAACAGGTCAAAAATGCAAAGTTTGGAGACAAAAATTGGTCTACACAACAAGGACAGGCCATGTCTATCAACCATGTCAAGTAAAAGCATAATCGAGGGCTAAATCTTAAGTTTTGAAGAGACATGACCAAGACATGACCTGTTGTAAACCATGTCAATCTGAAAATTTGACTTCGCAAAAGACACAACTTTAACATGTTGCCAGTCATGTCGTTTCCAGGAATAAGTTACAGCTGGTTACATGACCCTGGAACAAGCCATGTCTCAATCGTGTCAATGAAGAGAAAAGAATCATAGCTTATGACACAATTTTGGGACAAGCCATGTCCTAGTTGTGTCAAATTCTAAAAGGCCAAACATGCCCACTGACACGACCTGTCCCTAAACACGTCATAATGACAGTACGTTGCTTTTTGAGAAACGACTTTCTAACAGAAAAGTAACCTCCTTTTTATTGAAGAAACGTCTATTGAGCATTAAAGAAGTTTTATTTTGGAAAGCCAAGAGACTCGTAACTTCCCATCTTCCATGATGAGCATTTAATTGAAGACCATTATAAAAGAAGAATGAAGGGAAGAATCAAGATGAGAAAGAGGCAAGAGAGAGAAGTAGTTTTAACAGTGCAATATGAAGAGTTCTTCGGGATGAATTAGCTGAAAATTCATGAGAAAACAACAAATCAATATTATCTTGGATTGAAGATCCACAATTTTGAGCTTCATTTTTCAAGTTGTATCATGAATTCTAAATTATATTTTGAATTTCATGTTTTCTCATTAAATACTATAGAAGAGTAAAACTTCAGATCTAGGTCTTGTTTGAATTACGATTGTATCATGTGATGAGGATTTGATCTTAATGAAAGATTTATGTTCTTTTGTTTAGTTGCATGTTTGCTATTGGTTTCTTAAGTTTGTATATCTGGAATGCAAATTTATGACTAATTTTCATTTAAACTAATTGAAAGATTGCTTCTATGAATAGATTTATGCAATTGATGAGATTTGTTTGTAATTCTAGAGATAGAATAGTAAGAATCTTCTGTATGTGTTGATTATCCTATGAGTTCACGTTCTTAAAGTAAGCTTAGGTTGCTGTTAATTAAGGAGAGATCTTGATTGATTGACCTAGGTTTAGATATTTTGATAGATTCGAGAGAACTATCACTTTGCTTGAGGAACTCAACAGCTTAAGAACTAAATCTTAACAATATAATCTGTAGTTTCTAAGGATTCACAAGATAAATTAGATGCAGGACAAGACCTAGGTCATTTGTTTTTTTTTTTTTTGAATCTTACTCGTTGTTAGTGATCTCTATCTATTTGTTTCTCTAAGTAACTTAGATATAATCATTAGCTAATAGTATAAATTAATCATCAAAATTGTTAGGTTAAATAGTAGAGAAACGGTAATACTAGTACTTGATATCCAGATCCTAGAGGACGACAACCATAGTAATTGTATTCTGCAATCGATAGGTGCACTACCTATTGCCTTTATAGTGAATTAAGAACGGACCTTTATAAATTTAAAACTACTCTTGAAGGCAAGAATCATATACTCGTATCCACACTGTAAAAATTGGATAAGATAATATTAAATTATTAATAATATTTATTTATACTAATTTGTTTATTAACATAAATATTATTTAAAATAATGATACTTTTTTCATTATATTAACTGTTTTGTTTTTTATAATTGTATATTTCTTTAATTACCCTTAACGACTTAACTTGAAAAATATTTGATGTATTATCTAAGGATAATTAAACTAAAATAAAAAATCTTTTAATGAATTTTCGGTAAATATATTCTTTCTTTTATAGTTTTTGTTTTTCCATTTTTTTCCCTTCAATTAAATAAAGATATAGGTTTCAACTTTCACATATAAACAGATTCTCCATATCATAGAACTTGTTATATTAAGAAATTACTTTTTAAACTACTTTCCATTGGCTATTTGTTGTAAATATATGAAAATAGGGTAATTTTACATACCATATAAAATTATTTATATCACTATAAACCTAAAATTTAAGAAAGAGAACAAAAAATAGAGGTTTTATTAAAAAATTATAGGCTCCATAGGATACTCTATATCATGTGTGTTTCACCAATGTTGTTAGACCAGGACCGGGGGTTGACCCAGACATACTAGGGGATTAAGGGGTTGAATCAAGTTCAACCAGAGCCAATAAAAAATAATCTTTTTAGGATAAAAAAGAAAGAAAATAAAATTTTGAGTTTATGCCAATGGAGTATGATTCAATATTGCATATCTTAATGATAATGGCATGCCTCCATTGAATTTGATTCAATAATACATTCTATAATACATATATTTTCTCACAAATATATAAAAGGTTACATCACAGTAAATATACCAATATTGATAGAATAAATTAATTCTGTTATAAATTAATATCTTAATGTCATAGTGATTCCTAGTAAATAAAATGAAAAAAAAAAAGACTTTAATAAACAACGTTATTATTCTTCTCACTCCACTCTGCCATGACTTGTTAAGGTGAGCTATCACATATATATGATTTTGTCCAAAAAACATTTAATGCATGAAGCAGCTAGGATAACTCACTTGGAGATAGGCAAGTTGCAAAAAGGACAGAGAAATTATTATAGTTGGTATGCAAAAATAAATTTAATGATGTCAACTTGAATCTATTGACTTTTTTCATCTACTTCAAGAAGTAATCAATATCTTGAAGGAAATCCAATTCCCTTCCACTAGCTACTTGTAGGAGAATTACAGCTATTATGGGGAATGGTAGCAATTAAAATTTTAAAACAAAAAGCAATAGCTCTTCGCCATCTTGAGATTTGTGCTATGTTTCTTATTATCTATGTCAATCCCTCTCTTCTGAGACAAAACACAACGGCAAAATGAGGATGAATATCTCTTTTTTATTTGATAAAAAACAACTAAAAAAAAGGTTAAAAATCTCCCCATTTCTTATACATCTGTTTCCTCTTCTTTATTATCAACCCTACCTCCCTCTCTCTTTAATGGTCGTACCCAGCAGCAGCTACAAAACAATTCACATTGAAATAGCTACCATCACTATTTCCTCTATAATTCATATATATGTAATTGTTCTATCTTGTTTTTAACTTTCTTTTTTTTCTTTTTTTTTTATAGGAGGCATTATTAGATGTAGAAGACCCGTTTAGCTCAACCAATTCACGATTTGACCGGTCGGGTCGTCTGGGTTGATGAAAAATGATTATATGGACCGACCCATTTTAAACACGATCCGTTTGGATTGGGTTAAATAGGCTGGGCCGATATAGTTTTGACAACACTACGTTTTATAGGGTACAGGATACAGGGTGGGTATGAAACATTACCGAATAGGTTTTGGATAGAAGAATTGATATGCTATATCTTACATGGTATGATATAGGTAAGACTTCCTATCTTACCTACCTTATAGCTACTCAACCCTAATAAATATATAACTAAATAGATGAATGGAGCATAATATTAAGAATGAACAAATCTATTCATATTTTCCATATTTTAATTTTTATTTGCGCTATTAAAATAGACAAGTCTCCAAAATATAATATAGTCGTACATATTAAATAGAAATTATTAGTTTTTAACTATATATAACTAGTAATTATGTACCCATGTTGCATGTCCAAATTTTAAATCAAGTAACATAAAAAAAACCATAATATTAACTTGATAAACCTATATATATATAATAAAATATTATATAGCAACATATAAAATTTATGAATTATCAACGCCAATGAATGCAACGATAAATTAATATATAGTAAGAGCTCATATCTTTTATAAAATGTGTATATTGCTAAAGTTGTTTGAACAATATTCACACTATAACGCTCTAAACTTGGTACGTTATCAGCCCACCGCATGTCATCGTAAGATAAGGACAAGCTAAGGATTGGATACCTGCTAATATTCATAAATATATTAAATACTTCAAAACTTGCATTAAAGATAATCTCATCAATGATTATAATTGCGAATAAATACTTTAAAGTATAGTTCGCATAACTAAAAGCTAGCTCAAACTTAGCCTAAAGATGAGAAAGGAATTTTGTCTTTACATGAATCGAAACATTTAATAAAATTTTAAAATGTTAATTACCAAACATTTCAAAAGTCTATGATCACAAATCTACCTAATAATATTGTAAAGACCCGACCCTCTAAATCCCGAGACTTAGAGTACCGAGTCCCCAACCACATATAACGTTTTCACATTATATGTAAGGTTGTCCTAAAACTAATAGTTTATGAAAATTATTTGATCAAAACCACTATAAGTTATAAAGAATTTTAACAAAACAAGATTGCTAATAAAGCAATCTATATATACATTTACATCATATAAACACTGTTTAGTGTCAATACAAGACACTACAAAATTTACATGTTTTCTCAAATCAAAAGAATCCTAGGGGATCTTAAGGTCGTTACAAAAATAGGCTTATTTATTAAGACTTCTATACATAACTTTTCCCTTAGCAAAAAATTCTTCCAAAAGTCCAAGGTGTTCGAGTCCTATTCGTCCCACTTATCCAGGAATCTCTCGAAATCGGACCCATAGCCCAAATCATCATAAAACTCGTCTCCAATACCTGCAAAGCAGCAAAAGTGAGCCAAAGGCCCAGTACACAATAACAAATGCAAATACAAGTCATCAAGCCAACATAAGTCCAATGAAATGCATTAGAAGACAAGTGATTATCTTTATTAAATTTTCTTTCGCAAATCAACAGGAGGGTATTCAAACCCCGGTTCACGCTTTGAGAATTCAGGGATCCTGAGTAACAGCAGCTGCTCAGGGGGTTGATATAAGCAGTCCGAATACTTATATCTCCTATATCTATTTCATGAAGATAATAGCTTCATTTAGGGTTCGAAAGCCGTTGCCCGACTCTACTTAAACTCAGTCCATAACATGAGCCTAGTTCACAAGTTCCCATAAACCTTGAACTAAACCATGGTATTTCGCCCTAAGTTTAAGCAAACGTTACTCAGATACTATTCCTCCTATCGGCTATCCACTTAACCGAAAGAATCGCTATTGCATCATAGCGTACCATTGCATGATGGTAAAGTCATTGCATCATGACTTGGTTAAGCGCCTAACTAACATGTCATTGCATCATGACAGGTTTGCTGCTCCTCGGACCAGATTAAACAGCGTAATAGACATCCAATTCATTCAAATATTAAACCGAATCAATTTAAGTCAGATTAGGAATGCCTATTCCTAGCAAACATCAAACAAGTTATTGTGTACCTGAACTCATTAGTATATTACTATGATCTCTCGGTGAAGAACTAACCGAAGAATCCTTAACCGAAATAGGAATATCAAAATAATTAATAAATAAATATAGATTCCTCATTCACAATTATATACATATATATATATATATATATATATAACACAATCCTAGATCAATTGTACAAGGAAATTCATTAAACCTTGCATAGAGTCTAAATATCAAATTCATGCATAAAACATGTTTATTTAACGCGTATATACAATTAATCAAAGAAATTCAAATAATTTAATACAAAGTAATAATAAAGCATTTAAACATCCTATTATATCCTAGATTGCTTAACAAATACTTAATTGCTCATATATCAAACTTTGGAAAATTTTAAAAAAAGTTTTTAAAATTCAAAAGCGCAGGGGATATGCCGGCACTCAAAGCCGGCGGCTTTGAGCCGGTGTTCAACACTATGAAAATTAACACTGCCAACGCTGGCAGCGCTCAAGGGTATGCCGACTGCCTTCATTCTACGCCGGCGGCTTTGAGCCGGTGTAGAATGCAAATCCAAATTTTTTCAAAACTTCCAGAAAGGTACAAACCGGTCGCGTACATGGATACGCTAGCAGCCTCTGACAATACGCCGGCGGCTTAAACTCACAAATTGCCAGCGTACGTTCTGAAGAACAAACGCTGGCAAAATTTGTTGTAAAAGCCGGCGGTGTTCCAAAGCGGCGTTAAGAATTTTACTTCCAACGTTGCCTCTACGCCGGCGGCGTTGAATTCCCAGATGCCGACGTACATTTAAAACAGGCCTATTCGACAAAACACAATCTCCTGTTTTTCCACTTCGAAATTTTCTAACCTATAACACTTTTAAATCTTCTTCAACCCCATTCTTAACTTCATATACTCACTCCTATCTACACTACTCAATCCTAGCAACTCAAAACATGAAATCAATACATTTGATCACTTCAAATTCCACTTCCATTCATTCTCAACTTTCTTACACAAACTATCTTCATTTCCTCCCAACACTTCATATCACTTCCACAATACATGAACAAACTCACACACTCACAAAACACATTTCTAGCTAATCTCAATGCATGAACAAGCAATTTAGATAGCATTTAAACTCATTTCATCCAATACTTCACATAACCACTACAAGAAACGAAAACAAAACAAAAGCCATACTTAAATCAACTCACATGTAAATGCCTTGCCTTTGAGAGAACTTTGATTTTCAAAGCTTGCTATTGTTCTTGAATTGGACTTGGAAATTGAAATGAAAGAGAAAGAGAAGAGAAAGAAAGAAAAGGGAAAATTCGTATGAAATGGTGGCTGCCCTAAAAAGTAGTCTAATTAAGCAAAATTAAGCCTTAAACATATCCCAAATTTGCCCTTTAAGGCATATGCAACTTTAGTTTGCATTTTGAGTGAATTTGAGTTTCATTTGGGGCTTATTTAGGCCTAATTACTAACTTAACTACTAAGAGCTTCTATCAACTAACCTTAAGCAAAACCAAAGTTGATTTTTTTTTAAATCTAATTAACTTAACACCTTAATGTATAAAAGACACAATTAATAATTATACTACATACTCATTAATACATATAAAACAAATGTATTAATTTCACTACATATACAAAATAACACATTTACTATTACCAAACTCAACTATCATAATCATTAGACTCATTTAATTCAACAATTAAGATAAATAAACAAACATGTGGAAATTAAATAGAATTTAAATTTAGATCATTTCAAATATGGACTACTAATGTTGTCCCCATAGTCCGCATATATATCATATTTGGATAGATCAACAACTATAGACTCCTCACTTGATCCTGAAAAGATAAAAAAGGAGCGAGCATAATGCCTAGTACACCAAAACCACAACTATACGTGTGAGAAACAACATGTATATCCACATACAATATGATAATAAATGCAACAAGTACAAATTATTATATTTCAACTAGCTAGCATCCAACACAGTTTAGAATCATTTGTAACTAGCCCTAAACTTAGAGCAACTTATGACTCCACTACAAATAGATAGATAGATATATAAATATTTATATATTGGCGTTGAGTACACTTAACATCTTGGGTACCGTACTTGTACTACTCCTAGTTTACCAAAATCTTCTCTATGTGTAACTCTACTCGGGATAACGACACATATTGATTATCAGGGTGCTATCCTAGTAACACTGGTACTCCCCGCTCACTAAACCTAGTTATGCACAAGTAGCAAATAAACTAAGCTAAATATTGTCTAGATCATTTACTATTTCTAAGCCTATACTTACAAGCAACAACCAAGGTAATAATGTACCTGATATAGCGTCTGGAATAGAGAACTCAATTCTACCGGGAACACCTGATCACATATAACAATATTAATCTCAATATTTTTTCATAGAATAAAGCATATTCTTAAGGTTGTCTTAGATTCATAAGTTATTAAGAACTACTACGTTCTATGCCTAGATACACTATCTTGCTTAGGTTTAGGTGTACTTGAGGTTAAGTTAAGGGTTTAGGTGTTTCGGAAGATCATTAAAAAGAGTAAAAATAAGGTTACAACATTACTCTGTTAGTCACACTTGTGATGGAGGGGCGTAACTGACTTAGGGAAAAAAACATATTGTCATCTTGGTGTCATGGTCATGATGGTAGGCGTCATCGACCACCATGGCCCATGTCATGGTCGCGATACGACCAGGGACGACCAAAATATTTTGCACTCGAGGAGATTACAGCTCGTGTCATGTTCGTGACCCTTTATTCGTACTTCATAGGACATAGAATCTCACAAAAAATACGCCCTTATTGATTATTAACAAGACAGAAACTCCAAAAATCAAAATTGACAACGTATAATCACTTTTCTAACCAATAAACCTACAATCAATCATCCTTTCTCTTCTTTCTTTGCAATCAACAATTGCAACCACCAACAAGGAAGCTTAGGATTTTCTAGTCTTTCTCCCAATTCGCAAATACCTTTAACACTAACAACACAATTTACAAAAGGTGACCTCTCTAGATTATTAAAGGACTGAAATAAACAAAAAAAAAAAAAAAAGTTACCCAATTCTTTAGCTTATGTTGTTCCTTGAAGTGGGATACTAGCTTGAGGAAGTTTTAGGGTTCGGTTATTGTAAAATTGTTGCAAAGAGATACATATGTTTTTAGGTGGGAAGTAAATTATAATTATTTTATTAGGAGAGGCTATTTTGGCCTCTTATTTATTAACAATTGACGCTCTCTTACCCTTCTTTATAATCAATTTTATTTTATATTACAAATACATATAGAAAACTTTACAAACAACGAATGAATTGAAAGGGATGGTGACAATAATACAAATTCTTGTCCACTTTGTTACTAAAATTATTTGAAATGCGGATGCTATATATATATATATATATATACACGCATATAAACCATCTTATATATTACCAACACTATGTAAATATGTAAATACAAAAGATATTTCTAGGAGAACAAAGTTATAATTCTTTTTTATATTTTAATATTTATGCAATTTTCTGAAAGCATGTTAAGTAAAGAATCATAATTATACATGTATATAAAATCAGCATGGTTTTTTTTTTTTGGGGTGTAAATATGATCCCACGTGCATGGATAATTTTGTGTTTGTGTCCGACTTCGCATTATAGCCTGTACATTTATTATAGCCTTAAATTTATAATCAATGCCTGCCTGGAGAAGAGCAAACAAAATCGTGGAGCTAATAGGTTAAATTTATAATCAATGCCGCTTTGAAGAAAAAAAAAAAACTTTAGAAGAGATTATTGGAGTCGAATAAGGTAATTTTTCCTTACTATAGTGGTAGAGATAATAGGTTTTTTTTTCCCCTTTCCAACATTGTGATAGGTTGCCATGAGGTCTACATGAAAAAATTTGATATCACCAGTCTGTGGAGTTAACAAACAAAATTAAATAAAAAGGTAAATTATACAAACATCACAAATATATAACTCCCTTTTCAGTAAAAAAAAAAAAAAAAAGAAATGTAAAGCCAAGAAGGACGAAAACGGAAGAAAGAAACCTCCTTTCTCGAAACCACACACGATCTATGTTAGGTATTAAGTCCAAAGGGAGAGCCAAACCCAAAAGACTAGTCCATTAGATAGGAGAACCCTTTAGGATTAAGTACCATTTTATAATTTCTCGTAGAATCGATGTGAGATCGTAACATTGCCCATCCCTTGAGAAGCCGATGTCCTCGACGGCCTACTCTAGGGCCAACTGTAGATGGCTTTCACTGTAGGGAAACAAAATAGTGAAACAGAGAGAGAGAGGGTAAAAAGAATTTTCATCCTGGAAAAAAACTTAATGATTTAATTTTTATTGGGTTGTTTTATTTTTGTGTGAAAATTCGATTTATTTATTTATTTATAGTAAAAACCTAATTTTTCAATGGTCCAGTTGTTGAAATGATAATTTACCTGTGGAAAACTAATATGATGATAGTGGAAATTAAGTGTTGATTTGTTTGTTTTATTTTTTTTTGTTGTCCTAACGTTTTATTTTTATTATTTCAAACAGACATTTACCAATAAATAGAAATCGATGAAAATAAGATACATATGTAAATTAGACAATTCGGATAAACTAGATATAAATAAGATATATATGCAAATGAGATACAGACAAGATATAAATAAAAGTCGAATAATTCAAACACACTCATTGTTTGATTAGAAGCTTTGTTGTTTCTACTGCTACATGAAGGAGAAATAAATGAAGTTGTAAGCATTGCAAGTTAGTTTTCGCAAAAAAACTTAAAAGTGCTGGAGAAGGAGATGGTGGAAGAGAGGAAGGATGGTGGGATAAGAAAAATATAATTTAATAAAAAATGTGGAGTTCAAGTATTTGGGATTTTGGTTTTATAATAATAAATATAAAACTCATGAGTTTGCCTACAAGCTTAAATGAGATGGTTCATATGTTTGAATTATAACTCAATTCGGTTTGTTTATATAGATGAGTTTTATTTTAAATTCGAAGCCGATTTGTTTAATAATTGAGTTCGAAACAAGTCATATCATTTACAATCCTATAAACAAAAATAATAAGAAAATGATAACTATTTTTGAAATTGATAGAATTCAGAAGCCTGCTTAAAGTGCAGCTCTTCGTGTGTTAATTTATTAGTATTAGATGTAATAATTAATTATATTATCAATGTTTAAACATAGATAATCTTTTGAAGTATAAAAAGATGAAATTCAACAATCCCACTCGTATTGTGGCAAAAAAAAAACAATCCTACTCGTATGTGTGTTCCTATTTAAAAATCTTTTAATTAGTTTATGTAAGGAAACATAAAAAATGACACCTAAAATACCGTTAAAAAGATCAATAGTCTTTAATCTAATGGTTTTTATTATCTCCTTCAGTAAAAAGATTAGGTTGAAATCTCTTTTCAGTTGTGATGGTATTAAAAAAAAAAAAAAGAAAAAAAAAAAACCAAAGATATTTATTTGTTTTTCCCTCTCTTATAATCGTACATGCAATTTACGAGGACATTCGGCAAAGGCAGCCGAGGTACCTAAATCCATCCAGTTAAATGCATCGTATGGGCATCCTCTGATCGAAAAAACATTTTCCATTACCCAAGAAAAAAAAGTGATGGGCAATGTTTCATGCCATATAACATCAAATAAAAATCTAATACTTTATCCAATAGGTTAGATAATTACCAAAAATATTCTACATGTTTCTATTAGTAGGGCTTTATATTATATAACAATTCATGTTCATCTCTTATATTGTTTTTTAATATTGTTAGACCCGATTGGATCTTAATCTGCACGTGCTAGAAAATGAAAATTCAATAAATAAAATTGAATTTAATTAATGTTAAACTGCGGCTTCAAAAAAAAATTCAATTGGTTTGAACTTAAATCTGACCACACTCATTATTCTGGCCCAACCTTTAATGAAAGGACTTCATTAATCCCGATTGACAGATCTACGCAATTTGTTTGCTTTTTTTCGATAGTTATAGATATTATTTTTAAATTTTTTTAAATAAATTATTTATTAAAAAATAGATATAAATAAAAAAATTTAATTATTATTAAAAATTAAATATAGATATAAATTGAACATATTTATATATATTCTTTTAAAAAAAATAAAAATACAAATAAAAAAATTCCACCCAAACAGACCTTAAGAAGTAACTGCTCCACAGAGAAAAGGACCAAATAAGATCTAAGTTTGTGGCGTATGATAAATAAGCAAAAGATGCTCGCAAATTTTACAAAGGAAAAATAAAAAAGAAAAGAAGACTGACAATTCCTGTTTTAGCAGGTCCCATGTGTTTTCGACTTTTCATTGGTCATCTATGTACGCTAATGTACGGACGATGTGACATGTTGTCATTTCTGTACGACTCAAAGCGATTTTAAACCTACCCCCAGTGAGCCATCTTTCTCCTTTACCCGCATGACAAATTGTAACAGCTGACTTCGGCATGACTACTCTCATCACAATCCTACATCGGTCTCTACAGTACCCGAGAGAAAAAGAGAGAAATAGAAAGGGAGACCAATTTGCTTTCCTTTTTTTTTTTTTTTTTTTTTTTTTTTTTTCTTTCTTTCTTTCTTTTAATTTAATTTTTTTTCCTACTCTTTGATAGTTTACTCCTCCTCAAATTTATACCTTCATATATAGAGTAAATATTCAATTTAGTATATAAATTTTACATAAAAACTTAATTTAACATATAAACTTAAAAATAATAAATTTAATATTTAATCAAACTTTATGGCTACTTTTACTATCACTTCAACAAAATTTGCTCTATTTACAGGTTTAGAAAAGACCGCATACTATTAAATATTTTAATAATTCTCATAATATTGTCTAGCACTAATGTTGTCTCCCATGTTAGATAATATATCAAATGATGTTAATGAGATTAGTAAAAATAGCAATGAAAATTTTGATTAAGTATTAAATTAATCCTTTTAAAATTCATATATCAAATTGAATAACATGCAAAGCTGAGATACTAAATTTGACAATTATAACAAAAATAAATATAAATGAAAATTACTAGAAAGAAAAAGCATAAAAGAATGTATTTTTTAATCTTTGATACGAATTTATAGGATAAAAATAGAAAAATATATATTTAAATATTTTGCTATTATTATTTGTTGGACAATGTGACCTTTAATATTTAAACAATGTCAATTTTTTTTTTTAAATTAACAACTTGAAGTTTAAAATGTTAAGTCGCTATTTACAATTTTTTTAATATTATCTAAAATGAAAGTGTTTTGAAACCACCACACAATTTTGTGGTGAGAGCCTTTCATTTATATATATAATATATATGTTTACAGATGATATAAGAGAATAAATATACATAAATATTTATTACAAAATAAATGAAAGAATCAGCCATTCAAACTCCTATAAATGATTGGTCAAAGGGTGCATTTAATTGAGGATCAAAGAATGCATTTATGGTACGCCTTAGATTAAGGCAGAGAATCCTCAACACTCCCCCACAAGCTAAACGTCGGATTTGAGCAGACGTGAAGCTTGGAGCGAAAAAATTGAAAAAGAGGCCGATGTATACTTTTGGTAAAGATATCGGCAACCTGTAAGTGAGAGGACACATACTGAGTGCGAAGTTTACCATCAATAACAAGTTCACAAAGAAAATGGTAGTCTAACTCGACATGCTTGGCTCGCTTGTGAGAGATAGGGTTAGAACTCATAAAAATTGCACTTTTGTTGTCATAGAGAAGAACAAACTGCTGTGGAAGAGAAATTCTAAGGTCACGGAGAAGATGCGTAAGCCAAAGAAGTTCAGCGGCAGTGAGAGCGAGGGCACGATACTCAGACTCACAGCTTGAGCGAGAAACAGTAGGTTGTTTCTTGGTACTCCAAGAAACCAAGTTGTTGCCAAGAAAAATAGAATAACCAGAAGCAGAGAGACGAGTGTCATGACATCTTGCCCAGTCGGCATCAGAGTAAGCAACTAAAGCACTAGGAGCAGCAGATGGACTAAAAGTGAGGCAAAAATGCAGTGTGCCCTTAACATAGTGAAGAATGCGTTTCACAGTAAGAAAATGATCTTCGGTTGGAGAGTGCAGAAATTGACTGACAGAGTTTGATTGTGACAATGTGAATCATGGTGTTGAAGGGAAGGAGGGTGGGAGAAGAATCAGAGGCCATTTGGGGATCGAGGGATGTTAATCCTAATTATGCTCTGATACCATGAAAGTGTTTGAAACCACCACATAATTTTGTGGTGAGAGCCTTTCATTTATAATATATATATATATATATATATGTTTATAGATGGTATAAGAGAATAAATACACATAAATATGGATTACAAAATAAATGAAAGAATCGGTCGTTCAAACTCCTATAAATGATTGGTTAAATGGTGCATTTAATTGAGGGTCAAAGAATGCATTTATGGTACGTCTTAGATTAAGGTAGAGAATCCTCAACATAAAATACCTGTATTAGATAGTTAATTGTAAAAATTGATAAAGTTAAGAAAATAATTTGAAAAAACAAATAAAATGTTGAAGTAGGTATTTGCGAAAATAGAAAAAAATCCAAATTTGAAATTGGCACTTTTAAATGGTAGATTTCAAGTACTAAATGCGATATTAACCATCATTTGTTTGTGATGCAAAGAAAGTGGAGATAACCATAATATTTGATTGATTAAAATATATTTTATTTTATCTGTTAAACTTTGCTTTTAGGAGGATTTGGGTCAATCTAAAATACTTTCATCATTTTTCTCTTTAAAAATGAAATAGGAAGTAAATGGGATCAGATCTAGAAATATTTCTAGTAACTTCTCATATTTTGATTATTTTCAACTTTCATTTTAAATAGGATAAATTACTTTAGAAAAAATCAAACTTTGAGAGTAATTTTTTAGGATACGTACCAATATTTCAAATGGCTGAGAAAATGAATTAGCTGTTTATAAAATGCATCAAACAAGCTATCACAACAAACCATTGAGAAAAAAATAATAATAGAATTATACAAACATTAATACTTTAAATGTACTTTATGAAATGTCATTGGTGCCTTATTTAATAAAATTTATGAAATGTTACATTATATCAATTTTACATATCTAAATATCACATTTGCATTTATTTTCTTCTATTTATATGAGTTTCCATTAATTTTATAGCTGCGGGCCATATGGAAAAAAAATATAATTATGAAGATATTACATGTTATCACTATATATCACAATAGCATTTAATAGTATAATAATAATTGTATCTTTGACATTTTTAGCCAAGTTATTTTTTATATTAACTGTATAATCATGTTAATTTCATTATGCTTGTATAGTATTAGAAATTGCTACCTCCATATGTCAGACAAAACTTTGTAGGCTTAGACTTAGTGGGTTTACCAAAACAAGCAAAGGATGAGGTTTTTATTCCAAGTCATAATTAAATAAACACGTCGTAGTTTCTTTATTTAGGTGGGGTTGGGAGAGAGAGAATGATAAAGATGGAAAAAAAAAAAAAAAAAAAAACAAAGGCAAGTGGGATGTATTTATGCTTTCCTTATGTGGTGACCATGACCTGATAATCCATCAATCACAGAAAAACAAATTATCTCTATTATTATTATTATTTTCCTTACCAGTTCCGGCTCTTTCCCATCTTTGTATTCCACAAATCTAGAAATTTTTCTTCTTTCTTCCTTCCTTTTTTTGGTCTCAACTTCTTATTTTCTTTTTGAGGAAACAAAAATCAGGAATTGAGTCTATTTATGGAAACCTAACTTTCTCTCTTCATCTCAGCACTCAACGCACTTGTGGTGCTTTCGTTTTTGTTTTTTTACTTCTTCAGTAAGTTCGTTTTTCTCCCAGAAAAGCATATTGCATCAAATCATCTAAGCATTTAGATCAAAGTTTTCCGATCTTCATTCGGTTTTATCTTTATTTGCCTCCACAAATTCTCTGGAAAACCCAGTACAATCCTATGTTGTTAGCGATTCCGTAGGAATCCCTAATTACCGTTCTTGCTCATCTTTCTTTTTAACACTTGGAAAAGGATTGTCTGTTTGGTGAATCATTTAATTTTACAATTAATCGTACTTTTCCGTCTCTTTATTTTCCTGCTCCGATTCGTGAATTTGATTTTGATACGAGGAAACAAGACGGGTTAATCGATGCTCAACTTGTTTGTGTTCATTTTTAGGTGTACAAGAGAAGATGGTGAGAGGGAAAACTCAGATGAGGCGGATAGAGAATGCAACAAGCAGGCAAGTGACCTTCTCAAAGAGGCGAAATGGGCTCCTAAAGAAGGCTTTTGAGCTCTCAGTTCTTTGTGATGCTGAAGTTGCACTCATCATTTTCTCTCCTAGAGGAAAACTTTATGAATTCGCAAGTTCCAGGCACGTCTTTCTTTTTTTTCCCCCCAATTCTTGCTTGTTTCATGCTTTACTCTATTTTACTTTTTCAGATTAGGACTTAGAAGTTTAATACTGCTGCTGGTCAAAATTAGAAATCTTCCCTAAAACTGAGTCAGCATAGGCCATATTGGATTTTTATTTTTTATTTTTTGGTCTAGGAAGTTTGATCCCATAATGCATGTTTCATTTCAGGCCATTTTTTTAGTGTGAAAAATGAATCTCTTTTTAAGTTGTTCTTAAAGTCGTAGAACAATAATATAGCAATTTTTGAGGCAGTAATTGCTTTCATTTATGACTCGTCTTTCATGTACAATTTATTAAGGACAGAAAATTTATAGAACAATTATTAACAGGTATATGCAAGGAAAAATGATACATATTAAATTAATATATACTGCATCTTACATCGCAGATAATACTATGGGTCCGTTGATAATACGCAAGCTCTTTCTAATTTTTGGAGTACTAACAGAAAATATTTTTCGAAAATTCATCAATACTAATTTATTTTATGCACCGTCAAAAATGAAAAAAAAGCAATATATTAGGTAGATTAAGTAAAGAGCAAAAGTAGACCATAAAAAGGGAAGGAAATGGATAGAAATATTATTTCCATTTTGAATATGAATAAGATAAGGATAAGACGGATAAGGCATATATATAAAATAGAATAAATGTTTGAAAAATAAATTGAAAACAAATACGCATCTAAGGACACAGAAGCAAGATAAAGATAAGAAAACAAAAAAACATAGGACAGCCATTATCAAAAAGTAATAAAAGTGATTGTGGTAAGATATAGTCATTTGTGGCAGCTGATGGTGAGATGTAACAAGATTGATCATCATTTTGATGGTGATTAACAAAATTGAAAGACGACTACTGGAAATTACAAAATGAATATAGCATAGAAACATAGAATCTTGAAACTAATTTTGCACAAACACGTTTGTTTTAAGTTGAACACTACCATCTAACAATGAGCTTCTGTCTCCACCATCTTCTCCAGCTATTCATGTTATGTTTGGATTGCTGCATATAAGAAGTCTGTAATGCTAAATCCACTCCAATGGAATTGAAATGGGTAGGATATAGCTTGTTATTTAATTTGTTTGATTTGATCAAAATATAAAAATTAAATGATGCAAGGAATAATTTATAAATGAACATAAAAGTATGAGAATTTTACCTATATTCTATTGAAATCCTAGCCCCACGCCCTACCAAACAGTGAATACTCACAACTGATTCGAAGTTGATATTATTAGACTGTAGCAAAAATTTCGGTACTTGACCTTTTCTTTTCGTCAGATTATTTCATGTATGAAGCTCTATAGTAATAAAGTTTGAAGTTCCTTTTCCTTGACAAAACGAATGATTCATTGTAAATCGAAATGAATAATTGCTAAAACTGTGGAGTGATAGATGAAAGAAAAAATAGTGTAGGATAAAGATAACAAATTACCTCAGCTACCCATTCTTTTTATTTCTTTTAAAGGGAGATATGCGTTCAAATGCATGTTTTAAGCATATGAGCTATGTGATGCATTAAAACTACTATCCATGCCCCTTTCTTTGGAAATTTCCTTATTGATTTTAGTAACACATCATTTTATGGCAACAGTATTATGATGAAAGTCAACAAATATGTATTGGCTTCTTTAAAACTGAATTGAAAAATGGTAGTTCACGTAGTGTTCATACCTTATAACGAGGTCTATTTGATGCATTTTCTCCTTTTAGTTAACTCTTTCATTTGGTTAGAAGCATTTTCTTCTTCCATCTCTTACTATTAATTTAATGTCCAGTTAAGTCACAGTGGATAAGGTTTGCAACATAACTAGCCTTGAGAAGTTAAATATAGGTAAGAAGTAGCTTATTTCCAATAATTCATATTCATTTGGAGCTTTTGATCCAACAACAACCAAAAGCTAAACCCCAACAACTACTACCTTATCTTGGCTCATCTAATCACAACATGATAGAGTTGTGGTTTGAGGAAATTTAAAGGATCGGTCACTTGGATTTATGATGTGAGCCACCATTTATTTTGTGGTTAATGTTTTGACACCCCTGGTTCATAGTTCATGGTTATTAGCTCTTGGCTCTTGGCCTAGTGTTTATTGGTTCATTGCTTAATTGTGTGTGTGACTCAGTGGTCTATCAGTACTTTCTTGTGCATCCATAACCAAATTTGGTTTAATGGTACTCTCACCTAAGCTAGCAAATTTGATTTTTGCTAAAGCTAATTAGTGTGAGTGAAGGGTTAACATATATGTACATCAACGATATTTTTGTACCAAGTCTATTGGATTAATTTATAAATTTAAATGGATATGTTATGAAATCAGTTCTAAGGGTGACTAGAGATAGAATGTGGCATTGCGAGGGTTTCTAGTTGGTGTGTTGAGATAGTCGACAATAGACTTCTAGGAATTTATCGATTAATTTACCCTACCTCTTGAAAGCTTTTCAAATTATGCTATCACGTCCAATTTTTTTTCCTACCTTATGGAATTTATGGATTGATTAATATAGTAAAGCTAATAGCCTTTTAACTTAGTAGTATCTCTTGATTTCTCAAGTGAAAGGAATTGGATTCAAATCACCTCTTCATTGTAATGGCAAAAAAAAAAAAAAAAAAAAAAAAAAAAGACGAAGAAGAAGAAGAGAGGAAAGATTGATGTATTTTAAGAACTCATCATGAATGCATTACTATGAACAATTTCATTAATGAATGCCTTTGGCTTGTTTTGCATGATGGAATGAATTAGTAAGGAAACATTATGGAAGGAATGAAAGTCGAGGGAATAGATTATTAGAGAATGTGAATCCTTTTATGTATTTAGATAATGAAAGAGATGGAAGTTGATAGATTCTTACTTATTAAAGAAGACAAAATAAAATATTATGGTAAATTACTTATATATCACTAAAAGATAATGAATAATTAAAAAAAGAAAATGACACAAAAAAAAAAAAAAGAAGGGTATAAGAGTAATTTCAATTTTTTAAAAAAATTTCTCTCGTAATTCTCTTTATTTTGGAGGGGACAAAAAGAAAAATGGCAGAATACAGGGAAAATATTACTTCAATTGTCCTTAAAATTTCTCTTGTAATTCTTTTTCTTTTCGAGAGGACAAAAAGAAATATGGCAGAATACAGGGAAAATATTACTGCAATTGTCCTTTCTCATATCTTTCCCTTAAAAAATAAACAGGGGAATAAAATTTAATCCCTCCTATTTTCTTTCCTCTCAAATCATTCCTTCTTCTGTCTTTTTTTATCAAACTAATCATTCCTTCTTAATTCCTCTGTACCAAACATAATAATATTGATATTATTAGGTCTGAAAAAAAGCTCTTTGCATTTTTTTAAGATGCAATACATGCTTTACATTGGGGGGGGGAAAAACGAGATAAAGGGGAATGTTTATTTGACCTCGCAATATGTGCCCCAGAAAACTAAAGCTTGATTGTTAATATTTTCCTGTCGTATATAAGAGTATGCATTGTGCAAAAAATATTTGGTGGTACTTAACCACCTTAGATATTTCCAAAACCTATAATTTAGCCCATTTTAGTCTAGCCCAAGACCATTACAAAATTTATATTCTAAAATATGAAATTGAAATACTTTCATGAATGATTCAAGATACTAGTTGTAATATCTTAGACAGCAGTTGGCAATGTTCTGAACAATTAAGAAATATACAAATACTTCTTTGTTTCTAAACACTTTCTATCCTTTTTTTTTTATCATTTTCTGTAAATTATTTTGTACTTCAATAATTTTTTAAGCAAATATCATATTCCATATTTTTTATTCTATTATAATCAAATCACCTTTTATACTCTAACATCTGCAACCTTATTATCCACCAACTTCCTTATTTCATTCGTTCCACTTATTTTTATTTCGTCTTCTATAGCCTTTATACACGTCTTGCTTCAATAGGCTTCATAAAGCTATCGCCCTCTGCCTATGAAGTTGCAACACACTCATGTAGGTACTGAATATTGCTAACAAACGTGCCAAGAGAGGTTAGATTTTATCCTTGTTTATGTTTCTAGTTTAGACAATGGATTAATTAGTGGCATATCAAGGTACTAATAAAATTTTTATCAGTTTTTGTAAGACATAGATGACAATTTTTTCATAAGTACCTACTATTATTGTTATACATCACAATATCATTAGTACTTGGCTGAACGACTCATCCATACATGTGGTGTGTTAATAGTAGGAGCAGGCATCATTCGTTTTGATTCAATTTTTACCAAAAACTGAATCAAACCATAGTTTATGGTTTGTTATTTTTTTTTTCGTCCCATGGTTTGGATTAGAGATTTTACAAACTATCATATAATGGCTTGATTTGGTTTAGACTGCAGATTAAAAAAATAATCTAATTTAAAATAAAAAAGCTTCTTCTAATTTTTATATTTGTAGAGATATTGAAACATTTAAATTACATTACAAAGTTCAAATTGCAAATCACAATAAAATATTATAACAAACCATCACACTCATAATCCAAAGTCCTTCATAAAATCATTCAGGCACCGAGCAATCCTTTGCTAAAAGAATATATTCCTTAACTAATAGATAACAAACCATAATTTTTTATGCTGCACAAAACCATCAAGTCAAGCATTTACTAATAAATTTGGCCAAAATAAAAATAATCTATCAACAAAAGTCATCCATGAATAAAAGTGATCAACTACAAAATGCATTGAACTATTAATACATAATAAGAATTGTAATTGAAAAAAAAATCATATCCACAGAGTAAAAACGATAAACAAAAAAAAAAACAATTTAGAAAAAGGAACAAGTTAATATTAATAAATATTTATCAAATAATAAATATCATGATGAAACCATAACAACATATGCGACCTTTGATTAATCATTGAAGAAGATCTATAGTTATAAGTAAAATATTATAATGTTTTCCTAAAACAATTTGGTTTGGATTTACGGATTGGTTTGGTTTTCTCTCCAAACCAACTATAAGTTTATAGATTGAAAATTTTCTAAACCAAATTATTTGAAAAACAATATATTCGATATGACTTGGTTTGATTTGCGGATGGTTTGGTCTGGTCGTTTTTTTTTACCCATCTATAAGTAAATAGTAATAGATATATTGTGTTTTTCTTTTTCCAATTAAGGTGCTCAACGACATTTACATGCATCATTTCCCACTGCCTCATTAGTCATTACATGACCTAGAATGGGGCAAATTGCATATCTATATTCCCATCTCAATCTATTATTCCGATAAGACAATGATTACGAGCCTCCTAGTCCTTCAACACCTAGGATGCTTCTTCATTTCACCTTTTACTCATGCCAGCCTTCACATCAAACTCTCTCCTAGTAACTACCTTCGCTAAGTTCCCCTCGGTGTCATATTTCAATATTGATTCCACACTCTTACTATGCGTTCACTTGATTCTTTTAATTTCATACGAAGTTGCTATCATAATATTCAGTTGCATTTTAAACACTAAATAGAAATTTTAGATAAATTGATATTATGTAAAATAATAAACGCATATTCATCCTCATGAATTGTTATTTAGCACTTTCTTTAATATTTTTTTTAAAAGTACCTTTAGTCCCTGTACTTGGAAAACACTTCTAATAAACCATATTGACTATCATAACAAATATGATAATTATTACGCTATTACGACATATGCATATTAGCTAATTTGCTTATGTGTTTTGGGGGTATTATTGTTTATAATTCTTTTGTTTTGACGTTCAAATATGCTTCTGTAGTGTATTTATTAATTTTCACTTTCTTTTTTTCTGTTTTCACTTTATCATAAATGAAACTATATATATAGGTAATAATCATAGAGATAGATATGTATTGTTACTAGAATAAGATGTTTTTTAAAGTGTTTAAGCAAAGAATGCACCGCATTTAAGATGGTTTAATTTGTAAATCAAATCATTAAAAGTGATTCGGTTCACAAAAGATGTAACTTAACTGTTTTATATATCTTCTAGTTCGGTTTGGCTCAACTCCCAAACAAAATCGTCTAACCTTGAACATCCCTACTTTAGCGAACATCACTAATGAATCAGGTGCCTCCTCGTGTCTCATCAATGGCAACTTAGTTACCATTTGCTGTATTGAACTTTCCACTGGCAAAGTCTTTGAGACTTGATAGATGTATAATTTTCTAGAAAGATTTTTCTTTACTTTTCATCTTGTTACCTTAATTAGAATACCTTAGTAGGATTGATGTAGGTTGCTATAATCCAACTCATATGGAGTGCGGGATTGCCAAAATTTCGTTGTGGTTAATAGGCACAACTAGCTAGAAGAGAAGCTATACAGATGGATTTTAGTGATTTGATTCTTACGCTGTTGAAATAATCTCAAGCTAATTTCCCTAATATATTACATTTTGCTTTCCAAGCTTGGTAAGCATGACCTAGTTTCCATGTTGTGTACAGGGATGAAGATTACTATCATTGCTAGGAAAGGACAAAAGTAAAAACAAGTTTCATAGGCGATGCTAGCACTCATAATTGGATTCCAATTAAAACTAAATTTACATCAAGACTCGACTCCATACTATAAAAATTGTCCAATTATGCGAGAAAATAGAAATACTTTTCCTCTATAGCCTGTATGTTCTAACGCCAATGTATTCTTCTACCTTCGAGTTAATTCCTACAGAGCTGACAACTAGATAGTATTTGATGAAAGTTTCTCTCTTTAGCTAAATGAACATCATTACATAATGTATTGATATACAAGGTCAATCCTTTATAGGCTCATCTATGCTGTAATGCCTTGTTTTTAGGGTCACTTACAGCTCACCACGTGTTTACATTAAATGTAGACTCTTAAAACCTAAAATCTACTAGAAACCGCATTAATATTCAATATAATTTTCAATACAAATTCATTATATTGACTTTAAGTCAATAGTCGCATTTTAGATAACTCCATATATAACTACAAATGCAATCACAAACTACGCCAACTCTAGATGGTTCATAGTGTCCATCGAACCAAACCAACAATACAAATCAATGATTAAACTAGGGTCTATTCCTTACCATAACATACTAGTACACACACGTCCATACACATATATATATATAATTAAATATTAAATAATTATCTCATATAAATAGTCCATGTCTCTAAAGGATTAGGCTATTCTAATTATCCATTGGGTAGCCCTCTCCGCTAGCTCCATTTTTATAGTAAAATATAACATTGTATCCAAAAAGGTAAATCATAATTGGAGTGTCCCTGAACCTAGAAAAGAAGAAAATAGTGAGCCAAGACTTAGTACGATACTACTAAAAGAACATATGCTTGAGCAACCTCAACATAATCACATGAGAACATACAACTAATACTACAATTATTCATTTACTATCCTTTAATTTAAGCCCATCAAACAGCAAAGAGGTGACTTAGTATCCCGAATATACTTATATATAAAGTATACGTTTATGAGTCTTAAACTTGAATTTACCCATAATCATCTTCAAGCATGACTCTATGCATAGATAGCGTCACATAAGGATCATTAAGATGCTACATTAGGATTATCAGTACTCTTGGTTTGTCAACCATAGCAAAACACACATAACAAACAAATTTTATGAATGAATAATTAGTTTGTTAGTTTATGATTCTATCATAACAAGCGCAAGTAATAAACAAGGTAATAAACGTACCTAAGGTTGATCTATCTTGAACAATAGAATCTTCTAACTTGAGTTATACAACAGTTAAAGTATTTCGAACTATTTGCACTTCTAAATTTATCTATATTTTACACTTCTACAGATCTTGTCCTTATTTCATCGTGGGTAATTTTTAAAGGAACATAAAATTTTAATTTAAATTGGAAAACTATAAATTTTATCTAATTTTATCCAGGTTTCAAGTGCTAAAAGTAATATTAAATCTTTAAGAAAAGGAGCTAAACAAGTTTTCAATACTTTCAAGAAGGAAATAGTAAGCTTGAAAAAGTTGTGTTGAACATGGGTTAGTACTTGGCTGTGTTGAAGGTCGTTTAGCGCAGAAGTTTCAACACAAGTTGGAACGTAGGTTGTGTTCGAAACAACAGCATAATATGGTGCAACATATGTTCAAACACGGGTTTGTGTTGCAAGATGTGTTCAAAACAGAACCACAATACAATGGAACACATGTTCGAACATGAGTTGTGATGTCACTTGTGTTTGGAACAGAAACCTATAACAATACTACATGGGTTCAAACATGAATGTGTTCTAGGTCATGTTTATCAAGATGAAGTCCTTTTATATATTTCTTGTGGTCTAATTTTTCTACACCCTTCAAACTTTGAGTTCTCAAAATATGCTCTACCACTTTGGTTCTATCACTTTGTTATGTCTTAATCATCAATGCCATAAAGATTTCCAAGAGGGTTCAAGAATTGCATCAACAGTTGCAGCCCTTGGATTTTCCTTTTCTTCAAGAATCTCCTAAGTTTTTGTCTCTAAGATTTCTCAAGAACCTTTCCAAAAATAATATATATTTTTATCGTAAATGTCACTTTCAATACCTAGACGCCAAAATTCTGTTATCTTTGTGTTTGTCTTATAGGTAACGGAAAAAAACACAGGGAAAAACACCAAATTACTTAGATGTATGTTTGGAAATCCTCAAGAATTTCAGGCAATGTTTGAGAGGAAGGGGAAGAAACTACGGTCTATATGCACAGTAAAAAGTAATATTAAAACTGCAGGTTTTTTTTTTTTTTTTTTTTTCTTTATTTAAATATGTTTCTTATCCAATGTATACATTGGATTTTTATTTGGGACAAAATTGCCCAATTTTGAAAGAGTGAAACTTACACTTCTGCCCTCCTATATGACTTAATTTATTTAAAATATTTCAATTTTATTTTTTCAGATTAGGACTAAGAAATTTAATACTATTACTGGTGGTCAAAATTAGGGATCTTCCCTAAAACCTGAGTCAACATATGTCATATGATTTTTATTTTTTATTTTTTGGTCTTGGAAGTTTGATCCCATAATGCATGTTTCAGTTTAGGCCATTTTAGTGTGAAAAACGAATCTCTTTATATGTTGTTTTAAAGTTGTAGAACGATAATATAGCAATTTTTGAAGCAGTAATGCCTTCATTTACGACTCGTCTTTCATGTGCAAATTATTAAGGAAATTTATAGAACAGTTATTAAGAGGTATAAGTGAGGAACAATAATTCATTTTAAAGTAATATATATTGTATCTTACAGTTCAGATAATACTATGGATCACTTGATAAAATGCAAGCTCTTTTTAATTTTTAGAGTACTTTTGTTAAACAGAAAACATTTTTCAAAAACTCTTCAATACTAACTTATTTTATGTGCCGTGAAAAATGAAAGAAGCGATATATTTCGTAGATTAAGTAAAGGTAAAGGTAGACCGAAAAGGAGAAGGAAATGGATAGAAATGTTATTTCCACTTTGAATATGAATAAGATAAAGATAAGACAGATAAGACATACATATAAAGCATACATAAGATAGCATAGATGTTTGAAAATTCAATTCAGAACAAATACACATCAAAGGACACACAAGTAAGATGAAGATAAGAAAACAAGAAAACATAAGGCAGCCATTATTGAAAAGTGAAAAAAGTGATTGTGGTAAGATATAGGCATTTGTGGCTGCTAACGATGAGATGTAACGACATTGATCATCACTTTGATGGTGATATACAAAATTGAAAGCTGACTACTGAAAATTACAAAATGAATAGCATATAAACATGGAATCTGGAAACTAATTTTGCGTAAAGACATTTGTTTTAAGTTGAACACTACCATCTAAGAATGAGCTTCTTTCTCCACGATCTTCTCCAGCTATTAATGTTATGTTTGGATCGCTGCATATAAGAAGTCTGTAATGCTAAATCTACTCCAATGGAATTGAACATGGGTAGGATATAGCTTGTTACTTAATTTGTTTAATTTGATCAAAATATAAAAATTAAATGATGCAAGGAATAGTATATAATTGAACCTAAAAGTGTGAGAATTTCACCTATATTCTATTAAATCCTAGCCCCAAGCCCGACCAAACAATGAATACTGACAACTGATTCAAAGTCGATATTATTAGACCGTAGCAAAGATTTCGTTATTTTACCTTTTCTTTTCCTTAGATGCGTGTTTTCCTTATCCTTGTTAAAAAGAATGATCCATTGTAAATCCAAATGAATATTTGCTAAAACTGTGGAGTGATAGATGAAAGAAAAATAGTGCAGTATAAATATGACAAATTACCTCAGATTCCCATTTTTTTTATTTCTTTTAACGAGAGAGATGCATTCAAATGCATCTTTAAGTATATGAGCGATATGATGCATTAGAACTACTATCGTTGCCCCTTTCTTTGGAGATTTCCCTATTGATTTTAGTAACCCGTCATTATATGGTAACAACATTATGATGAAAGTCCACAAATATGTATTGGCTTTTAAGTATTAAAAAAAAAAAAAAAAAAAAACAGGTTCTTTAAAACTAAATTGAAAAATGGTATTCATGCGGTGTTTATACCATAAAACGAGGTCTGTTTGATGCATTTTCTCCATTTAGTTAAACTCTTTTATTTGGTTAGTAGCATTTTCTTCTTCCATCTCTTACTATTAATTTAATGTCCGGTTAAGTTACGGTGAATAAGGTTTGCAACATAACTACACTTAAGAAATTGAATATAGGTAAGAAGTAGTCTATTTTCCTTTTTTTTTTTTTTTTTTTTTTGGGTGGGGTTGGGGTTCGGTGAAGATTCATGGATTAGACTAAAAGAAATATAAAAAAGACCAATATACTTATATTCATTTGGAACTTTTTGATCCAACCACAACCAAAATCTAAACCCCAACAACCATCACCTTATCTTAGCTCTTCAAATCAAAACATGACCGAGTCATGGTTTAATAACACATGGAAATTTAAAGGATCAGTCACTTGGATTTATGATGTGAGCCACCATTTATTTTGATGTTAAGGTTTGAGGCCCATTGTTCTTGGCCTAGTGTTTATAGGTTCTGGCTCAATCGTGTGACTCAATGGTCTATTGGTACTTTCTTGTGTACCCATAGCCATTTCAATTTATTGGTACTTTCTTGTGCATCGATAGTTAAATTTGCCTATTGCGGAAGATTGTAATTGTTGCTGTAGGTTAGGGTTTGGCATGGGCGGTATCCTACAAGGAGTAGAGTAATTGTTAATTAACTTAGGTCATAGTTAAGAATTGGAGTGTATTTATCTTTTCCTATGGGAAAAAGATATTATGTAACAGTAATCTAAAAATTACATCAATGCAATCTTCCAGTCTATCATATAATTGTTATGATGATTATAAGAATCAATACAATGAAAATTCAATGGCTAAATTATGATCCTGTTAATGCGAACGTAGAAAAGACATATATATCCTAATATCCTAAAAACTTCTAAAAACGAAATTCCCCAATTCTAAAAGTAGATCACTTACATCACATGTTTTCCATTGTTTACAAGCTCTCACCTAAGCTAGCAAATTTATTTTCTGCTGAAGCTAGTCATTGTGAGTGAAGGATTAGCATATATGTACCTCAACGATATTTTTGTGTCAAGTCTATCGGATTCATAAATTTAAATGGACAAGTTGTGAAATCAGTTCTAAAGGTGACTAGAGATAGAATATGTTATACGTGAGTGTTTCTCATTTGTGTGTTTGAACAGTCAACAGTAGATTTCTAGAAATTTATTGGTTGATTACCCAACCTCTTGAAAGCTTTCCAAACCATGCTATCACCTCCAATTTTTTTTCCTTTTTTTTCCATTACCTTATGGAATTTATGGAGTGATTAATATATTAAAGCTAATAGCCTTATAACTTAGTAGTATGTCTCTTTTGATTTCTCAAGTAAAAGGTATCAAGTTCGAATCCTCTCCCCATTGTAATGACCAAAAAAAAAAAAAAAATTTAATGTATTGAAGAACTCATCATGAATGCATTGCTATAAACAATTTCATTAATGAATGCTTTGCTTAGTTTGGTATGATGGAATGAATTAGTAAGGAAACATTGTGGAAGGCATGAAAGTAGAGGGAATGGATTATGAGAGAATTTGAATCATTTTATGTATTTAGATAATAAAGAAGGGGAAAGCTGATAGAATCTTAATTATTGTAAAAGATAAAATAAAATATAATAGTAAATTACTTATATACCCTTAAAAGATAATAAATAATTTAATAACGAAGGATATTAGAGTAATTGTATTTTTTTAAGTTTTCTCTCGTAATTCTCTCCATTTTGCATTGGATTAAAAAAAGGTGGGATTAAGGGAAAATATTACATCAATTTTCCTATTATCTTTTCCTTTTAAAATAAACAAGGGAATTAATCTAATCGTTCTTAATTTTTCTCCTCCCTAATTATTCCTTCCTGATTCCCTTATTTCAGCATTGATGCCATTAGGTCTGAAAAAAGAAACTCTGTATTTTTTAAGATGGATCACATGCTTTGCATTGGAAAAGAGGGGGGAGGGGGGTGCTGGAGAAGAATGATGCAGCACGGAAGCATTGAATAACAAAAACCAATTCAATGAGTGATTTCAAAAGTGAACTTAATCACACTAAGCAATTGCAAATTTAGAGAAAACTCTCTCAAAATAGAATTTCAAAAGTCATATCATATATCAAAAGTCTTATCTTTTAACAAAAGCCCTAAAGACTATTTATAGCATTACAAAGGAAACCCAAAAGACAGAATCCTAAAAAACAAAATAATAAATGCAAATAATGACTAAAGGAAACCTAAAAGATAGAATCCTAAGAGTCAAAATTGATAATTAATGTTGGAAATAAAAGCTAGCAGCCTATCATTAATGTTGGCGGTTTCTAAACAAAAGTTGAAACTATCAGTGATAAATGCCGACTTTAATTGAGATTCTGCTATTGCATTATTCTCTCTTACCTACAAAGAACTTTACCTCAAGTTCTCTTCTGGATATAGTGGTGCATCATCTGGATGGAAATGATATAAGTTAGCCACATTAAAAGTCTTTGAAATAGCCATAGTTGCTGGGAGATCAACAACATAAGCGTTGTCATTGATCTTTTGTAGAATCTTGTAAGGTCCATATTTTCTTGGCTGCAACTTGTTGTAAGAACCCATAGGAATTCTCTCCTTCCCGAGAAAAATCATCACCTGATCTCCGACCTCAAAGAGTTATTGCTTTCGTCGCCTATCCGTGGTTTCTTTATACTTGGCGTTAGCCTTTTCAATCTTTGCTTTGACCTCCTCTGCGGTATTCTGCCAGTGCTCCGCCATGTGCTTCGCTGGAATGCTATACTCAGCCATCTTCGAGAGCTTCACAAGATCCAAGCATGTTGGGAAACTTTGGTATATACAATAGAAAATGGAGTTCTCCCAGTGGTTCGATGGATGGAGTTGTTATAGGCAAACTCCGCTTGAGCCAAACATATATCCCATTGGCGGGGCATCTCTCCACAAATACTCCTGATGAGATTCCCTAGAGTCTGGTTGGTAACTTCTGTTTGGCCATCTGTCTGTGGATGGGCAGTGCTGCTATAGTTCAGAGTGGAGTTAAACATGTACCACGAAGTCTTCTAGAAGTAACTGAGAAATTTGCTGTCCTTGTCAGATGTTATGGATTTGAGCACTCCATGTAGTCTCACTACCTCCTTGAAAAATAGGTTGGCAATGGCATAGGCATTTGAGGTCTTCTTACAAGGGATGAAATGTGCCATCTTGGAGAACCTGTCCACAACTACAAAAACCGAGTTAGCACCTCATTTGGTACGAGGCAAACCAAGAACAAAATCTATGGAGAGATCCTCCCAGATATTCTTAGGTATTGGTAGGGGTGTATATAACCTAGTACTCTGAGACTGACTCTTAGATGTCTGGTACGTGTAGCATTTTTTAACAATCTTCCCTACATCCTTTCTGAGTTGGGACCAAAAATATCGCTCGGTGACAGCAGCCATGGTTTTATCTCTCCCCAGGTGTCCTGCTAGACCCCCTCCATGAAGATCCCTAATCAACTTTTCCCTCAAAGAGGATCGTGGGATACATAGTTGATTACCCTTCATGAGATACCCATCATGCACATGATAATCATCATAGGGTCCCTGACTATTACACATGCCCCATACCTCACTGAAATCCTTATCGTCAGCATAATGTTCTTTCACCTGTTCAAAACCCACAACTTCAGCACTAATCACAGCTAAGACTTCAGCTCTCCTGCTCAAGGCATCTGCCACTTTGTTTTGGACTCCAGATTTATGCATGAGTTTGAAAGGAAATCTCTGCAAAAACTGGATCCATCTAGCATGCATGTCTTTGCTGATCCTGGTTTGACCACTCAAGTGTTTTAGCGCTCCATAATTGGAATACAACACAAACTCTTTCCCTACAAGGTAATGTTCCCACACCCTTAAAGCTCTCACCACCGAGTAAAACTCTTTGTCATATGTAGACCAATTCTTTCTAGCATCACAAAGTTTCTCACTGAAGAAAGCTATTGGTCTCTTCTCTTGTGAAAGTACTGCCCCATTGCATACTCCACTAGTATGACAATCCACCTCAAATAATTTGTCAAAATCAGGTAATGCTAGTACTAGAGCACTACATAATTTTTCTTTCAATAGGGCAAACCCAGCCTTAGCCTCCTTACTCCAACTAAATTTCTCTTTCTTCAAGCACTTAGTCAATGGAGCAGCAATGGTACTAAAGTGCCTGATGAAGCGTCTATAAAAACTGGCAAGCCCCAAGAAACTCCTCAACTCTGTCATAGTCTTAGGAATAGGCCACTTTCTAATGTCTTTTACTTTCCCATCATCCACTGTAATTCCCTCACCACTAACCACAAATCCTAAAAATAGCAATTTTTTTGACATAAAAATGCACTTTTTCAGATTAGCATATAGTTTATTCTGCTTCAACACCTTCAATACAATCCTCAAATGATCTATATGCTCCCTTTCAGACTTGCTATAAATTAAGATGTCATCAAAGTATACTACTACAAACTTGCTAATGAAAGGTTTGAGTACCTGATTCATGACTCGCATAAATGTGCTAGGGGCATTGTTGAGGCCGAATGGCATCACCAACCATTCACACAATCCCTCCTTTGTTTTGAAGGCAATCTTCCATTCATCCCCTGGCCTTACCTTAATCAGGTGATAGCCGCTTCGCAGGTCAATCTTGGAGAAGATAGTAGCTCTACTCAAATGGTCTAGCATGTCTTCTATGTGGGGTATAGGGAACTTATAACCAATGGTGATCTTGTTGATAGCTCGGCTATTAACGCACATCCTCCAACTCCCATCTTTCTTAGGAGTGAGTAGTATTAGTACAACACATGGACTAAGGCTATCTCTGATGAAGCCTTTCTCTAGCAATTCTTGGATCTTCTCCTGGAGGATTTCTGTTTCCCTGGGACTCATCCTATAATGAGGCAAGTTAGGAAGACTAGCCTCAGGTACTAAGTCAATCTGGTGCTGGATATCTCTCAAGGATGGAAGCCCCTTAGGTAAGTCATCTGGAACCACCTCTCTGAAATCCTCTAGGACCTCCTTCACTACTTCAGGAATATCGCTAACACTCTCCTCTTTTACTTTTAGCACACTTTTGACCACCAAGGCATGTACCACCTTGGTCTCCTTCATAACCTTCTCCATCTCTCTCTCTGAGTTCACAAGGGTTAGGAAAGATCGCCTCTCTGGCTTGGAGCCTTTAGGGCGTGGCATTACCTTAAGAGGTAGCAAAGTATACTTTTTGCCATTCTTCTCTAACCTGTAAAGATTCTCTTTTCCTGAGTGTTGGGCATCCACATCAAACTGCCATGGTCGCCCAAAGAGGAGATGACAAGCATCCATGTCTACTATGTCACAGTAGACCTCGTCTCTATACTTTCCAATGGAAAAGGGGATTCTACATCTCTCTACTACATCAATCCGCTCTGCTTCCTTAATCCATCCAATGGTATATGGATTAGGTACTTCTATATTGGCAACTGCAAATCTTGAACCGCCTGCCTGCTAATAATGTTCTCACTGCTCCATTATCCACAATTAGGTTAAATACTCTCCCACCAATCGTGCACCTGGTACAAACAGCTGATGGCGATGAGTATTACCCTCCTGCTTAGGTGTTAACATGAGCCTTCTAATAACATATGAGGGCTCATACCCTTCATGCTCCTCGTCATAGTGCTCTTCTTCTCCATTAATATCACAACATATTTCATCATCTCCTTCACGCTCTACGATATTCACAGTTCTTCTATTTGGGCATTCATTGGATCTATGCCCTGGTTGATTACAGTAATAGCATTTGCCTAAGATAGGTTTGGCATATGGGTTGGATTGTTTCTGACCTTCTCTGGATTCTATAGGCTGTTTTTCCGTAGCCTTTTTCAACTTTTTTCTCACCACTACTACCTGGCTTCTCTACAACACCCTTCTCTTTATCTTTAGCCGTCTTACTCGTTCCACTACGCTCAGCCCTATCCATTCCCTACCTACACCCACCACCATCAAATCTAGTGTTTTTATCATTTAGCATGAGTTCAGCCTTCAATGCCATGTTCTTTGCTTCACTCATACTCCTCAACACCGTTACCCCAATTTTGTCCCTGATTTGCAACTTTAGGCCATTAACATATCTTGCCACCTGTTGCCCTTCACTCTCCCTCAAATCATTACGCTTTGCTAATCTCATAAATTCAGCAGTGTATTCATGGACAGATTGTAACCCTTGGCAACACCTTTGATACTGCTGGAAAAGTATCTGTTCATAATCAGGGGGAAGAAATTCACCTTTCATTAATTGTTTCATGCAAATCCATGAACGTACAGGATGTCTTCCTTCTCTCAATCGTCTACTCTGTACTCTCTCCCGTTAGGTGGAAGCAACACCCTTCAATCTACATGCCACCGTCTTCACCCTATGCTCTTTTGAGATATCTTTATAGTAAAAGAATCTCTTCACCTCCACTAGCCAATCAAGGAAATCTTCGATATTAAAAGTACCATTGAAATAGGGTAGATCTACCTTTAGGTGGAAATCCCCTCCATCGGATTGATCATCATCATAGTCCCGGTAACCCCTTCGGTTCCTTCCTCCACCACAACCACCCCTCACAGGTGGTTGGCTCCTCTCATACATCAAATCTTCTTCCTCTAAATCATCATCAGAAAGTTGTGCCCTTCAATCTGCACGGATGGGTTGATTGATTGGGTTCTCATAATCATCTCTCGCCCTAGGTCTTCTATCACCATCAATCCTACCCCTATTGTTAGCGACCTCCATGGCGTCAAACCGATCGACCAAAGTTTCGACAAGTTGCTCTACCCATCTCAGCCTTCGATCCATGGCATCCACCTCTATCCTTAGAACTGGTTAGCCAGCCCCTTGGACTCCCGCATCATGAACATTATCATGAGTGCGACTGCTATCAACGTTGTGGCCAGAAGACATCTTGCAGGAATTCACCTTGCTCTGATACCAATCTGATGCAGCGTGAAAGCGTTGAATAATAGAAACCAATTCAATGATTGATTTCAAAACGTGAACTTAATCACACAATTGCTAAGCAATTGCAAATTTAGAGAAAACTCTCTCAAAATTGAATTTCAAAAGTCATATCATATATCAAAAGTCTTATTTTTTAACAAAAGCCCTAAAGACTATTTATAGCATTACAAAGGAAACAAAAAAAAAAAAGAATCCTAAAAAACAAAATAATAAATGCAAATAATGACTATTTAGAATCCTAAGTCAAAACCGATAATTAATGCTGGAAATAAAAGTTAGCAGCTTATCATTAATGTTGGCAATTTCTAAACCCAAAAGTTGAAACTGTCAGTAATAAATGCTGACTTTAATTGAGATTCTGTTGCTGCATTAAAGAAAGAGATGAAAGACATGTTTATTTGACCTCTCAGGATGTGCCCCAGAAAACTGAAGGTTCATTGTTAATATTTTTCCTTCGTATATGAGAGTATGCATCGTGCAATAAAAATATTTGGTGGTACTTAACCGCTTTAGATATTTTCAAAACCTATAATGCAATATGTATCTCCTTGCAGCAGCAATCTTAATGGTGGTTCCATCTTGAAGTGGTCGCTTCCGTAGTCATTCATGAACACTGATTTCGTTGCATGCTGCATCTGATTCTGGCATATAAAAAAAAAAAAAAAAGGAAAGAGAAAAAAAGAAGGGAAGTGTTGTTGGGTCTGTTTGTTTTGGCTTTTTTCCGGCAGATACAGATACTTTTTCAAACTTTTTTCTAATAAATTATTTATCAAGAAATAGATATAGATAAAAAAAAGTTGACAGTTCTCATCAAAAGATCAAATAGAACAAATATAGATAAAATTTAGATGCAAATAAGATATATTTTACATATATCATTTTAAAAAAGATACAGATACAGATGAAAAACAGACAATCCAAACAGACCCGTTATCTGATTAAGCAATCAATGAATGTGCAATTCTTGACAGTGGTTCATCAAATAGCTTTCTGGTAACTGAAGTTGCCTTCACCTTCTAGGAGCCTTTTACATTTTCTTAACTTCTATTGTCAAAATTGATCCATTTTAGTCTATAATTTTGCCCAAGTCCATTACAAAATCTATATTCTAGAATATAATGGAATTTTTAGAACTCGTCAATTGAAATATTTTCATGGATGTTCAAGATAGTAGCTGTAATATTCTAAACAACTAAGAAATACACAAATACTTCTGTATTCCTAAACAATTTCTATCCTTCTTTTTTTATCATTTTCGGTAAATTATTTTGTACTTACATAATTTTTTAAGCAAATATTTTATATTTTATAAAATGACGACAATTACAAAATTGTCTCCCTTACTCATATTTTATAAAAATAATATAGGAGTGATTTTGTTAATCACTTTATTCATTTCTCTTCTTTTTCTTCCATTTTCTTTCTAAGTTACTAAAGATAAAATAAACATTTTACTCATTTCCATTTCTTGATTGTTTTTTTTTCCCCTGCTCATTTTCATTGATTTCCACCTTTTTAAAAGATGCCAAACACAGTGTAAGTTTTTGTCTCTAAGATTTTTCAAGAACCTTTCCAAAAAATCACCATTCTTTTAAGTAAATGTCACTTTCAATATCCAAACACCGAAATTCTGTTATCTTTATGTTTTTCTTACCGGAAACAAAAGATAACAGAGAAAAACACCAATTTGTCCTAGATGTATGCTTAGAAATCCTCAGTAATTGAGGCAAAAAATAAAATAAAAGAAAGGGCAGCTTTTTTTTTTCCTCTTTCTTTTCCTGTAATTTAAATACCATTCTTATCCAATGTAAATGTTGCATTTTTATGTTGGGACAAAACTGCGCCAATTTTAAACTGCCCTCCTATATGACTTAATTTATTTAGGTTATTTTATATGCACAAGAACTTGATTGCTCCTTGTTTTCCACAATTACATGTGATCAGAATTATACTATTATCCTTCCTTTTTCTTGTTTGTCATTCATTTTCAATCATATATCCTTTATCTGATCTTGTTCCTGCCAGCTTACCCTATATATTCCTTGTTATTTGAAGTTTAAAGCCCCTTTGCTTCATTTCCAGTATAATAACCATGGCCTGGATTTTAATTGCCTTTATCTGATCTTCCATGTTATTTGAACCTTGACAAGTTCTAAATGCTCTCGGGAAATGCTCCCACTTGTCAGGTGAAACCAGATTACATTGTTTATCATAGGACTTAGGAAGGTGAGTAGTTGCTTTCATCTGAATCAAGTGATGTTGCTGTCTTTTGTAGCTATCAAACCTAATAACAATTTGCCCCAGTTATGTGATTGAGATTTAGCCAGACTTTTTTTGTAAGCACCATCTCCTTGGCTTTACCAAATTCAAAATCAGGCCGTCTCTCATTTTGTTTAGACAAGCTATAACGGCATACCCTAGAGGATGTGAGAATTGTTATGAAGTAATTTTTCTTAAGCATTCCTGAGGAATTTTATGTAAAAGCATTAGCTCATAATGTATTTAAAAAGTATATACAAAAAAAAAAAAAGGGCAGTATTACATTTTTCTAGAGGATTTTGCATATAATTATTTCTACAAAATTCAAGGAATGTTACTGATTAAAAGAAGAAAAAAGGAAAAAAAAAAGGCTGCAAGAGTATAAACTGTAATGGTGAATTGAACGCAAACTACATGAAATACAATGCTTTAATAACTTTACGAATGGAAGGAAGTTTTTAAAACATGTGGTCTATTTACAAGCTATAATATTTTTATAGCGAAAGTAAGTAGTTTTAGAAAATATACTGTAATTTGACAAGATTTAAGAAAAATTTTTCTTAATAATATTTTAGATGAATTTATGAATTATCTTGGTAATTATGATTTTTGCGTGTTTTTATTATCTATCATCCTATCATATTTTTAACGAGATCAGTTCTATTGATAATTTGCCAGCTCAAATTCATACCAACTATGATTCAATCATAAAAATATTTAACATTAAGAGTTTAATGGGATCTTTCAGTGCACAGCTAACACTCTAGTTACTAAAAATAAAAATTAAAAAAAAAAAAGAGAAAAGAAAACCTAACTAGCTACTTACTCTGGCTAGTATAAACACTTTGGACCTGGAACTCATACCTAACTTGTCTTGAATATCAACTAATAAGCATACATATTAACTTCTCTCTAAATCCAAAGAATGAATACAACTGAAGTAGTTTCTTAACGAATATCCTTACGTGACTTAGGCCCTAGGTGATGAAATTGTTTTGTTCTTCACTGAAGAGTCTCTCTATTACAGCATGACTCCATCCTATCTTAATTTTAGATATCATGTCTTCCCTTATAGCCATAGCTTCATTATTATCATTATCCACTCCTTGTACGTCAGTTGCAGTAGCAACAAGCAAAATGTCCTTGGAATTTCTGCTAATTACACACAGTCACCAATGTTGGACACCACGTCAAGTCGCTGCTGATCTTCACAAAATTTTCAGCTGGGATGGTATAAGAATTGGTCTTAATCACGATCTCTTTCCACCTAGTTTGGCAACAATCTTCCTCTCCACTCTTAGAGCTTTTGCATGATTCTCTCCTTAATTGATTCCAGTGAACCACATTTAGATCTATCTCAAGATGATTGGAAAGCCAAGACACTTAACATATTAGGAGGAGTAATGTGTTGAATGGATCAAAAATCCACTTTCCATCGTGTAGAGTCTATTTGTTAAAAAAACAAAGAGGACTTATGGAAATATCTAGCCAAAGGCACCGCAATAGCCATCAATGATATTCTTCAAAACTTAGATTCTGATCCATTGCTTCCATTTTTACTGTAGCATTGTAGTAAACTATAAAGGTAAATGCCCCGTTTAGTGTTTTAGTATATGCATTTTTGCAATTAATGACCTGAACTTTAAAAGTATTAATTTATTAAGTATAAACCTTGGTCATCTATAATACATAAGGTAGTTAAATACAAAAATAGGTAAAATTTAAGAAATTAATTGCAAGAATAGGCAAAATTTAGGTAGTTGTTTGCAAATATAGATAAAGTTTTGGTATGTAATTACAAATATATATAAAGTTCATCTATCAAATTAGCACTTTCAAATATTTAGATTGTTAATTATAAAAATGAGTAAGGTTAGGTATTAAACATAACAATTACCCAATGATAATTAATCAAGAACAGATTGCGTTATACCTCTTGCACCATGTGATGGGCCTGAACAATTTGGCTTCTACAAAATCATAAATAAAAGAACTAGACTCTAGATCAAACAAGTAAGGAGGTACACATTTTAGATAGAAGAGTTAAGACACTACAAGAAACAAGGAAATGTGATATTTCCTTGTCTAATTCCTTTAGTTAATTGAATGTGTACTTTTCTTCTACCATTCAGCATTAAATTGTAAAACTGATGTTGCATGATTTATAGTCCAACCAAACCATACTTATGAAAACCCCATTTTTATGCATTATTTTCTTCAGAAATTTTTTACTTTACTTACTATATCTATTTAAAGAGCACAAATTAGTAACTTCCTTTACTTTTGGTTCATACATAATTAAGTAAACTCATGAAACATTATCACATTGTCCTTCATTAACCAAGCTAATATTAAAGGGTTTTGAAAAAGAGATAGGATGGAACCTAAGAGTGGTTGCAATCTATTTGGCAAGATGTTAGGGATAATGTTATATAAAAAAAATGCATAACCTAATTAAACAGAATGGAGATATTTTTTTAGGATGATGGATTTTAAAAGTCAAACAATGTTAGCTTCATTAAGGTTAGGTTGAAATATGTTTGTGCAAAAATTCTTAATCGCCTCAATCACGAAAGCTCAAACTATGATCCAATGTGATATATAGAACAACACATTAAAACCATTTAGGCCTAGAGCTTTCAAATTAATAAATTGAAAACTGCTTTTTCACTTCCTCTTCCTAAAATGGTATGATTAACCTGTTCAAGACCTGTAACACCAGATTGATTGTTAGTTTTATATAGTTGGTTTAGTATTCTAATAAGTCTAAATTCAGACGCTTTCTTCATTTCTTTGAGGGTAGCTAATGGGAATCAAGAGCCTAGAGGATCTATAATGCGGACTAGAGCAACGAATTGCAAAACATGACTCAATGGGTATTGGTTAGAGTAGAGGGTTATTTTGGTAATGAAGCTTTCAATTGAATTTAATGCCATGAACTAGTTTCTTAGGCCAGTGACAGAGCTTAGAAGACCGCCAATAAGAGATGTCTTAAAAGGATATGGCTTAGTGGGCTCGAAACATGGATTGCTAGACCAACTTACTTCATTCTCGGCCTCATTTGATTTTTTTGCATGCAAAAATAGACCCTATAAATATCTTTATAAGCTAATTTGGGCTTTGTTTGATTAAAACAAGACTTTTGTGGGCTAAAATATGAACATATGCTCTATTATATTAAAAATGGGCTATCTTGTAAGAAGATTGAACTTCTTATATATAAAAATCGTTTAAGCTCTTTTCAAGCTCACTTTAAAACTCATTCCACTATTAAAGAAAAGAAGATTTCAATACTAGCCTTTAGATCTGTAGGAATGATTTAATAGTGATTTATAGTGCTTAATCTCAATTATCCATCCATATGTTATCCGATTGTTAGTGTCAATTTCCAGCATCTATAAATAAGAAGGTTGCCTTCCCATTTGGATTGATTCTATCTATTATTAAGATTAAGAGAAATATGGAAGCTTTATTGAAATACCTCTAGGAAAGATCAAACACCTTCTACACTAAGAACAAATCAAGAACGATTCAATATATTTGATTTGATCTTTGTCATGGTTGTGCTCTTAGGAAATCGAGTTTACCTATTCCTCCTCCCATGTCTCTTCCTACAACATCTATACATGTGTTATCATCTTAACTCCTCTCAGGTTAGCCCTTGTTGCATGTGATTGACCAATTATAATAAACCCATCATAAAATTAATATGCCAAAAAGGAAGAAATAAATTTTGTTGGGTCATACGAAGATCATTCCAAGCAACTATTTATCAAGTCATGATGGTTGAAGTGTTAGATTAGGTTAGAAATGGATTGTCTCAAGGAGAATTTGTGACATATGATAGGTGTAGAACTTTCTTAAAAGGTTTGAAATATCAAATTGCTTCAAAGACTATGAGTTTAAAATAGGATCATCAAAAGGTTTTGACCCTTCTTCGAAAGCTCTAGACCTTCCTTTGCCAAGACGCAACATATTTAGCTGAATCTATAGTTTCGGACCTTTATGCAAGTTTATTTTTACCTATTCTATAGTATTTTGTGTTATTTTTCCTTAATTAAATTATTTTTAGTTTTTAATTACTATTTTGCCCTTAATTATAAGAAATTAAGGGGTTATTCCATTATAAGACATTATATAACAATTGATTTCGTAATTTATTGAATTCCCTCATCAAACCCTAACTCTTATCAAACCTAGGTGATTTGTGCCGAGCAAATTATTCAATCTACTTTGTGCATGATATCATCTTAGGTAAGCGTAGTTCAACTTTTGCTGGCATGTAATATTCTTCAATAAGTTATCTATATCCAATTTTAGTACAAAATCCTAGTTACTTGTTTCTTTAATTATGAGTTCTTAAATGTGAACGGATGGTTTTGACGAAGAAGACATCAATGGCCTTGCCTTTGATTATTGTTTCTCTCCTGTGATCAAATCCAATTTGCTTTTGAATGCTGATGCCAATATTGTTCTACTTGTTGCAAAAACCAAGTTGTTTGCATAAACAACTTTCTTTTTCATAGGTCATGTCTTTCATTTATAGATTTTCAAGTCAAGCTGATTCAGAGTTCAGATCTTCGATTAATACGATGTTGTTTTCTTCATTCTCCCATTCCATTCCATAAAAGCTTTTCCAATGCGAACAATTTACTCATTAACCCCAAAGATACCTACGACTTCATTTTCATTCATCCATATTCTCTCAGCCACCACTCTTCGTTTCTTCCTCCAATTAACCATCTCATTCAAGTTGTCCATAGCCATCCATGAACAATTCACATCAAATGGGTTAACATGCAGTATATCCCAAAATTGCAAAATCAGAAATTTGCATAGCACCAAAGCACTTCATACGTTGTTTCACTTTCATTATCATTCACCCATGAATCCGTAATATTCTAAACAGCCAATAAAATTTCTACATCAAGCTTTGAAATCCACTAAAGCACAAGCCCTCCTAATTAGCTAAAACTATTGTTAAACAGCAATTTTCATCTAGTATAATCAACGCTAAATTCTTTATTTCTTATTTTCATTCAGAAAACATTTGAGGCCTAAACCATATATATATATATTTTGAAAAACTTGGTTTTTGTCTTTATAATGGGGAGGGGATCTGGGATACGAAACTGACATCTCTCTCTTGAAAGACCAAGCATGATTTGATGGCTAAACTTTATCTGATGAGACTTTTAATTGCATCGACTGTGAAGGGCTTGCCTAACCCTTAGCATTTCTATCTTACCGTGGCCATGGGATTTTGTGGCTGGTTTACTCAACCGCTTTAATATGAGTAAAGAATCATTGGCCTCCATCACGTGTACTTCAACAAATTGCCTTTCAAATTCAATTTTACCATGGAATCCACTTCTTTTCTTGATATTGAGAGTGATGACAGGTGTGTTGTTGGTGAACTAGTGTTCCTAGACTAAAAAAAATTGGGGAAACCAGAAAAAGTAAGGGTAGGTTTTCATAGTAAGGTAAGAAGTTAGTAGAGTAATAAAATTATGCATTATCTGGGGTAGGCCAGGAGCTAACAACTGGCCTGGAGATAAAGGCATCGTTCGCTGAGCAAAGTCATGAGAAAAATCATACAAACCAAATCCTTTTTTTTTGGGTGTTTTCTTCTCGCGAGTGAATCTTGGCTTGAGTTGAGATAAGATCATTATCTAAGAAAATAATTGTTAGAATCTAATGTTCTTTACCTAAGATCCTTGATTGTTTTCAACTATTCATGAACCATAGTTTCTTTGCAATTCCTTCTCATCCACTAAGGTACAGATTCATTACTTTGTTGCTGAAAACTTGGAAATTTAGCTCTTACGTTTTTTCAAAAAAAATTTCTATTCTCTTACAAGTTTCCATGCATCCCTTAAAAAGATATTTGTAGGTGTAGCAATCTCAAAGACATTGTCAACAAGTCCTTAATATGTGTTATATTAGTGTTAACAACTCTTATACATGATTTTAAGGTTATTGCAATTGAAGAAAAAAGAAATTTACGCAAGAAACACTCATGGCTTTATTATTATTAGTTGTCTCTTCGATTTTTCCTTTTGTTCCCCCAACAATTTCTTATAACTCTTTAGATAACGATATTATTAACCGTATTGTAAACTTGAACTATACAGACTTTATTTGTTTCCAAAGAACAGCGCCAGATTTTAATAACTGATGAAATTAAAAGCCACATAGGGAACTCAAAAAGTTATTCATCGTTAAGCTTACATGGAACCATGTGCTTGTTGTGTAGACATGTCGTGTTGGTTTTGGGAAACACTAAAAATTGTTATTGTTGTGATGAGCCGATGCAGAAGCTTAGGAGAATGCGTTGTTAAAGTAGAATCAAATAATAAAGTGGGTTAAAGGGGGATAAAAGAACTCAAGATGAGCTTATCTTTGGGGTTTAAAACCACTAATTTGTATTGTACTTCAAAACCCGCATGCTACTTAACATCTAGCACAAAATTGGTAATTTAAATATTAAAGTGAAATTTTAAGGAAATGAAGAAAAATGGGTTTTCACTTTTGAATTTATTATGTTCTTTCTAAAATTTGTGAGATTGATGGAAATGGGGTGGAACACATATCTACCAATCTTATGAATTAAAATTATGTAAATACAAATTAAATAATTTTGATTACTTAGATACTAACACAAAATCGCATCTAAGTGATGCGATTTTAATTTTTAAAAGAAATTGCACGTTCAACGTGCAATTTTACAATGGTACTTATATAATTATTTTTATATAATTGATAGTTATGTAGACAAGTTTATGATGAATTGATAAATAAACAAAGTGAAAGTGAGTGGAAATGAGTTTAAAGTTAAAAGGCCATGCCTAACTTAATATCTAACTTAATGTAATTCAGTTCACCGAAAAATGAGATTGAAGAAGGTTTTTTTTTTTTTTTTTCCTCCCTATTTTGTTCCATTTCTACTTGCAACAAAACGAAAATCGCATATTTTTCATCCTTTTGTTTCTCCGATTCCGACTCATTTCTTTTCTGTAAAATTGTAACTGACGTGTCGTTGCACTATCCTCACTTCACACTATTTTGCTCCTTTTTAGCACTAATCCTTAGACTTAGGATGGGCCACACCATATCAATCTCCACCTCGGAATATGTGCCCTCTATAGAATTTTAGACGCTGACTCAGCCACGAGTAGATTCATATAGGATGGGACGGGATATATTGTCACCGGTGCCTGGAGACTTTAACCTAACCCAGACAATGATGAAACTTGCTTGCAGCCTTGACTTAGCATATGTATCAACCTTCTCAAATAGTATCTCGTTTGGCAATCTGACTTCTTCATCCTACTAGATTTCACATCAATGTGCTTTGTCCTTCCATTGTACACGTGATTCATGTTGATAGATAGCACTCTTGACTATTATGTACACAAGCTCTATTTTATTGAGCACCTAGCTTCTTGTACGTAACCCTATACTAGAGGGGTACAACGTAACCCTATATTGGAGGAAAAAAACATGTAATACGTAGTATATATCGCGTATAATATACATGTGGTATGTAATAACTGATCATTTTTTGATGTATGGAAAAGATTGTGATTATACTTAGTTTCGCTCATAGATAAAGTAGCAATGATCGAACCATTGACCTTCAACAAATGAGCCCACTTATAAGAGTGAAAGGATAACTCTTCATAGGATGTCTAACCCCCTTTGTTTGTTATACGAAATACCACAATTCCATACTTGAAAGGTTTTTTCTTTTATTTTTTTAATTACAATAAGCGAAGGAGAGATTCATGTAAGAAAATGACTTGATGGGTTTATTCACTTCCATTGCTCAAGAATCCTATCCCACATGGGATGTTGATAAAACTAATCTTGTTTTTTTATTGGACTGTGCCTTATTATAGACTTAAGCGTGTTTAGTAAGTAACGCGTGTGCGGACTTCATTTATCTATTATATCGTCCCAAATTTCGTAACTATAATTTATTTTTCCTGAAACCTACATTTCCTTATTTACCATGAGTACACGTGTTAGAAGCTGATTGTGTTAACCTTAGGGAGCAGATGATATCTATCGATTTGTGTTTCGACTGTGCTAAAATTTGCTTTCAAGGCAGTGGCTCATCCATGGTATATCAATATAAAAGTTGTTTCTGGATTTTTAACTTTCTATTTCTTATAATTCAAACCTAATCCATCCAATATGAGAGATTAGCATTAATACTATTAGGTTATAAAGCTATTAAGTATTAACTACCTGTAAATATTTGAAAATTTACTATATTGCATTTCTTATGTTGTCTATCTAGATTAGCCATATGCTTTCCCACTTCGTTGATAGCATACACTAGATTTGGTTTTATTTGAAAATCATAGTACATAACAAGCAGCTCATAGTACTGCCATATGGAACATTCTACAAATCTTCATTTTTCGGATTCTGACCTTCAGCACCGGGTGAAACATGATATGAAGCGATTTGCACTCAATGGTTTTGATTGCTGATGATAAACGTTCCAACATCTTCTCAGTCGTTGCAAGTCCACGCGAATTTCCACCTTAATGATCTTTTTGGCTGTCCACAAATCCTTTGTGCCGAATCTGCCTTCAAGAGTGCTTCTATCTGTTGTCCTCAATGATGCTCTTTGCATTGTCCATTTTACTATCCATCTACTCATAACATACTGTCCTCTTCCCTTTAAGATGATTTACCAACCATGTCACTGGTTATGCAAAATATCTTGTCTCCTCTACCTTAGAGGAAACCTGTTTGTCTCTCTCCTAGCTACTCATAGCCTTCTAAAAGATTAAGAATCTTACTTCTAAATCCTCCAAATGGAACTTGATTGATGGTTTGATAATGTATTTGGGTCTGTTAAAATTTTTCTTATGGTTGGCCTGGCCCAAGAACTCATTATCATCATGGAAGAGCGGATCTTCAAAATATTGCTTAAGCATTACTTCATCTGGGCTAGAGAGTGGGCCTTGAGAGGTGGCTTTTCATTAAACCTCACTTATTATATAGTCATCCTTTATTTTTCAACTAGCTCATATGGGATTTTTGTCTCACTTCCATTCCTTCTATTTTTAACAAGGTTAACTCTAAGCTAGGCAGAAAGACTTTAGTGGGTATTATATGTTATGTGTAATATATATGTGGTGTGTGACTACCAATAATTTTCTAACATGCGATCGTATGAGTGGTAGTTATTTTAAAACCTTCTTACTACTTGTTAAAATATAATTAGTAGTTACTATATGTACACACACTTGGTGTGCACTACCCATTGAATATATTTTTTCCCTAAGATAGACTGTGATATACCTATTCATTTCTCTACATTGCAATATCATCAACCTCAAGTTCCACCTAATCTACTCATGCACTACAAATTTTATAGCTTATTCACATTTTCCAAAAGAAAATGCAAGATTTACTTGCCATGAAACATTGCATTTCTAACGTTTAGTAATTCTTTTTCCGCCTTAGGGTCTCATAGCTAAAACCTTTATTTGCCTTCGGTCCATCAATTGGGACATCCTACCATGATATTGTTATTCCATGCCACTAACCACTCACCACCCTAGCTTCCTTTGGCAAAACCCTAACAGAACTCCTATCACATCATCATATTCTAGGAAATCTTTCCCCAACATGTGTCATAAAGATGTTTTAATACAACGTTCGCACCTGCTGGAACTTCAGTAGTATTAACGTTGTCTCCACACCATCAAACTTCATATCAAGCCTCTTCACTAATCAATTAATTGAAAATCTTTACTAACCTCCATCTTCAACTCGTAAATTTTGTGTCTAAGATTAATTAATAATGAATTCGACATTTATCGCTATTGCAATTTCAATCAGCCTGTAGCCCTGCATGTCCAATCCCTAACCTCGTTGACTGCATCAAAGAATTATGAATGATTCCCATAAGATTAGGTATAAATTAAGGGCTTAATCTTTATGGAAGTTGCATAATGCACTCTCTAACTGCATAACTTGCCAATTTTGGCAATATTAATCGGAGACTTAACATAACATGCTCTAAATGATAGGGCAGGTTTATGAACCTGGGACATCCTTGTTTACTACATTGATAAAGTTAATGCTAAAATCATCTTTTTTAGACTTACACAATGGATTTCATATCCATTACATTGTATATTCTTTTTTCACCTGCATAAGATGAAACGTACTTCGACATATATCAGTCCAATTGCAAATCCATTCTTGCCATGATTACTTCTAGAATTAGATTCCTAGGGCAAATCACCTTCTACTAGATTTTTTGAAGGAGGGCTTAATTGTGCTTTTCGAGTATTTAGTGCTTTCTTAGGATCCTATCAGACTTTGAATGGTAGATTGCACTTATAAAGAATGCAAAACCGCATTGTAGGGGGAATCAAATGAGATGGCTAAAACTAGCGAGAAATATAGTTGTTGGAACGAAATGTTTAATCAGTAGCAAAACCTTTTCACACGAAACAATTGTGGGAAAACATTTATCAACGTCAATAAGATGATTTCTGAGTAACCATTAACCGTGGCGACTCTTTTAAAGTCAGTTAAAAATTTACAAGAGAACCATGATCTTGAACATGTCTGTTTTCTTACCCGTCTTCATTTATGTCAAGCGTTTACCGTAGTTGTAAATAGCCTTGTTAACATTAGGAGAAAAGTGAGAGGTAGTAGTCATTATTAGAAAAAGTGCATCAGGAGTCTCTCTAAAGGGGAAGCGATGAAAGAAGATGACCGAATTTGAGATCAGATTCAAAATTACAGATAATACAATTCCTATCCTTTTGTTTTATTTATTTTGTTCTTTTATGGAATGGAAGTTTTTATACATCTAGGCTTTTGTAACCCTAGATTTATCATGCAAGTTTTTATATGATTAAGAGTTGATGAAGTCTTCTTATCTCTGATGGTTCAATTATGTGTTTTTATAAGAACTAAGTTGATATTATTGGAGCATTAATCTAATTTATTAGATATTATGTATATAGAATAGTATTTCGTATCCACAATTAGATTTACATGATTGGACAGAGTTATATATAATTCCGAGTTAAAAAGGTATATGATTTTGTCAGATTAAAGTAAATTAAACTTAATAGATGAATTTAAAAAGCAGAGGAGATACTTATTTCCAATTGATTAATATAGATAACTGATTGTGGATCCGAACGATCTCTATCACAATCTATATTAGGAATTTCTACTGTCTAGAGATATGATAATTAGCTTAAATGTACAGTGGACAATAAAAAATCGTGGAGGATAAGATAGCACAATTTACTCAGATTTTAGAGAGGAGAGGATTGACAATAAAGCATAATGGCGAAACAAGATCCATATATGGACCATATGAAGTATAAAAAATCTACATGTTTGTTTCATCTTTTTTGTATCATTTGGGTATTGTTCTTAAATTGAACTAATATCGAACCGATATTGAATCGATACATATATGATATCGATGAAAAACGGACATTTTTACTTATAAACTGACCAAACTAAATCGATATTGAAGTGATACTGCTTCGATATCGGAACGTTACCGATACAGATAAAAATTTGACAATTTATGTAATTATTTTAAGATAAAATATAATATCAAGTTCTTAAAATTTTAGTTAATAGCTTCATCTGATGTTCTCTAATTGTGCATATTTCCTTTCTCATATTTCTTTTTCTTGATAAGGTGAATCTTGTTTTTCACCAGTGCTGAAATGGTAGGTTTGATATGCACCTGAGTAGAATAAAAATTAAGAAGATGAGTGGAATTTATTTATGATGGTTTTTTGGAAATATTCAGCATGCAGGAGACAATAGAAAGGTACCAGAAGCACTCAAAAGATACACGGACCGGGAATAAGTCACTGGAAGAAAACATGCAGGTTCAACATCTTACTTACCTTTTCATGCTTATTTTTGTATATTAGGTTCTGCTTGATTGGCTTGTTTAGCCAAATTGGGTGTTATGATCAATTTCCTTGAATCTATATCAATTTTTATGTGCTTTGATTTGAAAGTTTTCTGGGAAGCAAAATCTTTTTCACCTGTAAGATTTTGTTTTAGTGGTTGAAGCATTGACTTGATTTGTTTCAAGTTCGATTTTTTTTTGGGCATCCTGAAAAATAGTATAAATGGGCTGGTTTGACTTGTTTAGATAGCTATTGGCTAGAAAAATTAAAAGCAAAATAATTTATGTAATATAGTAAATGATTTTTTTTGGAAAATAAAGTAGTTTAATTTTGTGTGTGTATACATGGACTTTGGCATTTTGTCAGCAGGATGGTCTTATAACATCTTTTACCTCATATAATTTTTTTTTTTTTTTACTGTTACATGATATAAAGTAAGTCAACCATACTTTATATCTGATATAAAGTATGATTGGCTTACTTCATGACATTGTCATAATTGATATAAATATAAAACGGAATATGTCCTAATGATCCTGTTTTATATACTCTGCACTCTGATTATTTTTCAATTGAATTCATAAGGATACAATAGAATAATTATTTCTCGTTTCGGGCCTTTCTTTGGTTTATAAATGATTATTCCAAGGAATTTTTATTACTATCAAATTTGAAATTGCAATTATACTTGTTACACATAAAAACCCCTAGATTAATTTTGTCTAATATAAAGGGCTTCTTATTGGCAGTTTTTAAAGGACGAAGCTGCAACCATGATGACAAAGATAGAACAACTTGAAGAATCGAAAAGGTCAGCATAAACTATATGCACTATTGCTTCACCTTTCCGTTTAACATATATCTATTATTATTAAGCTAATTCAGTTTTATTCATATCAATAAAAATAGAAATCAAAGTTGACATTATATTTATATTATTAGGCGGATACTTCCCCCTCTCTTCTCCCATAACCAATTCTATTCCTCTCTCTTCTCCCTATTTATTTTATTCTTTCCAATAAAAACAGTTTCCACTCTTTTATTTTTTTAAATTTTCGCACGTCATACACTACTATTTATATGTATATAAATGTATATATATGTAAATATACTATATAAATGATACATTAACTCTCATAATTGAAGTCGGAAATAACTGTGACCAATAATAACGAAATTGGCTGTGGACAGGAAGCTCTTAGGAGAAGGATTAGGGTCGTGCAACATTGATGAGCTGCAACAAATTGAGCAGCAGCTAGAACGGAGTGTAAGCAACATTCGAGCGCGAAAGGTATGCCAATCAATAATCTTGTGTTTAGGGTTCGTTTCGCGGAATAGATTTTCCTATTTTCTTATATTCAAGTCTAAGGATTATGGAATATTAAATAATGACTTTTTAGGAGTAGTTAATGGTCGAAGATTGCAACCAATTAATAAGAAAATCATTTTCTTTCTTTCTTTCTTTCTTTTTTTTTAAACAAGAAAATTTTTCTTATTTTTTTATTAATACTTTTGTGCGTATATATAGTCTCATGAGATTATGAAGGAATATATATTAAAATGGTAAACCTTTAAGAAAGGTTAATAAACAGTTTTTGGGAAGCAAGCATACATCATTCTTGGTGAATATGTTTGTCTTATGGGTTGCTGGAGTCTGCTTTTGATAATTTCAAGCCTATTTGATGACTTCAGGTGTTAATAGGGAAAATAAGGACATTGATGTACATGTAAAATGATTTCCTAAACTGATATTTATTTATATTATTTAATATTTATTTTGTTCATCTATTTGGTGGCTAGATATTTGGTTACTAATATTAAATTTGATACTTAAAAGTTTATCAAGTTAAAAAAATTAGGAGGATTTTAAATGCATGGATTAACAATTGAAAGGATAGAAAAATACATTGATATATCTCAAAAGCCTAGTACAGATAGCCTAGGGCTTCTGAGATAATTTTATATGATATCATTATTTTGCTCTACAATAATTGTTTTTATTTTTTTTTAAACTCCTTATAAGACTATGTTTGCCTGTAAATGTCAAAATGGAATACACATCATGGAGAATTATTTTATTGGATTATCATAAAATTACCTCAGATCTAACACTACTACTTCATACTAGTTTTGGCGTGTTGTGAAAACAACTTCACAATGATTATATTCTCCAAATGATCTTACCTTTTTTAATCTAGTCTAAATTAGACATAGTTTTCCCCCTTTCTCTCTCTCCTTCTTTTTCTTTTTACTCTTTTTCCTTGTAAAAATTAACTTATATGATATATGAGTACACGCATTTTTTGTAACCTCTTACTAAGCTCTTGGAAATTGGAATTTCCAATTCTTGGCATTAATGCAGACTTTGGTGTACAAGGAACAGATTGAGAAACTTAGAGAAAAGGTGAGCTATTTTTATTTCTTTTTTGTCGGTTAAGAAAGAGAAAAAAGATGGACCTCGTATTATGCACTTTCGTTTTTGCTAAATGGATTGAAGTTTGGTAATTTTAAGGCCTCTCTATCTATTTTTGGTAAAGTTCAATGTCAATTTAATTTTTGTGGATTGCTGACTAATATGTCTTCTTGTTTGTTAAACTCAGGGGAAGGTCTTGCTGGCCGAAAATGTAACCCTATGCCAAAAGGTAACCATTGCTCTTTTCTTGCTGAAAACTGATGGTATCAGTCGTGCTTTTTTTATTAGCTTGTTTATAGTTTTACCACTTTATATCTATAAGGTTAAGGAGAAAGATGTGATGGTTTCAGATAATGTATATATTATGATAAAAATGATATATATATATTTATATATATGAGACTAATAATTGGAAAAAAGAAAAAAAAAGAAAAACGTTTACTGCCTTTTACTTTTATCTTTGTATATACTCAAACAAACTAGAAAAGAAAATTGAAAAATTTCTATAAAATGGAAAAAACCTAGTTCCCTTTATTTAAAGTAGAAATAACTAAAATTAATTAATCCATATGGAAGTTCAAGAAGAGTTATGCACTTTCACTTAATTCGAATCAGAAATGGATAAATAAATAAATTTTTGGTTACATATTATGTTTGAGTTTAAGTTGAATCAGTTCTAAAATTTTACGCTTGAAACCACGAATATTTTTAGTTTTGTTTATGCTTAATAATCATGTATCTATAATATTTGTGCTTTGAATGTTGTGCTTTCTTTTTTGCCCCCCTCCCCAATCAGTGTGGAATAAAACCTCCAGAAACAACAACAGTTGAAAAACAAAAGGGAGACGAAACTCCAGTAAATGCAAGAGAAAGTAGTCCGAGCTCAGAAGTAGAGACCGAGCTGTTTATTGGTCCACCAAGGCGTCCCCTTTTGGTTAATTGGTTCAATAATGGCACGGACCAAATGCCTCCTCCCACTGCTTAAGCTAGCTTGCCATCTTCTTTTAATTAAGATCAACCATTATGTATTTTTCTAATATCCCGCTTGTGTTCTCCTTAAAATCACTCCATAAAAAAAAAAATAATAATATTTATGATTTGTATGTAAGGCAAATGGGCTTGTTTGTTTTTGGACTCTAGGTTAGTATCCAACGTATGAAAAAACAAAATGAAATGATCTCCAATGCATCATAAATTTATAGGACTTAGCCCACCCATTTTACATATAAGGCTTCCCTTTTATATATCTAATATATATATATATATATATAAATGCATATATACATAGCTTTTACATGGTCAATATTTCTCATTTTTATCGTTTTAAGTTCGTAAAGTAATTTTAAGAATATCAATTCTCTTGGTGCAGATGTGCATGTTAGCTATTCCTTCAATCGTATAACCCCTTTCATTTTTGGGTGCTCTATAAGCTTCTCTAAACCAAACAAGTTAGGGCCGGTGGTCCAATCAGGGCTGAACTAGTCGTCCCTGAATACAAGAAGTTATGAAAACATGTTTCTATAGTTATTTATTAAATGTAGATGATGTCTAATAATATCATATTACATTGCGTTGGATCAAAATGAAATGGATCGGTACAAATTAAAATCAACTGAAATTTCATTCACATATATAGAAACATCTAAGAAATCAGTGATTCTATTTTAATATTAAGTTTAGTTTTATCATATTCCAAATGGAATCGGAAGTGTATATGGTGGTAAATGTTCTTTAATTTATTGATGTAATAAATATAAATAATAAGTATTTGGTAAGTTTAAAAGGTAATCAAAGGAAATGTTTTCTAATGATGGCAAAATAGAATCAAGAGTGTCTTTTCTAAAAAAAATGTATTATAATTTCTTTTTAAAATTGGAATTTCCAAAATTACATTAAACATAAAAAAGAAATGAATCTTGTACCATACTATAAATGAATTTTCATATGAGAAAGCTACAATAGGTTAGTACAAAACAACTTCCACTTTATTTTAATAGACCATGGGGGCTATTAATTTTTTATTGTCGTGAATAATTTTATTATTTTGAATAGGCTTTCAACTATAACTTGCTCATTTGGGAAGGGAAAAAGAAAAGAAAATATAAAAAAGGAGAGGCTTACCCTTTTAGGGGAAAAAAGCAAAAAAAGAATAATATTTTAATATTTAATCGTGAAAACACCATCTAGGGAAAAATTACTCTAATTTTAAATAATTTGAACTCTTTTTTCGAAGAGACAAACTAACTTTGTCTCTTGAAGAGCGAGTATGTTAGTTATATTAGTGTTATACTATGTTGTATGATAAGTCTAATGTGGTACCATAAAGTTATTTTTTTGCTATTTATACATTGCATTTTGATCTCGGCGTTTATGGTGCATTGCAGGCCGACTTCATTTAGCAAATGCTTGAATTGCCATACATTGATGTTGTATATGAGGCATTAGAGGTTATTGGTGTGGTGGATCAGTTCATGGGTGTTACCCTATAGGACCTTGCACCACTAGTTGCTCATTTTGAGATGATAGTAATGGTGAGATTCCCTTCCACCTCAATTGGATGCTTCATCATCATCATCATATTTGAAACCTCTATAGAAACCTCTGCTTGAGAGCTCTACAACAACCATTCAAACTCCATCAGTTCTGCATAAGGAATAGTTAGTAGCAATGCTAGATGATTTAGTTGAAGGACTTACCTAGATTGAGCTAGACTCCATCCCCATGCATTAGATCCCTCGCTACAGCCCACCAGGTGAGATTGGATGGCACATAAATCGCTCAGATTGATACAACACTCATTGATCATGATCAACCTCCTTTACATCTAAGGGAAATGTAAACATTCACTCAAACGAGCAGAGGGAGAAGGTAGAGGTAGTAGCTTGATTTTAATTTCCTTTTTCCCATTCAATGATTCCAAGTGGAGTTTTATTTACATTTCTTGTTTTTGTGCTTGCATATGTTGAATGTTGGTAGTGAAACATTTATTAAATTGTCCTCTTTAGATTTAGGGTCTGTTTGGATTGTTTGATTTTTATTTGTGTCTTATCTGTATTTGTATCTTATTTGTATCTGGTCCGTTTGATCTATTGATGAGTAAAAATATATATTTTAATTTATACTTGATTCTTGACAAATAATTGAGTTGAAAAATATAAAAATAAGATATCAAAATGATCATAATAAGACCAACCAAATAGACTCTTATTTGTTCTATTATTAAAAGATGCGTTTGTAGCTGATTGAAGAAGAGAAAACCTATTATGAAGTTGTTGGTATTTGATTGAGACTATGTCGAGCAATAGTAATTAGAGTTTTAGAGTAGTTGTATATACTTTATATTTTGTTTTTCATCTTGTTTTGGAAGGTACTTGTAAGTTTTGTGAAAATGGGGAGTATAAAGTAAGTGCAGCTGTTGTTACAAATATTGCAAGTAAAAAAAATGAGTTTAACACAAAACAAATGAGCTTGTCACTTAAAGAGATGAGTTTGATATAATTACAAACTTATCTCTAGAGGAGACAGAGTCAATGTTTTTTGGTCAAACCTGTCTCTTCAAGAGAGAGATTTGTACTTTTGTCAAACTCGTCTTTACTTATTATACTTGTTTCTTTAAGAGATGAGGTCAGTACAATTCTACTAACTTTGTTTCTTCAAGAAACGAAATTCAAGGTGCCTAAAGTTGGAATTGTTTTTCCTCATCTCACATTTCTCACACAAAATGCTCTTTCTTCGCCACATGCATTGTGTAAATTATAATGGACCTTGGAACGAAGAAAATACTTAGAGCACAAAGTAGTTTGATCACATCATTATGGCCTGATCATTCATGGAGAGTTAAGTAATGGACCTCGGAAAGCACAATAAAGGAGGCGGAGGAAGATGTCGGAGTAGAGGTGTAATTTATACACACACATTTATGACATCTAATAACATATTGAGACCACCCAAGTATTTAGAAATTTATTATTTGGCCTAAGAACCCTTTATAATGATATAATTCTTACTATGCAAATAGATATCGCTACATTGTGCTCATAGATGAGAGTCTCAAAGTTGTATCCAAGTCTATTGAGGAGAGAATATATGGATTAAAGCTAAAATATGAATTTCATACATAAGATACAATGATATACTAAAGTTCACATCTTCTATGCACTGCTACTAATGGGATGGGACATATATGCTACCGACACATACTAAAGAACTCCAAATAGCATCTCTAGTTCGATCAATTTAGTGAATTCATTCTTTAACTATTATATGTCGTAATGAATCTAAACTTGGAATATTTTAGAAACGACCGTGCAACCAATGATATCGTAATTATATTCTTATACTAGTGCACAATCTACTTATAAATTATAAAAGCATGTTATCATAAATTTTCTTTTTTATCAAGAAAATGGGACATTCCATTACTAAATGCCATCAAGGGGATGGAGCACCAGGGTTCAAATAATATATAACGCAATTGGGATAAAGAAAAACATTAAAAGAAGTTCTTAAGGGATAAAATATCATTAACGGTCCCTTTTATTCTCCACTGTCCAACCTTATTAAAAGAGATTGCTTGATGGACCAACTTTGAGTCTATCTCAATAATAATATTATTATTCCAACCTCATCTCCTAAACTTAGCCTCACTATTGTATTTATTCGCATTTTGTCATTTTTATAAATGATAGTATTTTCACTTATTTTAAAGATACACACTGAAACTATTATTATAATTAAATTACCATTAAACCCTTCTCATTTCATTAATTACTCTTGTCTCATGATCCCTCAATTCATAGAGATGATTAAAATCACTTCCTCCACACCATTCAATTCAAAATTCTTTGCACATCTTATTTTTTCAACCCCATTAAAATAATTTCATGTTTTATCTTAAATCTATTGATTTTTTTTTTATTTTTTTTTTTGTAAATGTATCGCATATGCATTATTTACCTACATACAACAAGAGAGAGCGAAAATAAAAACACAAAGTGCCCCTAAAAGGATGGTCATAGTCAACTACACACTGAGTGGTCCACTCCTAGCATCCCGTGTTTCGGCCTTATTTGTTCCTTTAAATAGAAGTTTTTCATTTGTGTCTTATGTACTTTATCAATTATCATTTGTTTCTATAACATACAACCATTAGATCCGAAATTTCTTCTAAATTTTATAAGTTTTCGATATATTTTCTCTTCCTATCACTTGTTGTCACAAATAAAATAAAATTGATTAATTCATTATTTGAAACTTCTTTCCTCAAATTACATTTGCAATTTACAACACTAGTTGAGTATCACTTGCATATATGAAACGTTATTTGCTTTTTCTTTGTAATTTAATTTATAATCATCACTCATTACTATTGTAATCAAAAGGGAAAAAAAGGTGGTCACTAATATTTTCAGTAAATAGATAGCTACGAAAATGCCCATTAGGAAAAAAAGAAAATTCAATGATATGTTAAATAACATGTTATGTATTTAAATGAGCGATAAATAAATATTAATATTGTGTTGACAAACGTAATAATAGTAATATACTTTTTCATAATTACTCACATACAGAAATTTTAGTGTTACTTGCATGCTGTTAATCAATTTATATAATATAATACATTAGTCTGATCAGAACCGTTATCGTGAATTTGAAGAAGTTGCAGAAATCTTTTGGTAATGGAACAGCAAGGAGCATAATCCGCTAAACTTTTCGTATCTTAGACATGATGTATCCAGAGAATAGATCATGCATCTATCGGATTATAAGTTTTAGGAGTCATCGTCGATATACCACCAAAGCCATCATGTTTCAGTAAATTAGGATTAGAATGTGATGCAGCAGCGGACAAATGGGGTGGGTAGAAAAATATTGAACAGAAATAAACACTACGTGTATGTACGTTCGTAAATGGATCGAAAAGACGTGTTAAAAAATTATTAATAATTATTTACTAAGTATATATTACACGTGAGATGTAATAGTTGCGGAAACTTTCATGCCACGATCACATTGGTTGACCAAACATGGTACTACTATGAAATTCTAGGACGATAAGAAAAGGAAAAATAAAAGAGAAGAAGCTTCACTATGACAGCATATGCAAATGCATGCTCCATAAGGATAATTAAGTGAATTTGTTAAGTTTCTAGGGCGTTCATTCATTGATTAAACACTACTGGCGTAAGCAAAGGTTTATCTGAGAAGAAAGCTTTCAAATTACTAATCATAAGATCCGCAAAAGCCTCGAAGGATTCCACCGTGAACATGGCTCTATGAGGCGACAGCACTACATTATCCATTGAAAAAAGCTCCACAGGAACATAGGGTTCGTTCTCAAACACCTCTAAACCAGCTCCTCTGATCTCTCCTTGCATCAGACTCTGCGCCATCTCTCTTTCGTCGATAATAGCCCCTCGACCAACATTGATGATGATTCCATTTTTACCCAACGCCAACAGGATTGATTTGTCGATAAGGTGATGTGTTTCCTTAGTTAATGCACAGCAAATGATTAGAATGTCACTATCTGCTACAAGTTCATGAACATTCTGATAGAATGAATAGTGAACAGACGGCTTCTTCTTCCTCGAGTTGTAAGAGATGGGCATCCAAAAGCTTCAAGTCTCTTTGCAACTCGCAGGCCGATGCTTCCCAGTCCAACAATTCCAATTCGCTTGCCTCCAAGCTGTAATCACAACATATTACTTTAATACATCTAGCTCTTGTCTTCTCACTTTTTACTACATTATCCTAGTCTTAAGGTCGGACACTTCAGGGAATAAGCAAAAGTATAAGCCACTCAAGAATTATTCATAAAGTGCTTGAGTTTGGCTCAAATTTGCTCGAGGTTGATTTCATAGAGTTCAAGCTACTTATCAAATCAAACCCGAACTTTATTATATTTAGCTCACTAGCTTGCAATCTTAAGTAAACTTAAGCCCTGCTTAGATGTTACTTGGGTGCGAATATTAATATTACTTTCAAATATGCAGCAGAACCAACCAGATTATTGATGGAAAAAAGGGCAAGAATCCCTAATAACATAGAGATATAAAATTACAAAACAAAGCAAACCTTGGAACCAAGATGAAAATCTCCTCCATCCTTCCAGTGCCCACGTCTGACATATCCATCCGCAGCGGAAACACCCCTCAAGACATCAATCACCAAACCGACCGTCATATCCGCCACATCGTCGGAAAACACCTCGCCAGCGCTGGCTATCGAAATTCCGCGGCGGCGACACTCTTGCAGGTCAATATGGTTGAGACCGGCACTGGCGGTAACGATGAGGGACAAGGAAGGAAGCAAAGAGAGTACATGGGAAGTGACAGGAGTACCACTAGAACACAACATGACACGGACGGAGGTGGCATGAGTGACTAGGAATTGGTCTAGCGGCAGTGTGGATTCCCAAGCTTTGAGGATGTTGAAGGACTGTATGAATTGGTGCCAAGAGTGGAGAAGTACTTCTGGCGGTTCAATGACTAGGATTTCAGGACGATGTTGTGATTCCTGTGTTCCAGCCATGTGGGTGTTCTTAGTCACTATTGACGTAACTGAAAGCTTGAATTATAGAAGAATGATGCAATGGAGGAAGAGGATTTGGTTTCGGTGGGGTTTCAGCATTACCGCGGTAGGAACTAGCATCTGCCACAAACTGGATGATCAAATGATCACGCGTTACACGTTGCGGAAGCATGGTCCATAGTGTACTGTGCACAGATGACTTCCATGAAATATGATTTAAGGGAAATCAGTTACAGCAAAAAGTCACAAGACCCATCGCTTTCCTTGAGGCATATCATATGGTATGATTTATGGCTAATAAATATATTATATATATCACTATTATCTGTATCAAATTATTATTAGTTTGGTATTGATTTAATTTGATTAATTTATAAATAAAATTATTAATTTTTTATTAATATTATATTTATATCAATTTAATATCTATTCGATATCCATTCGATTTGAAACAACGTAAAAACCACGGTTGATGGCCACGCTAAAAATAAGAAATGATGGCGAGCAATAAAGTTGTAAAAACACTGCACGTCGTTTTCAACTTTAATAAATAGGCATACAATAATTGTAATCTCGAATCCTACTATACATTTTCAAACATTTTAAAATATAAGTCCCATATATTTTGATGTGAGTGCAGTTTGCTTGCACTTTCTCGAAGCTCATTTGCAATTTTTCAATAAAATTTTAACATTTGTTAGTATTTATAAAATGGTAAATTATGTATTGATATTTGAAGGTAAGTTGATTTAAGTTATTAATATTTTGAATGATTAAAATATGAATTAATATTTTATAAAATGAATCAAATTAGATATTAATATTTTATAAAGTGTATTTAAAGTATCATGTTTATACTAAATTTTAATTAAATTTTTTTAAATTTCTATTTATAGTCAATTATTAATAACTTATTTGACTCACTTTACAAAATATTAAAACTTTTAACTATTTAAAACATTGATACCTTAAATGAACTTATATTCAAATATTGATACTTTCGACATAATTTATTTTTACATAATTATTTCAAAAACTATATATTATTATATATTTCTAAACATAATCAATGTATTAACACAACAACCATCTTTATGAGGAAAAGGTTACATTCTTAACTACAGATTTTATATTCATTACTTTATATCCATTTATTCTTTTTGCATCTGCATAAGATCAAAGGTATTTCGATATATCAGTGAAATTGCAAATCATTTCTTGTCAACATTACCCACAGTTTTAAATTCCTAGAGCAAATAATTTTCTGCTAGATTTCTTGAGGGAGGGTTTGACTATACTTCTTGGGTATTTAGTGCTTTCTTAATAAGTTCCCATCAATCCTGAGTGGTAGAGTGCCTTTATTAAAAGTTCAAGACTGTATTTTAGAGGGAAACGAAATGACATGACTAAAACTAGGGATACTCTTGGCTTAAGTCGCCAAGTTATGTCCTAATTTTAGGACGTGATTGCGAATCGTTGGATTAACACCATTAAATCACGGTCATCGAATTTTAGTGGGTTGAAAATATCATATTTTCAAGAAGGTAACTTTGTTTGGTTGTGGTATTTTTATCTTAATTTACTATGTGATAGAATGTGATATAATTGTGTAGGATAATTTTACATCATATTTTCAATATAGTAAATTTATCGGATTATAATACTTTTGTCTTAATTTGGTATGTGATAGAATTGTTGCATCTTAGTAGGTTAATTTACATCATATTTTTAAGATGGTAAGTTTATCGGATTATGATACTTTTATTTTAATCTGGTATGTGGTAGAATTATCGTATCTTGGTAAGTGAATTTGCATCATATTTTCAAGATGTTAAGTTTGTCAGATTATGGTACTTTTATCTTAATTTGATATATGGTAGAATTATTGTATTGTGATAAAATTATCATATTCTAGTAAGTTAATTTTACATCATATTTTCAAGATGGTATGTTTGTTGCATTATGGTACTTTTGTCTTAATTTATATGTAGTAAAATTATTATATTGTGATAGACTTGTCGTATTCTAATAGATTAATTTTACATCATATTTTCAAGATGGTAAGTTTGTTACATTATGACCTTTTTGTCTTAATTTAGTAAATGGTAGAATTGTTGTATTGAGGTAGAATTGTTGTATTTTTACTATTGATTTTACATCATATTTTTTAGGTGATAAGTTTATCGATTATGATAACTTTTTTTTTTTAATTTGGTATGTCATAGAATTGTGGTATTATGGTAGAATTACTGTATTATGGTAGGTTGATTTCACAGCATATTTTTTAGGTGGTAGGTTTGTCCGATTATGGTACTTTGTCTTAATCTGATATATCGTATAATTATTGTATTGTGGTAAAATAGCTATATTTAGGGATGCAAGCGGGGCGGGTCGTTATAGGATACCTGATCGTCCAACCCGCTAAAAACCTATAGTGTTTGACCCTATAGGGTTTTGGGACGGGTCTTGGGATTAAAAAAAAACCCGATAAGTTATTGGGTCAGGTTTTGGGTTTATTATGTAACCCGTTGGGAAAACCCGACCCCACATAAATTCAAAATATTAAAAAATTAAAAATATTAAGTTATTAAAGCAAGGATCCCATTTATATTATATGTATGTGAAAGTAAGTGGAAATGAAGTATTTGCATAATTTTATATGATATTATTGTCTAAAATTCATTCTTTCAATAAAAATGTTTGTATCATTAATAACTTTAAACAAAATTCTTTCTTTTGCTTTTTTTTTTTTAAGGAAAAAAATTTAAAAAACTTGGAATCGGGTCGGGTCGGGTCGTGTTATGGGTTCCTTAAAACCTAGTGGGTCGGGTTTTGGGAATGATAAAAAAAACCCGATGGGTTTTTCTCGGGTTCTGGGATACCCATTAAGGACTCGGTCGGGTTTGGATTTTAAAAAACCTGTCCCGAACCCGCCTCGATTGCATCCCTGGCTGTATCCTAGTAAGTTAATTTTACGTCACATTTTCAAGATAATAAGTTTTTCAGATTATGGTACTTTGTTTTAATCTATTATGTTGTAGAATTATTATATCGTGGTAGAATTGTCGTATTTTGGTATGTTATTTTTATATCATATTTTCAAGATGGTAAGTTTGTCGTATTATGATACTTTTATCTTAACCTGGTATGCGGTAAAATTGTTGTACTATGGTAGAATAGTCGTATTGCGGTAATTTTACATCATACCAGATTATGACAAAATTACGATCGCATAAACTAATACGACAATTTTACCACGATACAGTAATTCTAAGACATACCAAATTAAGGTAAAGGTATAATAATCGGACAAACTCACCACCTAAAAAATATGATGTAAAATTAACCTATCAGAATATGATTATTTATATATCATATAATTAAAGGATTAATCTCAAAAATGATATCTCAACTTTCGTAAAAAGTTCAATTGGGTCCCTAAAATTTATTTTGAACAATTTGATACCTGAAGTAATTTTTTTTGTATATTTTTCTTACCTGATTAAAGGCGCTTTAAGTATGAAAAATATTTGCGAAAATTTATTTTAGGTACCAAATTTTTAAAAGCCAAACTTCATATAGGAAAAATGTATGCGAAAACTTACTTCATGTATCTAATTGAACTTTTTTTAAAAGTTTAGGCATTATTTTTGACACTATCCCTTAAATAAAAAATGTAATACTATAGTCCTACAACACTTTGCATATAAAATAAATTATCTAATGGGTTCAATGATCAGATTCTTAAATGAACTAAAATTAAGATGACTTAATAATTAATTGTTTTGCTTATTGATCGTTACTTATTATTGATTTATGCAATTGTTACACTAGCTTATTGATAAAAAAATGGACTGGCTTGCCGGTCTAGGCAATTATTGCACCAGATTGCTGATGTTCTCCTTCCATGTTGATCTCAAAGTCTTTAATATGATCACACCAAGTTCGAATTGGAATTCAAACAAACCAGAATGAAATATTCCTTTTTAGTACATATTTTTTAAAATCAGTGTTATTTATTTATCTACTTTTGCAAAAATAACCATATGTTTATGATATTATGTAACAATTGTATAATATAATATCATATAGATAATACTAATAATTGTTATATTTTCGATACTCTATGTATAACACAATAATTATTTAAATCAACTTTCTTTTAGAATTATTTTATATCCTTATATGATACATGTATTATTCAAATTATAATGTATGTTAAGGAAGATATATTTTAAAATTAAAAAAATTCAAAAAAATATAATGTAATATATATTAATAAATAAATTTTATATTTTAATTAATTTTTAATATTACATTTTTATGATGTAGAAATACATGACCAAAATAATAAGATCATTGCACTTTTTATATGAATTATGAATATTAATTTCTAAGAATTGTAATACCACACACTAAAATAGAACAATATAGACAAAAATATTATAATTATACAATAAATTATGACCTCTATTGAAATCATACTCCACATCTTGAAGTGCATGCTAAATCGACATACACCCATCTGCACTTTTCTTTTACCATCTTTCTTTATGCAACCTCCAGACCATGTTTTGATTAGTGATTCTTATGAAATCAAATGTATTATTATTATTATTATTATGAAACACAAACGAGGTGGGGCCTAAAAAACAAATATGTCAAATAAAGAAACTGCATTTGATCAGGAAATTAGTGTGTTCTCCCCTAACCAATTTAGCCAACTGAAGAAGAAAGTAGTGGAGGGGAATGATTTTCTCAAAAGTTAAAACATAATAACTCTTGATACAAAAAAACTCTAACCAAAAGCATGGTGGATAGGACAGAGGTGATATGCTAGTTTCCAACATTCAAAATGGGGAAAAAAACACTGCTCATACTACCACTCTAGTTAAAACTTGAGGCTTGTCAAGCCTATGTCTTTGGCTCCCATGCTAGTCTACTCTTCCTTGCAATATCACTCTTAATTGCTTGTTGTATTGGCTTTATAATGAGGAAAAACTGTAAGGGAGAAACAACACAAATTAGAAACTGTACACATCATAAGCAAATGTAGCAAAAGCTTGGACATAAAGACATGCCTGGAATGCGAAAATTAATGAAATGAATTCTTTCCATTTCCTATTGGGATTTTGCCCCTCAATCAACTTAGGCTTGCTCCCATTAAATGTTACATCTTTGATTGTTTTGACTAGATTTGGGATCCATGTAGTTCCATTTGGAAGAATTTGCAATGGAAGTTCCCAAACAAATAATAAAAATAATTTAGGGGTTTTATCTATGCAAGAAAAAAATAGCATTAAGAAGGCTAGTAACTCACATTTTCATTCTTGTTACACTTTCCATTATTTTCAACTAGGACAATAAGAAGTGTACTACCCTGGCAAGAACAAAGGAAAAATAAACATAAATAGGATTTAAGAATACTTTCATCCTCAAGAAAAGAAAGAAAAAAAAAAAAATGAAGAACTAACAACTCTGCATTGAAAATTATATGGTCACCCTTGAAAAGAAGGCAAAAAAGGAAAAAAAAAAGAACTACTTTTAACAGTTAGAGCATTCCAATAGATACCCCAAGTTAGTTTTCAAGATCATGATCTCAAATTTCTAGGATCATGCTTTAATTAGAGTAAGCAGATAGATCAGTCGGGAGATAAAGAACATCAATACTAGATTAAAATTGAAAACAAAATATTGTTAGACTGATTATTCATGTTTCACAAACAACAAAAAAATAAATAAGGATTAATGCCAAATTTAGTACATGAAACTCTAGTTGAATTAGAATTAGCACCCCAAACTTTTGGGTGACAATTTAGTGCTCCTTTGAACTTTTTATTACTAACATTGCTACCCAGACTGACTCCATTGGCATTATTGGATGAGTGGTATATTCAATTAATGCATATATGACAGGTGCACTTTCTTGTTACAAATATAAAGTCCCACCTCTTATTCACTAGCAAACTATTACTCTAAGGAACTAGCATTTTACAACTAAAACAAACAACTCCAACAAATAAACCACCTAAAGAAATGCACCTCACTTCCGAACCTACCAAAAGATGACTTAAAAACAAAAAATAAGAATTATAAAATATGTCATATTACAAACTTTAATAGTTTCAATATTTTTAACTATTAAGGAGATAGACAGCCAATACTTCCATACGTAAATACTATCTCCTCCAATGAGAGAATCAAGTGCATAGACCATATGCTTCAAACAAGCTAAAAGACTTAGCATTATGACAACAATGATATCTTCTCTTTTGTTTTAATGAACAAGCTGCATAGAACTTCTTGCATATGGAAAAAGCCAGTATTAATTATTCGAAAGATGACTCGAAAGAGGCAATGAGAAGTTAAAAGGTCAGTCTTTCATTGTCATGTCAAAGAAATCTTCCTTAGTCAACAACCCCACCTATTTATACTAAGTTTAGCATATATATAACCACAAAAGATCAATCAAGCAAAATGTCCTACATTAATTAATCCATAAGTCTAATTATTCAAGCAACTTAAAAAACATCAGCGAGTGCATTCCAATTTAAGTATAAGATAAAATCTTTTCAACATAGTCAAACTCCACAAAGCATGATCACGAAACAACCTTCCATTTCCAAGAAGCAGAAATGGAAACCTTAATAAATTGAACATGAAGGCACTTATCGAAACCAAATCTTTTAAAAATTTTGAGAATCAAAATCTAATCTTCAACTCGCATTGAGGAGTTCCATTAATTACTAAAAGATGTTGATTACTGAATAGAAAACAAAAACTTTCATTTGTTAAATGATTCATACAACATTAAGATCATAGTAATCTTCAATCCACATCATATAATAACACTTAGACAACAACAAAACAAAGAAAAACTTATAAGCTTACAAGTAAAAAACCGCGAATTTCATCAATAAACCCCATAATTGATCATGAACAATAATCTTGAAGCTCATTAAATACAAATAGAAAAATTAAGAAAAATTAACGAATCATAATCCAATATTCCAATCTTTTGAATTCATTACTCAAATAGCTAGAGAGGTCATAACAATGCATCAAATTATAAACAACCATCAAAATATTAACAAACATAGACCCAAAGGAAGATATAATCTTCTAAATCAAAATTCGCAAACTTCGCCAATTAAACCCTTAAAATGCACAAAAAAAAAACCAATAAATTGATTAAACGTAGCTTCAATTCCAAAAAACAAAATCCAACAAATAAGGAGAAAAAAAAGTACAAACTCAGGGATTCAATATTGCATGGAAAGGATTAAAAAGTTACATTCTTTATGATAAAGTGAGCAAACCTAGAAATGAATATGAGCTGAAATGGCAATGCAACCAATTTATATTTATAAACCTTAGAAACCTTTATTTCCTCAAAAAAAAAAACCTAATAGAAACAAAGATAAAATTTCAATTTAGAAAAAATCACACTTCTTGATCAGGTTCAAGATAAAGCTCTTACCTTGATGAGCTCTACCATATCCTAAAACAACATCATCCGACTCCTTCATGAGCTGCAACACCGCTACTACTTCTGGATCCATTCGAAATGTCCCTTTCTCATCACAATAGCCTAACCTAATCGGTCTCATGGGCCGATGATCATCTTTAGAGAAGGAGAGGAGGATGGAGAATCGAAAATATGATGATGACAAACCATCGACAAAGTTGTTCCTATCTCGATTGAAGAGCTTGTTTAGTATTTTTGGAGAGAAGAGTTTAGAGTTAGGTTTATGGTATCGAGGAGAGGTAATTTGCGTTGTTTTTTCAGAAAGGATGAAATGGAAGAGGAGGAAGATAGTGAAAAGCAGAGATTTGGATAGGTTTAGAGAGGGAAAAAGCTATCAAACATTTTGTTTTTAGTTGGACTGTCATGATTAAATTGTTTTGATCCAATGGTGCAAAATCGTGTCCTACAATGAGGACATGACTTGGTGATTTAGGCCAAGATTTTCCCTTAAAACTAGTGAGAAATGTAGGTACGGGAAAGAAAAATTCAAATTAATAGCAAAACCTTTTTGTATGAAATAGTTATGAAAATACATGTAGATTGAACATTATACTTATTGTTCCATGCTAGTGCTCATATATTAGATTTCGTTTGATTCACTTGTTTGACTAACCTGATGTTATGATTTGTTGTGCCTTAGGGCAGTAAATTAAATTGGATTTGGGGCTTTTAGAGATTGCATTTGCAAAATAAATACAAGCCAATGGTTACCAATGGTTGTCACTATAACAATGCTAGTAATCAAGTTAGTATGATGTTGGAGGTGATGAGTAAATAATGGAATAAAATATTAGCTAGATGTTACTAGCTTATCCCGGAAAGGCACCCTGAGGTGATATTTATAGGATAATTGATGATGACTACTATAAAAAGCACTTGCATATTCATTGAGTTGATAGAGCTCATGGTCTGAAATAAGCAGCCATTCGTCGAGCATGATGATTATGGTTGAGTAGACTAACCAATTACTTGAGTTTAGAGGTGCGTAAAAAAATCAATGAAACCTAATCGAAACCGGAAAACCAATCCGAAAAATATGATTAATCGGTCTATAGGTTTTGGTTTAGGATTACGGTTTCTATTTTTTTTAGTTTTTGGTTTATAACCATAAAAAAATGAAGGTTAACGATTAAGCATTTCAATATTGATAAATATATTATATATATACTTTACATATAGATATAATTTTTTAAAATATATATAGATATAATTTACATATATTAATGTTCTTATATTTTTAATAAAATACTATATTTTATCCTATGTTTGATATGAGTTAATATGGCAATTTATTTGGTTTGATTTTGTTGATAATGATACATCCAAAAGCTTGTTTTTGCCATTTTCCTTAATCTATTTTTTCTTCTTTTTTTAACTCTTGTAATATATATAGTAATTTTAAAAAAAAATCTATGATAAAGGATAAAAAATAAGGTTTACTGAAATTATCAATTTCATTTGTTGAAACCATTATGTTAAATGGTTATAAACTAAAAAAAAAAGGGTTAACCGTTATAATAGACCAATTAAGGATCAGGAGATTAAAAGATTGATCATTATGGTTAGGTTCAAAAAATAGGATCACAGATTGGTTAATTGAATTGTAAACACTCCTATTGAAGATTGCTTGGCCTCGATATGAGTGATCAAGTCTGGGTTGTAAAATGTTCCTATTGGGTTGGATTAAGCTTGAGTAGCAATAAGTCTGAATTTACTCACCGACATGAGGAATTTCCTTGAATTCATATTTATTTTGTGTTTTTTGCTTTGAAAATTTACAAACAAAACAAAATCTTATATATGTATAAGAATTTGCTTTAGTAGTTGAAGCATTGATTTGACTTATTTAAATAATCCAAACTCTATTTTCATAGCATACAAGACAGAAATATTCTCCTTTTAGAAAACAAGTATGAGAGTGCTGCCTTTGAGTCATCTAGATAGTTATTGGCTAAAAAACAGAAAACTTAAAAAGAAAAGGCAACAGATTTTATATATATAGTCGGTATTCATTTCACCTAATAGGCAATGATGGTACACAAACACAAGGACATTTAGAAATTCTTGCCATCTGATTTTCAATTTGTGTTGAGAAAATGAATATTTTGCATTCAATACATGAAAATATACATTATTAAAAGTATTTCCAATGGAAAAACGAGAAAAAAAAAAAAAAAGAACTGAGGTATTAATTTGCAATATGTCGAACTTGCTGTACCTTTATGTCCTTACCCACAGTTTGCTCTACCTAGAAAATGTTCATCTTCTCTACTTTGTACCTGAGTTTGAAAATCCAGTTTGGTTCGTTTATATGTAGTTTAATATCTGCTGTTCTAATTCATTTCATGTATGTATATATGAACGATGAAATTCAGTAGGATGGCCATTGACTTAATAAGGATAGAATGAGATAGTTATTTCTCCTTTACAATCTTTTTCTGACTTAATAATGAAATGATTTTTTGTTTTTTAAAACAAGGAAAATAATCCTCAACTTTCATTACTTTTCCTTTCTTTCTTTTCTTTCCTTACAAAGCACCACCATTATTAATGATTTGTCATTCCCATCACCTTTCATCGTTACTTACTTTTATAAGTCACTTATATCTACAGTCTCAAGGAAAATATATGGAAAATTGAAATGGTAAACCTTTAAGAAGATTACTATACAGTTTATGGAAACAAACACACATCCTTATTAAATATATTTTTGTTTTATTGGTTGCGCTTTAATAATTTTTAGCCTATTTGATGACTTCATATTTTAACGAGGAAGGTAAGGACATTGATGTACTTGCAAGTTGCAAATGATCTTATATTCGGCTGTTGTTATAATAATTGTTGTTGTTGTTGTTGTTATTATTATTATTATTATTATTATGGCTTAGATATTGGGTTATTAATATTAAATTTAATATTTATTTATTTATTTATTACTATTACAACAGAGGAAGTAGATTCAGATACATCACAACAAAGATCGTGGAGATGCTACTAGGCTACAAAACTATTGGTTAATGTTTATATAGATTTATTGTGTTAAACTTAAACATATAAAGAGATTTAAATACATTAATAATTGTAGATACTAAATATATACTGAAATATCTAGAAAGCCTAGTAAGATTCTATTAGTAGCCCGACCCACAATTCGTAGATAACCTTAGCCTATCCTCTCACTCTCTTATTATATGCAGACTCGGATTTATTAACTCTCTCTCTCTCTCTCACGGTTGCTTACTCTCTTTTATTAAGGTAATTCATTGTCCTACTCTCTCTCTCTCTCCCTTAGGGTTTGTTCTAATACATGTTCTTGTGTAGGATCTCTTCACTCTTGCCATTTCGAGAAGGTAAACTCTCCAAGATATGTTCAGAAGTGTAATTTTTTGTTCGCCTTCTGTATTGTTTATTTCACTATTTATCTTTTCAGTTACATGACTGAGATCCCTATTCTGTTACATGGTTGTTACAACTTATTATTTTTTCTTTGTTAGATCACTTATTATACAACTAGATCTAATTGTTTACAATTGCATGTAAATGCTATGTGTGAAATACTTTGTAATCTTGCAATTTTTATGGTACTTTCCTTGTACGACTTGTAACAATTTCCCCCTCTGTTTGAAAAACCTTGTCCTCAAGGTTTAGATCTGGATACTAGTGGCGAATGATTGATAAATCTTGCCACGAAGTGTCGTCTGTAATAAGCTCGACCATTGAACAATATCTGATCCACTAGAACTCCATTTCCCTAAATCTGTCTAGTAGACAATACATACAGGAGTTGGATAATTGGATGATTGTTAATAGAATGCTCTGGTAGGGCTAAAGAAGTAGTCGCATCCCGATGAACCTTCTTTAATAAGGAAATATGAAACATTATGAATTCTAGAATCCTACGAAATTCTAATTCATAAGCTGAGGCACCTACTTTGTTTAACACTTTAAAAGGCCCATAAAACTTCTTAGAAAGTTTATGAAGGGAAGTTTGAGACACCAAAATCTATCGATGTGGTTGTAACTTGACCAATACCCAGTCACCAATCATCAACTCTACATCATGTCTATGCTTATCAGCATAGAATTTCATTTGATCTTGAGCTCTCTGTAAATTGCGTCGCAATTTATGCAAAACTTCATCCCTTGTTGATAACTCATTATCAACCGCATCAAATTTGGAGACACCCTTAATGTAAGTGGGGATGGAAGAGGGGTCTGCCATAAACCACTTCAAAAGGAGTTGTCTATTCTCTAGCATGATAAGAACTACTGTACGCAAATTCAGCCCATGCCAAAAATTTATACCAAGTTTGAGGATGATCCATAGCAAAACAATGTAAATACTGTTGCAATGTTCTATTCAATACCTTTGTCTGCCCATCACTTTGAGGGTGATAGGCTGTAGACATAAGAAGATTGGTTCCACTGAGCTTAAACAATTCTTTCCAAAAATGACTTAAAAAATAGGACCCCTATTGGAAACAATCGTACTAGGAAAGCCATGATGTCGGATAACTATCTCTAGAAACAATTGAGCGACTTTGATAGCTATAAAATTGGTTAATATTGGGCCAAAATGACAGTACTTAGATATCGATTGACTACTACCAGAATGACAGTATAACAGTGGGAAACTGGTAAGGACGTAATGAAGTCCATACTAATGTCATCCCAAATTCGGAGGGTATTGGCAAAGGTGCTAATAACCCTGCTGGAGAACGTGTGGAATACTTGACTTGTTCACAAGTGATGCATTGCGTACAAAGTCTACTACAGTAGCTCTCATTCCTTCCCAATAAAATTTAGAGGCCAATTTACAAAATGTTTTCTCCTGTCCAAAATGGCCAGTTGTTGGTGTGGCATGATACTCATACAATAAGTTTGGTACTATACTAGACTGAGGCACTAGAAATAAACGATTCCCAAAATAGAGTAAATCATTATGCCACTATAAAGGCCACTTAAGAACTCCGCCCTCTACCATCACTGCAATTATCTTTGAATTCTAGCAATTGAGTATATTCTAATCACAATCTGTTCACCAAGGAACAAGTAGGAATAGATAAGGCCATGAATTGATTATCCTCATATTGTCTAGAAAGAGAATATGCCACTTTATTATCAATTCCTGCCTTATAGACAATGAATAATCATAATCAATGAGTTTGGCCAAAAACTTATGTTGTTCGGAGGTCTGAATCACTTAGGTTAGGATCTCCTTGAGACTCCTATGATCAGTGGGAATAAAAAAATGTGAGCTGAGTGAATACTGCCTCCACTTCTTAATAGCTTCCACAATTGCAAACAATCCTTCACATATGTAGATGCTTTTTGCATATAGAAGGGTAATTTCTTGCTAAAGTAAGCAATTGTGTGTGAGTCTTGTAACAAGACTGCACCTATACCCGTGCCTGAGGCATCTGTCTCTACTATATAAGCCCTTGGTAAAATCAGGCAAGGCAAAGTCAGGAGCACTTATTAAGGCTTCTTTTAGTGTCTAAAAAGCCCTTAAAGTTGAATCACTCCATTCAAATTTGTCCCATTGGAACATATCTATTAATGGCGTTGCTATAGATGCATAGCCTTTAACAAATCATTTGTAATAACCAGAAAGACCAAGAAAAGCACGTAATTGATTAATATTCATAGGCTGTTGCCAATGTTGGACAGCTTCTATTTTCTTCGGATTTGAAGATACCCCATTGGTGAAACTATATGGCCCAAATAATCAATTGTAGATGCCCCAAACGAACATTTATTCTCTTTAAGATAAAAAGTGTTATCAATCAAAATTTGTAACACTATAGAGGATGTTCCACATGCAATTCAACCGTCCCACTATAAATTAGGATGTCATAAAAAAAAAACAATGATGAACTTCCTTAAGTATGGACAAAAAATATCATTCATAATCGATTGGAACGTGGTAGGAGCGTTACTTAATCCAAATGGCATAACAAAAAATTAGAAATGACAATCATGAGTACGAAATGCTGTTTTTTCGACATCCTTGGTATCCATCCTAATCTGATGATACCCTGCTCTCAAATCTAATTTAGAAAAAATAATGGCCCATACAATTCATCGAGCAACTCATCAATTGTGGGTATGGGAACAAATCACTCACAGTGACTTGATTCAATGCTCGGTAATTGATACAGAAACGCCAGCTGCCGTCCTTTTTCTTAACTAATAAAACTGGACTAGAAAATGACTATTACTTGTTCAATAACCCCCTGCTCCAGCATATCTTGAACCTATTTCTCAATCTCCTGGTTTGGAAAATGTGGGTACTGATACGGTTTAACATTCACAAGAGCTGTCCCTTCTACTAAATGAAGTCAATGTTGGATTTTCCATAATGGAGGCAATGAGGAAGGTATCTCAAACACTTTCGAATGTTTACCTAGCACTTGTTGAATAGCAGTGCTACTAGAAGACATCGAACATGTGTTGCACTCATCTATTTGAGCCGCAATCTGTAAGCAAAATAATACTAAATTTGCAAACACCATTTTCCTGAGTTGGTGGTGTCTAATCTGATGTGATTCATCAGATAGTTCTCTGTGAGTGTAACATATAGCCTTGCTTTAAAAAACTACATGGTTATTCTGCCATAATCGATGTAATCAGTTCTAGATGTTGTAACCATTGTACTCCCAAAACTAAATCCGCGCCATGAACAGGCAAAACATAAAATGTCTGAATGAATGGAATTCTTTGAATAACAAATGCTACATTAGTACATTTACCTTGACAATCCAATTTACCACCATTTCCAGTCATTACTCAAAACTCAGGTGAAGGTAAAACTGTTAAACCCAAATCTTTCACAATTCTTGGGTGCAAGAAATTGTGAGTACTACCAAAATCTACTAATATATTCATTGATTTACCATTGATTTCACCTTTAAATTTAATCGTCTTACGAAAAGAAGCCCTGGATAATGCATGAAAACTTATAGCCATAGTATTATCTTCCAATTACATGATATCCATACAAACCTCACTATCATGATGATCCTCTACATTGTCATACTCATCATTACCCAATAATAAAAGAAACTTTGCTTTACACTTATGATTTCTGTGGTATTTCTCATCACAATGAAAACAAAGTCCCTTATCTCTTTTCTCATTAATTTTGGCCTGAATCATATGTCGAATAAGGATGGATTGTCTATTTTTGACAGAATTAGAGTTTAAATTCTGGTGTGATTTGTTTGGTAGGTCAGTATTTGGTCTGGTGTATAGTTGAATTGTTAATGGTTTTGAAAATGAAGAAGAGGTTTGAAAAGAAGATTTGGCAAAGAAAGGTTTTGTATGTGTAGAAACTGGTCATGGAGTTTGGCTTTATGAAGCCTGGCTAAAGCCATGGCTTGAGTTAAAGATGATGGTTTTGATAATTGTTGCTCTTGTTTCAATATTGGTTTCAGGCCTGATATAAAACAACTAATGAGAAATGAATCATATAATCCAATTACCTGATTAGAAAGGGACTCAAAAGCTGCTTGATATTGATTTACTAAATCAATTGCACCAATTTGAATAATGCACTTTGTGGATCATCATATTGTGATGGACCAAATCTTAACTCCAATGTGCTCTTGAAAGATGGCCAATTAGTCAAATGATTATTCAAATGCATCCATTGGTACAACTCCTCTACTTCAGCTTCCATTGCAAATGATGATATGATAATTCGCTGAGATTCGTCAATCTTGTAAAAATTGAAAAATTGATTAGCCTTGAATATCCATGCTCGCACTCCTGACCCCCAAATTTCGGTAATTCCAACCTGACCCCCCTCACAAGACCCTGTTGTTGTGTCACCCCCTGAGTCTGATTCACCTATCCCTCCAAAGACTCCATTCGTTGGGACAATTCTTGTAACATAGTCTGGGATTGTTTTTCAAATTTCCGTTGCTGCTGTTGAAGAACAAGAAACATGTTCTTGATGGCATCCATGTCTGATGCATTGGCTGAAATACGACTATCTGGTGCCATTGTTCGGAACGAGAGCACCAATGTTAGTAGCCCACCCAGCCCACAATCCATAGATAAACCTAGCCTATCCTCTCACTCTCTTATTATATGCAAACTCGAATTTGTTAACTTTCTCTCTCTCTTGGTTACTTACTCTCTTTTATTAAGGTAATTCATCTTCCTACTATCTCTCTCTCTCTCTCTCTCTTAGGGTTTGTTTAATACATGTTCCTTGTGCAGGATCTCTTCACTCTTGCCATTTCGAGAAGGCAAACTCTCTAAGGTATGTTTAGGGGTGTAATTTTTTGTTCCCCTTCTGTATTGTTTATTTCACCATTTATCTTTTCTATTACATGACTGAGATCCCTATTCTGTTCTATGGTTGTTACAACTTATTATTTTTTCTTCGTTAGATCATTTATTATACAACTAGATCTAACTGTTTACAACTGCATGTAACTGCTATTTGTGAAATACTATGTAATCTTGTAATTTCTGTGGTGCTTTCCTTGTATGACTCGTAACAGATTCACTTGGACTTTTGAAATGATTTGATAGAATATGACCATATTCCTCTACAAAAATAGTTTTTTTTTTTTTTGCCCTTTATAAGCTATGTTGTGCCAGAAATGTAAAAATGGAGTGCACATCATGAAGGATTCTTTTGGATTAGTAATTTTAAAACTACAACTCAATTAGCAAGAGTAGAAGATCAAATCAACTTTCCCTAGATAAATAACCAATGGACTATGGTAGAAGACAAATAGGCACTATTTGTTTCATCTTTTCCCATTATCTTTGGTATTTTATTTTTGTCATTTTTAAACATATATTTATCAAGAAATAGATATAGATGAAAAATAAATATTTTTACTTATAAATAGATAAAATATAGATAACATATAGATAATATACAATATAGATCAAATATAGATAATATACAAATTAAAATTAGACATTCTAAACTGACAATAAGCATCTCCCCAATGTAGCTCAACCGTTATATGATTGGATTTTTGTGAGATTACCTCAAATCCTTAATAATACTTCATACAGGTTTTGGCACATAAAAACAACTTCACAATCATTTTATCCTCCAAATGATCTTGCATTTTTTATCTAAATCACATTTTCAAAGAATTCATAGTTGAATATGTAAAAGTGCTTTTCAGACCCTTGCACAAGTACATGTATAAATTTAATCTAGAATCAATTTGATGCGCAATTTAATTATAAACATCTATTCAATTGTGTTATAACAAAATAATTAATTTTGGATTGTTAATGCAACTACAATGCACGCATAACATGCAAATTAACTTATTTAACTAATATATATTTTTCCATAAAATTAGAGAAAAGGTTCATGTCTAAATTAAATATAGATTTTTTTTAGCATTTGTGTTTTCGTTTTTATCCTTCCACATGAATTGATTTTGGGTAAATTATATGGACATCTCTTGCAAAGTTTTAAAATTACACCTGTAAGCCCCTGAATTTTTTTAGAAAATAATTATAGAGCTAATACTGAAACCTAAAACCTAAAATCAACCTAAGTTAAAAATGAACTCTAGAAGCCCTAAAAGAAAAAAAAAAGATCAAATAAGAAATTTCATTACCTTAACAAAAAAAAAAAAAAAAAAACCTTCGAAAATAAAATGAAAATCCAATAATCATTCGACTCAAAATCCCTACACTACAATTTATCTATCTGATCTCTAGTACGTAAATTGAGACAGCATGTCCAAATAATACGAAATAATTTTTCCATAATATAGTAATAATCTATCAGGTCATAATTCCACTGTTAAACTTAACTATCTTTTAACATGCAAATCGAGATAACCTCACTGAATAATAATCAATGACAAAATTGTAAAACTCTAGATTCTTCGGTGAATATTAGAGTCCTAACTAAAACACAAAGCCCAAAAAGTCAAACCAAGTCAATGCTTAACCTTTGAAGTTATAGACTAGATTGATTAATCTCAAGAACTGTAAAACATTAAATAAATCATAAAAATAGAGTAAACTTAAAATATGAACCAAATATAAAATATAAACATAAGTCCCTAGATTTTATAATCTTATGAGTAAATCTTATGAGCTGGAATTAAAACCGGAACCCTAAAAGCTAACCTGATCCAACATTAAAATCTAGAGGATTTAGATCCAGCAAGACCGCGCTAAAAACCCTAAAACAAGAAAAATGAGATAACCCTAGATTATAGTTCGAAATAATATCATATAATCTGAATAGATCAGATTCACCAAAAATTCGCTCATTTCTAACCCGAATAGGATCGGTTTTTGAAATCAAGGTTCTGGCATGCAAAACGATAAAAATATTTTGACAATCAATCTAGACTCGTAATGTAGTAAGAAATCATAAAAATATCACTCCAAAAAATATCAGATATAGCCCGTTTAAGCATATTTTTATTACAACCAGTAATTTATTTGTTTTGTCTACAATTCAATTACTATTTACTACTATTAATTTATCTCTACTTTTTCTTACTACATATTCTTACATCTCTTATACACCTACTCTTACATTTACATTACCAATACTCCTTTCTACTTAACTTCTCTTACACTTTATTTACTTTTTTTTTTACTGAAATTATTTTTAATCACTCTCTTCCTTCTTTCTCTTCATGGCCAGCCACTTTTCTCTCTCTTGCCCATTCATTTATTTTAATCACCTCTAAAATTTACTCAAAAACTCTATAAATATCCCCTCTATCTTTCATTATTTACACACATCTCTTAAACCATAACCAAACTCTTGCGAATTGGAAACTCAAAACACTCTCTCCCTCTCCTCTCTTGTTCATGTCACACATATGCACAAACATACCTACATTTGTCTTCTCAAATTTTTCTTTCATCCATCTTCCACTCTAGGTAAAACTCTAAACTCCTTAAGAAATATGTGTGTTTAATTTCCAAAATGAGCATATACTAGGGAATTGAAATGTAGAAACAATATATTGTTCACGTCTTGTTTAACTCTACAATTTCATTTATGTTATGCTATATTATTTCTAACTTTTACTTTATATATGTTGCTAAATATATGTATATATATTTTAGAGCCTAAAAGCTAACTAATCTAACTTTTATTTATTGCTCATATTTTATTGCTTATTACTTATTCTAACAAAAAATAAGATTAGTCAAATTCTAGTCTTAAACTTGTCTTAAATCATGTCAAAACAAATGTGGGACTTGTTCATTTCTAAGTTTTGGGAGCCTTGAAAAATAATCTAAGACTCCATATTCTTGTTCTTATTGCTTATTATGTTATTTACATGAGACTGAAAATATTCAAGTTTCGGGGAGCCTTATTAAAATCTAAGACTCCCATAATTTTTCCATGCTATTTTGTTTTATTGCCTTGAAATAAATCCAAGACCTCTACGTTTTCTTCATTGTATTTTTCTTATTTTCCTTGGTGATTGGAATTTATTCAAGTCCCGAGAAGTCTTGATATAAAGCTAAGACTTCCATATCCTTATTTTTATATATATTTGCTCATTTGAATTTCTATCATTAATTTCTACATGGGTCTATGTCAATAATTTGTTTCTTAGTATCATTACTATATTTTCACCTATGTACATACATGGTCACAAAGTGACATTTTTTATTAATGAAATCTTAAAAAATTAGAAAATTGATTATTTCTTTGAAACTTAACTTTCAAGAATTTGTTTTTAATACTTACTAAAGATTATCAACAAATAGCTACTTAGCTAAAATTTTCGAAATTTCAAAATGAGTCATCTAACAATACAAACATTAATAATACTTTGTTATGCAAAAGATTTTCCAAAAATCTTATTTCCAACACTTAGGAAATTCGTTCATTAAGAAATTGAAAGGAAACACCCAGGTATATTTTTCAAATTGCTAAAATGAATTTCTAATATAAATGTTGATAATTCTTTGTTATATAAAATTTTCTAAAAATCTTATTTACAATACATGAACAAACCCTATTATTAAAAATAAGAATTTAGAACAAGTCATTTACCAAAATTTTCTCATATGCCAAAACTTAAAACATTTTAAATATGATACAACTTAAAATGATTTTCTTCATAACCACATAAGGATTCATGTTTTCGAAAATAATTAGTTAAAAGAAGTTTAATATGAAAAAAAATATTCATGGACTCAAAATAAATGCAAAATTATGATTTTCTTTAATTAAGTTTCACATTTGGAAAATCTAAGAATTAAAATGTTATTTAAGAACCAAACTTTGGAAAATTTAAAGGGGGAATACTTAGAGTTTTATATCACAAATAAGTAAAACCATATCTTATAAAATAAATATTAAATAAAAATTTTGATGCAAATATAAGACCTTTGAGATTTCAAAATATATATATTGAACTATAATTTTGTTAAGTCAGATGTTTACAAAATAGCGAATTTAATCACAAGTCAAATGATGATTTTTCATAAAACTCAACATTTCACAAAGATGGTTTACAAAATTTTACTTTTAAGATAATATCACTAGGATCATGCATATAATATGAGTTAATGTCAATACTAAATGATTTTCAAAGGTACAAATATTTATATGTTTGCTATAAAGTGTCTAAGTGAAGTGAAACTTTGGAAAATCCAGGAATTAAGGGTTAGGAGTTGTAGGATGAATCCGTACCATTCTTTTTTGAGACCTTAATGGCCCTAAATGTTAAAAATAACCTTATAAATAGATAGATCTTTTCAAGTAGGTAGACAACGACTATTAGTATACGAAACTCTTAGTTAAAATGAGCAAGTTATAGCCGTTTTATATTAGAATTTTCATAACCCAAAAAATGACCCAAATAAAATAAATAGAGTTAGAAAATTAAGTAGAACCTCTATGAAATACTCATTCTAGGTATTTATCTTGTTTAGGTGATGAGGAGTTTGATGTACCATTTCCAGAAGATTATTTCGACTAAAATTGCTCTATTAAGACGAGTGAATTTTTCCTCCTAAATTTGTTACCTTATATAAAGTAGTTGCACTAGCATGATAAGAAAAGATGAAATGGATATGTGTTGGGGATTATCAAGGGATAAGCATGCGTTTCTTTTACTTGTGTGATTAAGTGAATACTAAGCATATTGCAACAGTAGAATGTTTTTTAACTATGTTATTTATTTATATGCTTGATTTCTATGTGTGTTTAAATTGATTGATCACCCTTAATGAATCATAATACAGAATGACACTAACCAAAAAATGGTCATGCATAACATCCGTCGAGTCACATTTCGGAAGGTTATTAATTCTACGCGTATAGTTAGATGGGTCACTAGCATGGTGGGACTCGGGCTCTGCTCCTTTTTAGGGAATCCACATCGCTCAAGAAATGCAACTCTAAGTTTGGAGTTAAGCCAACTGACCGATATGGGCGAGTACCTGGGGACTAGCAGTAGAAGATCACGAAGACCTCCATCAACAATTTCACAACCTTTGATATGGAGAGCGTAAATCCATTCTATGTATAGGTTCTGGATAACTATACATATATGTAATCTTCATGTGATTATTGCATAAGCATAGCATATGCTTGGCTAACTATCTTGTTTGTTTATGATTATTGATGTGAATGACAGGGAAATATCTCAATAAGCACATTGTAATCTTATACCCCATATATTTTTGTTGAAACGAGTATGCTTTAGACTTTATTCAGGAATGGGACATTAAGGAAATCGTCAGTGGATTTTTGAGCCGTCATGGAAGAATTGGAAGTATAGAATAAAATTTTATTTTGAAACTTTCTTTTTTAGTAATATATGATATGTTAATAATTTGGAGATCACTAGGAAATGTATGTATCTAGATTTGAAGATATTAACGGGGGTATGCCCCCTAAGAATTGTAACTAACCTTATTTATAATTAATGGTTTATATTTCTCTTTCCTTATTATTTAAATTGTTATCAACCTAAATTGCGCTACTTTGATGTGTTCCCTTGTTGTGTTGTATAGTTTGTGCATAACATGGAAGCTTTTGCGTGATTAAAGAAGTCATTAATAAGCTTTAATATTATCTACATAGACTGCCACATTTAGGGTACCCCTCGAGGCGTGACAACACTGACCACCACTCATTTAAAAAGTCAAAAATTATCCCCTATGATAGGAGAAAAGATTCAGTAGGTGTTACACACCACGTGTAATATACATGTGGTGTGTAACTCCTAATGGAATTCTAACAAGTGGACATGTGGGTGGTGGTTACTTTAAAAACCACCCACTACATTATCTATGTGCTAGTATATAATTGGGAGTTACACACCACATGTATATCCACATAGCATGTAATACCTACCCAATATTTTTGCCAGTTGTGAAGCCCACATGTATTATTAAATTGCTGCTTATATGTCTTTTATAACTAATAGATATTAGAAAATTTGAAAATACAAATATTATCTCATATTTATTTGTTGACATGGCAAGATAATCTAGATCATGGGTTATTTATTTCAAAACTATGCATTTAGAACCCTTAAAAAGATTGTTCACATTGGAAAGTTTTTCCTTAAATATAGTATCAAATTGTTTTATATTAATATATAATTAAATGACTACTTAATATATTTCATTATATATATATTTTCCAATGTTACATAACAAACGGCAAACATCAATAAAAAAGGAAATACTTTTATATATATTTTATTTTTTAATATCATTTTAATTTTCAAGTCAATCCATAATATATGTATATATACACACTCCGGAGTTTGATTCTCGATGTTATGAAATAAAGTATCACAAATTGTCCCATAATACAAAATAATTCAAACTTATCCATCGAGAAAAAATTCAAATTGTCCTTAAGCCATTTCATATCTTTTTATGTAGTTTTAAAAGCTACATATATTATTAAATATCTGTTTAATATAAAGCAATTTGTTAATATAATTAAGGACGAATTTTCCAATGTTACCAATTTTTTAAGGGTTGCAAATGTGTCGCTTTTAAGTAAATAACCTAGAAATTTAGATAATCTTGTCATGTCAGCAAACAAATATGAGATGTCTTGTGTCTTTTCGAAATTTCCGATGCCTATTAATTATAAAAACACATAAGCAACCATTTAATGATTTATGTAGGCCCTATGGTTATTCTAGGGCGTAGATGTTGACTTTATCAAAAAGTGGAGGCCCACGTAATTTTAAACTTTTTAAGGGGTGTCCGTGTAATTTATCCATTGTCTTTTCTTTTTATCATATATGCATTGGTAGGGTTAATTTTTACTCACGATAACTGAATTTTTTCAATTTTTACAGAATTGTACCTAAAAAAATTTCCTATAAGAAAATACTTAAATCTAAGCGGATTTGATTAAAATATTTTTTTTTCCAATTGAAAATTTTTATTACCCCCCCCCCCCCCCCGTTCTCTCTCTCTCCCCCCACCCCTCCACCACCCCCTCGCATTGTTTCTTCTTCTTCATCAAATAAAAAAAAATAGAAATCATAACCAAACTTAACCAAAAAAAAAAAAAAACAATGACAAATATCTCAACAAACTTGTTTTAAATATTTTATAATAGTAATATAATCCAACATAGAATAAAAAATCCTGCTAAAATAAGAATCAGGGAGATTAAAAGAAATTCAAAATTATAGAACTGTAAAAGAATTAAATAGCCCCCTTCATACCTTAAACAACAATTTTTTTGTAAGACATTTTTCGAGATTGAAAAGGTATTGACTCAATCTATCTTTTTTTTTTTTTCAATGATTAATACTTAGAGATAAATTGAGATATTAATAAGAAATTGAGATATTAAAACTTATCTTTTTTTATATGATAATCCGATAATTAAAATATGGAATTGTAGTTTATAAATACATAATAAACAACAATAATACATTATTCTTTCATTGAGAAAAGATTAAAAAAAGAAAGAAAACACCTCATTGGAAGTTTTCGATCAACATCATTAGCAAGACACGAGAAGAAGATCAAATGTCTTTTGGTAAGGAGACTTGTGAAAAATTATGCTTCCAAGCCAAAAACCCCAAGGTATGCCCAGTAACCACCACAATGAAAACCCTACCATTAAAGGACATAACCTTAAGCATTACCATGTGGTTTGAAGTAAAACCCTTCATCATCCTCATCTTGATCCCGTCAGAGCTCTTCCCCCATCCCCCCATCCCACCCATACTGGGTACATGTGATCGTAGGTGCTACTCATTTCTAAGGTATCGATAAGAAATAATTAAATTGGTGATTAAGGTTTTGGTATATGTTTGTGGTAAAGAGATTTCAAATACGACAAAGACATTTTCATTTGAAAGGAAAAAAAAATCTAGGGTTTATATTATAGGGATGTGTAGTGTAGAAGAAGTACCTATACTTGTTGCTTTCGTACTGCCCAACAAAAGATTTTTTAAGTTGATTTTATGGCTTGTAATTTATGAGTTGAAATAGTTGCTGAAGGTTCTTTTCTTTCTTTCCTTTCTTTTTTCTATTCAAATTTTCTTAACCAAGTAATGATTAGTTCAAATGGTATTTTAGTTTAGATTTTTTTTTTTTAATTTGAAGAATGTTTGAAGAAGAAGAATAGGAAGAAACAATGCAGGAAAGAGAGAGTTGAAATCTTATATAATGCCTATGTGGATAGAAAAACAATATTTTAATAGTGGTTTATGTTGGTGGTGGTGTTATTGATGGTGGCAGTGGTGGTGTTTGTGTCGGGATGAGAGGGAAAGAACGAAGAAGGAGGAAGAAGGAGAAGGGTAGAGAGAGAGAGAGAAGTAAAAAAGAAACGAAAAATAATAAAAAAGCCCATATGGACAAAAATTAAAATTTTTAACCATTTTCGATTGCCACATCAGCAGTTGGATGGAAAAATTGACGGAATCCATCCATAAGTACCATGAGTGAAAAATTTAAAAAGTTAAGGTGTTTTCTTATAGCTAAATTTTTTTTAGGTACAATTATGTAAAAATCGAAAAAGTTTATGTATCATAATTGAAATTAACCCACATTGGTACTCATATGTAGTCTTCTTTTTTCCTTATTTTTCAAACAACTGTTATATGATTGCATGCAATTTGTATAACCTCAAACTAAGGTCTTGGAATTTCTAATTCATGGCATTCATATAAACAGTGGTGAAACAAGAAAAGATTTTTTTTTTGGAATTTCTAAAAAAGGAACAAATTGAGAAACTTACAGTAAGGTGAACTATATTCATCTAGTAAAAAAAAAAGGATGGAACTCTTATTATGCACATTCATTATTGATAAATGAATTGAAGTTTGATAATTTTTAGTTGGATAATTATAAGGTTATATATATATAATATATATAGAGGGAAATTTAATTCCCAAATTAATTATTATGGATCGCTGACGCCACTATGTCTTCTTGTTTGTTAAAATTGGAGGTCTAGCTTGCTGAGAATGCAACCTTATGCCAAAAGGTAACTTGTGGCTCTTTTCTTGATTGTTTTAAGGAAAATGTCTTATATTTAAGAAACTATTTTATGCATTTTTTTTTTATTTAACCTACTAATATTATGTAACATGTTGTTATATAGTACATTAAACTAAATAATTTTATTTAAATTGAAAGTATAAAGTATAAATTATTTTAGGAATTTATTTACAATTATTAGTTGATATTTATAATTGTTAATGATTTTTTATTTTTTTTCTCCATTAAATCATTATCATGTTTTAAATGTAATTTATTGGTGAATTATGATAAAAATAAAATAAAAATCATATTTCTAGAGTAAGAATATTTGGAAGGACTACTTTGGAAAATGACTTTTCGTTTTGAAAAGAGTATGTCATTTTCTTTAAAATGAATGGATATTCTTTTTAGTGGAAAAGATTTTTTACTTAAAGTGTCTTTTGCCATGTAACAAGGTTTAAGAATTATAAATTAGTATATAATAGATATTGTAATTAATGATGTGTTTGGTAGTAGAAGATAGAGGCAGGTAGGATTGATAGCTTTATATATTCTCTTTTTTATACATGACAGAAAAATATAACAATACAATTGTTATTAGTTTCATGTCAAATTACATGGTATCAAAGCTTAGAATTTTTCTTTTTTTTTTTTTTTTTTTTGAAAATTAGGGTTTAGGTTGAAACCTTCATTAATCCTAGCTGCCATAGTGAGCAGCATTTATATCCTACACACACCTTGGAGAGTGTTTGTGCTCTTTTTTTTCTCATTGTTCTCCTAAGATGAGAGACCGCTGCCTAATATACTTTCCGAACTCCAGCGAACAATAGATAAGCCCGTGAGGCTCATATGCTACGTAAAACATCTGTACTCCATCTCGTTTTTTGCATGTGGAGGCACGTGCAACCCTTTTTCATCCACATGTAAGTACTAGGCCATCGTAGTATAGTGTTCTTCACTCCTCTCTTGCTATTTTGATGAACCATCTTAGGTTATGTGTTCCTTGCTAAGGTTGGGTTTCTAATTTGTTTGATCCTATTAGGCAATTAAATCTTTTTTTCTTTTTGTGGTTTTGAAAGCCTTAGTGTTTGGGTAAAGTGATTGAGGTGTTGCTTTAGCTATTAGATTAGAAGTTTAATAATCTGCTACTGTGACTAAAGTTGCATTTGGCTTCTCTTTACTATTGGTATTTGTTTTCTGGCTTAGAAGAAATAAATATATTTTATTAGATTGTTATGTTAACCAAGATGATCGAGAAGACAATTACCGTTTCTACTGATGAATATGCAAATTCCTGTGAGTTTCAAGAGGCATTGAAACTTCATCCTATCATGTCTCTACTGTTGATGAGTAAGGAAAACCAAATATGTGTCTTCTTTCTTTATCTTCCAAGGGGGTCATTGATTATGGTGCCATAGATTATATGATAGGTAATCTTAATCTCTTTTCCACTTATTAGGCTTACATAAGTCCAACAAACATCACGTTCGCAGATGGTTCGAAGTGGTGTGTCTTGGTTTTAGCTATGTTAATCCCACTCCACAGCTTTCCCTATCCTCAATATTATGTTTACCTTAGTTTTCTTTTAACTTACTATCTGTCAACGAACTAACTTGTGCCTAAATTATTGTACCACATTTTTTCCTAACCATTGTCTATTTTAAGATCTTATGACGAAGAAGATTATTAGTAAATGATATGAATTGGAGTTCTCTACATTCTAAATACTCAAGTGCCAAGATCCATTGCATGCTCCAGTGTTCTCACACCATTTGAAGTACATTGTTGACTGGCCATCCTTCTTTATCCATGTTAAAGAAATTTTATCCTTAATTTAATAATGTCTCGAGATTAGATTGTGAGTCATGTTAGTTTGCAAAATACCATAAGTTGTCTTCTATTCTAGAATCAATAAATGGGCTAGAATGCCTTTGAACTAGTCTATTTGATGTGTAGGGACCTTGCCCTATTACGTCTAACCTAATTTTAGATATTTTGTTACTTTTATGAATGATTACTCTCGAATATGACTTAGCTTTATCTTATGAAAAATCATTTCATGTATTTTCTGATTTTACTGCCTTTTGTGCCAAGATCAAAACACATTTTAATACCTCTATCATACATTAAGAAGTGATAATGCTAGAGAGTACTTTTCTCACTCGTTTTAAACATACATTATTCAAAATGGCATTTGTCACCAATTTTCATGTGTTGATACACCATCCCAAAATGGCATACTGAAAAAAAAATCGACATCTCTTGAAACAACAACAACCACCCTATTTCATATGAATGTTCTTAATCAATTTTAGGTTGATGGGTTTCTACTGCATGTAACCTAATCAATCAGCTACCTCATTTGCTCTTCAAGGTGAGATTCTTAATAAAATTTTATTTCCTACAAAATCATTATTTCCTATTGAACCTAGAATGTTTGGTAGTACCACTTTGTTCGTGATGTTCGTCTCATGTAATCACATTGGATCCTAAATCTCTCAAATGTGCAATTTTGGGTTATTCTCGAGTTCAAAAAGGATATCCGTGTTACTGTCCCATCTTGATAGGTATTTTGTGTCAGTAGATGTTACATTTGTAGAAAACACTCCATCATCATTGAAAAGTCAACATAAGATGAAATGATGATATTTAGTTTATCATATTATATATCAATCTCCATGTGCACAGATAACTCCATTAACATAGCCACCACCACTGCCGCACTTCCACCAAGGCCTCCGACTCGACATGTGTATTCTAGATGCTATAACTTGCCTGCTTCATGTCTTGAACCATACTCTTCTTTCTTTGTAGATCCTATTCCATGTGACATTGATTGAAACACCTAAAAACCTTACTTAGCTAATTTAAAAATGGCATAATTGAATAACGTAATATGTAGTTAATTCTGAATTTGAATTGAAACTTAGTTTGAAATTGAGTTAGATAGTTTAAATGGTTCAAGTAAAGTAAATAATGAATTATGATTAGATAAATTAACATAATTAAATTAGTAAATATGTTAAATTGAAATTGAGATTGCAAATATCCTTTCTAATCATTTATTCGTCTCTACAATCTTCTTCAATGATGAATTTATTCATTTAAAACTCTTTTTACTCTCATATTTAAATCCTCAAACCCCTAAACATGTTATTTAAATGTTTAGTAGATTCAAAATCATTAAACTTTAGTTTACCTTTTATATGTAGAATTCCCATAAAATTTGAATTCATTTACTCGTCTAAAATTATTAGTCCTTAAACTTAAACCCAAACTAAATATCAATTTCTTATGAATTAAACTTCTAAGTTAGATTTTCAAATCAAGTTATTTATTTCTATTATATAGCTTCTCAAATTACTTTCTAATTACTTTCCATACGTAAGATAATCATCTGGGAAGTTTAATCCTAAATCTTTTACCCATAAATATCCCCTCAAAATCTTCTAAAACTTTACCCATTCCTTTTTCCTTCTCATTTTGCCACCTACCTTCCTTTTCTTTTCTTTCTGCTGGTTCTCTCTTCCTCTACATTTTCTCTTCTTCTCCTCTTTCTCTCCATTTTTCTTCAAGATCAAAACCTAACTTTAGATCTCAATTCTAACAAGATTAAGGAAGAAATCAAAGTTAGGAAAGTAAGATAGAAAATAAAGTTTATACATGAAGAAGCTACAACAACTAAAGAGGAGTAGTAGAAAAGACAAAATCCATGTGTTTTCTAAAAATATAAGTTAGTTTTTGATTGTTTTTATTGCATGGAAATGGATAAATATGCTAGTTATACATAGAATTTATAATAAAATTGATAGATTAAAGATATGAAAACATATATGTTAAAGCTTGGATATGTATATGCATGTATATATTAAGTGTTTGATGAAATGATTTAAAGTTTTATGAAGTAGAAATATATCTACAAGTGTTATAAATTATAGATATAACTTGTATGTTGAGTTTATGATACAAAGCAAGTAGGTAAATAGGTTGATTTTTGAAGAACAAACAAGGAAAGGACGTAAAAATCAAGCACAGACACCCGTTACGAGCGTGATAGAACCCATGATGGCCTCTGATCATTCTTTTTTTTTCTGATTACACCTTTCATCACACTCATGATAGAGAAGTGATAAGCCTTTGACGCCCATCACATCCTCCATCATGCCCGTGATGGAGGTAGTAATTAGCCTTGACGCCCATCACACTCTCTATGGCGAGGGTGATGGAGAGAGTGATCTCCACTAACCCAAAAAGAAAAAAAGAAAGAAAGAAAAAATGAAATAGATAAATGATAGTTAATATGATATGTTAGTTAATTTATATAATTAAGAATGAGTTAAGAGAATTTATAAATTTAATAACTAATTAAATCAGACATAGAAGTTAAGTATAAAATGAACTTAGCTAATAAAACCTAAGTTCAAGTTAGCTTAATGAAACTAATGAGCTAAGATGAAATAGACTAATTAAGATCCTAATAGATATGTGATTCTAATTTAGAGATAACTGAATGTGACTTAGTGACTAGATTAAATGATTTATTCTACATGACTTAACTAACATTAAGTTATGTTTATATTATATAATTTGAATTGTAATAAACTTGATAACTAATTAGATTTAACATAGTTTTTGAGTATAAAATGAACTTAGTTAATAAAATCTAAGTTTAACTTGACTAAATAGACTTTAATAAACTAAAATGAATTAGATTGATTAAGTTTAATCAATTTGACTTATTAATTGAATTAAATGATTAATTTTAATCAATTTGGCTAATGTAAGTTAATATAGACTTAATAATTTGTTATTGGCTTAGAATGATATGTTAGGTTAAACCATAATAATATGAGGAATATGTTGTTTCAAATGTATACTTGCTTGAAAAATGAATATGTTGAAAGTGAACAATATGATGTGATGATGTTTTTACAATAAATAACTATATAAAAAGAGAAAATAAATAATTTGATAGACAATGGAGAACAGTCAATCTTGACGGGGTGACTTTGTAGCTATAGCGGGGTTCCTACTTAATGTTCGATCAAATAGGATTTAAAAATGAGTTTGATGTAAATGGATAATTAATATAAATACTTATATGAGTTAATTTTATGGAAAAAGATATTTGTTGACCTTTGAGCTATCTCTTGACTTTTGTTGGATTTCAAACACTATGAAAGGTACATAGTAACTTGCATAGTATACATAGTAACTTGCGTGTTGTATGCTAAGATAGGTATCATAAATGAATTAAAATTTAAAGATGACTTAATTAATGAGTGTTGCTTGTGCTTGTGTTGTTTTAATCTGGTTTAGGAAGCGATAACCTTTTTGGAGCCAAGAATGGTAGTTAGGGGCTTAGGCCACCTCCTGTCATGATGCAATGACTATTTGTAAGTGGCTCGGTAAGTAGCTGATAGGGCAAACGATATTGGAATAATATCTACTTAAGCTTGGGATGAAGTAACATGTTTTAGTTCACATTTATGTGGCCAGTTGAACTAATTGATGTTATGGATTAAGATGAGTAAAGTTGCATCATGGTTGTGAACCCTAGAAGATGCTATTTTCTTTTGCAGTTAGATATAGGTATTTGGGCTGCTATATTAACCTTCTGAGCAGCTGCTATTATTGAGGACCCCCAATTCCTAAGGATTATAATCATAGTGTGAGTGCTCTAGTGTTGTTTTATTTACTTTAATTTAAAGATAATAACCTGTTGTTGCTGCATTCCACTAGTTTAACTTTTTGTGTCATCTCGTGTATGCTTGTGTTGCTGTTGTATTGGGCTTCGACTCATTATTCTCTCTTTCCAGGTGTTGATTGTATGATGATGATGATGTTTAACTTGGGTACGAGTGATTCAAAGGACCATGGAAGAGTGAAGTAATGTAGTGTCTTTGGTTATTTGTATTTGTTTTTATTTTGTTTAAAGAACTGGATTTATTTCTTTTAAGCTTGTTATTCCTTCAAAGGCCTAGTATAACTTATATGTTTTCTAATTAAGTTCTTTAATGCTTTGTTGTACCATCAAGAAAGGTATATGAGATACTCGATGGTATTTTTTTGTTTATGAAAGTCGATATACTCTTGTATGAGTGGAAGTTAAATGTTTTATAAATTTTTTTTCTTGCTATAAATCCAGTTGTCTCCACAATCTAATTAATTGATTTTATAATTTAAAATTTGGCTAGCAAATGTTCGATATAAATAGTTTCTTTAAAGAAAGCCTGTGCATGTAATACATAAGGTATTATTCATGGCGATTGTACATGCCTTGATTCAATTTGAGGCGTTACATCGATCTTCCAATTGCACTTCGAAAAGGTAAACGTCAATGTACCTACCCTATTTCTTCTTTTGTTTCATATGATCACTTGTCATCATCATCGTCTTCATTTATTACATCACTTAATACTGTGGCACTTCTTAAGACGCTTTGTGATGCTCTCTCTCATCCCAACTGGCATAATGCTATGAATAAAGAAATGAATGCCTTAGATATTGATGGTACTTGGGATCTAGTGGAATTACCTACAGGAAAGAAGATGATTGGTTATAAGTGGGTGTTTGTTGTTAAAGTTAATACGCATGGATTCGTTGCTCAATTGAAAGCCTGTCTTGTGGCTAAAGGTTATGCTCAGACTTATGGGGTAGATTACTTAGACACATTTTCTTCTGTGGTTAAGTTAACTTCCATACATTTGTTTATATCTTTAGCAGCTACTCATTATTGGCCTTTGTATCAGTTGAATATAAAAAATGCATTCTTACATGGTGAAGTGTAGGAGGAAGTATATAAGGAGCAACCACCTAAGTTTGTTGCTTAAGGGGAGTTGGGTAAAGTTTTTTGTCTTCGGAAGTTATTATATGGTTTAAAACAAAGTCCTTGGGCCTGGTTTAGGAAATTCAGTCAGACAGCTGAAAATTTTAGCTTACAGAAGAGCAAGTCAAATCACTCTGTATTTTTTAAATGCACTAACTCTAGTACGATCCTTCTTGTTGTATATGTTAACAATATTATTATCATAGGAAGTGATAGTGCAGGGATATCCTCTCTCAAATCATTTATGCAAACTCAGTTTCAAACAAAGGACTTGGGAATGTTGAAATATTTCTTGAGTATTGAGTTAACAAGAAGCAAGAAAGGAGTTTTTTTGCTCAAAGGAAGTGTGTGCTCGACTTATTAATAGAAATAAAAAAATTGGGAGCTAAGCCGTGCAGTACTCCTATACTTCCTAATATGCAGTTTATGAAAGAGGGTGAATTACTCAAGGATCATAAGAGATATAGACATTTGTTGGGAAGTTGAATTACCTCATAGTGACCCGTCCTGATATTGCATTCCTAGTTAATGTGTAAGTCAATTTATGTCATTTCCTACAATGCATCATTGGGTTAGTGTATACAAATAATGAACATAATTATATTAAGTGTTTATCAGATGTTAACTGGGTAGGATCTAAAATAGATAGGAGGCCTACCAACAGGGCTATGGCACAATCAGTGTGTAAAATAATATGGATTCATCAGCTTTTGATTGAACTTAGTCTTGAGGTACTGATGCCTGCTTAGTTATGGTATGATAATTAGACAGCTCTTTATATTGTATTTGTAAGCCCCTAGATTTTTTGGTAAATATAGTAAACCTTAAGAATTGGAAGTCAAACTGGAACTAAAGTTAACCTAGTTCTATGTTTAGTCTAGTGAATTTAGATCCGGCAATCCTGTGTTCTTAAACCTAAATAACGAAATTGAGATAATTGTGGAAAATGGTTTTACTCTTAATAATATAGGAAAGCTTAAAAATATTATATTCGCAATTTACTAGTGTCTTCGGATCCGAACGGGATCGATTTTCTAAAATCGTGCCTGGTACACTACGGTGAAAATATTCTGACAACACCAATAGACTCACAAAAATATAAGGTTTTCAAAAATATCAGTTTTAGAATTTTTCAACTAAAAATATCAGATATAGGCCGTTTACACATATTTTCTTTACTACCGGTATTTTAATTATCTAATCCATTATTCATAGTACTTTTCTACTATTTATTACTATTTCACTTATCTCTACTTTTTCTTACAACCTATTCTTACATCTACCATACCTATACTTTACAATTTACTTTCCTCATATAACTTTAATCACATCATACTTTACACATTACTTCTTTTTATTACAAAACAACAAATTTAATCAATTTTTCTCCCCATTTCCCCATGTTGCCATCCACTCTCTCTCTCCTATCACTCTCAATTTATTTTCTTTTTCAGTTTATTTAATTATCCAATTTTCACTCTAAAATTCTATAAATACCCCTTTCCTCCTTCATTCTTTCACTCAACTCATTTTCATAACAAAACTCTTCCAAAATCATTTCTCAAACCCTCTCTCTACAAATTTCCTCTCAAATACTCTCTTCCTTTCCATCTCCATAAACTATCCATTTTTCTTCAAGAGAAATTCTAACACACCATCACTCCCCTTAGGTAAAACTTCTTCAATTTACTCATCATGTTCATTTAACTTAGCATGAGCTTAGTGTATGTTTCTTTAGACTCATGAGAGTTAAAAAGCAACAATATGTTCATTTTTTGTTTTTGTTCATGTTATATTTTCCATTATGTCATTATTGTTATTATGTTGTTGTATTTATTGTTATTATTATTTGCTCTAATCTACCTTCCATATAATATTATGTATATATATTTCTTTAGAGCATATAAGCTCATTTGTTATTTATTTATTTCTATACTTTGCAATTTATTTATTATTTCATGTTATTATTAAGACTAGTCTTTTTAGTCTTAGACTTGTCTTATCAAGTCAAAACAATTTTTTTTTTCTTTTTAGGACTAGTCTATTCTTAGTCCCGGGATACATTAATGAAGCTAAGGTTTCTCATACTTGACTTTATTATTATGCTCTTATTTATTATTATACATATCTTATCTTAGTATGTGATATTGTTATATTTCTCATATCTACACAATCTCAATCATGCATGAGCATGTTGATATTATCTCAACCATGATTAAAATGAGTGTTCTTAAGTAATAAAAATAAGAACTCTCTTTAAAAATAAATTTTGTCACATAAGAAATGATTTTTTTCATAACTTAAAGTTGTATCTTAACAAATATTTTCCAAAGTTAGAGAAGTTTATATGGCATTTTATCAAGGTTACATAAAGTAAAGTTATCACATACCCTCTTTTTTAAACCAATGAAATAGAAAGCTTTCTTTAAAACTCAATATTGCTAAATCGTGGTTTAACAAAGGGTTTTCTTGAACTCATTTGTGAACTTTTCATCAACACTCTAAAATACTAAGACTTAGACATAATTTTCAAAAATCATCAAAGAATAAACTTTTAGAGATTAGTCTTAGGAAATAAAATTAGCAAATAACTTAGAAGATTATTATTTATTTATTTAAAGTGGAAATAACCTTAGGAAAATTAAGAACACATAAACATGACTACTTTAAGAAACTTTAATAACTATCAAGAGATTCTTAGAAAAACTACATTTTTCAACCACTAGAAATAAAGTTATAGGAATCTTAAAAGACTAAAATTACTTTTAAAAAATTTAATTATTCTCAATATTAAGAAATGGAGTTAAAAGAAGGAAATACTCACTCATAATAATTTAAGAAATTTTCCCAACAAAACTAAAAAGGAATTTTTCAAGTCTTAGCATTTTCTCACTTTTAAGACATATTGTTTTATAAAAATTATTGTTGAGACAACACTACTAAATTCATGCATATAATTTGAGTATATAAATATATATATATATATATTCAAAGGATTTTTCAATTATACAAATAACTATATTTTTATACAAGAATTCTTGAATGAAGAAAGCTTGAAAACTTGAGTTTTGAAATCTGGAATTTTAGTGATGAATCTGTATGTCACTATACCAAGACTCAAATGAATTCTTTTGATAAAAATAACCTTAGAAATGGATAGATATTTTCGAGTAAGTAGAAAACGGTATATAATATGTGCAATTCCAAGTTAAAATGAGTAAGTTATGGCCATTTTAAGTTGGAATTTCCATTCATGCGAATTTTGACGAATTCAATAAGATAGAATTAGAGAATTTGAGTAGATCTTGGATGAAATACTCATTTCGGGTATTTCTTTTTTTTAGGTGTCGAGGATCAAGATCTTCTCTTCTTCGAGGATTACTTCGACTGATAAAAGATCGCTGTGGACGAGTGAGTTTCCTTTACGTTTTATGTATTTGTGTGCGTGTTTGTAGAATAGAGCACTAGATGTTAGGAAAAAATAAAATTGATATGCATGCGGATTATCATGGGAATTATGTATGTGAATTGCTATGTGTGATCAATAAATAATAAGTATATCGGAGCCCGATTTATTGATTATTATAATTGCTTCTATGTATATGCTGCTATGTGTGCAATTTTTGATTGATCACCTTAAATGAATTAATGTCGGATTGGATATTCCCTTAAACTAAATTGCTCATGCATATCACTTAGAATATCATTTCACATTTTTACTACTACTCCTCAGCATGGGATCGAAAGGTAAGCTGCCTAGCCATATCTTGAGGAATTAGGACGTTCGGGGAATATGGCCTCAAGTTGTAGTCGAGCTGGATCGATCGCTTTGGTTAAGGAAAGCCTGGAGGCTAGTAGTACGGTTCGTTGGAATCCCAAGATGCGCGTAAAATTTCAAGGAAGTCGTTTGGGGCTCAGTTCAAATCATTCCCTAACCACCGATGGAGAGGTAAATCCATCATACATACGAAACCAAATAGTTGTATGTTTTGTTTGATCATATGGTTGTTGCATTTCATATGCTTGTTTAATAAACTTGATTGAATGCCTATTGTGAGTACTTTTGCGTAAGAAATATCTCACTAAGCTAGTTATGCTTACTCCCCAATAGACTTTTGATATTGCAGGATCATTATTTTGCACCCGAGGCCATCCTGTCTGTCCGGGTAGGGCTTATGCTTTGGGAAGCTTTGGAAGGACTCTATTTTGAAGACTTAGATGAGATTTCTTCTAAAATTTCTAGCTTTAGGTATATGTCTTAGTAAGATTATATTATTATGGAGACTTACTAGGGGAATGCCCCTTAGAAGTTGTGAGACTTTATACTTTGATGAAATATATTAAGTATTATTTTGCATGTTCCGTTGCTAATATCTTAAAATGCATTACTCTACTGGTCTCCCTTTGATGTGAATGCATGCCTTGTATCGATATGGAAGCTTTCAAGTGACTGAGGTAGTCATTTTTAGTTTTAATATTGTATACGTTGGGTTGCCATGTTTAGGGTACCCGTTGAGGCGTGACAGTATCCAACCCTGTGTTTCATGACTAAACTAAGTATATTGAAATTGACTGTTACTTTATCCACGAAAAGATGCAATAGAAGTTGATTTTCATAGGTTATCTCAAGACTAGCATGGTCGGAAAATATTTTTACTAAAGTTTTGAATAGGGCTAGAATCATGATATTTGTAGCAAGTTAGATATGATTAATATTTATGCTCCAATTTAAGGAAGAGGGTTAAGAATGTAAATTAGCATATAATAGATATTGTAATTAATGATGTGTTTAGTAGTGGAAGGTAAAGTTAGGTAGGATTGATAGCTCTATATATTTTCTTTTTGTACATAACAGAAAAATATAACAATACAATTATTCTTAGTTTCATATCAAATTACAAAAGGAAAATAAAGAAAATTGTTTTTCTAAAAAGTATTTGCCTTGAAACAAATGAAAATCAAAGTCAAATTCAATACCTAGAGTGTAGCACATGTTTGTTATTGCTAAAAAAAATAATTATCAAAATAGAGGTCATTTAAGAATAATTACTTAAGTGATTTCAAGTTTTGATATGGTCACTACATTGCATTTAATAAATGCAATTATGTGAATCTAAGAATATTGCAAGTTATAGTTGTGATTTTCATACCACTATAACCAATTTCATCATCACCTTCCTCCTCACCATCTTCCTCTACTGCAAACTCTCCTCCCCCACCACTCTCAACTGCAACAACCGCTAACGCTTCTCCTTCTCTCTCCTCTGCCATGCCATCTCCTCTTTTGCTCCCTCCATATGCCTCGACCATAGCTCTATATTACATCTTCTCTATCATATTTTTTCATCATCTCTCTTCTTGAACCTAAAAGAAACAAGCTTATACTTATCTATAATAACGTTTTTATGGGCCAATGTAAATTGCGTGTTATTTTTGCGATTTTTTTGAACTACCTACATTTTATTTCAAACCTACTTTTTTGCAACAGTAATTTTGTAATTAATTTCAATGAAATTTATTTAAGTAATTATTTTTAGTAAAAGCTCTAAACAAGCAATAAATACGGAACTTTCCTAAAATGTATAATTAAGCACTTATTTATTATGATTTCGAGAATATAAAAAAGCTAAGCCACTCTCCTCAATCCCACCTGCCTTGTCATCAAACTCATGGACCTCAACAACTCCTTCCAAGGTGACTAGGAGTTCCATAACAAAGCTCTTAGTTGCATCTTCTCTCTCGTCTCCTTTCATTCTCTCTCTCTCCTTCACTCCTTGAACCTCAAAGGAACAAGCTTGTACTCATCTATAATAATAATTAAAAAAAAATTCTTCACCACACTAAAAAATCTTAACCATATGGGTTAGGGGAAGATATTTTTGGGTCTTTTAAATTTTGTTTCTCTTTATTTGTTCCTTCGTTCTTTTAGATATCTCTTTATTGTGCTTTGAGCACCAATGGATGACCATCCATGTACCCTTTTAATCTCGTTTCTGTGCGTATTTCTTCATCTTCCAGATTTGCTTCTTTCTTGTCAATATTTATTTTTCGAATCATTTTCCTTTTGGTTTAATTTCTTGTAATTATGATTCATCTTTTGTCATATTATGTTATCAAAATCATTTACTAATATTATCTTATTATATTAATTGTTATCGATCAATAATAAATTAACATATCTCTTTTTATTCTTATTAACATATAATGATGAAAATAAGGGCATTTTTCCCCCGGAGAGAAGAGTTTGCAAAATGATATAAATACATTCAATATTTGTTAATTAACTAATTTTTTTATTGATCTCGACATTTTAATTAATTATCATAGTCTGGTTACTTACTGATTTTCTTTTTCATCAATTTCACACAAAACTGAAGTTGTTGCCCCTAGAACATACCATTGAGATATAAGTGCGGTTGAGATTTTATTTATTTATTTATTTTTTAGGCCTTAGATCAAATTTTGTTCTTTAACTGGGAATCCCATAACTGATCACTGGTCTCCTAGCTCTTTTTATCCTGGCTTTTTCATTTTTTATTTTTGACGTGTTAGATTTAGGAAACTTTCAGTACGAAAGACTACTCATTCCCTCCCCATTTGAAGTAAAGCATTATTGTTGTGTTAGCTTGAATAGAATGGTAATTTATAATAAATTATTATTATGTAAAATGGTGAATATCAATTCGTATTCTTACATCCATGAAATATCATTTAATAGTTTATTTTCTAAATTTATTATAAATAACTCTGCCTTGAAAAAATTATTTACATAATAATTTTCTCTATGTAATGAAGATATTATATTTAAGGGGAAAAAAAAAAAGCAAATTTGGTTCTTGAAAATTTGATATCCAAGTTTTGAAGGGATAAAGAGTCTATTTGGTTCATCTCATTTTGGTCATTTTGTTGTCTAATTTTTATCGTTTCAAATAAATTGTTTGTTAAAAAATAAATACAGATGAAAGATAAACTTTTTTATTCATAAATATATTAAATAAATAAGATATAAATAAAACATTGATGCAGATCAGATATAGATAAGATACAGATGAAAATTAGACAATTTTTACTACCTTACTTAATGTCATTTGTTATGTTTACGAAGATAAAAGAAACAACTTATCATTGTTAGATGACATTAGTATTCACAGTAAAAATTCAATAATAGACTACCTTTTTTAGGTCATCAAACAAAATAAACAATATTAAAGAGATAATTCAAATAACTACAAAAAAGTTTAATTGGACATTTAATTGACTATTTGAAAGTTCATGTACCAAATTGAATTTTTATGTAAGGTTTAAGTATTAATTTGACATATGCCCTATGGTTATTATATTTATGAAATAAAATATTTTGACATATATCACTGTATACTTACTCTACTGCATTCCAAATATGATAAGACCAAATATATATTGATATGCAATCAATCACGTATGACGTTTCTAACATACAAATCAATAATCCATTCCGCTTTAAATCATTTGCAAAGAGTACTTGAAAATGAAAAAGGCTATGCTAGAGAATAGATTTTCTTAAAGCACGCTGAAAATTAAACGATGACAAAAATAGAAATATTAGCTAGGTGAAAGATAAGGGTAAGCAAGTATAAAGAGGAAAGGGTTTGAAACTCTATTCGTGAGGATAACTTTAATATCCATAATCTACCTTGTATATTTTGTACAACCATTTCCTATACCTTGTAATTTTTTTCAAAGTTTATAGGATACATGATAACCTGTGAAATCTATAATTTTTATAGTAAAATTTGCATATTTTTTTCTTTCTTAAATTCTAATTTTGTCGCATTATATAAGGTTTAATGTAATATGTAAATTTATTTTATTCATATAAATTCGTTATTAATAACACATTAAATTTTTTGAAAAAAAGGTTATTTATTAATATTATAGGTTTTGCAATATGCATAATTTATATGTATATGAAATTTCAAACTTATAAGAAATGCCCGTTGAATTTGTTTATATAATATTAAATAAAATCATCAAAGTTACAGTAAATTCTAAGTTAAAATCTTTAAAGCTACCTCTGTATCAATTAGCTTAGTAGATAAACAATACATCTATATGATTTAGAATTTTAAGTATATACGTATAATAACCAAAGTTCTTCTAAAATAAATATACTAAGATAAAATAGTACAAGTTCTTATGTATTGAAAATTTCCAAAAGATAATCTACAAGAATAACATCTTTAATAAAAGTGATCACAAAATAGAAATGATGTATTGTTATTTGTTTATTATATTAAAAATTATTTTATAATTTTTAATAAAATAGGTATAAGGTACCCCAGAACTTGTTCTAATATATAGTACACTTTATAAAGTGGGTATAGGATATAAAGACCTCATATTTGTATCTTACCCTGTGAGAGTATGTTCTAAAGAATTTATACACAAGCATTATCTTGTGACTATTAATAACTATTCGGACCCTACTGATTCAAATACGATGGGATTATCACTCTCCTCTACTGAAATTATATATATATATATATATATAAAGATATTAATAAATAGGGAAGATTAACAGGTAAAATGGGTTATAATGCATACGAGATCACCTCATTTTGTTTTCATGCCTTTGACAGAAGATACTAATAAATATTATTGCCCATTTGAAATGCTTTGAGGTGATCCCAATAAACAGTTCGGTTTCTCCTCCAAGCTTGAACTACTTTCCGTTGCATTTACTTGTGTTTTTGAGACCGGACATGGAGGTAAAATAGTTAATGAAAAGAATATAGTATAAGGATTGTAGAAATATTAACCAGTAAAATTAAATTAAACAAGAAGTGCAAACTTACCACAAATAACAAACCAATTAAATTAACAAAGAAAAGAAACCTGCTCCCTTTTCGAGATCACGATCCCCGTCGCCGTTTTTGCTATTGAATTTATAAATTTCAACCCGATGGAAGAAACTTAATCTCTCGCAGATAAGGTCACTTCCTCTTGGAATTATTCTTCATCGAAGTTCTGCAAATGTCCAAGACTCATACTGATAGTACTCTAACCTAGAGTATTAGATAATAAACTAATACTAAGGAACTGCTGCACTTTCAATGACGAAGAATTAGTGATGCCCTCTGAAGCGTTGTAACACATTGCTAAAATATAATGAATAAAACCTCGGAAAAATTTATAGAATTCGATTATAACTTGATAGCCTCACACCACTGATGAAAAATTGCGATAATCTCACACCAATGAAAATAAAGGAATCACACTTTTAATTTTTTTTTCTTTATTTAAAATATAAATGAGTTTGTTCAAAATCTAATAAAAAGACTATTTATAATAAAGTAAGGTCAAATATGAGCCCTACAATCTAAACTTAACCTTATGGCTATTATTCAATGACTTAACAATATAATAGAAGAAAATCTAGTCAGTCTAGACAAATCTAATAAATCTAGATACCCTTACCTATTATATCTATGATAGATAAATCTAAAATAATAAAAGTAAATATAAAAATCCTCACGCCATATGGGACGATGACGTTGACGCAAACTCCTACGCTTACAGTGTTGGTCTCCATCATTTCTTCTCGGCTTGGAAAAATTCACCTTCGATAAAATAAAGCTGATGTATCGCTCATAAAGATCTATGTTAATCTTTTGAGGCTCTGACTCAGTAATCCACGTTGCTTCTAAAAGGAGACGATCTACTCATTTCACAAGAAAGTATTTGCCATCTCTCATGATTTGATCATCAACAATATCCTCTACCCTTTCAACCTTCCCTCTCAACTATGGAACTGAAGGAATTGGAATAGTAGGAAATGTGGTATTCATCCCATGTGAAGAGTCTATAGTTCCAGTCGGCTCATGGCAAGCCAAGATATCCTCAACATTAAAGACGTTATTAATACCTAAATCTGGTGGAAGTTCCAAGACATAAGCATTTGCATTGGTCTTCTTCAAGATTTTAAAAGGTCCCATGGCTCTAGCATGTAGTTTCTTACAAGAGCCTCTTGAAAATCTTTTTGGTCTAATCCGAGATTTGCTCCCTCCTAAAATTCATGATACCTGCGATGAACATCTATAGTAGACTTATACAATTCATAGCTTAAGTGACTTTTTCTTTCTTATTTATGCATGTAGGTGGGTAACAAAAGATTCAGTAGGCTCAGAAAGTTTGGAGGTAAGTGGGAGTGGTATGCGATCAATAGGGTGTCTGGGTTAATAACCTAGCACAACTTCAAAGGGACTCAATCCAGTAGACCTTTTCATTGAGCTATTATAAGCAAATTCTACCATGGGAAGGATACGATCCTAAATAGACAAATAGTCACCAAGCAGACATCGTAACAAGTAAATCAAACTCCTATTAACTACTTTGGTCTAACCATCAGTTTGAGGGTGAAATGTAGAATATACATTGTAATTTGGTCCCCAGCATTTTCCATAATGTCTTCTAAAAGTAGCTAACAAATTTGACATTTCTATCTGACACTATGGTTTTAGGTACGTAAGCCATGTAACATAACCACCTCATTAAAGAATAATTTAGCTATGTGAGAAGCATCTACAATCTTACTCTTAGGTATGAAATGTGCCATCTTAGAAAAACGATCAACTACCACAAAGACCGAATCATACTTCCTAGGTGTCATAGGTAAAACTAACACAAAATCCATGCTAATGTCTTGCTAAGGAGAATGTGGGATAGGCTCCCCTAAAGTGACTAGCTGCACCATCGATGTGAAGTTCCTAAATCAAAAGTCTCTTAAGGAAGTTTTTGGATTACATAATCTATCACCCTTAAATAGGTAATCATCCTTAAGAACATAGTCAACATGAAACCTTAACTGAGCATTAGACAATGCTTGATAGATCTTCCCAAATCAGGACAAAGCACATATTGCTCTTTCACCTTTTCAAATCCAACAACCTCAATAGATAAAGTTCATAATAATAAGTACATGTGACTGAAAGTGTCAACAGGTTTATTCAAACCTAGCTTTATGTTTCACAACAAATGTGTACTCTTGTGAAAATTGAACCTATTTTGCATGTCTAATTCCAAGTTTTTTTTTTTTTTTTTTTGTGAATTTAGATACCTAAGAGCTTGGTCATCATTGTACAACACAAATTCATTAGGCAACAAATAATTCCTTCAAAGTTTCAAAGCTTGCACCATTGCATAAAATTCTTATCAAAGGTTAAGTACCTTTGTTTTGCCTCGTTTAATTTCTCACTAAAGAAAGCTATAGGATGTCCCTTCTGACTAAGCACTCCACCTATTGCTATGCCAGATGCATCACAAGTAACCTTGAACACTTCAGAAAAATTAGGTAACTTTAGATGCGCCTTTATTCTAATTAAATTCCCCTTTCTCAATGTAGCTTGAAATTGGAGCCATAATGGTGCTAATACCTTTAATAAATCTCCAATGAAAAGTTGAAAGTCCATGAAAACTCCTAATATCATGAATACTCTTTAGTTCGGGCCACTCAACATTAGCCTTAACTTTCTCTATATCTACTTTTAATCCATCTACTGACACAACAAAACCAAGGAAAATTACCTGAGTAGTTAAGAAGGCATACTTTTTCAAATTCATATAAAGCTCTTTACGTTTAAGTGTCTCAAATAATCTCCTTAAATGTGACAAGTGCTTTCTTGGATGTTACTACAAACCAAAATATCATCAAAATACACCATAAGAAACTTTCCTATAAATGGTCTTAATACTTATGTCATTACTCTCATAAAAGTGGATGGGGAATTGGTTAACCCAAAAGGCATAACTAACCACTCATAAAGACCCTCTTTTGTCTTAAAGGCTGTTTTCACTCATCCCCTGGTTTGATTCTAATATGATGGTATCCACTCCTAAGGTCAATCTTGGAGAACCAGTTAGATCCTGAAAGCAAATATAATATGTCATCTAACCCAGGGATTAGGAATCTATACTTGATAGTGAATAGATCTAGAATCCATAAACATTCTTCAACTTCCATCTTTCTTAGGGGTAACAAATGTGGGTACAACACATGGATTAAGACTCTCCCTAATAAAACCTTTTTGTAATAGACAATCTACTTACCTCTTTAATTCTGCATGCTCAGTAAGATTCATCCTATAGTGCGGTAGGTAAAATTGCCCCAAGGACTAAATCTATAGCATGTTGTATGTCATGCATGGGTGGTAATCTTATTAGGAAGCGCCTTTGGGGTAAAGTCCTCAAATTCTTCTAGTAAAAGTTTCACTTCTACAAGTAGGTTTCACTCTGGCTCAAAGGTACACTCCTCTACTTCCTTAACTACTAATGCATAAAAGGTGCTTTCCTTAGACTCAAGCTTAAATTCTTTAGCACTCAAAACATGGAGGGGTTTCTTAGAATTTATACTGACCTTCCCTTTATTAGTACTGATCTTAAGTTCTTTAGGTAGTGAAGGAATAAACTTAATTTTCTTCCTATCATGCATGGACACGTAGGTATTATCTCTCCCATAATGAACCACATCTACACTGTATAACCAAGGTCTCCCTAAAAGAACATGAGTGATATTCATAGGCACCACGTCGCACTAAGTTTTGTGCATATAGGTGGTAAAGTGCAAAGAAACTAAACACCTCTGAGTGACAGGTAATGTGGTCTTATTTACCCAAGCTACCTTATAGGAGTGAGGGTATGGTTTAGGTTTAAGACCTAGCTTAAACACAACAACTTATGAAATGACATGCAAGCTACTACCCCCCGTGTAAGTGTGAAAGATACCAGTTCTCTTCCAATCATCTTCTTCCCTAAGTTAGGTAATAAGACGTTTAACAACATTGAAATTGCACTCTTCATAATTCAAGCCTATGTCATCTTCATCACTAACACCCTTCTCTGGAATATAATCTAGTTCCTCACAATGATCATCCTCTACTAGTTCTCCTTCCCCAACATGAAGGTTCCTAACTGGAGACTTGTAAGAAAAATGATCAAGACTATGACACTTATAACACCTTTGACTAGAACTAGCCTTAGAACTCGATATAGAAACAAGGTATTTCCAACTTGAGACATAGAAATATTATTGGACTTAGGTACTACTAGGGCACTCCTAGTAGATTTGCTACCTCTTTCACTAAAATTATTACTCCTAGAGATTTGTGCCTTTACTTGATAACTAGATTGCCTCTATGGTCTTAATCATATTTTAATCTCTAAGGCTTATTGGAAGGTTTGTTCTAGGGTTTCATTATAGTGAGGACAAAGCTCTCTCCTAATATCTTATTGTAGGCCATTCCTAAACCTAGAAAGTGTTAACTCAGGTGTCTCTAGCTCATCACACCTAATTAAAAGCTCATCAAACCTAGTCATATATTCCTCGACAATTAGATTTCCTTGCCTAAGATTAATGTATTCTTGGTAGGGTGTATCCCTATAGGCCAAAGGAATGTACGTCTCCCTAAGCTTAGTTTTCATCTCCATCCAATGCTCTATAGGTGGTTGTCCTAGTCGCAAAAGTTGTTGTTCTACATTCATCTAGTACAATTTGGCTTAACCTACTAACAACATCTTTGCAAAATGTACCCTACGATCCTCTAGCATCCTATAAAAACCAAATATATTTTTCCATGGTAGTTATCCAATCTATTAAAAAAATAAGGTTAAGACTCCCATTAAATGTGGGTGGATCTACTAAGATGTACTTAGTAATATCATCAACACGATTGTCATAATATAGGTTCTCATAGACATGCTAAATAATCATCTTCGTGGAAATTCCAATTTGGAATCTTATGACATGTGGGGTCAGTCCTATGGAAGTTTTGGACTCTAGGGTTTCTTTAAGGTTGCTGCCTAAGAGGTAGGTCATCATCTATATCAACATTTCTATTTAGGTCATCCTAACAATGAGTAACCTAGTAGCTTCTAGGACATTTACACGACTTGTAAGGATTCGTCTTCAAATCTTCCTCATCATATAAAGATAGATCAGTAACATCAAAAGTAGTGCTAACATTACCATATTGACTACATAGATCCAGTCTCTAGGTGTTATCATTGATGCTCCAACACTTGGAATGGTCTGTCTCCTTAGGTCGTAATTTGGACTTCCTTTAAGTAGGAAATCTTTCCTTTCTCAAATGAACCCAAACCTAATCTCCTAGTTCAAAAGTAACTTTGACTTAGCCCTTGTTAGCTTACCTTGAATAATACTCATTTTTCTTTTCAAAATTAGCTTGAGGCTTTGCATGCAAATCCTTAACAAAATTTGCCTTTTTCTTTCCATCAGGATCAACAAACTCATTAGTGGGCAAAGTGAAAATACCCAATGGAGTCAAAGGATTAAATCCATATACAATCACGAATGGTGAATAAGATGTAGTGAAATGCACAGCTTTATTATATGCAAATTCAACATGTGACAAACACTGTTCCTATTCTTTCAAATTCTTTTGAATTACAGCACAGAACAATGAAGCAAGAGTCCTATTAACTAATTTGGTTTGCCCATTAGTTTGAGAATGTGAAGCAATAGAAAACAACAACTTAGTTCCTATCGACTCTACGCCAAAAATGACTTAAGAATTCAACATCTCTATCACTCAACAATTTTTGGCATTCCATGTAGACGTACAACTTCTTTCAAGAACAAATCGACAATATGTGTTGCATCATTATCTTTAGAATAAGCAACGAAATGAGCCATTTTACTAAACCAATCAACAACAACAAATATGAAATCCTTAACATTTTGAGATCTAGGTAACCTCAAGATAAATCCATAGAAATATCAATCCAAGGTTGATTAGGCACAGGTAAAGGAGTATATTGCCCATGTGGTATTACTTTGGATTTAGCTTGTTTACATGTAATGCATTTGTCACAAATAGATTATACATCATGTTTCATATTAGGCCAATAAAAATGCTCTTGTAATGCATCCAAGGTCTTTTTAACACCAAAATACCCCATTAATCCACCTCAATGTGTCTCTTTAACAAGCAATTCATGCAATGAACACTTAGGCACACAAAGTTTATCTCTCCTAAACAAATATCTATCATGCCTATAAAAATAAACAATGGCATGTTTAGAAGCATTCCTAATCTTGATGAAAATCAGCATCCATCTCATATAAGTCTTAATAAACTTAAATCTAAGCAATTTAGTATGAAAATAAGTAGAAGTGCATACCTCCTGATAATGCATCAATGACAACATTTCTTTTCCTTGCTTTACTTGATCACAAAAGGAAATGTTTCAATAAATTCTAGCCATTTGCATGTCTTTTATTCAACTTTCCTTGAGACTTCGAATATTTCAAGCTCTCATGGTCGAATGAATAATGAACTCCTTTAGCCATAGTAGTGTTATTGTGTCTACAAGGTCCACACAACGCATATAGTTCCTTGTCATAAGTCGAATAATTCAACGCTGCACCACTAACCTTCTCGCTAAAATAAGCAATTGAATTTGAATCCTGCATCAAAACACCACTAATACCTTTTCTCGACACATCACATTTAATTTCAAAAACTTTCTCAGAATTAGGTAGAAAAAGCAATAGTGCACTAGTCAACTTATCTTTCAAAGTATTAAAGGCCTTTTCATGCTTTTCAGTCCATTTAAAATCACATTCTTTTTAACAAAATCATTTAAAGGAGCTACTATAGAACTAAAATCTCTTACAAACCTCCTATAAAAGCTTGCTAAACTATAAAAACTTCTTACTTCATTTGCATTCCTAGGTGTTGGCCATTCTTTTAATTGCCTTCACCTTATCTTCATTAATAGAAATCTCAATTACACTCACGACAAAATCAAAGAAAATAACATATTCCATGCAAAAGGTACATTTCTTCAAATTAGCATACAATCTATTTTCCCTCAAGACATTAAAAACCTCATGCAAATGTTGAACATGTTCATCCAAATTCTTGTTGTAAACTAGAATATCATCAAATTAAACAGCAGCAAATTTCTTATAAAAGTATACAGAACATGATTCATTAATCTCAAAAAGTGTTAGTTGCATTAGATAACCCAAATGACATTACCAACCATTCAACCATTCATAGAGGCCATATTTAGTTTTAAAAGCTATTTTCCACTCATCTCCCTCTTTCATATGAATTTGGTAATATCCATTTTTCAGATCAATCTTAGAAAACGAAAAAAGCACCATATAATTCATCAAGCATATCATTAAGTCTAGGTATGAGATGTCTATACTTACCGTGATCTTGTTGATTGCTTCACAGTCCACACACATGTGCCATGTTCCATCTTTCTTTGGCACAAGAATAACAGGAACTGAACATGGACTAAGGCTCTCTCTCATGAACCCTTTCTCTATCAATTTATCAACTTGGCTTTGTATATCCTTTTTTTCCTCAAGATTTGCTCGATATGCTGGCTTATTGGGAATTGAAGCACCTGGAAGGAAGTCAATTTAGTGTTCAATGCCTCTTAGAGGAGGCAGTCCTCTTGGTATCTCTTCTAGAAACAAATCATTGAATTCCTACAACAAAGAAACAACTACACTAGGCAGAGAATGGTTAAGCTCGTCAGTAGAAAAGTAAACATCCTTGTACATAAGTGCAAGTAGTTGTTGTATCGATTTCATAACACTCTTAAGCTCACTATTTTCAGCAATGTCACTCACTTGTGTTTGTGTTTCACACTCATTACTCACCATTGTGTGTTTGTTACTCTTTTTCATACTCTCATTGTTCCCTTGAGCACTCAAGTGTTTATCTCTCAGTCTAATTTCTTTAGCTATCCTCATTTGATCTTCACAAGCCTCCCGTGGCTTTAAAGGTATTAAAACCACAAGCTTTTTGTTCAGAATAAAGGAATAATGACTCTTGTACCCATCATGATTAACTTTTTTATCAAACTGCCATGGTTATCTTAACAATATATGACTAGCCAGCATTGGTACCACATCACACAAAACCTCATCATGGTACTTGCCAATAGAAATGAAACCAAAACCTGCTCAGTCATCATGATTTCCCCACATTCACTCAGCCATTGCAATTTATAAGGCGTCTCATGCTTTGAAGTTCTCAAATTTAGCTTATCCACTAACAAGGTACTATCCACATTTTTGCAACTTCCACTATCAATAATGAAACTACATACCTTGTTATTCACATGACATCTAGTATGGAAAATATGCTCTTGCTAGACCTCATCACCATCATCCTTAAGTTGAATATTAAGAGTTCGCCTAATGACTAGAAATTCTCTCTTCACTGGACCTTCAAACTCCACATCACTATAGTCGTCTAGTGGTAGCATTTCATTATCACTAGAACTGACGCTCTCCACATCACCATTATCTTGGATCACCATAGCCCTCTTATTTTGACATTGGAAAGCAATATGCTCAAATCCTTGGCACTTGAAACATTTAATATCACATAACTTAGAGGATGATTTAGTTTTAGATTTACCTTTTGAAGAAGAATCATATCTTTGTTCTTCTTGTCCTCTTTTGATTTTGAAGTCAATTTATGATCCTTCCACTTCGATTTCCATGAAGATTTTGAGGATGAACCATAACTCGACTTATTCCTAAACTTCAGTTGCCTCTCTACTTTAATAGCTTGATGTAACAACTCTTCGATGTCTACATAATGCTGTAAGTCTACTATATTAGCAATATCTTTATTTAATCCACCGATGAATCTAGCCATTGTAGCTTCCTGGTCTTCCTCCACCTTAGCCTTAATCATGGCTACTTCCATCTCTTTATAATAATCCTCCACATTCATGAAGCCTTGAGTCAAACTTTGTAACATTTTGCATAAGTCTCTTTAATAGTGGCTGGGAATGAACCTCTTCTCATCACAACTTTCATTTCCTCCCATGACCTTATAGGTTATTCACCATACTATGTCCGTTATTCACCAATTGATCCCACCAGATACTGGCATAGTCTGTGAACTCAATTGCTGCTAACTTAACCTTTTTCTCTTTAGAATAGTTGTGACAATCGAACACGTGTTCCACTTTTCGTTCCTATTCCGAATAGACTATGGATCATTCTTTTCCCGGAAGGAAGGTATCTTCATCTTGATACTACTTAGATTGCTATTCCGCTTTTGGGCTTTCCCTTTTCTTCTTATGAAGCTACCATCATCAGAATTAGTCTTCCTTCTCCTCTTCAGTAAGGGATTGTTTTCTATAGGATTTAGATTTGTTGGGAGACTCTAAATTGTCTAACCTCGTGTTCAGCTTTTGAAACTGATCTTGTATGGATTTCATGAACAATTTCATATGCATCTCAAAATTTTCATCACCACTACTCATGATTTAAACTTACAAAAAGAAAAGAAACTAAATAGCTGGGTTAGTCCTCACATACGCACATGTGTATGCTCAAAAGATGTGAAATCATTTGTATTTCACTCTAGTTTGGCTTTTCTCGATACTGGATTCACCACTCTTGCCTTTTTCCACTCAACTTTCCCATGTAAGTCCTTGATCAATGATTTTAGCACATAAAAACCGAAGGAAAATCAGATTTAATAACTCAAATCCCAAAAGACAAAACAAACGGAATCAAGAGACAACAAATAGAAAAAAAGAAAGGATATTCCTAATGAAATGATTCTTCTTTGAGTATAAAGAAACTCAACAAACAATAATAGTATTAGCAACAATTTTGTTTTTAATACGACCTTTTTCTCTTCTTCTTTTTTTTTTTTAATATATCACGAATTTTTTTCTCAAGAATTTATTTTTTATTCGAATCGTCTTTCTTTATTTTTTGTCTAAGAATGAATCACTTCACACTAGAAAGATTTCAAGAAAAGAAGATAGATAGAAAAACAAGAAACAAAAAAGATCAAATAATAAAAACAAAAGGATAGAATTACCTGATTCAAGGAACCAAAGCTCCGATACCAAATGGTGCAAACCCTAGGTATAGAAACCTAAGACCCAACGTTTGACGATGGAATAGAACCCTAGGTTTGCTTTGAAGCAAGCGATAGGAACTGGACCTTAACCAAACCTGTTGATTAGAACCATAGTTATAAAGATAGAACTTCACCCTAACCAAACCAGTCGAGTGGAACTTAAGTTATTAGGTTGATCTCCCTAAGCTTTTATGCCAAAGAATTCATATTTAGTCCTTTTTCAAGAACTAAGATAAAGTCCTCACAAATGGAAGAAAACTCTTAAAATTATATTTATTCAAATGATCATCAGAAAGTATCTATACAAGGTTCATATGAGCTTCACAAATAGCCTTAGGCAAGCAACAAACAAAGAAAAACAAAAGAAATTCGAAAAGTCACTTTGAACTAAGCAAGGTCGGCTATAAGCAAGCAGCTTACACGATCAAGGCCGTTGGCTTATAGTACCAAAGCTGGTGACCTTGAAGACGGCTCTTAAAAATATGAATCCGTGAACTTTCAACATTGATGCAAAGCTAGCGGTGTAGATAAAGAAGGCCGGTGTACAATTCTGTAGTCAAGGCTGGCGTGTCTCCATGTAAAGCTGGTAGCCTATACCATTTCCGCTTGTTTGTAACATATTGATGAGTTTAATACTGTGTTGGAGTGTTGTTGAACAGCCTCTTTCTCTTGAATCTCTATAACTAATCCATATAAGGCTTCCTTCATCCTCTTGATTCATGCTTTGGTAATTGGAACTCTAATGTCTTGTGATGGATCTTTGAAGTTAGCTGGTTCTTTAGGAGTTGTTGCCACATTATCCCCATCAGTTTCCTTTGTCAAGTCTCCTCTAAAGTTGTACGACTATGAGTTTTTCTAGTTTGAGACATTGTTTTTTATTTTATGGTAAAGAATGAGGATTTTTTTTTTTTTTTTTTTTTTTTTGCGATGAAAAAAGAAAGGTAAATCTAGGGTATGATACCAAAATTTGATGTAGGACACGGAAGTAAAATAGATAATGAAAAGAATGCAAGGGTTGTAGAAATATTAATCAAGAAAATTAAACTAAATAAGAATTATAACAAAGAATGCTAAGAATTCAAAACAATAACAAACCAATTAAATTAATAAAGAAAAGAAACTTGCTCCCTTTCGGAGATCGCGATCCCCGTCGCCGTTTTTGCTATTGAATTTATAAATTTCAACCCAATGGAAGAAACTTAATCTCACGCGGATAAGATCACTACCTCTTGGAATTATTCTTCGTCGAACTAAGGAACTGCTGCACTTTCAATGACGAAGAATTAGTGATGCCCTGTGAGGCGTTGTAACACAATGCTAAAATGTCATGGATAAAAACCTTGGAAAAATTTATAGAGGTCGATTATAACTTGATAGCCTCACATCACTGGTGAAAATTTGGAAAAACAAAATAAAAGAATCACATCTTGAGAAATTTTTTTTTTTCTTTATTTAAAATATTTATGAGTTTGTTCAAAATCCTACTAAAAGAACTATTTCTTTAGTGAGGCGTTGTAACACAATGCTAAAATGTCATGGATAAAAACCTTGGAAAAATTTATAGAGGTCGATTATAACTTGATAGCCTCACATCACTGGTGAAAATTTGGAAAAAAAATAAAAGAATCACATCTTGAGAAATTTTTTTTTTCTTTATTTAAAATATTTGTGAGTTTGTTCAAAATCCTACTAAAAGAACTATTTCTTTAGATACTTTACATATTATATGATTATATCTGTGATAGATAAATCTAAAATAATAAAAATAATTATAATATAAAACTAAATATAAAAATTTTCATACTATATGGGATGACTATGTTTACACGAACTCCTCCGCTTGCATTGTTGGTCCATGTTACGTCCATGTTACGACTTGATGATTCACTAACAATTAAGTGTGCACCATATTTAGAATGCATCAAGTCATAATTCTTGATTGAATTAAAATGATTGAATCATGGCGGTCACACACCATTTAACGATGTGATTCCTTCCATGTATTACAAGAACATCATAATTCATGATAACTTAATTGAGGAATATTAAAATCTTTAAATCATTATCTCCAATTAGGCTACTAGTTATCTCACAAACAATAATTGTATACAACTCGATGTAGATAACTAATAAGCAAGCAAAACCACAACTTTAACTGAATTCACAAATGTCATAACAATATGAGCAATACAACCATATGTATATATATACATATACATCAAATATCAAATCAATGAGGACCTATCTATAATGCCCATCCGTTCAACATGTCCAATAAATGTTTTTGGTGGCAAACCCTTAGTTAACGGATCCGCTATCATCAGGTCAGTACCGATATGCTCAATTGACACTCTTTGGTTTTGTACTTCTTCTTTAACAGACAAGTATTTCAAATCCATATGTTTCGCACCTTTAGAATACCTATCATTCTTAGAAAAGAAAACAGCTGCAGAATTATCACAATAGATTCTTAACGGCTTAGCTATACTGTCGACTAATCCAAGCCTTAAGACAAAGTTCCGCAACCACAATGCATGAATAGTGGCCTCAAAGCATGCCACAAATTCAGCCTCCATAGTGGAAGTAGCGATGACTGACTGCTTTCCACTCTTCCATGAAACTGCTCCTCCAGCCAACAGAAACATGTAACCAAATGTAGATTTCCTCGAGTCTACACATCCAGCATAATCTGAATCCGAATATCCTACTACTTCAAGATGATTTGATCTCCTATATGTAAGCATGTAGTCCTTGGTACCTTGTAAGTACCTAAGTACTTTCTTTGCAGCTTTCCAATGATCAAATCCTGGATTACTCTGATATCGGCCTAACATTCCTACAGCGAAACTTATGTCCGGCCGAGTGCATGTTTGTGCATACATCAAACTTCCAACCAGTGATGCATAGGGAATAGATTCCATTGATTTTCGTTCCAAGTCATTCTTTGGACATTGCAATTTACTGAACTTGTCCCCTTTCTGAATTGGAACTATTCCTGCAGAGCAATTTTCCATTCTAAATTTCTCTAACACTTTATTGATATAGCCTTTCTGAGACAATCCTAACAATCCTTGTGATCTATCACGGAATATCTCTATTCCTATCACATAAGATGCCTCACCCATATCTTTCATTTCAAAAGTTTCAGAGAGAAATTTCTTTACATCATGTAACAAACCCATGTCATTAGCAGCTAAAAGAATATCATCGACATATAACACCAATATAATAAACTTGCTCCCACTGACCTTCATATAGATACACCGATCAACGGTATTCTCTACAAAACCATATGACGTAATGGTATTATTAAACTTAATATACCATTGTCGGGAAGCTTGTTTTAATCCATATATCGATTTCTGTAACTTACACACCAAATTTTCATGTCCTGTGGTTATAAAACCCTCAGGTTGGTCCATATAAACTTCCTCTTCTAAGTCACCATTCAAAAAGGCGGTCTTTACATCCATTTGGTGAAGCTCTAGATCATAATGAGCCACCAAAGCCATAATAATTCTTAAGGAGTCCTTCTTCGAAACTGGAGAGAAGGTCTCTTTATAGTCAATACCATCTTTCTGAGTATAACCTTTGGCAACAAGTCTGGCCTTGTATCTTTCGATGTTGCCTTTTGAGTCTCGCTTGGTCTTGAAGACCCATTTACAGCCAACTCGTTTTGATCCTTCAGGCAACTCTACTAACTCCCAGACTTGATTTACATCCATTGATTTCAACTCTTCCTTCATGGCATTGAACCACTTTTCAGAATCATTACATTCCATGGCTTGTCTAAATGAGATTGGATCTTTATCAATGCTTAAGTCAGATTCTTGCTCAAGTGAGTAAACCACATAATCATTCGATATAGCTGGTCTTTTCTGTCTTGTAGACCTCCGTAATGCCATTTCTTGTGGTATCACTTGTTCATTTGTGACTTGCACATTGTCACTTGGTTCATCTCTAATATGTTCACTTTGTGTGTCTCGAACATCAATTTGTTGTCTTAGCATGTTGCGTGACTGTGATGCAACAAAAGGAACAACAACTTGAGTAGAAACACTGGGTGTAGGGGTCTCCTTTTGAAATTCTCTAATATCCACTTTTCGTGATTCCCCACTCCCACTGAATTGACCATTTTCAATGAACCGAGCATTACCAGACTCAACTATTCTTGTACTATGGTTAGGACAATAAAATCTGTACCCCTTTGATTTTTCAGGATAGCCGATGAAGTAACCACTAATGGTTCTTGCATCAAGCTTCTTTTCATGTGGATTATATATCCTTATTTCTGCTGGACAACCCCAAACATGAAGATGCCTTAAGCTGGGTTTCCTACCTGTCCATAGTTCATAAGGAGTCTTAGGGACTGCCTTACTAGGAACCCTGTTTAGCAGATATGCAGCAGTTTTTAATGCATGCATCCATAAGGATAAAGGTACAGTGCTGTAATTTAACATACTCCTAACCATATCCATAAGTGTGCGATTCCGCCTTTCAGCCACACCGTTTTGTTGCGGTGTACCAGGCATTGTATACTGTGCACATATGCCTCGACTTTCAAGGAATTTTGCAAATGGACCAGGACATTGTCCATTTTCATTGAATTTACCATAATATTCACCACCCCTGTCTGACCTCACTACTTTCACTTTTCTATCTAACTGCCTTTCAACTTCATTTACAAACACCTCTAGGATGTTCACTGATTGGGACTTTTCATGCAGTAGATACAAATAGCAATATCGTGAGTAGTCATCAATAAATGTGATGAAATATTTCTCACCACCCCATGTTGGAATGTCAAAAGGACCACAAATATCAGTGTGTATCAATTCAAGAAGTTCATTACTTCTTGTGGCAGGATTCTTTGATATGTGTCTAGTTTGCTTACCTTTTATGCAATCAACACATATATCCCAGTCAGTAAAATCCAATTGAGGTAAGATTTCACCTTTCACCAACCTCAATACCCTTTCTTTGGATATATGACCTAATCTTTGATGCCATAAGAAAGCAGAACTATCATTGTGTGCATTACGTTTGTTACCTATACTATGCTCAACAAGAAACAGAGATTCAGCATACATACACAAGATTAAAACATATAAATTATTCAACTAAAGTACCAGATCCATAATAGTACAATGTTTATACAATGAAAATACACCGTTTCCAATCTTAAAGTTAAATCCTACTTCATCCAACTTTGCAACAGAAACTAAATTTCTAGTACATTCAGGAACATAGAGACACTTTTCTAGATCCAGGTGACACCCGGTATCCAAAATCAATCTGTACGTCCCGATTCCTTCTATTCGTGTCTTCATTCTGTTCCCCATATAAAGGAACTGTTCAGTTCCTCTTATGGGCTGGATCGAAAGGAATCCCTGCATAATATGTGACACATGAATAGTAGCTCCAGAGTCTAACCACCAAGTGTTATTAGGCACTTCAATAATATTTGATTCAAAACATACTGATATACAGTACATACCTTTCTTTTCGAACCAAGCCTTTCTTTTTGGACAATCTTTCTTGAAGTGACCAATCTTCTTGCAGAAAAAACACTTCTGATCCTTATGGATCTGACCTCCACTAACTTTCATAGAGGCTTGTTCTTCTTCTTATTCTTCTTATATGGTTTAGACTTGCTACTACCAGCATCATTATGAACAGTGAGATGAACAGAGTGATCCTTCATCTTCTTTAATCTCCCTTCTTCCTGAACTAGCATGGCCTTAATTTCCTGAAGGTTCCATTTTTCTTTAATGGTGTTGTAATTCACCTGGAATTGACCAAACTCAGAGGAAGCGAGTTGATGATGAATTGAACCAAAAAGGACTCACTCACATCCATACCCATTGACTTCAGTTTTGCTGCTAGATTAGCCATACTTGTCACATGATCATGAATGGGTCGTGACCAATCAAATTTCTTGGTCGTCAACTCACTCATGAGGTTCCCCACAATAGACTTGTCAGCTATATCTGATTGTGAGTACTCTTTAATTTTGATCATAAATTCCCTTGCATTTTCGGTTTTAGGCATTGACGGCTTAACATTTTCAGCTATCGTCATTCGCATCAAGTTCAAACTCAGCCTATTAGACCGTTCCCAAGCCTCATAAAGAGACTTATCAGATTCAGTACTAGTCTCAGTTATGGCTGCAGGCTTTTCATTTGAAATAATTGCTAAGTCCAAATTCAAAATACCCAGTTGAAACTGGATCTGTTCGGACCATTCCGCATAGTTCAGCCCATTGAACTTGATCATTCCATTGCCCAAAGCTAATAAACTACTAGAAGCTGCAAACATAATCCAAAATGTACACATTAATGCTTTGATTTAACTTAAATGGATTCAAATAAATGTAAACTTTAACTATGTATTTAAGGTCACCTTTGGGTGATACCTTAATGCATAACTTTTAATCAATAATGATGCTTGGATAAATATACTTTGATAGATCAATCAATCATACTTAAGTGAATATGTATGTTATCTTTGGATATACAATCATATTCACCTAGCATATCAATGAATCACATTTAGTATCATTAATTATATGCAATGATCCATCTTTGGATGATCTCCTAGCATTATAATTGACGATCACAATTGTTCATTTCAAACCTTTATATCATTTACTAGCATCACATGAACATGAACAATTGATAAAATAAAATTTTAATGTTTAAATTCTTTCAAGCTAGGCCACTTTGGTGACTAACAAGCTTTCTAATAAACATTGGATTAGGAAAATTCCAGTGTTAGCATTCACACTTATATGATCTCAATAAATATCAAACTATTCAATTATTAATACCATTCAATCCAAATAAACTATAATAAATTCTCAATAATGTGGAAGATATGCCAGGAATATAGCATATACATTTATAGACATTTGGTTTTATTTTCCACTTTCAAAAAATTAATGTTCCGAAATTCATAGCCATCGGACTATCTCTATAGGCGGAAGTTCAATAATATCATTATATGCTTTGACCAGGAAATGATAAACGAATATATAATAATAATTATTATTCCATGGATTCATCATCAAAGTTCGAAACAGTAAAGACTCGTGAAAACAAATGTCTACAACTATATGTGGGAAACAGGAACATACACAAACCAAAACTATGTTTGGAAACAGGAACATTTATATATTTACCAGGATATTAGTTTTTAATTTCCAGTTTCGGAAATTAATGACCGAAACAATGCAACGAATTATTACATTCAATTCCCATGAACTAAACTTTCCCTTGGATTGTTTCTAAAATTCCAGTAGAGTCAATGACATTCGAAAAGACTCTACAAAGTATGAGGGATTTAGAAACACAGACGATATTTTCATGAACACTTTACGAAGTACGAGGGATTCTTTTTTTTTTTTTTTATACCCATCGTACTGAACAAACACATAATCCTGGCAATTCGTGACAATGTAACTGCCCCACACCACATTCAATTGTTCAACCGAGTATCCGAAAACAATTAAGCAATATTCATACCCGCTCTGATACCATTGTTAGAAATTTTCTATGATTTTCTTTGCCGCAGGATCTTTTAATGAAATTGCAATAATCAATTACAAGTAATTTGATACATACCGTTGTCCATTGCTTTTGATTTCCAGTCGAAAAGAAGAAAATCTGTCACGAACTTTGTCTTGTTATTTCTCCTACTCTACCCTTTTTCTTTTAGATTTTTCTTTGATGGTGTAGAAATTCTCTAATGAAAAAGATACGTTGTTTTCTTTTTCTCTAATGAAAAGATACGTTGTTTTCCTTTTTTCTAATGGAAAGATACGTTGTTTTCTTTTTCCTTTTCTGTCTATTATATTTAATTAAGGAGAGAGGAAGGATTTTAAATCCTATGACTTAAAATTACTATTATGCCCAAATGACCATCATATTAGACATTTACATTAAGTCATACTCTAAGTCACATCGACCACTAATGTTAAAATAATTTAACATGAGTTTCATCATCTCCATTTTGTTTTTCCATCGTTGCAATATGCACACACACACAACACTCAAGCACACTATGAAATAACTATCATAAACTTATAATTCACTTACCATAGATGCATCGTTAATAGCATAAATCGAACTAAACATATTCTGGAGTCCCAACTTAAAGTTTTGAAACCGATCCAATTCGAACTCAAATTTGTCACTCTGATTATTTTTTTTTTTTTTTATTTATGCCTACCCACCATTGTTATATCTACTTCAGATTTGAATGAACTAAAAGTACATAACTTTGAGAAAAGAAAGTTGACTTATGCCAACCCACCATTATTTTATCCATTTCTAATCCAAATTAACTAAAATTAGTACCCTTCTACTTTAACAAAGGCATTCATAGTCTGCATCGCAGAGTCTAATCTAACAAATATAGGCAATTTTCTGAATTATATATATATATGTGTGTGTATATATATTATTCTTAATTTTAATGTGACAGGAATAATTTTTTACCTTCTATAAAGGGAATAGAGGTTTCTCCCGATTATTAGTCATATGTATCATTATTTCTTTATTATTGTAGAAGTTATTACATGAGATAAAATTTTGTTTGTCAATGCACTAAAAAATATCACATAAATATCAATTTGATAAACTATCACATGAATAAATAGGATAATGTATGTTGCATGTAAGAATAAATAAGCCAGGAAACCAGTGATCAATCGTAGGATTTCCAGTTAAAGAACAAAATTTGATCTAAGGCCAAAAAAAAAATCTCAACCGCACTAATACGCCAATGGTATGTGTGCGAGGAGAAACAAATTCAGTTTTACGTGAAATTGATGAAAAAGAAAATCAGTAAGAAACCAGATTATAATAATTAATTAAAATGTAGAGATCAATAAATAAGTTAATTAAGTAACAAACATTATCTGTATGTATATCATTCGGCAAACTCCTCACTTTGAGTTCCCTTCCTCCCCCCTCCCCTCCCCCCCCCCCCCCCCCCCCCCCCCCCGAAAAGATGCCCTGTTTTTTCATCATTATATGTTAATAAGAATAAAAAGACACATGTTAATTTATTATTTATTTTGATAACAATTAATATAATAATATAATATTAATAAATGATTTTGATAACATATTATGACAAAAGAAGAATTACAATTACAAGGAATTAAACCAAAAGGGAAAAGATTCGAAAAATAAATATAGACAAGAAAGAAGTAAATCTGGAAGATGAAGGACTACGCGCAGAAACGAGATCAAAAGGGCACACGGATGGTCATCCGCTGGTGCTCAAAGCACAAAAAAGAGATATCTAAAAGAACGAAGGAACGAATAAAGAGAAACAAAATTTGAAGGACCCAAAAATGTCTTCCCCTAGCACATACGGTTAAGATTTTACTGCGGTTCAATTTTTTTATTAGGTGTGACCGTTAAGATCGATTTTTTTCTTTAACTGAAATCCTCCAATTTGATCATTGTGTAGGATTTAGGAAACCTAATGTGCGAAGGAAAACCAATAATATAATAGGAGTCCAATACATGTTTAAGGTTACTATACAAAATAATTACTAATAGACTACTTGGATGAAATTAATTACCAAATTCTAGTTGCAAAATCGTGTTTAAGAAACATGATATCCAATTTTACACAATAATCACGTGAAAGAATCACGATTTAACGTTTAACTACGGTTGTAATATCGCGATATAAGTATTTCTACAGATATTGCGATTAATAATTGCGATATTACTTTGTATTTTCAAACATGTATTACGTCTTATAGTTACGATATGCACGCATATATGCGATATACATGTATTTGCTGTTCACTCATATATTCTATAATAAAAACACGATTTTGGTATAGTAAATTGATAATTATTTTTATTTTGATCTTATTTAAGAAATTAATTTCAATTAATATCCTAAACAAGAAATTAATTCTATAATAGGATTTTTCTCACTTTTCTATAATCCCACATTGTTGAACTTTTATCAGTCAGCTTAACATAAATTGTGAAAGAAAAAGCCTAGATATAAAACGGACAAAACTATAGAACGGAAGGCGGTTTCCTATGCATAGGCTCATGATGATGTTCTTAACGTGGAGTTTAAAGCTTTCTTATATTCTTGTAATAATCCTAAGAGCACATTTATGCATAATTTGCTTAATGAATTATTTAGTGTGCAATATTAACATTTTCATGTAATTCTATCTTATAAATAAGAGCAACTTTATCCATAAGTTACTTAATGAATTATTTAGTATACCATATTAACATTTTCATGCAACTCTACCTTATAAGCAACTCTTTCATTTATCTTTAAGTTACTTAAGTAAAGTTTTATAATAATTTTTAATACTTTTGTGGGTCCCATATTATTATCATCTTTAGATATAATACTTTTAATTTTTCTTTCAATGTTAATTAAATATGAAACTAATTTAAATACATTAAAAATTAATAACAATTTTTTATTTACATATAATGATAATGATTTTTAATTAATTTATAATAAAAATATAAGTAACAAAATATAATTTATGTTTATTATAATAACAAGTTCAATGTTTAAATTATTGACTTCCTACTTCAATGACTTGACCATAGTTGATATAAAAATAATATTTGTGAAAAATTAGAAAGATGATAATTTAGTTTAAAATTAATACAAGAGAAAGTACAAACCAACATTTGGGGGAAGAAAGAAGGAATGAAAAGTCAACATACAATTTAAAATAGTTAATAATGAGAATTAAATGTCAACTAGTGATCCAAATTGCTACCACACATGCTCAATCAAGCTGGTTTATAATTGATGGTGTTTTACCCTACTATGAAGTTGAATATTATTTTGGATATACATCGCATATTTCACGATAGTGTCAGTTCACTATTGTCTCCTAAATTATAATGTGGAACTTGAAAATTAAAATTGTAGTCATTCTATTCATTTTCAACAATCATATTATGTAAAATTATGCATGTTCTTATAATTTCTCCAAAACATCTTGATCCTAAAAACACAAAGATCCACGAACTAAAGCAAAATGAGACCGTACTTTTCCAAATATAACCACTCTGGATATATGCCAATTGGTGAGATAATATCCAGTGTTATAATTTTACCATTCATGGTGTAGTATGTTAATGGAGCATGTCCTTCTACAACATCATCAAACAGAGGCAACCGCTTCAGTACAATAATATCATTATTCGAACACGGGACGCCAAAATATGCATGCCACATCCAAATATCATATGAAGCGACAACTTCAAGCATGATTGCGGGAGACCCATGATCTCCACTACTATACATGCCTTGCTATGCAACTGGACAATTTTTCCATGCTTAAAGCATACAATCAATGCTTTCTAACATATTAGGAAATCCATGTTGCTTAGCCACATTAAGTGCTCAATGTTAGCATGATTTGGCTTACGTAAATAATTATCACCAAAACAAGCAATGACCTGTTGGACAAATTTTTGACACATTGTATAATTGTGCCTTCAACTATCCACAAGTAGTCATCTAAAGCATCATTTGCTATTCCTTATACTAGTATTTGAATAACTATAGTATGCTTTTGTAGTGGTGAAACACAAAGTTTACTAGTAACATCCCTCCTTTTGTCTAAAATAGGATAAGTAATCCTAAAGTGCTTACACAATGCAGAGGAACACATTTTTTCTCATTTGGAATTTGTGACGGAAATGCTCATTGGTATACATCAGGTTGTCTAAGAAGCAATCATTATAAAGATGATTGTGGCCTTCTAAACGACCTCTATTTATATACTTTCACTCACGTCTTCTAATAGAGGATGAACTACTGCATATCTCTAGGAGCACTTGGTATAAACGAGCTCAGATGCTCGTTTACAAATTGCTAATTTCTGATAAAATAAATTCACCAATTGCTTTGTCATAATCATTGCTTTGCCTAGAATTAGAGCTACTTGTCAACATTATGTTTTGATAGGATGAGTAATAGTATACACTCGAATGGAAGTGGAAAAATTGAAGAGTGCATTATGAAGATGTGCTTGTTTGCTAATATATAGAACTTTAACATCTAGCTCACAATAGCATGTTTATAACGGCTAGTTTAAAACAGCTAATTTATAATGACAAGTTTTATAAAAAAAAAAAAAAAAGGAGTAACTTGAGCTATTATAATGACTAGTTTTTAAAAAAGTAATTTGATTGATGAATTCTTTTATGTTGAAAAAGACTACAAAGTAATTGAATGTAATACAAGTGTGTAGAACTCAGCATGCTTCAAGGCGAAAAAAAAAGGAAAGATATTAAAGAGCAAATGTTAGTTTGTGACAAAAGATTTACATTGGCCGCCGAGCGTTCAATGCCATCGGCCTTGAGCCTACGCCGCCGGCATAGGGGTAGAATTTGCCGGAGTATGGCCGTGTCCACATCTACAACTTCAAAAATTCGAACAGCGATTGTAATACACTGCTAGTGTTGCATTTATATTTTGCTAGCATTCATTAATTCTTCAATGGCATGACTTTTAGGCTTCCAACTTATGTTTCTTTTATATTTTTTAATTTTATATCTTTAAGGATATTTAATATGTTCTTAAGGATATTTATTGTTTTTTTTTTTCTTTTAGTTTTCCTTATGAGATTATATTTATATATGGCTCATTGGTTTGTAATAAAATCAGCTTTGGACGTTAATTTTCTCCTTGTGAGTACTCTTGATAGAGTGTTGTAAAAAGCCTTTGGTGGTTTATGATTATTGAGTTTAAATGTCCTCTTTAATCTCTGTTCTTATCAATTCTTGTGTGATATAGAATTGTGGCGAACTCTGTTATTTGAATCTTGTGATTCATTTGACGCCGTGAGTGTTTTGTAGATCATGGATCCTATCAATCTATAATTTATTCACAAACCAATTTGCTATTGTTGTTCGTGGAATCTATCAAGCGACGATTTCATCCATATCCATTTTATCTTGCAATTTCCTATCAACCAGAAAACCCTAAAAGAGAAAGATTCAATTTTTATTTCAAGAAACGTTGAGGAGATCGCATCAGAGCCGTTGGATTCGTGCCAGTTTGAATAAAAGAAATCAGCATGCTTCAAGGCAGAAAAAAAAAAAAGGAAACAAATCAAGGAGCAAATGTCAGTTTGCAACAGGAGATTTATATCGGCTATTAGGTGTTCAATGCTGCCAGCGTAGTACGGCCGGCATTCACATCTACAGCTTCAAAAATTCTAACACTGGTTGTAATATGTTGCCAGTGTTGTATTTATATTTTGCCAGTGTTGTATTTATATTTTGCCAGTGTTCATTAATTCTTGAATGGCATGACTTTTAGGCTTCTAACTTATGTCTCTTTTACATGTTTTAATTTTTTATTTATATCTTTAGGGATATTTAGTATGTTCTTAAGGATATTTATTGTTTTCATTAAGTGTTTTTTTTTTTTTATATTTTAGTTTTTCTTATGAGATTATATTTATATATGGCTCATTGATTTGTAATAAAATCAGTTTTGAATGTTAATTTTCTTCTTGTGAGTACTCTTAATAGAGTGTTGTAAAAACCGTTTGGTGGTTTTTGATTATTGAGTTTAAATTTCCTCTTTAATCTCTATTCTTATTAATTCTTGTGTGATATAGAATTGTAGCGAACTTCGTTATTTGAATCTTGTGATTCATTTGATGCCGTGAGTGTTTTGCAGATCGTGGATCCTATCGATCTATAATTTATTCATAAACCAGTTTGCTATTGTTGTTCGTGGAATCTATGGAGTAATGATTTCATCCATATCTATTTTATCTTGCAATTTCCTATCAACCAGAAAACCCTAGAAGATAAAGATCCAATTTTTATTTCAAGAAACGTTGAGGAGATCGCATCAGAGCGGTTGGATTCGTGTCGGTTTGGTATCAGAGCACACAGGATCGCTAAGCTTATTGATTGATGCGAATTTCATATAGGTTGGTAAAAAAAAAAAACAAATCTTTACATTTCTTCTATTTTCTTTTGGAAAAATTCTTTTGTCGGTATTTTTTTTGGGTTGCTGCTGTATTTTGGTTGTTAGTGTCTGTGGAGATGTTGTCGGGCGGTAGTTACAGTGTGAATGAAAATAACCCTAGGGCTAGAAGGAATAATAATAATAATGGAGAAGGGGATGTTGTGATGATACAAGAATTCACATAATTGCAAACAGAGGTTAATCAAATGCAGAAGGATGTTAGAAGAATCTTGGAAAGATTAGAAGTGAGAGATAGAGGATTCAGATTGGATCAAGCCATAGGAGACACTCTAGTGATGAGTCTGATGGTAATAGTGGAAGGAATAGGAGGCATGAGGATAGAGATGAAAGGCGAAAGGGAATAGAAAATATGAAATTAAAGATTCCACCTTTCACGGGAAGCACTAAACCGGAAGAGTTCTTAGGTTAGGTGCCAATAGTAGAAAAAGTATTTGATTGTTATGAATGATATGAGAGCAAAAAAGTGAAAACGACATCACTAGCATTTTCTGATTATGCTAGCCTTTGGTGGGACAAATTACAAGCTGAAAGACACAGGGCTAATGAAGAAAAAGTGCATTCTTGGGCACTAATGAAGAGGTTAATAAAGCGCAGATTTATTCTTAATTACTACAAACAGGAATTGCTAATGGATTTATAGTTTTTAAGGCAAGGAAAGAGGAGCGTTGAAGAGTATGTGAAGGAATTTGAAACCCTGATGTCTAGATGTGATAGTCAAGAATCCGCCTATGAGTCTATAGCCGGATTTATTAATGGACTCAAATGGGATATAGTCAATATTGTTGAGCTTCAACAATATCAAACTCTTGAGAGAATGTAATTAAATTGGCTAGTAGGGTGGAAAGACAACAGCGCAGGAGGTTTCATAAATCTCATTCTTACCATAAATCCGATGAGGAGGAAAAGAAAGAGGAAGGAAAGGACAAGAACAAGGGTAAAGCAGTTGAAGAGAAAGCTCCAGAACAAAAAAGAGTAGACAAATCAAGTGTTTCAAGTGTTTGGGGCATGGACACATTACTTCTGAATATCCTCACAGACGAGTTATTGTCATAAAGGATAATAAGATTGAGAGTGAGGAAGAGAAGCATGAGAATGAGCATTCTATGCCTCCATTGGAGGATGATGATGGCATGGAATATGCAGTTCAAGGTGAAGCATTGACAATTGGGCAGGAGAAAGCAATTCCGGATTAGAGAACTAATTTGTTTTATATTCAAAGTTTAGTATAAGGGAAAACTTGTTTGATTGTGATAGACACAGGCAATTGTGCCAATCTTGTTTCTACTAGAATTGTTTCAAAGTTGGGATTACGGTTGGAGCAACATCCAAAGCCTTATGCGTTACATTGGTTAAATCACCAAGGAGCAATTCATGTACTCAAATAGGTTCATGTTCCTATCTCAATTGGTGATTATTCTGATGATCTTTTATGTGATATAGTACCCATGGATGCTATACATCTAGTTCTTGGAAGACCATGGCAATATGATCTTCGAGTTTTATTTGATGAGTACAAGAATAAATACACCATTCAGCATCAGGGCAAGAGATTCAAGCTAAAGCCTATGAGTTTTGAAGATTGTAGCAAGCCAAGTTGTTGCATATTAAGAAGACCAAAGGCTTGAAAAGTTTGTTTGTTTGGACAAGCAAGATGACTAATTCCAACCCCAATCCTGTTATGCAAAAATTAAAAACCCAAGATTCGAGGACAAATCTTCTTAAGCTGGGAGGCAATGATAGGAATCAACATGCTTCAAGGCGAAAAAAGGGGAAAGATATCAAGGAGCAAATGTCAGTTTACGATAGGAGATTTACATCGGCCACTGGGCGTTTAACGTTGTCAGCTTTGAGGTCTACGTCGCCGGTATAGGGGTGGAATGCCGTCGACGTACGGCCAGTGTTTACGCCCATAACTTCGAAATTCTAACACCGATTGTAATACGCCACTAGTGTTGCATTTATATTTTGCCAGCATTCTTTAATTCTGGAATGACGTGACTTTTAGGCTTTCAACTTATGTTTCTTTTATATGTTTTTATTTTTATATCTTTAGGGATATTTAATATGTTATTGAGGATATTTATTGTTTTTTATTAGGTGTTTTTTTTTTTTTTGTCTTTTAGATTTCTTTATGAGATTATATTTATATATGGCTCATTGGTTTGTAATAAAATCAGTTTTGAATGTTAATTTTCTCTTTGTGAGTACTCTTGACAGAGTGTTGTAAAACCCTTTGGTGGTTTTTGATAATTGAGTTTAAATTCCCTTTTTAATCTATGTTTTTATCAATTTTTATATGATATAAAATTGTGACGAACTTTGTTATTTGAACTTGTGATTCATTTGACGCCATGAGTGTTTTGTAGATCATGGATCTTATCGATCTATAATTTATTCACAAACCAATTTGCTATTGTTGTTCGTGGAATCTATCGAGCAATGATTTCATCCATATCCATTTTATTGCAATTTCCTATCAACCAGAAAACCCTAAAAGAGAAAGATTCAATTTTTATTTCAAGAAACGTTGAGGAGATCGCATCAAAGCAGTTAGATTCGTGTCAAAGTGCTACTTTTACATTATGGTGAAATGCACTTTTACATTGAATGATATTACAAAATAATCAAAACTAATACATCAAATACTTGAAAATGAAACTAATGATTCCTTCTTATTTTAATGATCTCTTTATGCATCTCTTTTCATTTTCGACGTTCTTTTCTTGTTTGCGATGTTCCTTCACCTTTGTTGTTTCAATTTCTTTAACTTTTAATTTGTTGATTTTAGTAGCAACTCCACTTCATCACAATCTATCATGTTTAAGTCTTATATCTTGTAAATGAATCCATCCAATTTCTCACTATTTTCTGCTTTTTGTTTTCCTTTTCTCTTTACTATCCCTCTACAAGGTAGATGAATGTTGCCTCACTTACCTCATCATTTATTGATACATCTTTATTTGATGATGACTTGGTATATGATCTAAAGAAATTGACCTTGGAACATTTACTTATAATTTTTTTTCAGTACTTCTAAATTCAAATCTCCATTTAGTCTCGTTACACAATATTACCCAACAATGCTCAATGGTGTATAATTTATTTTCATGTTGTCTGAATAAATCATGAGTATCTTTCATATAATCATACTCATTTTTTCCACTTTGTCTATGCTATTTTATTTGATCATAATAAACTTCAAATTTTATGACATCTTTTGAGATTTTTGACCATCGAGCTTTGTATTGTTGTCATGTTCGTCCTAATAGATTTTCCTCCTTCTCATATGATTATCCTTTCTCAAACTCTCCATGGAGTCATTGCTAAAGCCTGTAATAGCAAATTGTTTCCAACAACTGGATGATAGGGATCAGACGGCATCAAACCTAAAAGAGCCAACCAAGTCCAACGATCCATTACAAGAAATTGGAGGTCCAATGACAAGGGCATGAGCCAAGTGAATGAAGAAAGCTTGGCATGGGTTAATCATGGAAATTCAAGAGAAAGAGGATATCCAGCAAGATTCTAACACATCTCCTAAACTAATCAATATTTTACGAAGAAGTGGAGATAAAATAGTCTTAGACGTGAAATATTAAAGCATTTCAAGTGTTGTAAATTCAAGTAGTACACTACAATTTTGGGAAGTAAGCTCTACACCGCTGGCCATGAAGATACCGCCGGCCTTAGAATGTTGTACACCGCTGGCCTTAGGAGGAAGATGTACCTCCAGCAATCCTTTTAGGCTTAGGGTTAATTATTTCGAACTTTACGTATTTTCCTTGTTTTGTTGCTTTCTTTTGAAGCTAATTAAATAAGCCTATATAAACCTATTGTATGGAGTTTTTAGAATAACAGATGAATGACTATATTTTCTTTAGAGTTTTTTCAAGTGTGAGAACTTTCTCTTAGTTCTTGTGAAAGAATTGAATCTGATTTCTTCAACATAAAAACTTGGGGAGATCAACCTGATAACTTCGATTCTAATCGATGGGTTTGGTAGGGTCAAGTTCCTTTCCCTTGTTTCAACATAATCTTATGGTTCTCTTCCATCTTTAAGCGTGGGGTCTTAAGTTCCTATACTTAGGGTCCGCATCATATTAAAAAAAAAAAAAAAAAGAGGAAGAAGAAGAAGTTAAAAAATGAAGAAGAAGAAGAAGAAGAAGAAATTAAAAAAAATTATTAATACTTTTATAGTTTGTTTGAATTCCTTTGTATCTAAGAAGGAATCATCTCATTAATCTATTAGAATACCTTTTTTGTTCCCTACTTTCTTGTCTCTTTAATTCTACCTGTCTTGTTTATTTGGAAATTCTCAGTTATTAAGTATGACTTGCCACTAGTATTTATTTGCTGAAGTCATTGATCAAGTTCTAATCAAGAACTTACAAGGGAAACTTGAGTGGTAAAAGACAAGAGTGGTGAGTCTAGCATCATGAATGCCAAAATTTGAGTGAAATTCGAGTGAATCCACTTTTGTTGAGTGTAAACACGTGAGGGAGTGCGTAAGGACTAACCCAGCTATTTAAGTTTTAATCTCTCTTTGCAAGCTCGAAAATCATGAGTAGTGGTGGAGAAAATATTAAAAATGATATGAAGTTGTTTATGAAAGCCATACAAGATTAATTTAAGACTCCAAACATGGGGTTAGATAATTTAGAGTCACCTAGCAGATCTAAATCTTATAGAAATCAGTCCCATGTTGAAGAGGGAAAAGAGGACTCTGATTCTGATGAGGTTAGTGTCATAAAAGGAAGAGGGAATGCCTAAAAACATGACAACAATTTGGGTAGTATCAAGATGAAAATATCTCCTTTTCAAGGAAAGAATGATCTGGAGTTGTACTTAAAGTGGGAAAGAAAAGTAGAGCATGTGTTTTATTTCCATAACTATTCTGAGGAGAAAAAGATTACATTAGTAGCAATTGAATTTACAGATTATGCTAGTATTTGGTAGGATCAATTGGTACTTAACAGGCATAAGTATAGTGAAAGACCTATTCGGTCATGGGATGAAATGAAGGTTGTGATGCGTAAAAGGTTTATTCCTAGTTACTACTATAAATACTTATGCAGAAAGTTGCAAGGGTATACTCAAGGCTCCATGAGTGTAGAAGATTATTATAAGGAAATGGAAATAGCCATCATTAGAGCTAAAGTAGATGAACTACTATGGCTAGATTCATTAATGGATTAAATAAGGAGATTGCTAATGTGGTAGATTTGCAACATTATGGAGATGGAAGAATGGTTACATAAAGCTATCAAAGTGGAAAGGCAATTGAAGTCTAGGGCAATTCAAAGCATGACTCAACTTCTAGTTCTTCATGGAAATCAAATTGGAAGGATCATAAAGCAGCTTTAAAATCAAAAGAGGATATGAAGGTCAAAGATCCAGTTTCTTCCTTAAAAGGTAACGCTAAAACTAAATCATCATCTAAGTCACGTGATATTAAGTGTTTCAAGTGTCAAGAATTTGGGCATATTACTTCTCAAAGTCCAAATAAAAGGGCTATGATTGTTTTGGATAATGGTGACATAGAGAGTTTAAGTTTAAATGATGATGAGATGCTACTGTTCGAGGATTGTATTGATGTGGATATTGAAGGGCCCGTGAGTGGAGAACTACTAGTCACTTGGCGAACTCTTAACATTCAACCTAAGAATGGTTGTGATGAGGTCCAACATGAACATATCTTTCATACTAGATGCCATATGAATAACAAGGTATGTAGCTTGATTATCAATGGTGGGAGTTGTACAAACATTGCTAGTACTTTGTTGGTGGATAAGCTAAATGTGATAACCTTGAAGCATCAAACACCTTATAAATTACAATGGTTGAATGAGTGTGGAGAAGTTAAGGTGACTAAGCAGGTTCTGATTGCTTTTTCCATTGGAAATTACCATGATGAAGTATTATGCGATGTGATACCAATGCAAGCTAGTTATATTCTTTAGGGTGACCATGTCAGTTTGATAGGAGAGTTATACATAATGGATACAAGAACAACTATTCCTTTGTTCTAAACAAAAGGATTGTGATTTTAACACCTCTCGAACCATGGGAAGTTTGTGAGGATTAGATAAGGATAGTGAAAGAATTCTGACTAAGAGGAAATCAAAAGAGTGCTCAAAAAAAGAATGAAAGTGATAAAAGAATTAGAGTGAAAAAAGAGTAACAAAAATACACTAGTGAGTATTGAGAGGAAAGAATTAAAGAAGGTATGGAAGTGAGTAATATTGTTGAAAAAAGTGAGATTAAGGGTGCTACGTTGGCAAGACAACAATTACTTGTACTTATGTATAAGGATGTTTATTTTTCCATTGATGAGCTTAACCTTTTTCTGCCTAGTGTGGTTGTTTCTCTTTTGTAGGAATTTGATGATTTGTTTCTCAAGGAGATATTGAGAGGATTGCTCCTTAAGAGACATTGAACATCAAATTGATTTCATTCCAAGTGCTTCAATTCCTAAAAGACCAGCATATTGAGCAAATTCGAGGAGGTGAAGGAGACACGAAGGTAGGTTGATGAGTTGGTGGAAAAGGGGTTCGTGAGAGAGAGCCTTAGCCCATGTTCGGATCCTATTATTGTGGCACCAAAGAAAGATGAAAAATGGCACATGTGTGTGGACTGTTGAGCAATCAACAAGATCACGGTAAAGTATAGGCATCTTATTCCTAGACTTGATGATATGCTTAATGAGTTGCATGCTGCTTGTTTGTTCTCTAAAATTGATTTGAAGAATGGATATTACCAAAGTTGTATGAAAGAGGAAGATGAGTGGAAAATAGCTTTCAAAACTAAATATGGCCTCTACGAGTGGTTGGTAATGCCATTTGGGTTAACTAATGAACCTAGGTCTTTTATGAGACTAATGAATCATGTTTGAGTGCTTTTTTTGGGAAGTTTGTTGTTGTTTACTTTGATGATATTCTGATTTATAGTGAGAATTTGGAAGAACATGTTCAACATTTGCAAATGGTTTTTACTGTCTTGAGAGAAAATAAATTGTATATTAATTTAAAGAAATGCACCTTTTATGTGGAATATGTTGTGTTTCTTGATTTTATTGTGAGTACACGTGGGATTTCTATTGATGAAGATATGGTAAAAGCAACTAGAGAATACCCAACACCTAAGCATGCAAATGAGATAAGGAGTTTTCATGGTTTAGCAAGTTTTTACAGGAGATTTATAAGGGATTTTGATTCTATAGTAGCTCCTTTAAATGACTTTGCTAAAAAGAATGTGTAATTTAAATGGACTGAAGTGCATGAAAAAGACTTTAATGCTTTGAAAGGTAAATTAACCAATACACCTTTGCTTGTTCTACCTAATTTTGATAAAGTTTTTGAAATTAAATGTAGTGTGTTAGGAAAGGGTACTGGTAGTGTCTTGATACAGGATTCCAAGCCAATTGCTTATTTTAGTGAGAAGCTTAGTGGTGCAGCATTGAATTACCCGACCTGTGACAAAGAATTGTATGCATTAGTGCGAACTTTGCAAATCTGGCAACATTACTTATGGCTAAAGGAGTTTATTATTCATTCAGACCATGAGAGCTTAAAATACTTGAAGTCCCAAGGTAAGTTGAACAAAAGACATGCAAAGTGGCTGGAATTCATTGAAACATTTCCCTTTGTGATCAAATACAACCAAGGAAGGGAAAATGTAGTGGCTGATGCATTATCCATAATGTATGCACTTCTGACTTCCTTACATACTAAGTTGCTTAGATTTGAGTTCAATAAGGATTTGTATGAAACTTTCCTAAATATGCATATGCTAATTTTTATAGGCATGATGGTTATTTGTTTAGGAAAGATAAACTTTGTGTGCCTAAGTGTTCTTTGTGTGAATTGCTTGTTAGAGAAACATATGGAGGTGGATTAATAGGGCAATTTGGTGTGAAAAAGACTACAAATATTATGAGAGCATTTTTATTGGCCTAAAATGAAGCATAATGTGTAAGTTGTTTGTGGTAAGTGCATTGCATGTAAACAAGCTAAATCCAAAGTAATGTCTCATGAACATTATACCTCTTTACCTATGCCTAATCAACCTTGGATTGATGTTTCTATGGATTTTGTTTTAGGGTTACTTAGGTCTAAAAGTCATAAGGATAGCATATTTGTTGTTGTTGATAGGTTTAGTAAGATGGCTCATCTTATTGCATGTTCTAAAACTAATGATGCAACATATATTGCTGAATTGTTCTTTAAAGAAGTTTTACGTCTGCATGGTTTGCCAACATCCATTGTGATGATAAGGATGTTACGTTGAAGTCATTTATGGTGCACTTTATGGAATAGGTCAAGAACAGAACTATTGTTCACATCCTCAAATGGATGGGCAAACTGAAGTAGTCAATAGGACTCTTTCTATATTACTGTGTTGTTATTTAAAAGAATCTGAAACAATGGGAAAAGTGTTTACCTCATGTTGAATTTGCATATGATAGGGCTGTACATTTTTCTATATCTTATATTACTTTTGAGATTGTATATGGTTTTAATCCTTTAACTCCATTGGATATCTTACCTTTGCTTACTAATGAGCGTGTTAATCTTGATGGAAAGAAAAAAACAGATTTTATTAGGGATTTGCATACCAAAGTTTAGGCTAATATTAAGAAAAAGAATGAGCATTATGCAAGACAAGCCAACAAGGGTTGAGAGGAAAATTACCTTTGAACCGGGAGATTGGGTTTGGGTTCATTTGAGAAAGAAAATTTTTCTTGATCAAAGAATGTCTAAGTTGCCCCATAGAGGAGATGGACCATTTCAAGTGTTGGAACGCATCAATGACAGCGCTTGTAAGCTTGATTTACCTAGTCATTATGGTAATGTTAGCGCTACTTTTAATGTTGTTGATTTAACTTTATATGATGTAGGAGATTTGAGGATGAATCCTTTCGAGGAAGGAGGGAAGGATAGAGGTCAGATGGCATCAAACCTTAAAGGGCCATCGAAGTCCAACGATCCATTACAAGGAATTGAAGGTCTAATGATAAGGGCACGAGCCAAGTGAATGAAGGAAGCTTTGCATGGTTTAATCATGGAAATTCAAGAGAAAGAGGCTGTAGAACAAGATTCTAACATATCTCCTAAATTAATTAATATTTTACAAAGAAGTGTAGATAAAATAGTCTTGGACGTGGAAGATTAAAGCATTTCAAGTGTTGTAACTTCAAGTAGTACATTACAATTTTGGGAAGCAAGCTCTACACCACTGGCCTTGAATGTAAGCCATCGGCCTTAGGGAGGAAGATACACTGCCAGTGTGCCTTTTAGGCTTAGGGTTAATTATTTTGAAATTTATTTATTGTCCTTGTTTTGTTGCTTTCTTTTGAGGCTAATTAAATCAGCCTATATAAACCTATTGTATGGAGTTTTTAGAATAACAGATGAATGAATATATTTTCTTAGGAGTTTCTTCCATTGTGAGAACTTTCTCTTAGTTCTTGTGAAAGAACCAAATATGATTTTTTCAACATGAAAACTTAGGGAAATCAACTTGATAACTTCGGTTCCAAACTTCCAATTGATGGATTTTGTTGGGGTTAAGTTCCTTTCGCTTGTTTCAATACAATCTTAGGATTCTCTTCCATCTTTGATTATTAGGTCATAGGTTCCTATACCTAGGATTCACATCACTGGATCTTTACCAATCCTCAACTATATGTAAATTAGAAGCTTATCATTTTGCTCCCATTTTTTACTATAAGATTGATCACCCTCATTCTTATCATCATCCTCAACTTTTTTTTTTTTTATGTGTGCAAAATATTGTGGGTATTGTGACTTGTGTTAATTGGTGTTTGTAGTGATTGTTCTAAATTCAATTGCGGTGGAGTATTTCTGATTAGAATGTATGGTTGAAAGTTGTTAAGTAAAAAGTAAGGAATATATTGAAAATATGGTGTTGTCATACTTATCGAATTATGACTGAAATTTTATGGGTCTTGATTCATAATTGGAAATTTTGGAGGACATTGCATAGTAGGAAGACCTTCGAAAAATGCACTAGATAGAAGGCATGATTCAGCTTGTAAAATATGTGACATTTGAAAGTTTTATAAGTTTGGTGAATCATCAACATGTGGCAAGTTTTAAGAATCATTTGATTCCATGTATAAGAACAATTTGTAAAGAGAGTTTTTTTTTAATGGTAAGAAATTATGGGGAATTTTAAGAGTAAAAAAACTTGCAGAGTTTCATATATTTATAGATGAAGAAACTGAAAAAAAAAAAAAAAAAAAAAAAAAAAAAAAAAAAAAAAAACAAGAATACAAAGGTAAATTGGCCATTGCAATGCTACGGCTATAAACTTCGTCAAAGCATGGCTAGAATGGCCATTTTCATGAATTGCCAGATTGGCCATTTCGACCATTTTTCATGAATGGCCAAAACAACTATTTTTCATGATTAGGCAGAGCAACTATTTTCCAATTGTCCAAATGGCCAGAGTGGCCTTTTTTTTTTTTCCCAAATGGGCATTTTCGCTGGTAATTTATTATCAAACTTTAGGCCAATCAAATAATAAAAGGACAAGTTGCATGGTAAAGCAACTTAACACATTAAGCAACTCAGTTTATCCGTAAAGTGAGTTGTTTGTCTTTTGGTTCTGATGCTAGCAACTCCAATAAAGTTGCTCTAATGAGTAAGTGCTTAATTGCAAATTTTACTAAAATTTGAGATTTTTTTTTGTCTATTTAGGTCTAGACTAAAAATAATTACTTAAATAACATTTCATTGAAATTAATTATCAAATTACTATTGCCAAGTCACAAGTTTGAAATGAGGTATAGGATAACATGCGATTTACACAAAGACATGAAAACATGACTTCGAGCTTGTTCCTTTTAGGTTTAAGGAGAGTGAGAATGAAAGGAGATGAGAGAGAAGATGCAACAATGAGCTTAGTTATAGAACTTTAAGTCATCTTAAAAGGAGTTGTTAGGGTCCACGCTTAGCATTTATATTCATGAAATAGACATGGTAAATGGGTCGTGTCGTGCTGTCTGCTTGTCAAAATTTATATGCTTTGTGTGTCACGTGCTCTCACGTGCCCAACCCATTTGTGCCTACATGCCATTCTTTGTGTACTTTTTTTTAATGTTATGCCATGCTGACTCATTTATTCGTGTGTCAAGTCGTGTGCCTCCGTGTCTCTTTAGTTGGGTCCAATTTCACACATCTTGTAGGTTTTCAGTTTACTTGTTATTTTCGACTCATGTTTTTCTTTTCCCATTGGTTTTCATAATTTTAAATATGGAAATACTCAAGTTAGTTTTAAAATTTTATAATGTAAATACAATAAATTAATTTTTACATTTAATATAAACTGAATCGAAATGACGAATAAAGAATAATCCCATCCATTTCACTAATAATATGCGATTACATTACTATTTGTAAAAATAAAAATACATAATTAATTCATTTTCAAAAAAAAAAGGAGAATGAGGATCTTGGAAGCCATGTTGGCCACCTTGACCATCTACGCTGCCAATAGGATGATATGGTGGTAGTGGTGGATGAGCTGCCGCTTAGTAGCTCGCCTATTGGAAGAAGTCTTCATGAAATTTAGTAATTTGCTCATACCTAAAATTCATACTTTTGAGTATTTGGCTATGATTTCAAAGCATATTGCGAAGAGAAAAATCATCCACTCACAATAAACAACTTTCAAACCAAATCTATCTGAACAATTCACAAGAGAAAAGTAGATGCTCAAAGGTCTCCTCTTTATCACAAAATGGAAAGTTAGGTTGCGTCAAATTAGCATGCAATAATGATTTGAATTAGTTGCAAGAGTATTAGTGCAAATTCTCCACATGTGATGTTTATGCTTGAGAGTACAATATAGATGCCATAAGAATTTCCAAAAAAATTGTTAACAGAGAAAGAAGATCAAGCACGATGATTCTTGGTCAATGTCTTTTTGATGCAAACAATGATAATTGGATTTAATAGTGTAATCCCTACACTTCTCCTTGGTCTAAACCGATTATCTTTAGTTTGATGATGTGATAGTAAATAAGTAAAATAGCAGCCACTTCTTGCCCAATAAAAAGTGATCAATCTCATCTAACTACTAAATACCCCTTCTTTGTCGACCAAATCAACAACAATAACCTCTTTCAAGTTCTCATCAAGTAGTGTATTTACTAAAGAGAAAGGCGGAATTGTAGGTATTTATGGGTCTTTCCATACATAACATTCTCTCCACTACCTTTTTTTTTTTTTTCAACACATATAATCTTTAATACCTTTCAAACCGTCCAAAATATTATACCAGCCCAAGATGGTCTACCACCTTCTTCGCATGAAGAAAATCCATCTATGGAAAGCATATGCTCCTCAACAATTCCACTCAAAGTGCACTTGGATTATGTAAAGTTTCTATTCACAAGTTTTCCCAGCAAAGCTCTATTATAAGTTTTCACATCTCTAAATTCTAATCCACTAATCTTTTGGATTAGTTAAGCTTCTCTAATTTTTTCCAATAAATTTTCTTATCTCAAGATATCCATGGCATAGATTGGAGAATATAAGCAATTGCCTTTATCAACACCTTTTTTCATTCTGGTGACATGATACAACTCTTCATCCTTGAAGTTTCAAGGATTCTCTCTTTTGTTGAAAGTAAATCTTGATACTTAGATCTCCCCCAAATAAAGGAATCCTAAGTATTTACATGGTTGATTTGAAATTACACTCAAAATATTACAATAGCTTAATGTCACATTTGTTAGATTCCCTTTCATTGAAAAGTAAAGAGGACTTACGAAAAACTAACCATTTCCCTATAAACTACACAACATTCATCTAAGATGTTTTTCATTTACTGAATATTAGCTATTGTAGCCCTAGGAAAAAAGATTGCATCATTAGCAAACAAAAAGGTGTGCCAATTATGGAATTCGATGCCTATTGTCTAGGTACTCGCATAATCAATAGATCAATAGAAGATCACATTTGACATTCATGCGTTGATTCAATAGAACATGGTATCTTTTCATTCCTTCCATTATGTTAGTTGTATCAAAACTGCATTCACTCTTAAAGTATCATGGCTCCACGAGGCAAACCAATCAATGATGTACGATATATGAGATCTATGATCATAATGATTTGGATTAGATGATAGGATAGATGATCGACAAGTGGTTAGATGTAGCTGTAGTGTGCTAATTAAATGCGGTAGTAGATCGACTTGTAGAGAGGATGGATGCACTTATGGGGAATAGAAATAGGAATCTCAACCTTGGCCATAGAAGAAACCTTAATCCGATGCCTAACCTTGATGATGTAGAGGATGATCACACATTTGTTGATTAAGAAGAGCATTATGAAGAATTGCACGTAGGCATGGTAAATCTCGTGTTAAAGAAGATCGAAAGTAATGGGAGATTGGGATGAGAATGGAGATTCCTAAATTTCATGACAACCATCAATCAGAGGAGTTTTTGGATTGGTTGGCTACAGTGGAAGAGATTTTGAAGTTTAAAGGGTTCTTAAGGATAAGTGTGTGCAATTGGTGGCAATCGGATTTTGCAATAGGGCCACAACATAATGGCAGTGGAAGAAACTAATCGATGCAGGTTAGGGAAATGAAAAAAAATTATTTTGTGGGAGAATATGAAAATGCGCTTGCAAGCAACATTTTTACCCTACAATTTCCAATGCATTAGGTATCAAAGGCTATAGAATCTGAAACAGGGCTATAGGTCAGTAGATGATTAAAATACGAAATTTTATCAATTGGTAGCTAAGGATGAGATTCATAAGATGGAGGAATTGGTTATGAGGTATATTCGAGGATTGAGGTTGCAAATACTATAATTTGTTTGATCATATTAGTTTGTCAGCAGTGCACTAGAGAGTGTTGGTTTTTGAGAAACAACAGTGACAATATGAAATTATTGTGACCAATAGCAGGGTAGTAGTAGTAGCTGTGGCAAAGTGAATTGTGCCAGGAGTGGAGGCATAGATAACACCACTGGTTGCTTTACTAAGCCCAACACTAGTAGGATAAAATGTTTCAAACATGGTGAAGTTGGTCATCAATGGTCTAACTGTAGGAAAGTGGAGAAAAAGACTCTTTGCTCTCACTCTTATGAAAACCCAATTTCTAAGAACAAAGAGTTGGGGATAAAGATGTTGTTAAGGCTGTTAGCAATGGAGGACCTATTTATGACATTAAGTATATTGAAGAGGAGTTTATGACTGGAGATGGTAAGAAAAATCTAATGGTTAAGAGGTCATGCATGAATCCTAAGCTATTTAGGAAGATTGGTCAGAAAAAATGTCTTTCAATCTACATACACCAATCAGGCTAGGTATGTCGATTTATGGTGGATTCTGGTAGCTGCAAGAACATTGTGTGAAAAGAAGCAGCACAAAAATGGCATTTAACTTAAGCAACACCCTAAGCCTTACAGGATTGGCTTGACTAAAGAAGGGAATCAAGATAACTGTCTCAAAACAGGCATTGGTTTCATTTCCCATATGGTTTAGATATGAAGATTATATTTAGTGTGACATGGTTGCAATGGATACTTAGCACTTAATGTTAAGGAGGCTTTAGCACTTTGATAGGAGTGTAACACATGATGGTTGGGCTAATACTTATAGTTTAGTGTATAAAGAGTGAAAATTGTGTTGTTTCCTAAGGAAGAGTCTACTAAGTCTAAGCTTTTCAAATAGAGTGGTGGTAATAGTATGTTGTCCATGGCTAGATTTGAAGAAGAGCTATAGGATTCGAATGTTGTTTTTGCCTTGATGAGTAGGGAAATGGATGAAAATATTACTGATAGAAAATGGATATATGTGGAATTTACTGTAGGAGATTTTGTATAGGTTATTCTCATAGACAATCGGTTTTCTACAGGTGACACACCAAACTTTCAACTTGGAAGATTGGGTCGATTGAAGTCAAATCACAATGACACACAGGTTGAAACTGCCTAGCCATATTAGAATTGCTAATACATTTGTGAAATGCCGATCCGTTATATTCACAATGATTCAAATGATGATGATGATTCAAAGGCGAATTTCGCCACCATGGGGAAGATGATGAAGTGGAAGCAGTGGCTAACAAGTGTATGAAAATTTGTGACAAGACTGGTTGGTGGCAATTTTGTAACTTCATATCCCCACTTCAATGCAGAATGAGCCAATGAATAAAAATCATCACTTGGGATAATAGATGACATTTATTTTTAGGTGAATTCCATTATTTAGGCCCTTAGAATGATTTTTTTTTCTATTTTAACTTTTAATAGTGCCAAAACTTATGACACAAATGTCTGTTTCATGTGTCTATGGCATTTTATTTACTTTATGTCAGTAAGTTTTAAGGACTTTTATTTTCTATAGTTTTTCAAGTTCTAATTTTTGCAACTTTCCAACTTGGATATGAATGTATCCCCCAAGACACAAAACATAATAGTTTATTAATAATATTGTTTCTTGAGCCGCCTTTGCTTAATTTTCCTAAAATTTCAAAAATTCATATAGTTTTTGAATTTTGGATGCATATTATCTAGGTATTCACGAAATCAATAAGCTAATAGAAAATCACATCCCGACATTTGTGCTCAAATCAACATTTAAGAGTAAGTTCATTTAAGATATTAACATTTTGAATAATTAAAAAGAAGAATCAACGTTTGGGGGGGTAAATTTAATTAAGGTATTAATGTTTTGAGTAGTTATAAAGATAAATCAATATTTCGCAAAGTAATTCAAATAAGATATTATAATTGATTATTAAGGAAAATTCAAGAAAGTTAATTGAAAACGAACCCAAATGTTAATACCTCAAATGAATTTTGCAAATGTTGATACTTCATTTATTTCATTTTACAAAACATTTATACCTCTTTTTAACTAGTCATAACGTTAATATCTTAAATGAACTTACCTCTAAACATTGATACTATACATCCAATGAATTCCAAAATTATTGTAAAGATGTTGGATTCAAGAGGCAACTAACTATGCAACATATGCTACATTATAATGATACCACTGAGCAGAAGAATCATATGATAATGGAGATGGCTAAAAGCATGTTGACACAAGAGGGTCTTCCAAATAGTTGTGTTGAAGTAGTCAATATTGTCGTATATATCAGTGTTATTGAAACCTGACTGGACTAACCGATTTGATCCAGTTCGATTAGAATCGGCCTTAAAAGTGGGCCAATTCTTAATAGAAAACTGTTTTTAGATTGAACCGGCCAGACCTGAATGACTTGGCTTATTCAACCGAGACCCTATTGACCCAGGTGGGTCATTCGGGTCTGAATGCAACATAAAAAAAGAAGAGCTAAAAAAAAAAGCTCTTAGACACATATAATTCCCTCAACGACTGCACCGTTGCCACTTCAAGTCTCCTCATCGCAAAATCTTGCTGAGGAACTCTATTTAAAAGGTACCATGATGTCAGGTTTAGGCACAATTTTAAGATTGTGGTTGTTGTGAAGTGAAGATGGTGAATGGGAGACTCCATGGGGATGGAGTTCGAGTCACTAGCAGCTAGCATTGTGAGCTGCGACTCGGTGAGCTTGGGTAAGGGGCAAGCAGTGAGTGTGTGAGTGGAAATCGGATTTGTTTGACGAGATTTATGGATGACATGAGTTTTTGCAAAATGGAAGAAGACATATACAAAGAAAAAGTGAAAAAAAAAATTGGCTTTTGGGATTTATAAATTGCATGAAAGACCAACTGCATGTGTTACAAATCTCGGCTTAATTTCTTCCAGATGGATGCTTTCTTCCGAGTCATCAATTTGGTCAGTTTCTAAAAATCTAAAATTTGAAATTTCAAACACATACTAATATTAAACTTATAAGATGTGTCTAACTTAAATATTACACAAATCAAAAAGACAAAAAAAAAAAAGTAAATTTAGTATTTTTAATATTAGAACTTATGGCTAGAAAAGTTGAAAAGTTTTGTAAGTGGTGTCATGTGCAGCGGAGTGAAGGCGACAATTGACATGCAATGTCTAAGAAGGCGGTTTTTTTATCATAAACTTGTCATCCATCTTATGTTCATGTCTTTTGGACTTTAGAGATAGAGAACGAGGACACCAGTTATAAATATATTTTAAAAAATAAACAATTCTTGGCAGTGGACATTAAAAAATTAATAATTTAACAGAATTTGAAAATTTTAACTTCAAAAAAAAAAAAAAAAACCCACACTAGTCATAGTCAAAACTATGTGTCATGTTTACAGAATATTTATGAGTTATTATTTAATATTAAGTAGATTATGTAATTTTTTAATTTTTATGTCTTAACACTGCTTGTAATTTTCATACAAGAAAAATAAGAGAAAATTGTAAACAACTCTGTGGATTTTATTGTGTAAATTTTATTTATTTGTTTTTTATAATTAAGATATGACTTAAATTTTCATTTTTTTATTGACCCTGATTCATCCTTTGATCCCTTAGCATATCCAGGTTAGCCCCCAGTCCGATTCTGACAATATTGATATATGTATTAAAGAAATTGCCTACTAAAGCAAAGTTCAACAGGACTCCTTATCAAGCTTAGTATAAGAGAAGATCTCAAGTTAATCATATGAAGTCTTTGGGATGTCTGTCATATTATCTCATTCCTTCACAAACGAGAGAAACATTTCATGAGAAAGGAGAAAAGTATTTGTTCATTGGCTATAGTGATAAACCTAAAGGATATCTTTTTTCCAATGCAAAGGAGAATGTGTTGATTATTTCAAAAGATGTTATATGTAATGAAGATTGAGCATGGGATTGGAAATATAAATCTCTTATTATTCAAAGAATTCAACCTATAAGATATAACATTATACAACCAGTTCCTCAATCAAGCTTGGGTTCAGGTTCTCCTAACACTTCGAACACATCACCTAGTTCAAGCACATAAGCACCAATAAGTGGACAACAGTTTTACCTAGAATCAAAAAGTCCAATGAGGAAGGTAAGCTTCTTGTGTGGTATTTATAAATCTTGTGAATTTGCATTCTTCTCTTGTGATAAAAAAAAAATATATGAGGAAAGTAGCAAAGGAAAGAACTATTGATAAAGATCTTAGATAAAGAAATGCAGCTATCAAGAAGAACCATACATGAGAGCTTGTTGACCTTCTAGAAAATAAGGAGGTTATTGGATAAAATGGGTCCACAAGACCAAATATGAAGATGATGAGTCCATTTAGAAGCATAAAGCAGTCTTGTTGCAAGAGGATATTCCCAACAACTAGGCATTGATTTCAATGAAAAATTTTCACTAATTGTACGTATGTAGACTATTAGAATTGTTCTTGCTTTAGCAGCTCAGCTAGAATTACCAATATATCAACTTCATGTCAAATCAACACTCTTTAATGAAGAAATGTAGGAGAAAATCTATGTAGATCATCACAAGTGACATATTATTGAAGAGAAGATAAGGTTTATCGCATACATAAGACAGTATATGGATTAAAGCAGGCACCATGAGTATGGAATAATAAAATTGATAGATATTTCTAGAAGAATGGATTTGAAAAGAGTCAAAGTGAGCTTTCACTTTACATCAAAAGAGAAGATATTGAAGATTTCCTTATTGTATTATATGTGGATGACTTGATCTATACATGTACAAGTCAATCCATGTTGGATGAATTTAAGATAGAGATGATGAAAAAATATGAGATGATTGATTTAGGTCTCATGAAATATTTTTTTGGAATTCAAGTTAACAATCCAAGGGAGCAAATATTTATTTCTCAAGAAAAATATTTAGAAGATTTATTGATGAGGAATCAAATGAACAATTGCAAGCCCATTATCACTCCGCTTGAAACTAATGAGAAGTTTCAGTTAGAAGATGAAGCACCAAAAGCATATCCAAAGATGTATAAACATTTGTTCGGTGATTGATTTACTTGACAAACACAAGACTGTATATTGTCTACTCAGTTAGTTTGATTTCTAGATTTATGTAGAGTCAAGAGGATATTATAGTATTTGCAATGCACTAAAAATTATGGTATCTATTATATAAAAAGAACTTTAGGCTTAATAGATATAAGGACAATGACTATGTTAAATCACTTAATGATTAAAAGAGCACGTCTAGATATGTATTTGCTTTAGGATCAAAGATTATATCTCGGTCATAAAAAAAAAAAAAAAAACAAAAAATAGTATCATTATCTTCATCAAAAGTTGTATACATTGTGGTCATAGAAGAAACATGTGAAGCAGTGTGTTTAAGAAGAATATTGTCAAATTTAAATCAAATCCAAGAAGTCCCAATATTCAATCCCAAACCTAAAGTTTCATTTTAAATAATTTAATACCTAAACAAAGATTTTGTGGACTATTTCAAGTTCAGGTATGAAAAAAGATCGTGAAAACTTTGTTTGGGTACTAAAATTGTCAAAATCAAACTTTAGGTATGAAAAATGTCCACAAAAACTTTGTTCAAATACCAAATTATTCAAAACTAAACTTCAGTATATAATTGAATTTTTTATAAAAGTTCAGGTACTATTTTTAACATTATCCTAAGTTTTCATTATTATACTCAATCCCGCCTCTATAAGGTTTTAGGTCAACTCGACCTACCTCTATAAGGTATCTCTATCTTTTTTTTTTCTTTTTTTTTATTTTTTACTATTGTTTTTGCATGCTATTATTTTTTTAAAGGATTTATGTAAAGATGATGGAACCTCAGTAGCCACTCATTTAATCTTCTAGTCTATTTCAATTAGAAGGGGTCTAAACTAGTGTATTCTATGGAGGTAACATTAACATTACAAAATATGCATGCATGGGTTGTTTAAACATCTAATCAAACTATAGAAACATCATCTTGATAAGTAATATATACAATTGTCTTCTACTAAAATTATGTCTCCAGAGTTTTTGTTTCTTAAAACTTCTTTTTTTAGTATGAATTGAATTTTCAGGTTCAGTTTCCCATCGAGTCATAACTATGATCTGTGACACAACCTTAAACCTTATAGGGTCACAAAATTTTCTCCAAACCCATCCCGAAACCCTCTAGGATTTTTAGCAAGTCATATAGGTTGGGTACCCTATAACGATCTGCCCAGTTGCTTCCCTATCGTTGGTTTGACATTTGTTTCAATTAAACATCTTTGTTAAAACATATACAAATGAAAACGAATATTTTTATTCATAAACGGACCTTATAGATAAGATATTGATAAGACATGGATAAGATGCAGATGCAAATTAGATTTAAATAAGATACAAATGAAAAATAGACCATTCAAACATAATGTCAATCCAATTGCAAATCATTTCTTCTCAGCATTAGTAGATGCCTTTAAGGAGGGTTTAATCGTGCTTTTTGAGTGTTTAGTACTTTCTTAAGATTTAATCAAATAATGATAGATTGCATTTATTAAATGTGCAAGACTATAAGTAAGGGGAATCTAAATGAGGTAGCTAAAATTAGTGAGAAATGTAGGTATTGGAAAGAAAAAGTTAAATCAATAGTAAAACTTTTTCAACATTTTATTTATTATTCCATGCTCATCGTCATGTATTAGATTCCACTTGATCAACTTGTTTAACCAATTTGGTGTTATGATCTATTGGTGCCTCAGTTCTACCAATAGAGTAAAATTAGATGTAAACCTTTTAACAATTGGGTCTGCAAAACAAAAATAGATTAGTAGACATCTGAAGGTTGTTCAATGTGGGCACTTCAACAGCCAAGTTAGCACATTGTTGGTGGTAATAAGTGAATAATGTAATAGAGTATTGGTTATATGTTACTAATTTGTCCTTAAAGGACATCCCGAAGCAATTTTTATAAGAAAATTGTGAATGACCATTATAGAAGGTAGTTGCATATTTGTAAAGTTAGTTAAGCTTATGGCAATTATCAGAATATTTGAGGCTAAACTAATGAGCTCTTCTTAAGAATGCAATGGGGTAGAATAATCTAAGCCATGCAACCATATGTTAAGTAAGATGATTGATGAGCTATGATTATATCATGTTAATTAGACTTATTTCTCATGTTTCTAGATTCATTTTGGTGCATAATCATTGAAATTATTATTTGTTTTGTTTTAGGAGGTGTCAAATGGATATTAGGCCAAATTTGGCTTAGGAAGTTTGGTTGAAGCATTATTTGTCAAAGGTGCAAATTTAAGGAAGAGGCGAAACTTATGGCGGATTGCTAAAAGTGATAAGATGTGATCACGCCTTGAGCCAGATTCAAATATAGAAATTTAGTCTCATTAGGAAAGTTGATCCTCATTCCCATTAGATAGGGATTATTGTTTTGTTACAATCTCTATCTCAAGTTTATATAAGGAGATCTTTTACCAAGGGAGTGGGCTTTTTATCGTTTCTTGAACAATTTCTTTTTATCTCTTGATTTTGGTGGGAAAAATGGGCATGAGTGGCTAAATTAAAGTTTCTAAGTCAAGGGAAAATTGAACTCTATTTGTAATTTTGGGAGATTTTGTCCTAAATCTGAATTTTCATTGTACTTCAAGTATTTCTTGCTTCTTGTTCTCTTTTGCATGAATGATTAATATTAATTGATCTGAAAAATTAATTTAGTATCGATGATTCCTTTGCTCTTATGATTTCAATAATCTGTAATTGTCATGAACAATTGATACAAGTAGCAAATAGGTTATTTGTGAGTTTGCATATTTAACTTATTAGAAACAGGAAAACTAAATTAAATGATTGCATGCTATTTCAATTATTTGATTTAGGTTTAATTTTTTCATTGAACTTAATGCTGTCAGTTAATTGATATAGAATGCTATTATACCTAGTTAATTAATGATGAGAATTGATTTAAATGGATGGTTTATATAATTAATTTAGGAAAATTAAGACTTATTATGGCTATTCTAATAGGTTTTTGGTCAAATGCTTGAGTGAAAATTATTCTTTTTAAACCTATGATCAAAATTACAATTGGATTGATTCCTTTCGTTGAATTAGAGTTAGCTAATATTGTATTTCCCATTTTTATACACTTACTTGCTACATTTCTAAGTTATTGTTGATTTTTTTTTTTTAATTCATCATTACAACCCCCTTTTTAAATTTTGCTTTTATTGAAATCAAGAAACTATTATTTAATTCCCTTGGTATTCAACCAGATTCCACGATTGCTATAAAAATCAATAAGTGAATTAGTAATTAATTTTGAGGGCTCCAACAACCCATTCAATGACTATGATTGAGCAAGTAAGCCATTTACCTAAGTCTGCTCGGCTTTGATTTGGGCAACCACCTATGGGTTGCAAAATGTTCCCACCAAATTAGGCTACACTTAAGAGCCCTAAGTTTAAATTAACCCGTCAACATGATCAATTTCTTTGAACTTAATTTATTTTATGTGCTTTGCTTTGAAAGATTTTTTTGAAAATAAAATCTTATATACGTGTAAGAATTTGTTTTAGTAATTGAAACATTCACCTGAGTTGTTTAGATAATCCAAATTCAATTTTTATAAGGAGCAGGAAACAAAATAAATATGAGACTGTTATATAGGTAGCTATTGGCTTAAAAAATAAAAATGAAAAAAAAATAAAGGCAAAAGAATTTATATACTACAGTCATTATTCTTTTCACTTTTGGGATATTATGTGGTACATACACGGGGAGGTTTAGGGATTTTTGCCATCTGATTTTTAATTTGCGTTGGGAAAATAAATATCTTGCATTTAATTCATGAATACATTATTAAAAGTATTTTAAATGAAAAAAGAATTTAAATGAACTGAGGGATTAATTGGCAAAATGTCAAACTTGCTGTGCCTTTACTTCCCTTCTCGCAGTTTGCTCTACCTAAAAAATGGTTGTCGTCTCTACTTTTGTTACTGATTTGAAAATCCAGTTTGGTTAAGTAGGCTAAAACCTAGGATATTACTTCATTTCATGTATGGATATACGGACTATGAAATGTTATCAGTAAAATGGCCTTGTAGCATCTTCGTTGATAGACTTACGTTGTGATGTTCTCAGGCTAGGTGTCTTTCATGTAGTATCACATGACACCTGATTGCTACATTTTATATACCCTACACTCTCATGCTTTAAGGTTGAATTAATAAGGAGAGAATGGGATAGTTATTTTCAATGTTGTTAGATCCAACATGCTAGATGGTTAAATGTCAATGGGTAAAATTAGGTTAAGCTGAGGTTAAACCTCCGTTGAACTGGCTTATTTTCACGAGGTATCGGTTCAATTGGGTTAAATTGCACGGATCAATCAAATCTGGTAACACTGGTTATTTCTTCTTAGCAATCTTTTCAGGTAAATAGCCATTATGAGGAAATTTTATTACTGCCATATAAGGAATTGCAATTATACTTGTTGCAAGTGGAATACCAATGGATTAATTCAGTCTAATACAAAGAAATTCTTATTGACAGTTTTTAAAGGACGAAGCTGCAAGCATGACGAAGAGGATAGAACAAATTGATGAATCGAAAAGGTCAGCATATCAAATTATGCATTATGGCTTCACTTTTCTGTTCGATATATTTATTGAATAAATGCTACATTAACTGTCATCATCGAAGTCGGACATATCTATAACCAATAATGACAACCTTGTTGTGGACAGGAGGCCCTTAGGGGAAGGATTAGGGTCATGCACCATTGATGAGCTGCAACAAATTGAGCAGTAGCTCGATATTTACCTGGGTTCAATCTTGATAGGTGTTCAGGATAATTGTTATGATTCTAAATTAAACAAGTTATTATCAGAATGTAATATAGCAGATTAAAAAATGTGGTGTGTGTGTGTGTGTCAATCTTATGAGCAAACATTGTGCTGATGTGGAATTCTAGGACAGTACAAGAATAGCTTCACCATAACTGCATATGCATGCTCCATATGAATAATTAAGCGAAACTGTTAAGTTTCAAGTGCGTCCATTCAATCATTGAACAGTACTGGTGTGATCAAAGGTTTATTTGAGAAGAAAGCTTCCAAATTACCAATCATAAGATCCGCGAGAGCCAGGAAGGATTCCACCGTGAACACTGCTTTATGAGGTGATAGCACTACATTATCCATTGAAAACAGCTCCACAGGAACATGGGGTTCGTTCTCAAACACGTCTAAACCAGCTCCTCTGATCTCTCCTTGCATAAGACTCTGCACCATCTCTCTCTCGTCGACAATAGCCCCTCGGCCAACATTGATGATGATTCCATCTCTACCCAATGCCAACAGGATTGATTTATCAATAAGGTGATGTGTTTCATTTGTTAACGCACAGCAAATGATTAGAATGTCGCTATCTGCTGCAAGTTCACAAACATTCGGATAAAATGGATAGCTGACAGAGGGCTTCTTCTTCCTTGAGTTGTAAGAGATACGGCATCCAAAAGGTTCAAGTCTCTTTGCACTCGTAAGCCGATGCTTCCCAGTCCAATAATACCAATTCGTTTGTCTCCAACCTGTAATTGCAACATACCAAGTAAGATCCTCAAGGCTCATGGCTTATGTCTGCACTTGGAGAAAACTAACTAGACATCACAAAATGCAGAGGACGCTGCTTTAACTGAAAACAAAATATACTTCAATGCATCTCGGCTAGTAAACAAAAGAAGCCAATTCAGCAATGAAGCTCCTGTCAAGAACAAATTTGAGAGCTAACTCTTGTGTGGTTACTTTTAACCATATTAATCTAAAGTGCTGCGAATTCAGGGTACAAGCAAAGGTATATAACCCTGCTCAAGAATTATTCATAAGCTGCTCGAGTTTGGCTCCATTTTTACCCAGGATCAGTTCTATAACAGTCAAGTCAAACTCCAGCTCGAACGACTCAATCTAGTTAAGTGACTTATCAAATCAAACCCAAACTTTACGGTAATGAGCATACTAACTTGCAATCCTAGTGAAGTTTGAACAATGCTTAAATTTTACTTTTAAGTCCAGATATTAATATTAATTTAGCTACAAAATAGATAAATCAAGGTTAACCGACTCGAGTTTGAGCTTAAAATTCTAATGGTGCATCGATCCCGGACCGAATTTTCAATAGAACCCACGAAGCTCCCCCATCTTCTTTCAATAAATTATTGTTAATTTGCAAAATAAAACCTAGGTCTAAGATATAGAAAAGATAAACAAATAGATAAAGATGTGAAGATACAGAACAAAGCAGACCTTGGAACCAAGAGGAAAATCTCCTGCATTCTTCCAGAGCCCGCGTCTGACATACCCATCCGCAGCCGAAACACCCCTCAAGACATCAATCACCAAACCAACCGTCATATCGGCCACATCATCGGAAAACACCTCGCCAGCACTGGCGATGGAAATAGCACGGCGGCGACACTCGTGGAGATCAATGTGGTTGAGACCTGCACTGGTGGTAACGATAAGGCACAAGGATGGAAGCAGAGAGAGAACATGGGAAGTGACAGGAGTACCACCAGTACACAGCATGGCACGGACGGAGGTGGCATGAGTGACTAGGAATTGGTCTAGAGGCAGGGTGGATTCCCATGCTTTGAGGATGTTGAAAGACCGTGTGAATTGGTGCCAGAAGTGGAGTAGTACCGGTGGTGGTCGGATGACTAGGACGTCAGGACGAGGTTGTGGTTGGGATTGTGGCTGTGGTTCTTGTGTTTCCACCATGTCGGTGTTTTTAGTTATTGATCTGTTTAAGGTTTGAGATAACTGAAAGCTTGAAAAGTTGGAGAACGATGGAGTGGAGGATTTGGTTTCAGTGGGCTTTCCAGCAGTACCGCAGTAGCAACAACTACAAGTGTAAGCCTCTGCCTCTAACTGGTGAATCACAGAAAAATATTTGCTGTCTCACCAATGTTCTTATCTCGGTCAATAGAAGATAAACACCTGTTAATAAATTAAAAAAATAAAAAAATTTTTAAAATAAAAAAATAATTATTATCATTTTATATACATATAATAATCATATATTTGCTGAGACAGTTAAAAACAGACGGCAAATTTCCACCAATCATTATGTAAAGATGACTGTTCCATGAAATACAATTAGCAAGACCCATGTTTTTGGCCTTTTTGTATTACAGTCGGATATTATTATTATTATAAATTTATGAGCCACCCACATCCCTCAGTGGGGAGTACTAATGAAAGTAAAAAAAAAAAAAAAACAAGAAATTGTAACTAATTTTTTCAAGCTTAAATATTTGTATAAATTTATCTTTTAAAATTTTTAAATGTTATCAATTACTTTCTCAAAGTTTATTGATTTTGCAAATAAACTCTAGAATCTAGAAATAATCCTAAACTTTTGTTTTAATACAAAAATACTTCCTCATACTTTTCAAAATGCTTTTTTAACACTCCATAAATTTTGATGTTGGTGAATTTTTTAAAATAAAAAGTATTTATCCTTTGTATCATCGATTAGCTAATTTTTAAGGAATGATTTGTAATATTTGAAAGCATAAAGGGTATACTCATACTTAGACCAAAGATATTAAGAGTTATATATTTATAAATTTTTAATAAAATATTATTATATAGTAGTATCTACGAGATATAATCAATGATTATATTAAAAATTATATAATATTATAAATATAAATATGACTTATATATAAAAGTATACCGATGAATCAATAACTGTGGTCTAGCGCTAATTAATAGGGTTTGATTAGAGCCAATCGTCTTGTCGAGTTACGAGGACCGAATCTACGACTAATTGTACTTAGCAGAAGGGGTCAGCGGTATTATGGAATCTTCGCAGCATGTGTACATGTACCGTACTGCTACTGCATGTAAAATTTCACCTGTGCTTATGAATGCCACGTGGCATTTATGGGTTTTTTTTCTAACATAACAATTGAAACACGGATTAATCCTTTGTTAAAAAAATTTTCACGGGCAGCTAATAGCAAAATGACAATTCTCATTGTAGAAGTACAAAAACACCGGCTATTTATTTATAATTTACTATTAAAATTATTTTTAGTTTTTTTTTATTTCTTTTTGTGTATTGCATTTTAATGTCGAAATTTTCGCAGATTCCAGGTGAAAAAGACCTTTACGTTAGGTTCGAGTGCTATTTTTATTTTGCCTTTCTTCACCTAGACGGAAAGCTCATCCAAAGTCCCACCCCACATTTTTTGCTACCATCATAATATTAAAAAAAAATACATAAAAATAAAAAAGAAAAAGGAAAGATGAGGAAAAAGAAGAAGATGATACCCCTTAACCATTGCTCAAAAGGTAGATAAAAGTATTGTTATCTCCCAAAACTCCAAACATAGCTATAACTTAAGAATGAAAAATCTTAAAATGTACAATAGGAATAAATTCAGATTCAACTTAATGAACAAAAAAACGCTTGTCAAGTTTACCATTTTTGTCATCGTAATAATTCATTGATTGAAAAACATGCATATAAATATTAAATAATGAAAGGCAAGATCGTAAATTATATAAGTAGAAGTTCACTTGCAGCTTTAAGGGTACTTTAATATATATATATATATATATATATTTTTTTTTTTTCAGGTTCAATTTTAAAAAATCAAGATATGAAACTAAAGGAAAAGAACGAAAGAAAGAAAACTGGATTTTTATCAAATTATTGATTAAATCAGTTTATAAATAAAACCATCAATTTTTTATCAGTCTCATATCAGTATCGATTTAGTATCAATTCAAATTAAAAATAATATTAAAATGATACTAAACCAGTATACCCAAATAAGCCAAGAATTAACTGGACAGTGGACACATAATGATTAAGAGAGCCAAAATGCAATTTACACCAAGAGAGCGTTTTTGGGAGTTTGGGGAAAGACACAAGAGTTTCCTTCAGATAAGCCTTAAGATTAATATACAATTAGCTAGTAACGAGAGACCGCAAAACTACAATGATAGCCTGCAGGCTCCCCCCACAAATGCTTCTAGTAAAAATACATGCTATAGACGAAGCATATCCACTAAAAGCAAAGATTTAGACTTTACAAGATTATACTAGAAATTCCACAATCATCAACTCTAATTTAACTTTGGTCCCCATTTCATTAAGTGTTGTTGCTTGGGGGCACATAAGGTTCAAAAAGTGTCACACAAGGATTTGGATCGAACTGCATTATTTCCGCAGCCCGTTCGAACTCCTCTCTGAGAACTTTTATGCTGAATTTGTCGACTACTCGACCCAGATCATGTGAGGTATCAAATGGATCCTCTATGCATATCAGATGCCGATCATTTCCAATCCTCCTTGTCCAGTCTTTGGATTGCTTACTGCAAAAGAGAGATGGTTACATCGACATGCAAAGATCAGAATATAGTCACTAATTCTGTGCATCCAAGAGGTTCTTTATATCACAAAAAGACTTAGACTGCAGAATAAGCAGTAAATCCCTGGCGGACAGAAGCCAGGATGCATCCCTATTGAAATTTTGAGTAAAAGTAAAACAATCCAACCTTGAGAATCATCCAAGATATTGTCTGACACAGTGAACACTAGCATGTTTTATACATATTAATTACTTCCGTGTTCACTGTTATAAGTTCCCACATCAATATTGCACAAAATTAGGTGTTACTACATAGAGCATTCCTGGAAAAATGGCAGGTACCAGTGTACCACCATCCTGACTGATTAAAGTCAAAATCCCTGTATTTCTCCTTTCTTAAAATTGATATTCTTAAAAATGAAAATATCATGCTTTAACAGTCATATCCCTGGTTTCGTCTTTTTTTTTTTTTTTTTTTTTTTGGGCGGAATCCTTAAAAACTCCCCTTCATTTTTGTATCCTTAAAAGCTCCAACATATGCAATAATCCTTCATGAGCATCTCTCAGATTCCTCTTCATCGCCCATGAAATACAACAATGTATGCCTTACTATATTTTAAGTGACAGCTATCAATCATTGGATGTAAAACTCACCTTAACAAGTTTCCAGTACGAACTGAGATAACAGAATTTGCATAATCATGGCGGTATGCCCAATAATGGAAAAATGCCCACACCAATTGGGCAATAGTTTCCCGGTTATGCGATCCAAAACTTTGAAGCATCTCCACTTGATCAAAGTAAGAGCACTCTATCTCATCAACAGTTACAGAGTATGTTTTTTCCATTTCCTGGAATACATAAACATGTCAAATTCAGGAAACCTAATGAAATAAGAAAACAATACATGAGTACATGAAAACTGCAGATAAGTACCATTCATGATCCTATTTCTTGATATGATGCAAATAAGTAGATGCATGATCAACCCAGTAAGGCTTTTCAAGTTGCACTCTTTTATATTTGCCCAGCAGATTTCTGTTTCATTTCATTCCCACAAGCCAGTTCTTACAACATGCTGCCAAATGCTTCAGATGCAGCAACAGGAGCAATATCAAGGAAGAGCAGGATTATCAGAACAGTAAATTTCTCTGTTTTATGCAAGATTGTTCTCTTCTTTATCATTTAGTATTTGGCTGCTACTGAATAAGGTTTGACCTCAGTTTATAAAGCCTCTTCAATGCAAACCTTTTCAGTAGTTCAGTTTCTTCTTCTTCTTTTTTTTTTTTAATTTAATTTATTAAAAGGAGCATCAACACAACAAAAGGGGCAGGCCCTTGAGGGTGAAACACATACAGAAGCAAGAAATTCCAGATACCTGAAGGGTGATAGAACCACAACAGTATGAAAATCCCCAACAAATAGAATCATTGCAGGCTGATGCCCTATGCCTACAATGTTGTTAACGCAACTTTTTCTTCAGTATAATCCTTTATTAGTTCTTAGCTTTTACTTTAATCCCAATAGCAGATATCAAAGCATATGTTTGGTGCTATAGTTTGACTGAATCCAAAAGCATTCATATTTTGATGTCATTTGATCTCATAAGAGAGATAGAGGGACATATCTTACTTCTTTGGTGACTACAGTTTCAAGAATTTTATAAGGCAAAGTTATTTGCTTATTAGCAAAATAATTATCACATCTCGTTAACTGACTTAAAGATTCAATCGAATGAAACATTCCAATGATGATCATGCAAACATGGAAAAAAGAATAACCAGGCTCTCTCTTATGAAAATCAATGATCTCCTTTTCCATGGGCAGGAGCTAATCCATTGACACTCATTCAGCAATGTTTTGCTTATTAGCAAAATAATTATCAACTTAAAGATTCAATCGAATGAAACATTCCAATGATGATCATGAAAACATGGAAAAAAGAACAGCCAGGCTCTCTCTTATGAAAAACAATGATCTCCTTTTCCAGAGGCAGGAGCAAATCCATTGACACTCATTCAGCAATGTTTTGCCATATGATTCCATATCTTCCCCAGCCATACTTCACCTCCATTTTGTTTTTTTTTTCCCCTTTTTGGTCCACTTAACTCTCTCAAGCACATATTTTTTGACATGGAGGTACAGGTGGAAAAGAATGGAATAGTCAAATGTTAGTTCAGGGAGCATTTATGTATGTATTAATCTCTGGCTTCAAAAGCTTAGAAGCAGTAATGTAGTGAATAAGTGTAACCATCTCACTAGAAGCTTCTGACATTTATCTTATCAATGTAACAACAACACAGCTATAGGTGATGCCTCATGAACAGATTGACAATAAATACAAATTATGAAATTAATATGCATAACAAGAGCTCCTACCTGCAAGCATGGAAGAATAGCAGGTCTACGCTGTTGTAGGAAATGAATGCACATCAATACATACCTGAGAAAAGAACATGCAAATATTCACTCATCAAGAAAGTAGATAGAAATTATGAAATCATATGCTACTTCATGATCAACTATATTCACTACTGCCCTGATAAATTGTGAGGCCCCCCTTTGTTTCAAGAAAAACATTTTTTAAAGAACATTTTGTTTATTACTTTGTTTGTTAGGCTGACAAAAAAGCTTATTAAGTTGAAAACAATTTCGTTGCAAGAAAAACATTTTCCCACTAAAGGGATAAACCAAGGCTTCCCCAAGAACCCTAGCCACAAAAAGTCCTTTTCATTTTCAAAACGGAAGTCATTTTCCATATTAGTCTCCACAAATCCTTTTAGCAATAAGAAGAAAAAATTATTTTCACCACTATAGATTATATTTTAAACAAGGCCACCAATTAGTGGATTAAAGAAAATAATCAAAATTATACTAGAAAAATAATCATAAAAAAAAAAACCAAAAAAGTGGAAATTATGAATATTTAAAAAATCATCTATATTTTATTTTTTTTATTTTGATATAAAGGCTCTAGCAAAAATATGCTGCAAGCAAATTTTATTTAAAACAACAGGTTACATAAAAAGTATGAGTCAAATGCGAGGAGTGATCTTTTCAGTACCTTTTTGTAGGAACAACCAAAGGCATGAAAAATACCATACAAAATTATTTTTCAAGGTTTTCCACCTTGAAGCAAAAAGGATTTAAATATAAGAGTCTCACTTCTAAAAAAAGAAAATATAGCAATTATCCCATTATTATCATATTTTTCAATTCAAGAGCCAGGTCGTGCATATGAATAATATTGACAATAATAAACAATACTTGTAATCAGAAGAAAGAAGACAGGAGGAGGGGGAGGAGGGGGGGCAAGGAACCAAAAGCCACAAACTTACGCATAGCTGGATAAAGTTCCTTGATATGTTTCATTCACTCCTCTTGACTTAGCCCAATGTTTCACAATGAAAGCAAGCTGCCTCAACCTTGAATCAATTTGAGCATAATCTCGAAGAAGTTTTGTGTTCACAACAGCCAAAACATTGTTTATGCATATATCACAGGAAATCCCTGTAACTGGATCCATTAACTTTACTATGGGGACCCTAGCACGAGTCAACGCCTGCAAACAAATGCAATTTTAAAAAGCCTATGTAGCATAAAGTTGCATACAAATAATATAATGGCATGCGAGGAAATGTGAATTCTGCCAATGTTCCACTACCAACATGTTCATAACATAATCAATAAGATCTCCACAAAGATATTTGGTCTTCAGAACTTGAGACTAGAAAGTCATGTAAAATTGATAATCATCCAACTGCAAATCATTTCTTCAAAACCTCTAGGAATTCTAATCTAGGACAATAGAATTTCAGGATGCAGGCAAGCTCACTAAATTGCTTTTAGTTAATAGATATATTGGTAAGTAGTTTATTGACACTTAAAAATCATTCAAAATAGCATTGTGCATTTAACTGAACAAATAGAATATTTCTTTCGTCTCTTCACACATTTAACATAACGTAAATGCTACATTTAGTATATGAAGTTTACCAAATATTATAATTAACTACATGAAATTTGAAAATACCAATTTTTAACTTAAGCTTTGTCAATTTTGGTAATTTGGTACCCAAACTTTATCTATTGTTATAATTAACTACTCAAGCATCCCCTATTTTCATAATTAACTACCTAAATCAAGTATTAAAAATGACCATGAAAAGTTGGAATCCAATGAATTGACACTTTTAAGTTTCAAATAATTAATTATAAAAATAAATAATGTTTAGACACCAAATACGGCATTTGCCCTTAAAATAATGAAGTTATAGATCACTTCTTAAGAACTTATTTCTCTTCATAATTTTAGGTAATTAATATTTATAAGATTCTCCTTCTCAATTAGAATATAGCTCCTCCTTTGTCCAATTAGAAAGACCATTCAAATTTGAATAAGCTTCTATACTTGAATGCTGCTACTTCAGAAAAGAATTAGCAGTGAGAGACAGATCACCACAAATACTTCCGTTTAATGTCCAATAAGGATATGTTACTTCAAGGTCATTTAAATCTCTGGTACTTTTTATTTTGTTAAGTAAATCCTCTGGTGTTACTGATGTACAGTACCTTCCATAAAAAGTATCACGCAGACTGATGGGATAAATTTATAATTCACCTGCACATTCTGAAGATTATCTGACTCCAAAATTTCTGCCAACTTCAACAAAACTTCAGATTTATCAATTTCTGCATCCTGAATTGCAAGGCATACATCAATATCACTCTTGCAAACTCCAAATGAGTTAGCACATGATCCATAGAGAAACAATTGGGCATCAGGCCATTCTTTGTTGACTAATTTCTCCAGTAATGTTAGCAGCTGCTTCTGCTTAGCTTTTTCTTCCTCCGGTGGTGTAAGAGACCTAAAAATTTCCAGAAAAGGAGCATCCAGTTGGTGTATGTCAAGGCGACATTCCATGTATCTCTTTAAGTTCCTCATTCTTTGGGTAAGGAGATGCTTTCCTCTAGTGTCTGACCTAAAATCCTGACAATGATATAACATAGCGTAACTGTGACCATCTTCACACTAGTTGTTTTCTCCATCAAGATTATGAATGTAAATGGTACATTTACGATGACACTATAATGGGCAACAACACAACACGTTTCAACATGACCTAATGTTTAATTGTTAAGGCAAACAAAGAGCTTCCCTCCATATAAAAATACTAATAGTACATTTAGTTCACTAGAATGAAATTGTTATTCCACCTTTATTACAGCGGAATATATATTCCTTAGTTTGGCTTGCAAAAAAATTCAATCAAAAGAATATCTATTCCATACAATGCGGAATAGATAAGGAAACCTTATTCCTTACTTTACTGAAGGAATAGCTATTCTTTACCACAATATATAATTTATTCCAAAAATATCCCTAATAATAAAATAAAATAAGGAATTGCAATTCCTCAATGGACTCGTTCCATTCGAGTAAACCAAACGAGCCATAAATCAATGAGAAAGCCATTGCCCATTCATCAAACTACATTATCTTTTACTAACACGTACAAAAGTATAATAACAAGAAAGTAATACCTTATCACGACGATGGTGCTTTTTGCCAATCTTCCCATAAAGTTCATTCACATGTAACAATGAATCAGCGAGTTTCTCAGCATAGTCATCAAATTCACCAGCACCAAGAGTTTCATCTTCACCACTCTCACGGGCCAACTCAAACAAGGAGTCCTCTGCGTCTGATGGGGAAACCGAAAGAAGGTTACTCCCAGCCAGTGGACCAGGACGTTCAAGCTGCCCAAGTAGCCCCCTTCCATGTGTTGAGTGTGATTGTCCATTTCGCCCTCTTCCATCATCACCAGGGGATCTCCTCAACTTCACCTCTCCATTACTCGAACCGACATTCCTATTATTCAACTCCCTATAGCTAATTCTCTCCCCATCCTCATCATGCTCAAAACCCCGTCTCCTTCCTCCAAAGTCCTTATCACCTCCACCACTCAATCTAACTCCAAAACCTGCTGGCGGGGTACCTCGATGATTTCCACCAATACCTTGCCTTCCCTTACCAATCACTTTCCAATCTTGCTCCCGAAGATCAAAATTCTCCCTCCGCAATCCGTGACCATGAGAATGCAAATTAACATTCACACTCGAACTCGAACCCGAGCCACCTCTTAGATTACTAAACTGTCTGCTGTTCTCAATCCTATTGTTAACAAAATTCCTACCCACCAACCCAGCATCTCTATCCTCTAAAGAACCCAACTTTAAACCATCGATTTTACCATCAACTCCATTCGGTAGCATGGAAATTGAGTGAACTTCACTAGGGGTGTTAGAAACAAACCTCATATTACTATTATGATGCTCATGCTGTTGATGATCGTAGTGCTGCTTCGACTTCGAGTGATGAGCAAGAGTGTGAGGTGGTGCAACCCTTCCTCTTAAATCAAACCCGAACTTCCCAAAATCATCCAAGGATGGATGCTTCCCAGGAAAATTGAGGTTCCCAGGAGGAGGAAAATTGAAGTAATTGTGGGGGAAAGGGTTTGGCTGCAAGGGAGGAGAGACGTTGTGCGGCCAGGGAGGGACGAGATCACGGCCACTGTTGGATGGGGCGCGGTAGGAGACGGCGGGGCCAAAGTGGTGACGGCTGGATCGATGCTTAGGTTTTGGAGTTGGGTTTGCAGTGGTGATGGTGCTTGGGATTGGGGGCCCTGGTTGTGAGGGGGCTTTTGGAGGAGAGATAAGAGGAACTCTCCGCCGGTGGGGAGGCCACCTGTGGATGGCAGGTCGTTTGTTCCACCGCCGGACATGGTGGGGGGGGAGTTTGGAGTAGAGTATGATTTGGTTGTGGCAACTGGGAAATGAGAGAGAGAGAGAGGGAGAGAGCGAGACGTTTTGAACTTTTGCTTTGCTTAACGAGGAAGTTGTTGTACATGGGAAATTACATTACTACTGACCCACCAAATAATTAATCCTCTAATATTCAATTCGATTATTATCTCTTCAAAAGTTACTAATAGATTATAATCAAGAAAAAAAAAACACTAATAATGTATTATAATAAGATAATAAATTATATTTATTGAAAAAATAATTATTTGATTTTTCATCTACCAAAAAAATAAATTGTATTTAAAGTACAAAAATGATCTTACTCCAATTTTAGGATAAGCATGATTCGATTAATCACTTTATAATCCTATTTTTTGAATCGAACCAAAATAATCAATTTTTTTAAATCTTAAACCTAAATTGATCCACCATTAATGGTTACTCACCTTAATGGTTAACATGTTAGATAACTACAAAACCAACAACAAATTAGGAATATAACTCTAACACAATATTACACAAATTAAAACTATATGGCCTTCTCTCTTTTCCAAATTACAATACAATAACAACATAATAATTAAAACATAAATATTCAAGATCTAAACATTGAGTAGTCATTTACAAGAAGAACATAAAAAGCAAGCAAATTGAATAAGTAGAACACAAATGATTTAAATATATATATATATATTGTGTGTGTGTGTGTGTGTATAATTGTAAAATGTTTTAGAATTAACTTATTAATATAGAATATCACATGGGAAAGACTAAAGAGAGAGAAAAGTGGCGAGAGTTAGATTTTAGGGTTTCAACTTTATCTTTTATATTTTTTTAAAAATTTATTATACATTATATGCTTATAGATATCAAATTGGTTAACCATCAACCATCGATTTCTCGTGGTTATAAACTAAAATAGAAAAAAAAAATAAAAATCATGATGCTAAATCGGACTTGATTGACTAGTTAATTATAATTTTTTAATTAGTTTTTTAGTTTTAGCTTGGTTTTATCGGTTTTTTTTTTTTTCATCCCTACCAATTTTAAGATTTCACTACTAATTTTTTTTTCATCCCTACCAATTTTTTTTCATCCCTACCAATGTTTTTCAGTTAATTATATATTTTTATCTTTTTCATGTTTGTTTAAAGAAAAATATGGTAATTCTTTGAAAACATTTACTCTTGATTTAGAAGATAGAGATTCATCATAGCTTAATTTTTAAAAAATAACTTATGAATTATAAAAGTATAAGTCATTTTTCTGTTAACTTACGAGTTCTATTTGTCGAACATTTATTATCTATAGATATTTATCAAAATATTTTAATATTTTTCTTTATGCGGATTTATTTCTCATCATAAAATATGTATTTTTTAAATTTTTTTGTATTTAAAATATATAAGTTGCCTTAAAGTTATAAAAATAGAGGAAAATTATTTTTATAAAATTAGCAAAACATTTAAAAATATATTATTTTTTTAAGGAAAACCTTTTGAAGAAAAAATATTTTTCATTTTGAAATATTTTTCCTTAAAACAAACGAGGCCTTAATTTTGATTTTAATGATTTTAGGATCCAAAATGCAAAGCTCAAGAAAATGACTAAAATAAGAAGAATGAGCTTTAATTTTCTTATGATATTGTATGATCCTTCACCTTCTTTTTTTTTTTTTTTTGTTTCTTTAAAGTTCTAATTGTTAATCTCATGAATGGTATTTCAAATTTAGCAAAAAATGCAATTAAGTATCTGAATTTTGAAATTAATCAATTTGATACTTCGGTTTTGAAATTGATCAATTTAATACATAAAATAGCATTTCGTACATGCCAACAAATACATCTATCATATGAGGGTATTAATCAATATAACAGGGATAGTATTGGGTGCATAATAAGTTCTTTCATGTACTAAATTGACCAATTTCAAAATTCAAATACTTAATTATATATTATGTTAAAATTCAAGTATCATTCGCAACATTAACCAAGTTCTAATATCTCACTATCATTTTTCATATTAGAGTTTAAAGATCTTCTATCAAAACATAGTTTATATAAATTGCAACAAACAAAAAATGTGGGACTATAGAACCCTTGTATATTTCTAACAACCTCCTATTATTTACTAGAAAGATACAAGGGCTCTTGCATACTCAATGCACATAAAATATAATAAAAGAGAGTTCAATCAAGTTTAAAAGTGGTACAAAGTAGTAATTCCTCTCTTTCGTCATTTTTCTTTATTCTTGTTCCCGTCCCATCCGCTATGTTATTTGTTTCCCCATGAACAAACTCCATCTTGGATTCTTGTTCAAACCAAGACAATCCCTCTCAACAAGCAAAATTGATACGAGAGCATTTATTTAAACGTTCTGATCATAAAGTTACATAGGATGCTGTTCTGGACTCCCGAATTAATTTCTAATTTCTTTATTCCCATCAATTTGCTAATATTTTAAACCCCCATTTAATCCTGATAACTCAGTGCTCAATATATCAACACATCCCACTTTCTATGCAAAACCCATTATCTGCCATCCTCATTATCTCTTATTACCTTCCCATTAAGGTTGCTATGTTATGTTCATGTGTATCTTAAGTGGGCTATAATCCATAAGCCCAGTGCTAGTACGATAAATCTATTTTTAATATACTTCTTTTTTAGTATGTTACGTCACATCACTTTCTTGAATGCACATGTTATTTTAGGTTTGCTAGAATAGCAATGCTCCTAATATATCAAATAAATTTTTTTAGCAGGCAGTTGTCAATATAAGGTATGATAATATTCACATGAACGACCCCATTGAGTTGACTTTTGTATACAATCTTCACACTCGTGATTGTGGCCTTTTATATTATTTTTTTAATCCATTAGTTATAGCTTGTTTGATGACACCTACTTCTTAGACAACCATAATAACTCTAGAGGTGATATGTGAGATGAACAAGTGAATTCATATACTATGCATATGCTCCTTTTGACAGAAATGAGATTATGAATAGCAAAGCTCGTTTACATTGTCATATAGAATAACGGAGGTATTAAATTTTAATTTAATAAGAGCGTAAAATAGTTACAATGGCTATCACATGTCTATTATATGTCTATTACAATATTTACTCCGTATAAACAATTATTGAAGTTAATGTAAAACATCTATAATAGTTCTTTATCTTTATTATGTAACGCTCTAAACTAAGGCATTACAACCCGCCACGTGTCCCTCTCTTAAAAGAGACACGCAAATGTCTAAATCTCAATACCACAAAATATTAACATATAAAAATCTCCATGAACCCACATTTAAGGGTACTCTAGAAGGAACAAAACCTGTGAAACCTGTAATTTATAACTTTCAAATATCTCTTGTAATATAAACTAAATTTGAGTTGGCAAAACTAAAGCCAACAATAATCCAGAAAAAGATCTATCTTCCAACTAAAAACATATAATCCTGTTTAATAAACTATTACATAAAAACCAATACTTCAAATCCTCAAAAAGATAACTAATCAAAATATTGTTTCAAAAATCTTTAACAACTTAAGATATCTTTTTTCATATGTCCTGTATAACATCCTATTCCTCTGCAGTATAGTCAGGTCCACTATCACCATCTCCATGATCAAAATATAAGTCATAACCAGACAAGTCATAAACAATATCTCCATCACCTGTACCTGAAAAAGAAAGGAATGAGCGAAAACGCCCAGTACGCCAGTCCACAAACAATATGCAAATGCACAAACAACATGTATAGATATGTGCAACTAACTAAATGCAAACAATAGGATTATTATCTTCATTAAGCCTGCAAAACAACACAGTTCAGAATCATAGATCTTTGATCCCAAACTTAGAGTTACTCAGACTCCTGAAAAACAACCAGATATCGAAAATAAATAATTATATACATATATTGGTGAATAGGTACTCCCCAAACACCCGCGGCCATACTGCCAATAAACCTATATCTACCGGAATCATCTCCAAGTGTAACTCCACTAGGGACAACGACACACAAGGATCATCAGTGTGCCTCGCCAGTATCACTGTCTGCCAGGTCTTTACTGGTCAAAGCTAAAGACATCCAGAAAAACAAATTAAGCCAAGTAGAATTAAGTTCATTTATATATCTGTTCCTACAAGCAATAATCAGAAAACTAAACCTGCAAGCAAATACAGCAAACAAGAAAAGGTCGTACCTTTTCCAATTCCAGGAACAATCTCTCCAAATCCACAAATTCTTAAAGACAACAAGAAATCTCCCAATCTCCTGAATATTACATATAACAAGAGTAATATATAAATCATCACATCAAAACCCTAATTATCCAATTCTCCAAAATCATCCAAAACCCTAACCTCTCAAGAAATCACAACTGCAGAATCTCTTCGATCAATTTCCTAGAAAACCCAAATCTCCACAAAACCCTAATTGCATAAACCAACAAATACAAACAAATCCATCATTCTAATTCGATCTTTTAATGAATCTATGATTTAGAGGATAAAAACTTACTTTGATTTGACTCTAATCCGGAAAATTGCCAAAGACCGCAAAGAAACCGTAACCCTAGAACATCATCAATCATGAATGAACAAAACCAAATCAGAAATCATTTCGATATAATTAAGGGATTTAATTACCTTGAATGGATCTCAAATTCCTAATCGTTCTCCTCAAGATTCAGATCTGATCTTCAATCTTCTTAAACACCCACTCTTCAGATCTCCACGAAAATTAGAACCGTTTCTCAAATTCTTTTTTAAAACAAAAGAAAATCCTAAGGTAATTCATAGATTGAAAGACTTTAAAGGAAAGATATGATTTTGATTACCTGAATCCGATCTTCAAAGATCTCCTTTGACCAATAGAATCAAATCTCCAAACCCGATATGTATGTTTTCCAATTCTATCACAATTTCAATAATCAAACCCTAAGAAATCTAATAATCCATAATATCTTAAAACAAAAATTAATGACTCAGTTACCTGATTTGGACTTCTGAATCCTTTGGCGGCTGTAAACTCTCAAAGGATAAGAATCTAGGTTTAGGGTTTTGTTGGAGAAAAGACAAAGAAAGAATATATAGGGATTTGTGACTTTTCATCTTCCGTCATGTGTCTGTCATGTGACCAAAATTGTATTAAAATTAGATTTTGTTGACAAATTTAACCTAATTTATATCAATGGACACTTTTATCCTTCTTTATATAATATTTACTTGTATATTACATCTCTCCCCTCCTAAAAAGAACTTTCGTCCTCGAAAGTTACCTGAATTATCAAAAAGTTCTGGATATTTGATCTTCATTTCCTCTTCTAACTCCCAAGTAGCTTCTCGTTCAGATTGATTCGTCCACTGCACTTTTAAATACTTGATTACTCGCCTTCTTAAGATCTGTTCCTTAGTATCCACAATTCTTACTGGCTTTTCAATTATAGATAGATTCGGCTGTATATCCAATGGTTCCAACGCTACTGTCTCTTCAGGATCTTTGACATACTTTCTTAGCATAGACACATGGAACACGTTATGCACCCTTTCCAAATTAGGCGGTAAGGCTAATTTGTAAGCAATATCGCCTATCTTTTCCAATATCTCATATGGTCCCACATATCTAGGATTCAACTTCCCTCTTAGCCCAAATCTGACAACTCCCTTTGTTGGTGAAATTTTCAGCAAAACATGCTCTCCCACCTGAAATTCCAAAGGTTGTCTTCATTTGTCAACGTAACTCTTTTGTTTACTCTGTGCAGCTTGCAACCTCTGCCTAATCAGCTTGACTTTATCCATTGCCTCCTGTACTAACTCGGGTCCTAACATCTGTCTCTCACCTACTTCATCCCAGTGAATAGGTGATCTACACTTTCTGCCATAAAGAGCTTCATATGGAGGCATGCCAATCGACGCTTGGTAACTATTATTATAAGCAAATTCCACTAATGGTAAATGCTCATCCCAACTTCCTTTGAAATCTAAAGCGCACGCTCTCAACATGTCCTCTAAAATCTGAATAGTTCTCTCAGATTGCCCATCTGTCTGGGGATGATAAGCTGTACTGAAAAAGACTTTGGTACCCAATGCTTGATGTAGACTTTTCCAGAATCTCCCAACAAATCTAGTGTCCCTATCAGACACAATGGTTACAGGTATCCCATGCAATCTTACTATCTCTTTGATGTACAGCCTTGCCAGTTGATCTATTCGATACCCAGTCTTGATAGGTATGAAATGAGCTACCTTACTGAGTCTGTCTACAATCACCCATACTGATTCATACTTATCTCTTGTCTTAGGCAAAGCCGTAACGAAATCCATGGTGATGTGTTCCCACTTCCACTGCGGTATCGGCAAAGGTTTCAACTCACCTGCCGGTCTTCTATGCTCTATATTTATCATCTGACATGTGTGGCACTTGGAAACATATTCTGCTATCTCCTTTTTCATATTATTCCACCAATACAGCTTCTTTAAGTCTTGGTACATCTTATTTCCTCCTGGATGGATGGAATAACTCGAATAATGTGCTTCTTTTAACAACTCTCTCTTAAGATCTCCTTGCATTGGCACACATAATCTTCCTTTATACCGCAGAATACCTTCATCATCTATGTAGAACTCTGGTGCCCTACCATTCTCCATTCTCTGCTTAATCTCCAGGATACTCTGATCATCCGTCTGAGCTATCTTGATTCTATCTACAAGAGTAGGTTGTATCCTTAAATTTGCCAATCTTTCACCCACTTGTCTTGTAACTATTTCCAGCTCAAGTTTCCTCATATCATCAATCAAATGGCGTTCTGTTGTAATCATAGCTGCAAGATTTTCCACTCTCTTTCTGCTTAAAGCATCAGCTACAACATTCGCCTTTCCTGGATGATACTGAATATCAATGTCATAATCCTTGATAAGCTCCAACCACCTTCTTTGCCTCATATTCAGCTCTTTCTGGGTAAAGAAGTACTTTAAACTCTTATGATCCGTATATACCTTGCACCTTTCCCCATACAGGTAGTGTCTCCATAGCTTCAACGCATGTACTACGCTGCTAGTTCCAAATCATGCGTAGGATAGTTCTTCTCATATAGCTTCAATTGTCTGGAAGCATATGCTATAACCCTGCCCCCTTGCATCAGCACACATCCTAAACCTTGAATAGAGGCATCGCTGTATATAGCATACTCCTCACCACTCACTGGTAAGGCTAGCACTGGAGCAGATACTAACTTATCCTTCAGCAACTGAAAACTGATTCACACTCTTCACTCCATACATATTTAACTCCTTTCTGTGTCAATCTCGTCAATGGGCTAGCAATCTTTGAAAAGTCTTCTACAAACCTTCTGTAATATCCTGCCATTCCCAGAAAACTTCTGATTTCTGATACAGTTTTGGGTCTTGGCCATTCAACTACTGCTTTTACTTTCTCAGGATCTACTGATATTCCATTTCCACCAACTATATGTCCTAAGAAAGAAACTTCTTCCAACCAAACTCACATTTGGATAACTTAGCATATAGCTCCTCTTCCTTCAATCTGGTCAGAACCAATCTCAAATGCTCCTCATGTTCTTCTTTAGACTTAGAGTACACCAGCACATCATCTATGAAAACCACGACAAACATATCCAAATAATCTCTAAAAACTCTATTCATTAGATCCATAAATACTGCTGGCGCATTTGTGAGACCGAAAGGCATGACTACAAACTCGTAGTGTCCATACCTGGTCCTAAAAGCAGTCTTCTGAATATCTCTGCCTTAACTCTCAACTGGTGATATCCTGATCTCAAATCAATTTTGGAAAATATTTGTGCTCCTGCCAGCTGGTCAAACAAATCGTCTATCCTTGGCAATGGATACTTATTCTTGATTGTCCTCTGGTTCAATTCTCTATAGTCAATACACAACCTCATACTCCCATCTTTCTTATTTACAAATAACACAGGAGTTCCCCAAGGCGACACGCTTGGCCTAATGAACTTCTTCTTAAGTAACTCATCCAATTGAATTTTAAGTTCTGCAAGTTCTGTAGGAGCCATGCGATATGGAGTCTTAGAAATTGGTGTAGTATTTGGTACCAAATCTATACTAAACTCCACTTCTCTTTCTGGTGGTAACCCTGGTAAATCTTCTGGGTACTCACTCACAACTGGTATTTCAGAAATATCCAACTTTTGCTTGTCCTCTTTTACCATAGCTGCCAACATAGATCCTCCCCACAACTCATAAGTAGGAAGAATTGGAGGTCTTTGCACTACTAGCTTATATACAAACTGGTCTCCATCAGGCAAATTAAACTCTATCACAAGATTGTGACAATCAATCACAGCCTTATATTTTGTCAACCAGTCTACTCCCAGAATTACATCAAAGTCTAGCATATCCAACACCATAAGATCTGCAGGCAAATGCCTACCTTCTATCTCAATATCCACACCTCTACAGATTCTATTTAATACAGATCCACTTCCTAATGGTGTATTCACAGACATACATACAGGCATAAACTCAACCGATACACCACAAATAGATACGAAAGATTCAGATACACAAGAAAAGCTGGCACCAGTATCAAACAAAACATATGCACTATGCAGGAGTATAGGAAACATACCCGCAATAGTGTCTACACTAGAAGTCTCACTACGCTGAAGAGCGTACACTTTTGCTGGTGCTCGCTGTCCCTGACCAGAAGAAAAAGATCTGCCAACTGAAACAATCTGTCCTCCAACCTCTTTACAATCTGTAGCTCTATGTCCTCTCTGCTTGCACTTAAAACAGAATACCTGAGGAAGAGTCTTTTCTGTGCAGAACTTACTGATGTGCCCAACTCTACCACAAGAAAAACAAGCATTTTCAACCCACTTGCAGTCTTTCAATTCATGCGGTCCAAGGCATCTGGGGCATCTCTTATCTGTACTCTGCACTGGTGGCCTAAAGAACTGTGTAGCAGGTCTCTTCCCTCTATTCTGTGTCATCATACTGGAAGCAGGTCTCTTGCCCAAGTAAATCTGACCTCTCGGGGCTCCCTACTCTTCATTCTGTTCAATCCTGCTCTATGTCTTTGCCTTGTTTACAACAGCTGAGTAATTATTTAGGTCCATCAAATTCACCTGGTACTGAATCTCAGGCTCTAGTCCAGTAATAAATCTGCTAACCTTAGCCTCTTCACTCTCCTTCAAAGCATCAGGAAGGAATCTCATCAGCCTGTGCAGCTCTGACTCATATTCTTCCACTGTCATCTTTCCCTGTTGTAGGGTGTAGTACTCCTGAAGCATCCCTTGCTTTACACTATCAGGAAAGAATTCTTTGAAGAAAGCTTGCTGGAACATCTGCCATGTGATAACTCCATTCATGTGTCTTTTCGTGCTCATCCACCAATTATTAGCTCTCCCAGTCAGCAAATAGGAGGCATACTCAACTTTCTTGTTTTCTGGAATATCAAGGGCAGCAAAAGTCTTTTCTACTTCCTCCATCCACAGCTGTGCATCTAGAGGCTTACCCGGCACTGGCTCGAACTTGTGCACCAAATCTACAAACTTATTCAAACTGAGAACATCTGCAGGTCTGGCCCCTTGACCCCCATTTCCATTCAATCTCTGGGTCTCCAATCTCCAGGCTTCAGCATTGGCCTGCACCATTTGCATATCCTGCCTCATAGTCTGCTGCTGTTGGGTAACTACTCCTAACAAAGCATTCACTGCCTGCATCAACTGTGCAGCATCAACTGGCACTTGTCCTCCTGTAGCAACATTAGGCAGCTGCTGTCCTACAGGTGGAGGTGGTGGTGGTAAATCCTGATTCTGAGCCTGTTGCTCCTCTTGCCTATTATCCACTTCCTCCTCTTCCACTCTGGAGGAACCTACATCAGCTGTTCTTCTTCTAGGAGGCATTCTGACACCAACAAAACACAATAAGATAAGCAAAAAGGGTATGCAACTTGAAGATCAAAACTTAAAATCTACGAGACAACAACATCTTAACTAGAAAAGAAAACATCCTAAACATGTACTACCCCATTCATCAGTGCTCACCGTCCTAAGGAGTCAATTTCTTAATTCTAATGATTCAAAACCTAGGCTCTGATACCAAATAAGCTGTAACGCCCTAAACTAAGGCATTACAACCCGCACGTGTCCCTCTCTTAAAAGAGACACGCAAAGGCTCTAAATCTCAATACCACAAAATATAAACATATAAAAATCTCCATGAACCCACATTTAAGGGTACTCTAGAAGGAACAAAACCTGTGAAACCTGTAATTTATAACTTTCAAATATCTCTTGTAATATAAACTAAATCCGAGTTGGCAAAACCAAAGCCAACAATAATCCAGAAAAGATCTATCTTCCAACTAAAAACATATAATCCTGTTTAATAAACTATTACATAAAAACCAATACTTCAAATCCTCAAAAAGATAACTAATCAAAATATTGTTTCAAAAATCTTCAATAACTCAAGAATTCTTTTTTCATATGTCCTGTATAACATCCTATTCCTCTGCAGTATAGTCAGGTCCACTATCGCCATCCCATGATCAAAATACAAGTCATAACCAGACAAGTCATAAACAATATCTCCATCACCTGTACCTGAAAAAGAAAGGAATGAGCGAAAACGCCCAGTACGCCAGTCCACAAACAATATGCAAATGCACAAACAACATGTATAGATACGTGCAACTAACTAAATGCAAACAATAGGATTATTATCTTCATTAAGCCTGCAAAACAACACAGTTCAGAATCATAGATCTCTGATCCCAAACTTGGAGTTACTCAGACTCCTGAAAAACAACCAGATATCGAAAATAAATAATTATATACATATATTGGTGAATGGGTACTCCCCAAACACCCGCGCCCATACTGCCAATAAACCTATATCTACCGGAATCATCTCCAAGTGCAACTCCACTAGGGACAACGACACACAAGGATCATCAGGGTGCCTCACCAGTATCACTGTCTGCCAGGTCTTTACTGGTCAAAGCCAAAGACATCCAGAAAAACAAATTAAGCCAAGTAGAATTAAGTTCATTTATATATCTGTTCCTACAAGCAATAATCAGAAAACTAAACCTGCAAGCAAATACAACAAACAAGGAAAGGTCGTACCTTTTCCAATTCCAGGAACAATCTCTCCAAATCCACAAATTCTTAAAGACAACAAGAAATCTCCCAATCTCCTGAATATTACATATAACAAGAGTAATATATAAATCATCACATCAAAACCCTAATTATCCAATTCTCCAAAATCATCCAAAACCCTAACCTCTCAAGAAATCACAACTGCAGAATCTCTTCGATCAATTTCCTAGAAAACCCAAATCTCCACAAAACCCTAATTGCATAAACCAACAAATACAAACAAATCCATCATTCTAATTCGATCTTTTAATGAATCTATGATTTAGAGGATAAAAACTTACTTTGATTTGACTCTAAATCCGGAAAATTGCCAAAGACCGCAAAGAAACCGTAACCCTAGAACATCATCAATCATGAATGAACAAAACCATAAATCAGAAATCATTTCGATGTAATTAAGGGATTTAATTACCTTGAATGGATCTCAAATTCCTAATCGTTCTCCTCAAGATTCAGATCTGATCTTCAATTTTCCTTAAACACCCACTCTTCAGATCTCCAAGAAAATTAGAACTGTTTCTCAAATTCTTTTTAAAAACAAAAGAAAATCCTAAGGTAATTCATAGATTGAAAGACTTTAAAGGAAAGATATGATTTTGATTACTTGAATCCGATCTTCAAAGATCTCCTTTGACCAATAGAATCAAATCTACAAACCCGATATGTATGTTTTCTAATTCTATCACAATTTCAATAATCAAACCCTAAGAAATCTAATAATCCATAATATCTTAAAACAAAAATTAATGACTCAGTTACCTGATTTGGACTTCTGAATCCTTTGGCGGCTGTAAACTCTCAAAGGATAAGAATCTAGGTTTAGGGTTTTGTTGGAGAAAAGACAAAGAAAGAATATATAGGGATTTGTGACTTTTCATCTTCCGTCATGTGTCTGTCATGTGACCAAAATTGTATTAAAATTACATTTTGTTGACAAATTTAACCTTCTAATTTATATCAATGGACACTTTTATCCTTCTTTATGTAATATTTACTTGTATATTACATATTACATGGAGATAATTATATAGATGATATTGTGAAGATAAAGGTTTTTATGACAAGTATTTAAAATAAATTATTTAGTGATAATTCATATGTATGAGGCATAAATTGCTATTTATTATTTTATATAATAGCAATTCATTATAAATTATTATTTTTCTCAACTAAAAACCATAATAACGGTTTTACCTATAATGAGAAGGGAGTAAAAAACTATTCTCCTCAAATAAATGAGCTCTGAGTATACTATGCTTAGCAATACTCTATAAGGCCAAATTCTATTATATACTATTGTCAACACCCCATTTTTGCCCAATTTTTGCCCCCTTTTTGAAAATAAAAAAGAATAATAATAAAAAAATCATAAAAATTATAAAAAAGGTAGAAAATATAATAACAATTGAAAATTATAAAAAATAAATAAATTAGCTAAATTTAAAAATAAAAAATTACAAAATTGGAAAAGAATATAAAAATTTGAAAATTAAGAAATCTAAAAAAAAAATAATAATAAAACCCCATCTTTAGTAAATAAGTTTTTAGAAGTTTAAAAAATCGAAAAAGAAAGAGGAAGATCAAAAGACACTTATTCACTTTAAATGTGCTTTAAAACGAATTTATGTTGGCAATTTTGTAACTCCCGATCCTTCGAATCAATTCGTAACCAACGGCCATTAACGGCCGAATTCAAGTTTTGTAACGGCCATTAACGATCGAATTCAAGTTTTGTAACCGACGGCCATTAACGGCCAAATTCAAGTTTTGTAACGGATGGCCATTGACGGCCAAATTCAAGTTTTGTAACCGACGGCCATTAACGACCGAATTCAAGTTTTGTAACGGCCATTAACGGCCGAATTCAAGTTTTGTAACCGACGGCCATTAACAGTCGAATTCAAGTTTTGTAACGGCCACTAATGGTAGTGATCCGTTTCACTTCCCCTCCAGCTCTATATAAACCACAACCCCGATCCTCCTCAAGACACAAGATCTAGATCTGAAAAAATTTCAAACAAGAGAGAGCAGCAAGGAAAAATCTAAAAAAAAAATTCAAAAAAGAAAAAAAAAAGAGAGAGAGAACAAGAGCAAGAACCAAGCGAATTCGAACTTTCACCACCACCAGGCCGCTGCCGCTCTGACCGCCGTCTAAGCCACCTCCAAGCCACCACCGACAGCTCCCATAACCACTCGAGCTCCAACAGCCACAATAAGCATTTGCCCAATTTGATTGACAAGGTTCCAAGCTTTGTTCTTTATTTATTTTCTTTTCTTTTCTCTTCTTTTTATTTAAGTTGTTATTATTATTATTATTATTATATTATTATTATTATTATTATTATTATAAATAACATATTAATATTGAATTAAAAAAATAAATAAAATGATAAATAAAAATGACAAAAGGGTTTTCCAAAACCAAAATTGTTTTTTGAATAAAAAAATGAATTTGTTTTCAAAAATACCTTAATGAATGATGAATGAGATGAATGAAAATGAATGAATTATTATTAAATATAATTTTTTGAGAATCATGAAAATAATAAAGTTTTAATCAAATTATCTTCATAAATTTGCTATGAAGATATTAATCAAATTTTTCATCAAATTATCTTCATAAATTTGCTATGAAGATAATCAATCAAGTTTTTCACTAAATTATCTTCATAAATTTGCTATGAAGATAATCATTAAAGTTTAATCAAATTATTTTCATAAATTGTCTATGAAAATAAATCAAGTGTTCATCAAATTATCTTCATAAATTTGCTATGAAGATAATCATTAAAGTTTAATCAAATTATTTTCATAAATTGTCTATGAAAATAAATCAAGTGTTCATCAAATTATCTTCATAAATTTGCTATGAAGATAATCATTAAAGTTTAATCAAATTATTTTCATAAAATGTCTATGAAAATAATTCAACTTTTTCATCAAATTATCTTCATAAATTTGCTATGAAGATAATCATTAAGTTGTTCAAATTATCTTCATAAATTTGCTATGAAGATAATCATTAAAGTTTGTTCAAATTATTTTCATAAATTATCTATGAAAATAATTCAAGTTTTCATCAAATTATCTTCATAAATTTGCTATGAAGATAATCATTAAGTTGTTCAAATTATCTTCATAAATTTGCTATGAAGATAATAATCAAAAGTTTTCATCAAATTATTTTCATAAATTTGCTATGAAGATAATCATTAAGTTGTTCAAATTATTTTCATAAATTTGCTATGAAAATAATCATAAAGTTTTCAATCAAATTATTTTCATAAATTTACTATGAAAATAACCAAAGGTTTTCAATCAAATTATCTTCATAAATTTACTATGAAGATAATCATTAAGTTTTCATCAAGATTATTTTCATAAATTGGCTATGAAAATAATCAAAAATTTTCAATCAGAACATTTTCATAAATTTGCTATGAAAATATTCATTCAAGTTTAATCAAATTGATTATCATGAATTGGTTTTAGAAAAAATGATTTTTGGACTTAGAAAAAATATGTTTTCATAAAATAAAAAACCAATTGATTAGATCATAGGATCATCAAAAATGATTTTCATAAAAATTTAAAATTTAATGAACTTAAAGTGAGAATAGTTCAAAAAAATAAAATTGATCAACAAATTAAGGTTCTTTTCAAAAGAACTACGTTTTGTCTGATCTCGATTAGCGAGTACGTAGGCACCTACGGGGCGACAATAAAAAATGAAAAAATATTTTTTGTTTATCATTTTGGTTATTTTTGTGAAATTTTTTAGCAATAAAAAATATAAAATATAAAAAGAAAAAACAAAAAATGTGACTTGTAAATATTTTTATTTGAATTTTTGAGCATGAAAAGGATAATTATAAATTTGAAATTCCAAAAGTGGTAACCAATTTGGTTTTAATAGGTTAGCCCCCGAATCCATGATATCTGGTTTTTTTTAAAAGTTTGGTTTTTAAATCAAATTTTCGCAGACTAGTAGCTAAGTTAGAATCAACCGACCCATTGATCCTAGCTTTTATTTTTTTGCCGATTTATATCAGGTGGCGACTCTAAAAAGTTTTCAAAAATTAAAATTTCTTTTAACCCCTAGTCGAGGATTCATGTTAAATGGGTTCGGATTTAATGTGAATCGGGTTAGGAGAAATGAACCAGATAATGAAAAAATCCAGGCTCGACAACTATGAATCTTATGCCATTTTCCTCAAATTTCTTCTAAAAATCGAGTTCTATAAACTTCCAAATGCATCCAAATTGAGCTTTCATTTTCGTAAACTTGCTTCATATATAAAACCAACCACTCTAATAAAAGTTTAAAATATACTTATGTAAGAAAATCTCCATAAACAAAATTACTTTATTATATTCCTCTTTGCCAAATTTTATTGATGGCAAACATAAAGCATATAATTTTCTCATGTAATGTATTGAGATCTCTACCGGTTCAGTAAAAAAATAAGGTCCCTTTACTCCCAAAGTAAACCACAGTTGAGTCACAAGGATTTAACAATGCTTTCATGTACTAATCAATCAAGGATTAAGAATTAATGGATTAAAACTTCATTATAGTGCATCACCTCTTATTCCTCTCTCTCTCTCTCTCTCTCAATTTTTTATTATTTCTCTTAATATAACTATGTGAATTCAGAATCGCTCTAAAAATATCCAACATTCGACCTTTGATTGTTATGATTTATGGATATAAAAATAAGCATTGTTGTGATGAAAAGGATAGTAGGCTAGTTCATTTATTGGGTTAATAAAGAATTAGTAACAATAGCCCATAAATAAAATGGTAATATAGAGTCTTAGTAGTTGCTTTATGTAACCTTTTGGATTTAGCAAATATTGCCACCTGTCCAACTTAGTCACGTGGGAAAATATTGTTATAACCAACTCATCATTTAACATGTTTATATATTACATTGTAATGATACAAAAAAAAAAAAAAAATCAATGAAAATACATAAAACATTGTTCCCAATTAAATTGCTTTGAATTCGAAACCAAGAATGCATTAGTTATTGTAATTCTCTACTCTGATTGGTATCAAAGCCAATTTAGGAGTAGATGGTTAGACTAGAAGTGGTGAGCAAATGGATGAATCTGTGAAATCCTTGCTCAATGATCATGAGGACAAGCTCCTCAAAACATTCACTGAGTTGTTTAAGTAGTAGCAAATAACTCTAGATTGTTGTGAGGGAAGCCCTATCTGACCTGCAAAAGAAGGTTAATGATGTCATTAGCCTAGACAATGTAGCAGCAATGATATGGGACTAACTGGAACACTACCTAGCAGTGTAGTACCTATTAAGTCAAAGGCAGTCATAAAGAATCCATTTGTAGCTGATAAGCTCATGTATCAACTACCTTCTTATTCCACACATTTGGGATTTCATCCATTCTCTAGTGAGGATCCTAAATCATCGTTGATTAAGGTTAAGCATTTTTTAAGTTAGATGATACTCCTAGTAATCTAAGAGTAAAGGTGGCAGCTATTCATCTAGAGGAATTAGCTCGACACTAATATCACTCTTTTGTTCAAAACCGGTCCTATCCTAACCTCATTACATGGGAAGAATTTGTGATTGGATTATAGCATAGGTTTGGTACTAAAACTTTTAATGATCCATGGAAACACTCAAATAATCATTTCAACATAGGACATTAGAAGAATATTGGACAAAGTTTGAATACTTAACAACCTTAATCCATTAATCCAAACACCATAAGATTAGCTGCTTCCTAAGTGGCCTTAAACCAGATATACAATATCCAGTACGCATGTTCAACCACAAACACTCCAAAACATGCATTCACACTAGCCAAACTACAAAAGACCACCATTAACACCATTAAAAATCCATACAAACCACCTAGAACAACCTATCATAGCAACTACTCCACCCCTATCAGCTATACACATTCAACCTAAACCTGCCTTCTAAATTAAACCAATACATCTCACCCCAAACACTACCAAGACCATACCCTTAAAACCCAACTATTCACCCTCAAACACTTCTAACCCACCAAACCAATCCACTAAAAGGCTTACCCCTAAGGAATTAGAGGTGTTGGTCCCTAAAAGTAACCCGAAAAGAGGGAAGGGAGGGTGGGGTGTGTAAATGGATTTCTTAAAACAAAAACTTTAATTTTGCTTTTTATAAAATTTTAATCACAACTCCAATTAGTTATAACAAAGTATGGCTTTGAGTTTGCTTTTGCAATCATAATAAATAATTAAATGAGCCGAAAATTAAAAAGAAGGGTAAGAGAAGATTGCGCAATGATTTATAGAGGTTCCGCCTTGAGCGTTAATCCTCTCTTTCAGCTCCAAGCTGGGGATCCAATATTCCATACCGGTACATTCCAAATATCCAATTAAAAAAATGATTACAAAGTAGTATCTCAATTCACTATGTCAAACTTCACGCTAACACTAGCTATCCCTGAACTCGGAGCGTACTTGTAATTTATCTCTCACAATTAATCAAAATCAAATGAGGAATAAAGAATTAAGAATCCTCTCAAATTTTAGTTAAGGAGTGAAATTATAAACTAGCAGAATTTTGCATGATGGTGAGTTGGAGTAAAATTATCAGGGTAATGGGAGCTTCTTCGTGTTTTTATTTTTGAACTCATGTTGATATATGAACTCCAAGTCTTCATGAATAAAAGATGATTTGAATATTTCATATGAAATTCATTCCATATTTTTCTCTTTGTCGTTGACAACGTCTGCTGATATACTCATTTAAATCTTCCAACGCATAGGATAAGGTTGCATGTTGATGGTGATCTTGATCCTATAAATGTGTGCCCATTGAGATAATAGATTTCATGTAAATTTGATAGTAATATAGATACATATCTCGTTGTAGATAAGGATTTGATATATGAATGTTGTTGACCATATCTTAAAGAGAAATATCCTCTAATACTGTTTAAGTTTAAAACATATTTATATTCCTTTAAAATTGGCTCGTATCTTGTTGTCCTTAAAATTCTCTTAATTTAAATTCTCTGAGCTGGTGAAACACAACCTTAATATCTCACAAATAAATATCTTTATTAGATAAGCTTCTTATGACAGATCTGAGTTAATTCTTAGACATGTCTTAAAAATCGAACTTGAACATATGAGCTTAACTTACTATCAAAATTTAGATCTTTAATGAATCTATAATCCATTGTAAGCTTGAATCCCTTGGATATTTGAACCAACTTAGTGGAACATATTTGAATATATTACCCAAATACATTCAACTTTGGAGTTAGGTGTTCAAATTAATGAAAGAATCAAAGAAAATTCGATCCGTAAGTCTCTGTTCATAAATCTATAGCTTTTGTTCATATAGTAGGTCTATTCTCTGATTTATCCTCTGAGTTTTACTGACTTGTTGACAAGCGGCGGGTTTACCTTCTGAGTTACCTTCTAGTTGTTATTGCCTTATTGAAAAACTCATATAGTTTCTAAATTAATCTTTGAGTTGGTTTTGAGGGTGTAGAACAATGTTCATCAATAACGTATAACTCTTAAAACTTGTTTCCAGCTACCCATTAGCCAAATTGTTAATATTAATAATTACACTTCTTTTTACATATTATCAATTACTTATAGATAGGGCTTGCATATTACCTCGTACAAAACTTCATGAGTAGGAATTTTGATAGGTTAAATTTAGAAATCAAGGAGCATAATAGGATACAAGTAGGAAATAGTAGTTTTTCTCATCTTTATTATTTTAAGCATTCACTGCATTCACTGCATTCAGATCACGAGCAGTTAAATAGCATAGTAGACTTAATTATATCTTTTAGCACATCTGTTCATAAGGATTTAGACACTCTTTACAAAGCTCACAACTTTTTAGGAAATTAGATGAAAGTGAAAGATAAACATGTTAAAGAGATAATAGATAAGATTGAATATATAAAGCAAACACAGTAGAAATAGAAAGAAAGTTAAAAGAGTTAGAACATATAAAGACTATAAGACAAGCACAGAAGAAGAAGAAGCAAAAAGAAATCAGGATCTAGTAATAAAGGAATTAAGGAAAGAAGCAACAAGGTTAGCTAATTTAGGAAAAGGAACAGAAAGAATGGTACAAGAAATAAAGAAGATATTCTTAGGATGACCAGTCATGGTGGCTTAGATGCAGATGAAGACTACATATTTGCCTTAGAAGACACAAAGGAGTTTGTACAACCACCCAAGTGGTTTTGTGGACATATCTAGAACCAGTAAATGATGTCATAAGGGCCACAATTACGCAAACAACACAATTATAGCATTGCTGATTTGCCTTCATCAAAAGGTCAACAAGTTAAGTCGTAGCTTAGAAGAAGTCTTGAAAAGGAAAGGTATAGGAGAAGATAGTTATTATATCATCAAAAGGAATTAAAAGACATAATAGGAAGACTAGAAAAGTTACCAGTTGAAAGGAAAGAAGGAAATAATCCAAAGGCTTATTTTATAAAAGGAGAGTGGAAGTCTCTTTCAAAGAAAACATGCTTCGAAAATCACAAGAACCTCAGGAAACTAGGGTAGTAGAAGAAGAAAGTGAAGAAATGAATAACAAGTAAGGTGAAAGGTATAATAGGCCAGACAATGCAAGGTATTTAGATAAACTTAGACCATTCACAGGAGAATCCCATGTTTATGATAGACTTAGACCATTCATAGGAGAATCCCATGTTTACAATCCCTAGACCTAGTACAAGTTCTGTAGACCACCTCTAGAGTAGGAATTTTTGATAGAATAAACATCGGGAGAAGAAAACAAGGAGATCATATGATACATTTGGAAGAAGTAGTAGACATACATAAAGATGTTGAAATCTATTCAAACCATGCCATTACTCTATTAAATCCTAGGAGATTCTACCAAGCGGGAATCTTAAGTTGGAAAATAGGGTTGCTCAAGTCAAATAGAGAAGAAAGGATCTCAGTTACAACAGGCCATTAAATATAAGGTTAGTCACAAAGGAATCTTGAAGGCAGCTGAAAAAGTCAAGCAAAACTCTAGTCCATCTTGGGCTAATTGTTATAGGAGTTAAGGATTAACAAGAGAAAATGTAGGAGGAAAGGTCCTAGTAATGTTAACGGACAAATCATGGAAATGTGATATAAGAAAGGTCATATTTGCAACCTTAGAAATAGATGTAAACAGTGGAAAGGGATTGTTCTATTGTGCACCTAATTTCATGGTTTCAATAAACAATCTCAGCAATATTGAAATAGGGCTTTAAAGTAAAGGATACAAAGATCACATAGGAGAGAACTTGCTTATAGATATTGGCTTATTTTTGTAAAACAACAAATAATAGTGAAATATCTTATAAGCTCGACATAAAAGGAATCATAGACAATGGCAACAAATGGAATAAAGATGATAGAACCCATGGAAACAGATTCTTCTGCTTTGGAAGGAGAAGAATGGAATGTAAACAGGAACATGGCAAGTGAGACACAGAGAGTTCCTACAGGGAGGTTGATGTATCCAAATCCAAATGGCACATACTCTTTAAGATTTAGATCTTATGATGACGAACCAAGATCCACAGGAGATGAGGATAATGAGTCAGATAATTTTAATCAAACCCTAGGAGAAAGAGAAACATTAGGAATGATGAATATGTTAGAACAAATAGACATTTCAGGTTGGAAAGGAGATAGGATGTCAACTTCTAGTTGTGTTGATGACACAATTAGGAAGATAAAGGAGATGGAAAGGTATCTTAATGCTAGATACGATTCCCATGCATAGGAAATAAAGGCTAATCAATGGAGTCTTAAAAAGGAAGATGATGATACAAATGATGAAGAACCATTAAAGCCAATTCAGTATTAGAAAGATGGTTTTTTTAATAAAACATAGAGAAGATCCCATTCCTTATGAAATATGGTTGGAAGAAAAAGGAGTTTTAGGAGAAATGCAAGAAGTAATATTTGAAAGGAAAACAAAACAAGGAGATGTTTACTGTTTTGGAAAGGAAAATCAAGAAAGGGAAATCTTGTTAGAACTGGCAGATGAAGTAATGCAAATAGAACAAGATTTTGAGACAGAAATAAGATCACAAGGAGATATTGAGACTTTAACACATGTATCTGAAATTGCATGATGGACAACAACAAAGATTCGGGATCTAACACAATTCCCTCTGTAGTAACACATAGAGGATAAGACATGTGGGAAGGAATCCCAAGCAAGTACCTTATACCCACTATGTTGAAAGAGAAACAGGAGATAAGATGTACAAAGAAAAAAGGATGCCATTTGAAACATTAGACAAAAGGAATTTGATAGACAATGGAAAAATCCTCAATATAAGTGCACATGATCCGCAAAGTTAAGGACCCTTGGTAGATAATTGGACACAAATGGTTGTTAGAGCATAGAGATATAGTCCTTTAACAAAAGACATAGAGCAGATGTACATATACTTAGAGTCTTTTTTAGGAGAAGCAACAAGAGCAATGTGGGAGTTTTATAAGAAAAATTTTCCACAACATGTAGCCACAGATAAGGCTTTAGGGGCAAATCCATATAATTTTTATAGTAAGATAATGGTAGTATTAACTAGGAAAGCACCACGGATTGGTGGATATGACCAACAAATGAATGCTATAAGAAATTTAGAACAATTGCAAATAAAGGATTGGTATTTTGTTAAAAGATATATACATGAGTTTTTCTATAATTGCACCATTGCTAGATGCTATTATGAAAAACTAATAGCAGACAAATTGTTTTTAAAATTACCAGACCATTAGGAGCAGAAGTGTACAAAGAATGGAAAGAAAAGGTTGAACCAACTCTAGGAGAAGAGTTAAATAACTTAGGAACTATGATAAAGTTTCTTGTAGATAAGTTAATAGAAAAATGTACAACTCTACAAATAAATAGGCAATTGAAAAGAGGAAATTATAATTTCTGTCAAACTATTTGTACACCACAAGTATATGGAGCAAAGGAAAGAAACAAAAGGAGGCCAAAACCAAAGTACAGGCCTAAAAAGAAATATTTTGCAAAGAAAAACAGGGCAAAAAAGCCATGGTTAAAATAAGACAGACACGTAAGGAAATACAATAAAAATAGGGTTTACAAGAATAAATTAAAGTGTTATACTTGTAATGAGGAAGGACACATGGCAAAGGCATGTCCTAAAAGGCATAATAGTAACACTATGGCTAGCATTTTAGTCGAATGCATGAAAGAAGTCATTTTAGCAATTGATAAAGACATGAGTGATATGAAACAATCTATAGTATAGTATCAATAATAGATCCACAGGGAATGATAATAGAGTAATCTGATAGTGATGATGAAAATGATATTACAGGAATTTTTTTAAGTCAAAATTATTAGAATCCTTATAAAGAACAAATAGGGATAAAATATCAAGATGAAAGGGTTGAATTACTAAACAGGATGTTACAAGACATAGGGAATATAATGATGAACACAGGAGAAAACATAGAAGGTTGTAGGCATAATTGGATTCAAGGAAGTGGATCAGAAGATCATCCATGCAAATTCTGTTCTGGATATCCGATAACAAAACTCAGATATCAGTGCAGAAGTTGTATGATGGAATCTTGTAAAATATGCCTAGAACAAAGAAATGAAAGGTTTCAGTTTAATGAAAGGTTTGTAGTCAATAGAAGTTTTCAACATGATGCAATAGGCGAAAGGATAATAAGATTGACAATAAGATAGACAGAATAGAAGAAGAGATACAGGGAATAAAAGAAAGGATAACAATTTTAGAAAAAGGAAAGGCAAAGGACAATATGAACAAAGGGATAATAATAAGAGAAGAAGGAGATGGTCATGAAGATACAATAAGAAGCTACATGGGAGCAGCCAACACGTCTTTAGAAATGATAAACGATGAAAGGATTAAGGAGATGAAGATGTCAAGACCAGAAGAAAGGCATATTACAAAATTTGTAGGTTTATATATTAGGACAAGGTTATTCTTTAAGACACAAACAATAGAACTAGATGCATTAATAGATACAGGTAGTACTGGAAACATGATAGATGAAAGAATAGCACCTATAGATGAAGTAGAACAAATGGATATATGTAGAATTAGTTCAGATATTCATGGAAATAAAATAAAGGAATGTAGGTGCATAAAGAAACATAATGTAAGTTTTTCATAGAAAAAGAATGGATTGTACCTATGCATGGTGGAAAGATACAATTATGGAATTTTGGTAGTTCAAAAATTAGATGTATAATAGGACTAGATTTTCTTTTGAGTAATCACCATGGTATCTTGATCACTAGATATACTATAAATATTTTAGGACATCCAGCTATAGTATATCAAAATTATTTAGAAAATACAAAACCAAACATTAGACTGTTGCAAAGGCATAATGAAAAGGGCGAATGTCAAAGATTGGGAGAATGTCAAAGAAAGGAAAATAGTAAACAAGGGATAGATGAAAATTCAAAGGAATATGAAGAATTAAAGGAGTTCTTAGAAGAAGAAATTGAATGGAAGGAAATAGAAATAAATAAAGGAAAAATGGAAAATGGAAAATGGAAAAAGGTATACAGATTTTAGAAAATTCATGTTTGAAAACAGGTTACCCAGATCTTGATCAAATCATTAGTAGCTGGAGAAAGAAGAAATTTTTAGAGAAAACCTAACAAGGTTTTGGGAAAGAAATAAGATAGTATGTAAATTAGATATAATAAATCCTAACTTAAGAATTTATTCTAGAGCAATAGAGTGTGATAATTTAGATAGAGAAGATTTTGAAATGCAAATAAAGAAATTGTTGGAGTTAGGGGTCATAGAAAGATCAGACAGTCAACACAAAAAGTCCTGCATTCATTATCAGAAAAAGGAGTGAAATAGCAAGAGGAAAATCAAGGATGGTAATAGATTATAGGAAATTAAATGATAACACAAGGATGATTCTTACAATCTTCCTAACAAAACTGAATTAGTTAACAAAATACAAAATTGTTACATATTCAGTAAATTTGATTGTAAGTCAGAATTTTAGCAGGTAAAGATGGATGAAGAGTCAGAACCATGGATTGATTTTACCTGTCCACAAGGACATTTTCAATGGAAAGTTATGTCATTTGGATTAAAAAATGCACCTTCGATTTTTCAAAGGAAAATGGATATAGCTTTTCAAAATTTAAAAGATTTCACTACAATTTATGTGGATGATGTTCTTGTTTTTTTAAATGAACATGAACACATAGGGCATTTAAAGATGGTGCTTTCAAAATTTCAAAGACAGGAAATAGTAATTAGCACAAAAAAGGCATAGTTTTTCAAAAGGAATATTGAATTTTTAGGAGTAGAAATAGGAGAAGGAAAAATCAAGTTACAGAACACATAGTCAAAAAGGTGATAGAATTTCCTGAACAAATGAACAAAAAGCAATTACAGGCATTTTTGGGTTTACTAAATTATGCAAGACCTTTCATAAAGGATTTGAATTCTTTAGTAGGACCCTTTTATAACAAGATTTCAGGTTTTAAAAGTTTGTCCCAAGAGGACATAAAACAAATAAGGAAAATAAAGGAACAGGTCAAAAGGTTACCAAGGTTGAGATTACCCCTAGACACAGACTTCTTGATCGTTGAAAGTGATGGATGTGATCTAGGATGGGGAGGAATTTTGTTAAGAGAACCCCATAAATATGCTGAAAGGAAAATTGAAGAAAGTTGTAGGTATACAAGTGGAAAGTTGAAGGAAAAGAATTTACCAAGTATAAATAGGGAAATAATGGCTATTGTAGATTGTTAAGATAATTTTATATTATTTCTGATAAATAAAAAAGAAATGTTAGTTAGAATAGACTGTGAAGCTATAGTTAAATTTTATAAGAACACAAAGAATAAAATGAGTAGGAGAAGATGGTTTAAGTTTAAGGATGTAATAATACATAAAGGCTACAAGGTAGAATTTGAATATATAAAGGGGAAATATACTACAGCAGATGAATTATCCTGCTTACTAATATAAATAATTCTCTTTTCAGGAAAACATGGAATTTCAAAGGAACAAAGGGTTTAGGCCACAAAAGAGGCTAATGTCTTATTAAGGATCACAAGCAAGCAATTCTATTAGAACAAGGTTATCAGAGGTTATGGAAGGACCACAGGTTATGATTGGTGATATAGCTACCTATAATACCAACAAGTTCACCAAGGAAGTTTCAAGTACCATACCCAATTGATGTTAAGGGAGAAACATATATGGCTCTCATAGACAGTGTATGGTCCCTAACTAGTCAAGACAAGTTCAAATATATAATTTGTTGCTCTAGCCAGATATTTTAATAAAATAGAAACACAAGGTATCAAAGGAACACAAGAAATTTGCTACATGAAAAGGCCACAGGATAGTGGATCATCACAAAGGACACAAGGACATAAGGGACAAATTAAAAGAAAATATCAAATGTATGGAGTTGCAAAGGGACATTTGATAGGAGTTTTTTGCTACTAGAATGACGTTCAAACCCAAATAACAGATTATCTAAATCCTTCATGGAGAGGATTCCATGATCTTGAAACCGCAGCAAATTGGGTCAAGCAAATAACAGGAAAACATGAAATTTATGTGGATCCCACTTTTGACAATTTTAGGAGTGTTAAAAGTACCACAGGGTATGTTAAGGACACACAAAGGTATACAGATTTGAACTCTTTAAAAGAAGAACAGGAAAAGAAAATATCTTCTCTTAAAATCACAGAAACCCCAAATAAAAAGAGAAGTATTGAAAGCATTAAGGAACATAATAAGGACTACAGGGAAGCGTTTCCATTTCAAAGGAGGAAAATAGGAAAAACACCTCAAGAAGAATATGAAAATACAACCGCATTCATTTTCTTCAAAAGAAATGAATTTATTTCAAAACTTCCATCTCTTCTGAAATGGTTGATAAAAAGATATGCGAAGAAAGTGTTTTTAAAGCCTTTTATATTGCTTGAAAATACAATACAGGAAAACACATATGTTTTGATGGAGTTGGATTTAGAACTATGGTAAGGGTAAAGGCTTTTCAAAGCCCTCTATGTTACTCTTGTTTGGGAAAAGATTCACAATTTGAAATAAATAATCATTATCAAGATAAATATTATTGCCCAAGTCATGTATGTTATAATTTACATATAGCGGCTATAGATCTTAGCTATTTTAAAGGATATAGGATTGGAAACTAGGAACACACATTGGCTACCCTTCTTGATTATGGGCTTATCACAGAAACTGTGGCACATTTCCACAATTTATGACCCAACCCATGGGAAAAATGTTTCATGAAGTTCTGGCAGCCTTAAGAGATATAGAATGGAACATGAAGAACATGATATCCTTGTGAAATATTATGTAAAAATAAAGGCAATACCATCAGAATGGTTAAATTTTGAATCCAAACCAGCACAAACTTGGTTTTGGATTTCCCCAATCAGAGGAAAGCTTTTAATTATCCCAAAAATCCATAGGTTAGAATCCACCAATAGTTTGGAAGAACAGTTGAATATATACATTGCTGACAAAATGAGCATGTTTATACCAGAAGACCCAGAATTTCATCTTACTGCAACCACTAAGACGAAATTTATCTTCACAAAGCTAAAATGAGCAATTTGGCCAAGATATGAGACAAATTTGAAGACACTTAAGAAAAGCCTAAACAGGGAAGATGAACAGGATTAAAAGAACAATCCATATGATCCCAATTATACTGAGGATGAGAATGAAGAAATGGAATGACAGAAGGATATAAACAAGTTCCAATAATTTAAAAAAAAGAGAGATAAAATGAAATGAATGAAGGATCAGAACAAAGGAAAAAGGCAAAGGAAAGTCACGGGCAAACAGGAAAGGAAGACAAGAAGGAGAAAAACCCGAAAGACAAACGAACAAGCAAACACGAAAAATACGGAAGGAAATAGGACATACAATGCGGAAAGGGCAGAAGAAAAATCACAGAATTACCGTTCGATACAGTAGCATAGGTCACTATAGCAACTTTTTTAGGATATGTAGCAGTAGGCTACTAGTTTACTGTAGCAGTAAGCTATTATGTTTACAGTAGTAGTAGGTCACTGTAGCACTTTTTACTGTTTTAGTTCTACAAAAATTTTCTATAAAAGGCGAGCAGGGTTCAGGTTTAGGTACGAAGAAAAATATTGGAAAGAAAAATATACGAGAGTATCTGAGTGTTTTGTGAAGTGAAATTTCTGAGTGCTTTAGTCCTATAAGTGTATTCTTGTAACATATCTCCACCGTATTCAATAAAGCTTTTTGTAAGTTTCCCTTAACCATATCGACTAATTTTCTTTTAAGGTATTAAGGTAACCATGTTCTAAAACCTTATTAGACCTTTGTATCATGTAATAAGGTATTATAGCATGGGTAAACAGATTGAGGCACCATACCTTGATAGCAAAAACTGTGGTTCCTTTAAAAATTATACCAAAAGGATTGGCCTAAAAACCCTTTGATAAAGCTGTTTGAGGTAGAGTTTGCCATGATTTGGCCTTGTGGATTATGGCGTAGACATAAGGTTTATTTTCCAAAGAAAAAATTGCTCCACTGATAACTATCTTCGCTTCAATAGTTTGCCCTTGCCATTAAGTCTTTTCACATGGCATAAAGATTTTCATTTGGATACATCAAACTCCCTGTAGGAACTCTTTGTGTCTCACTTGCCATGTTCCAATTTACATTCCATTCTTCTCCTTCCAAAGCAGAAGAATCTATTTCCATGGTTCTATCATCTTTATTCCCTTTTTGCCATTGCATCTATGATTCCTTTTATGTCAGGCTTATAAGATATTTCACTATTATTTGTTGTTTTGCAAATAAAGCCAATATCTATAAGCAACTTCTCACCTATGTGATCTTCATATCCTTTACTTTGAAGCCTTATTTCAATATTACTGAGATTGTTTATTAAAACCATGAAATTAGGTGCACAGTAGAACAATCCCTTTCCACTGTTTACATCTATTTTTATGGTTGCAAATATGGCCTTTCTTATATCACCTTTCCATGAGTTGTCCATTAACATTACTAGGATCTTTCCTCCTACCTTTTCTTTTGTCAATCCTCTAACTCATATAACAATTAGCACAAGATGGACTAGAGTTTTGCCTGATTTTTTCAGCTGCCTTAAAGATTCCTTTGTGACTAACCTTATGTTTAATGGCCCTGTTAACTGAGATCCTTTATTCTCTATTTGATCGAACAACCCTGTTTTCCAACTTAAGATTCCTACTTGGTACAATCTCCTAGGATTTAATAGAGTAATAGCATGGTTCGATAGATTATGACATCTTTATGTATGTCTACTGCTTCTTCAAAATGTATCATATGATCTCCTTGTCTTCTTCTCCCGATGTTTATTCTATCCAAAATTCCTACTTTAGAGGTGGTTTCTACAGAACTCATACTAGGTCTAGGGGATTGTAAAACATGGGATTCTCCTGTGAATGGTCTAAGTCTATCTAAAAACCTTGCATTGTCTGTGCTTTCTTGTTATTCCTTTCTTCACTTTCTTCTTTTACTACCCTAGTTTTATGTGGTTCTTGTGATTCTTGAAGCATGTTTACTTTGAAAGAGGCTTCTACTCTCCTTTTATAAAATAAGCCATTGGTTTATTTCCTTCTTTCCTTTCAACTGGTAACATTTCTAGTCTTCCTATTATCTCTTCTAATTCCTTTTGATGATTATTACTATCTTTTCCTATCCCTTCCTTTTCAATACTTCTTCTAAGCTACGACTTAATTTGTTGACCTTTTGATGAAGCCCAATCAGCAATGCTATAATTGTGGTGTTTTGCCTAATTATGACCCTTATGACATCATTTACCGGTTCTATCTTTCCACAAAACCCCTTGGGTGGTTGTACAAACTCCTTTGTGTCTTCTAAAGCAAACATGTAGTCTTCATCTGCATCTAAGCCACCATGACTAGTCATTCTAAGAATGTCTTCTTTATTTCTTATACCATTCTTTTGTTCATTTTCCTAAATCAGTTAACCTTGCTGCTTCTTTCCTTAATTCCTTTATTACTAGATCCTGATTTCTTTTTACTTCTTCCTCTGTGCTTGTCTTATAGCCTTTATATATTCTAACTCCTTTAACTTTCTTTCTATTTCCATTTGTGTTTGCTTTATGTAGTCAACCTTATCTATTATCTCTTTGACCTGTTTATCTTTCACTTTCATCTAATTTCCTAAAAAGTTGTGAGCTTTGTAAAGAGTGTCTAAATCCTTGTGAATAGATGTGCTAAAAGATATAATTAAGTCGACTATGTATTTAACTGCTTGTGATCTGAATGCAACAAATGCGGTGAATGCTTAAATTAACAAAGATGAGAAAAACTACTATTTCCTACTTGTATCCTATTATGCTCCTTGATTTCTAAATTTAACCAATCAAAATTCCTACTCATGAAGTTTTGTACTAGGTAATATGCAAAGGTCTACCAACCTAATCTGACTTAACTGTTTTCCTAATCCATTTATGCCTTCCTTGTTCTTTAAATTTGTAAGGTACCTTTCAAAACCTTCCCTTAAATATATATACAGCTTATCATTTGCTAAAAACTGGTGGATGTGTATGAACTCTTTTCCTACTTCCTTAACTTTTTCATTCAAGTCTGTGAGATTAACCTCTATTTCTTAACCTAACTACCTAATATAACTTTCTACTTTTTCTACACTTAAAATTTCTAAATTATCAACTGATTGCAAAAATCATAAAGCTTCTATCATAATTTCTACTTTCGATAATCCGGTCAAAACTTGCACTCATCGTGTTATGCTTATGACCAATCCTTCATAATAATTTATCCTTTTCAATTTGGTGTATGATCCAAAGAGTCGTTTTATGATGCTTTAAAAGTTCTTTTTCTTTAGATTCCGTCTGATATTTTTTCTTTTTCAATGCCTTTTCAATTCCTTTTATATCCTTTTTCCAGAATTCTAATCTCTCTTGTTATGCTTTTATGTGATTCTTTAACCTTTTTATCCTTTATATGTTCGACAAAATTATGCATCACACCATCATGTTACTTATCAATCCTTCATAATATCTTATCAGTTTATTATACCTTATTATTTCTTTTTCTTATGTAAATTATATCTAGAATATATCTAACTTGTGAACATGTAGTTGGTTTTATTATATTTTCTTTTAACCGTCGTTCTAATTCTTATCTTTGCCTGTTAACCCTTTTTAAATCTTTTTCTAATGCGCGTGCGCGCAGACACACACACACACATATATATATATATATATATATATATCTTGTTTTGGCCAGAAGATTCTTTTCTATATTATCAATTACTTATTCAGATCGAACACACATGGAGGGAACTTTACGCTCTGGCTGATGGCCAGCTCATATCCTATTCCTAGCATTAAAAATGATCAATACAATAAGTATTCCAATAATTTGATCATGATTACCTCTGAATCTGACTTAATTAATCACTTGTGAAACCAATTTCGTAATAGAATGAACAAAAGACGTAGAATATTCCGTAGCAGATAATTCTTAAAGATTGTTTCCCAATGATCATTAGCTAAACTGCTATTACTGATAATTACCATTTTGTATTAGAATCTTTTTACACACTAATATTTACTTATATGAGAAATTCTATAGTTCTGATATTAATTTTAGTAGGAACCGGTCATGTCGACTATCTAACGGCTCATATCATACTCAATTGTGATCGAACCACTAAAATAGTTAATATTCTAATTATTATAATTATTTTAATGGTTAAATAGTTGATTAGACCATTCAGTCTACAGAACCATAAAAGCCTTCTTACTTATACATATCAACATATATGGGGTAACAAATAGGTGTTCATAGGGAGACAATTTTCTTTTCTAATAAAAAAAAAAAAAACCCAATATGTCGTGAAAAGTTATAAAATTTCTATGGTCTCATTGGAATTTTAATCCGTCATCTTAGCAATAAAATGGCTATAGGTCATTTAGCTATTGAATAGTTATAGGTCATTTCACCATTGAAATAATATAGGAATTAATTATTTTTCCGATTTTGATCACTAGTATGTATAAATCTGAATTACTCAATATGAATAAAAAGTACAAATATCTAACGAACCATGTTCAACTATAGTAATTAGTATACAATTCTTAAAGATTGTTTCCACTCAGTAGTCAAAATGTTAATCTTAATAATTACCACATATTATATTAGATTCTTTTTACATACCGTTAATTACTTACATATATACATATATATCAAATATATACATAGATAGATATAAATTTTTTTTTCAAGTCATCTAAATTTGTAGCACACAAACAGTTAAAACCATTGGACCAAAAAAAAAAAAAAAACAGTTAAGGTACCATGCTCATCATTTGTATATAAATCGTCAAGATTGTATTCAAATGCTCCGTGGTTAAATTGTCGATATTAATAATTACCATGTATTGTATTAGATTTTCATTAAGCATCATTAGTTACTTATATGATTTAGACACATACGAAAATAGATAATTATAATAGATTCAAATTTCTCCTTCTTCTAAGAACAAAAAATCAAGAATTTATATTTTTTTCATTTAAATATAATTGACTAAGTTCTATGGAAACTATTATGGTCTCGTTATAGGACAGTACTACTACCAATACAAAATTAAATTAATTATAAAAAAATAAATGTAAAAAAATATTAAATGGTTCAATTACGGTTGAAAAAAATTTGAATCCTTTATCCATGTAATGATACCGGTCTTGTTGTAACCGCTATGAGACCATAAAATTTTTCTTGGTTCTATAGATTCAAATCAATCAATTGACTTTTCGGTGAAATACTCAGTTGATAGATTGAACAAATTATTTCAGGTGATGGTATGTCATCGCAAATCATACAATAATATTTGCAATATATGAGTTCTTCAACGGATTACATATATCATGATATATATATATATATATATATATATATATATTTCTGGCAATAGGTATAAAAACAGTTTTGTTCATAAACAAATAAATAAATAACTAAATAAAGAAATAAGATCCATACGCCTAATTCAATCTTGAGAATTCTCTAAAATTGAATCGATCGATCGATTCGTATTCCAAATATAGAGAATCCAAATTAACGTATAATGCTTTTCTTTTAAAAATGTTCATCGCACCACCTATAAAAGGCAACAATCTCAACCCGAAAACAACTGTAGAGATGTTGACCTGTGGATGAAGGAATATGCTGACTTCACTAAGAGCTTGTTCTTAATGGGGTTCAGTGTGAATTAATATAGTCTACCATGTGGGTTTACTCGCATCAGAGTTAGATGTCTCGTCGCCCCATTGATGGGTTGATATTTAACAACCCCTTTTACAGGTGGCGTTAAGAGGACCACTTTAGAACTCAAATTCAGAGAAGATAGGATCTTGCCCTTGCATGCAAGTGATCTTATGTGGGAGCTAGGTGTTGTGGATTGAGACCATGGGTCCTCAACGATTTGCTAGAAAAAAGATATGACCGAATGGTTCCCTAAGTTTGTGGTCACTATTACTGGATTTGAATAAACCCCTTGGCCGACAAGCAGCGGAGTTTGTGACAATAACATTGGAGTCGCACAAGTGCCCATGGTTTACCGGTGCATATATGGTCAAGTGAGGCGATTTTTTCATCTTAGAAGGGCCAAAAATAGCCTCATTTGACTAAAAGAAGCTAGTCATATCGCATCAATGACTCACCTCTTTTGTTTTGCTACTATATGGCTTAAAGAGATGAAGACACAAAAGTTATATTTGATGAGGATATAGAGACAAGTTTCGCCTCTTTGCCTGCATAGTAGGTGCACAAGGCAAGTTGAGGATATTTGACATTCAATTCGTTCCATTGCTTGGAGTATCAGGGTCCACGAATGTCTCAGCAACCTTCCTCACTTACATAATTTTGATTTTTTTTGTCATTTCATCTCTAGATGTTTTCCAACACATAAATAGCCATTGTGAGCTTGAGATAAGTGGAAAATGGAAAAACTTTAAATGGTACGATCTTTTGCTTTTAGAATGAAGTTTCCTGTTACTGTCATAACTCGGATCTTGCGTGGGTCGGATCAATTTTAAGAAATGCCCGAGTATTTAAGTCTTTTAACCCGACTCCTCAAACCCTAGCAATTTAATCACACGTCTCAGTTGAGAATCTCTATCTCTCTCTTATTCTCTGTTTCTCTCTCGTGTATCACTCCTAACCCTAACTTGCCTCTTGTTTGTGAATTTATGCAGGTGAATCACTTTAGAGATTGAGACTGTTTCGAGCAAGTCTCTAGCTCCTGTTTACACTTGCATTTCTGAAGCAGGGGTAACTTACCCTTTTCTGTCTGATATGTATTTATATTCCCTTCACCTGTTAGTAGTTTAGCCAGATCTATAGATCTGTTATTCATGCATGTTTCTAATTGGATACAATCTAACTAATGTAACTGATTGTGTCGTATACAATCTGTATCTAACTGTCCTATACATGTATTTACTATTTTAGACTTTTTGCTAAACTACTATGTTCTATTAAGGGATATAATCCCTCATCCAGCTGGCTGCTTCCTGGCCTGATATTTGTAACAGATTTCTTCCCGTCTTGAAATAAAACCTTGTCCTCAAGGTTATGATATGGGTAAATCTGTGAAAAACTTGTCCAATCTTCCCAAGAGGTGTCCTTAGTGGTAAGCCACGCCACTGGACCAAAACCTATTTAATAGGTTGCTGATTCCTCAATATTGTCCGAACATTCAGAATAATCAACGGTTGAATTAACGATTGGTTATTTATAGCCTCTGGAGGTAACTTGAGAGAACAATCTGTAGCTCCCCGTGCTTTCTTAAGCAAAGACACATGAAATACATCGTGTATCTTAGAATACTGAGGTAACTTGAGCTTATATGCATAAGAACCAATCTTCTTAAGAACTTCAAATGGCCATAAAATCTTTTGGACAACTTATGGGTCTTCTCCAATGATACAGAAAGCTGTCTGTGAGGCTGTAGTTTCACATAAACCAAGTCGCCTGGTTGAAATTCCAAATCTGTCCATTGTTGATCAGCATAATACTTCATCCGCTCTTGAGCTTTAACTAAATTAGCTTTAAGAGTAGTCAAAAGCTCATCTCATGTGAGTAATTCCTGATCTACTACATTTAATTTAGAAGCACCTCTCATATAAGATGTAATAGTAGGAGGGGATTTGCCATATACCACCTGAAATGGTGTAGTACCCGCACCATCATGATAAGATGTATTATATGCATATTTCATCCAGGCAAATAAGAAACCCATTTAGTAGGACAACCCATGGTGTAGCACCTCAAATATTGCTGCAAAGTTCTGTTCATGACTTCTGTTTGGCCATCACTTGAGGGTGATAGGCACTGCTAGTCAATAATTTGGTTCCACTCAAGGAAAAAAGATCCTTCCAAAAGTGACTCATAAAAATAGCATCTTGATCTGTTAAAATTGATCGAGGAAACCATGCAATTTAATGACTATATGTGAAAACAAAAAGGCCACCTTGGTTGCTGTGTAATATGTATCCAGTGCTCCTAAATACTAGCATTTAGAGAGCCTATCCACTACAACCAATATCACTGTGAAACCTTGAGTTTGGGAAGTGAAGTGATAAAATCCATACTTACATCTTCCCAAATACGTTCTGGAATAGGTAGTGGGCTTAGTAATCCTGCAGGATGTCTAATGGAATATTTGACTTATTGACATATTGCGCAAGTCCTCACAAAATTTTCCACCATGGCACGCATTCCCTCCCAAAAAATTCTAAAGACAATCTTCTAAATGTCTTCAAACAACCAAAATGCCCCGAAGAAGGTGAAACATGAAACTCTGACAGTAAATGAGGAATGAGAGTTGACTAAGGCACCAAAAAATGCGAGTATCGAAATATAACAAGTCATTCCTCCATGTCAAGTTGTATTTGAGTGTTTTGCCTTCTTTCATGGCAGATATGATGTCACAAAACCTTCCAAAGTACATGTTCTGTCTTCAATGTATGAATGATAGAAAATGTAGGTCCTGACCAAGCAAAAAGTTCCCTCATTAAGTGCCGTCTGGATAAAGCACCAACCACTCTATTCTCCACACCAGCTTTGTACAAAATGGTATAATCATATCCCATAAGCTTGGACAAGTGCTTTTGCTGTTCAAGTCTGAGTAACTTATGTAAGGATCTCTTTAAGACTACGATGATTAGTCTTAATAATAAAATGAGATCCCAAAACATATTGCCTCCACTTCCGCACAGCTTCGACAATAGCATATAACTCCCTGACAACTGAGGCTTTCCTTAAATGAACTGGCATCTTCTTGTTGAAAACAATAGGATGATCCTTTTGTAACAATACAACACCCACTCCTAGCCCCGAAGCATTAGTCTCAATGGTAAAAGTCTCCTTAAAATTCGATAAGGCCAAAATAGAGCTAAAACCAAAGCTTTCTTAAGTGTTTCAAAAGCTGTCAGAGCAGCCGAATCCCAATGAAAAGCATCTTTTTATAGTAAGTCTATCAAAGGACTTGCTATAGTAGTATATCCTTTGATAAAATGGCGATAATATCCAGATAATCCTAAGAAAGCTCGAAGCTGCTTGACAGAAGTTGGTATTGGCCATTGAGTAACTGCTTCTACCTTCTTGGCTTTAGGTTGTACTCTTTATGTGAAACAATATGTCCTAAGTACTCAATAGAGGACTCTCCAAATGACATTTGGAATGTTTAGATAAAAATCATGCTTTAACAAGACTTGAAGCACCTGACCCAAATGATTAATGTGATCAGACATAGTCCTACTGTATACCAAAATATCATAAAAAAAACAATAACAAATTTGCGAAGAAAGGACTTGAAAATTTTGTTCATGATGCTCTGAAAAGTGGTAGGAGCATTGCTAAGTCCAAATGGCATGACAAGGAATTCATAATGTCCTTCATGCGTACGAAATGCTATCTTCTCAATGTCACGAGGATGCATTTGGATCTGATGGTATCCTGCCCTCAATTCCAATTTAGAAAAAACAGAAGCACCGTATAATTCATCTAGTAACTCGTCAATGGTGGGAATTGGGAACTGATCCTTGATAGTAACATGATTTAAAGCACGATAATCGATGCAAAATCTCCATGTGCCGTCCTTTTTCTTCACCAATAATACTGGAGAAGAATAGGGACTGGTGCTATGTTGAATAATACCCTGCTGAAGCATCTCAGTAACCTGTTTCTCAATTTCAGTCTTTGAAAATGAGGATATCTATAAGCCTTAACATTTACTGGACCCTTCCCACTCTCAATATGGATTTGATGTTGAATATCTCGAAGAAGTGGCAATGATGAAGGTGCTTCAAACACCTGAAAGTATCTGCCCAACAAGTTTTGTAAATCTTGATTGATGGTGGTAGTCTCACATGTGTTAGTAATAACCTCCTGAGCCAAAAATTGAAAACAAGAAACCACTGCATCTCGTTTAAGTAATCTATGAAATTGATGATGAGCGATATGAGATAAAGTATCCTTTTGCCCTTGTAATGTTACCAATACTCCTTGATGCATAAATTGCATAGTCAATTGACTATAGTCAATCGTCACTGGTCCCAAAGATTGCAACCACTGGACTCCTAAAACTATTTCAGCCCCTTATATTGGTAACACAAAAATCATCAATAAAACATAACCCTTGAATATGAAAATCAACATTTTGGCATTTCCCTCAACTAAGCATTTTACTACCATCCCCAATTAAAACATTAAATTGAGGAGAAGATGCTACAGTCAACCCGAGATGTTTAACCACTCTACTTTGCACAAAATTGTGCGTGCTACCTGAATCCACCAATATGGCCACAGCTTTATTATTAATAACCCCCTGAAAATGAATAGTTCTAGAAGTGAAGTGCCCGAAAGAGCATGATAATTGATAGTACAATCATCAAATCCAGTGTCTGATTGTTCCATAGGTAACACCTCATTAGGTATAGACTCCATCTGCTCTAATCCTTCCCCTTCTTCATCCGTAACCAGAAGAAGAAATTTGGCCTTACATTTATGATTACGATGATATTTCTCATCACAATTATATCATAAACCTTGGTCCCTCCTAGAATTCATTTCAGCCTGAGTCAACTTTTTAAAATGGATTGTGGGTTTAGATGATGGTGGAATAGGAGTTTGAGTAAAACTCTGAGTAGAAACAGCAAATTTAGCAAATTGCAAAGAATTTGCCCATGAAGAAACATATTTCTGAGAAGAAAATTGTTTCTGACTAAAAGTACTATCTACAAATTTAGACTCATGCATTTTAGCCAGCCAATGACATGAGTAATCAAAGATGGCTTAGCAATCTGAACTTCTCTTCTAATATTCGGCTTTAATCCAGAATCAAAACAACTTAAAAGAAAAGCATCGGATAAATCCATAATTCGAGTTGAAAGACTTTTAAACTTGATTGGTAATCATCAACAGATCCCTTCTGAATTATTTTGCCAAAGTCCCTTGAACATCATCATATCAAAGGACCAAATCGAGTTTCCAAAGATTTAAGAAACTGAGTCCAATTAGAAATTTGATTATTTTGTTCCATCCATTGAAACCATTTCAAAGCTTTCCCTTTGAGAGCAAAAGAAGCTATAACGAGTTTTTGATCCTCAGAACATGATGAAAATTGAAAACTTTTTGTGTCTTAAAGATCCAACCTAAAGGATCATCACCATCAAATTTAGGAATTTCCAATTTTAATCCTTTCAACAAATTATCAACTAATGAAGTATCCAAAGATGATCCATTATTATGAACATAAGAATCCATAGTATGATGTGATGAAATATGAGTCTGATTCTTATCAACGAATCCGTTTTAGTATATAAAGACTGTAAAGATGTAGACAATGATTACATATTCTCATGCATTTGAGCATTAGTCACTAACTGTTCTTGAAATTTATCTTGCATTACCTTCACTGATTCTGCAATGGAATCTACCAATGATTGCAACTTGGCAATCTCTTCCTAAGATCGGGTTGCTATGGTGAGAGCACCAAATTGTTACTGTCGTAACTTGGATCTTATGCGGGTCGAATCAATTTTAAGAAATGCTTGAGTATTTAAGTCTTTTAACCCGACTCCTCAAACCTTAGCAATTCTATCACACGTCTCTATCTCTCTCTTATTCTCTATTTCTCTCTCAAGTATCACTCCAAACCCTAATTTGCCTCTTGTTTGTGAATTTACGCAAGTGAATCACTTTAGAGATTGAGACTGTTTCGAGCAAGTCTCCAGCTCCCGTTTACACTCGTATTTCTGAAGCAGGGGTAACTTACCCTTTTCTACCTGATATGTATTTATATTCCCTTCACCTGTTAGTAGTTTAGCCATATCTATAGATCTGTTATTCATGCATGTTTCTGATTGGATACAATCTAACTAATGTAACTGATTGTGCTGTATTCAATTGTATCTAATGTCCTATACATGTATTTACTATTTTTGACTTTTTCTAAACTACTATGTACTATTAAGGGATATAATCCCTCATCCAGCCTGGCTGCTTCCTGAGCCTGATATTTGTAACATTTCCACTCTGCCTCTCCACACATTGGACAACTATCAAGGTTTTTCAAACTCTTTTTCGGAACAACATATGGTCAGTTTGCAAGCATAGATTTTGTTTGCATCCATTCTTAACTATCTCAATATCTTTGGAGCATTGTAGTATGAAAAGGACAATAAGTTATCATTTAGTTACAAACTCTTTATAAAGACAAGCCATCTATTAAAACTTTTCACAAATTGTTTGCTAACGACTTTTAGATTCTTCATTTGAAATACAACAAACAAACCAAGAACTTGGTACAACCTGTGCTCTTTGCATTTTCAAACATTATTTTCCACCAATTGCCATTAGCTTCACTACTTTCGTCCCGCTTTTGGTCCCATCCTCCTCCAGGTCGTTTATATTAGCAGTTAGATCATCTAAAAGTCAATAATTAGCTTGATCTTCAAAGGGTAGGTACACGTCTGCATTACGCCTTCCATCCTTATCTGTATTATCAAGGATCTCGACTTCGTCATTAGTTCCTTTGGATCTTCCTCACCGTGATAAATCCACTTTAAGTAAGTCCGAGCCATTCCCCTAACTATTAGGTGATACTCAATTATTTGGATAGATTGCCATTAAATGTTTAGACAATCATTACAAGGGTATTCTATCAATTTATTTACCCATGCATGGTTCACCGCTACTTCTAACAAAATATCCCTAAGGCATTGTATATTGCATTGATGTTAGATCGCATTAACGTGCCAAATTTGTTTTCGCATCCTACCCTATTATAGTGGTTTATCTCCTCTATTTTTCTTCCCATTAATTTTCTATTTTTGTGAAATTATTTGCATTAAGATACTAAAAACATTAATAATAAGTTGAATGTATCATCATACAAAATATTATATTTTAATTTCCTTCAAAATATAACAAGAAATTACATATATTTAGATAAATATAACACATATTACATATAAATGCCAATACAAATAAAATATTAAACAAGTCACAAACACATCTTTGCACAATATACAAGAAATTATTACTTTGCATATCCAAATCTATGCAAACAACACAACGTATATTTATAGGGTAAATTATATTGGAAGGTCACAACATTTGAGGGTAAATTCATTTGTTGTCGCATTATTTAGAGAAGTGGGTTAATTGAGGTCACCATTGACAAGTGTTAATAGGAGAAATATTTGAAATTAAAACTTATAAGATTTAGCATGTTATGACATGTGCTAATGCTGACCTTAATTGACTAACTTCTCTAAACATTATAACCTTTTTTAACCACTCGAAACGTTGTGACATAAAATAAACTTACTCCCTAAACTTTATGACCTTTTTTTAACCACTCACAACGTTGTGACTTCAAATGAACTTACCACAAATGCCATGACCTTCTAATGTAATTTACCTTTATATTTATATAAAGAACTTCATATAAATTTACTATATCACAAAGTATATAGTTAAATAAATTTAACACACATTATATAATTGGAAAAATAAATTAAAGATTGAACAATTCACATACATAATTATAATTGTAATTAGTAATTCAATACACATATGATAACAATTACAATCTAACAAATATTAAAAAAAAAACACGTTATATATATTTTTTAAATATAAAAAATATTTTACTAACCTTGAATGAAGAAAATATGAAGATGACTTACATGGATATTGCAAATATCTAATTAAATATTCTGCAAAACAAGTAAAACAATAAAAGTTATTAAATAATTGAAAAGGAAGCACGGTGAAACATCATACACAAAAATAGCATAGGCCATACACCATACCTCGTGCTCATGTTGCCATAAGGATTGAACCCATTAGTGGCAGGTCCCAATATCACATTCCTAGGATCTAAAGCAAAACAGGGATATGTTACATCCAATCCCTTCCATTACTCGAAGTACATAGGATGTCTCAACATGCCTTTCTCACTAACATAATTTTCTACGTGCATCTCATCTTTGGAGTTGTCTTCCAGCATGTGAACAACAGTTGCCATCTCATTTCTAAGAGTCGCTTGTTTAGATAGTCAATAGTGAGTCTCCCTCTCTATTCTTGTTTGCTTTTTCCAAGACTAGTAAGTGGACTCACCTCGTACTCAACCATTAGTAAATTCTTTTACTACTGGTTGCTATGTTTGTGAATCAGAAAAATATTGAACAAGTAGTACACACTACGTGTATGTACATGTGATGGGTGACCATCAATCATGTTTTTATATTTGAAAAAGATAGTGGGTAGCTTCTATAATAACAATCATACCTATTAAAACATAATTAGTACTTACTCATCAAGTATATGTTACATGTAATGTGTATTGCCCACCGAAACCATTTTCTTTTGCAAGAGGCTCTATGTAGAAGAGCTACTTGATCCAGTTATAATGAAAGAGATGCATGACATGTTGTTAAAGAGTTTGTTAGTTAAGCTTAAGGTTAATTATTTTGTCTATTTAAAACCATTGTGACGGAGTAGTTGCAAAGTTTTGATATCGATTGTTATATTGTATTATTTAGTTTTTTTTAATGCACAATATAATAGAGTTCCAAGTATGTAATTTTTCTTTTATTATCGACCTTTTCTTTCTTTCTTTATTTTTTTCTTTTTCTTTTTACAATGTGAAGCCACAATTGAAATAATCCCCATGATATTTTGTATATAGTGAAATGTAACACACCACACGTACTAACTATAACAAAAAAGAAGACACGTGTTGTGATTATGTATGTATTAAGTCTCTTGGTTTGGTTTCGATGATAACAAAACATATATAAGTGTTTACTAACAAATTTATTAAGTGTGTAGTGGTTAAGCATGATCAAAGGTTTATAAGAATGTTTTTCAAAAGAGATTTAACTTAGAAAGTAATTTATAATATGTTTGGGAAAGTTTTTCAAGAAAAAAATGAAAAGTCAGAAGGTAAATCACTGGTTTACAAGACACTTAATAACAATTGGAAGGTAAATCAGAGAGTAGACCTGCAACTTGCAAAAAAGTTACAATATCACGAACGGAAAATTGTCGATCGATTTTTCTTCAATTAATTCATTAATTTGAAGACCCGGCACCAAAGTTGAATGTATTTGGGTAGTATATTCAAATGTTCCACTAAATTGGTTCAAATATCTAAGGGGATTCAAGTTTACATTGAATTAAAAGTGTTATTCTTAAAGATTTAATATTTTGACAGCATGGATATTTAATAACTATGTCAAGATGTGTTCAAGATTTAGTCCACATCTGACATGAAAAGCTTATCTGATAAAAATATATATTTATGAGATACCAAATAACATGATTTTCTATGGCCAAAGGAATTTAAATTTAAAATAGATTATGGACAGCAAGATATGGGGTAATATAAAAGGAAATACAAATCTTTTCAAGCATGAACAGTATCAGGGGATATTTATCATAAAGATATCACCAACAACGTTCAAATATCAAGTCTTATCCACAACAAGATAATGATAAACGATCAAGTCTTTCAAATCTTCATCAAGAGCAAAAATTCTGGAACAAAAATCATCAGCCAACCTCATCTTTTATATCCGTTAGAAGTTTTAATTAGAGGACTTCATCTCCAACAAAGAGCAAGATATTAGGAATATACCTGCTGGAGTCCAAGAAAAACAGAACAGGAGTGAAAACAAAGAGAAACTACTGCTCATTACGAATTATTCGTATGCAAAACACTGTAACTTTAAATTATCTTTCCTGCACAAAAATTGAGAGGATATTTTAATTATTAATTCCTCATTTGATTTTGATTTGTACTTTGTGTGAAATTAAAAGTTGCAAGTTGGCTCAGTAGATTGATTATCAGCTTGAGGAAAGCTTGGAGAATCAAGCTGAGTGCATTGTAGCCAAGTGCTTTGGCAAGGACAATTTGTAACTTGTTGATTGTTGGATATATTGGAACATATCGGTGTGGAATGCCGGGTCCCTGGATTAGTGCTGGAAGAGAGGACTGACGTTTAAGGCGGAACCTCTATAAATCGATTTTGCACTCTCTTCTCTCTCATCTCTCTTTAATTCATGCTTATTTACTTATTTTTCTTAGTTGTGTTATATGCTCAGAAAGTTAACCAGAGAGTAAAATTGGAAGTTTAACTTTGAACTTTTTGTTTGATTTTTTATGGATTTGAGTGAACTTATTTGATCCGAATTTTGTTCAAAGATATTAGTTATTAAGTTTATTGTTTTAAAGAAAGCTTTAAAGCCATTAAAGTTGAGTAACTAAGTGGTGTGAATTTGTTTGAAATTTTGAAAAGTAAAATTTTTATTAATAACCAATTCACCTCCCTCTTGGTTATTCTTTTGGGACCAACAATATGTCTTTCTATTTATGTAAGCAATAAGGCATTGAAGGCATAAGGCCGCTTACAATTGTACTAGTTCAAATTACAGATCGGGCCTAAAACCCAACCTACCACTTTTATGTTTCCTTCATGTTTCCCTATGGCATTCTTTGTTGAAGTGGGAACTTAGATTAGAGATTTGCCAACTATTATTGCTCCAAAGTTGTTCTCTTACACTTCCAGCCCTTATTTTCTTCGACAAACCTTTATCTCCACTTGACTATACACTGTCTTCCTTTTCTTCAAAAACCCTTGACCACAAAGATAGATCTTAAATCATAACGATGAATGCATATATAATTCCCTTACTGCTTCACTTCTTATTTTTCCTTTCCTTTTCATAAATGTAATCGTTTCTATTATAGGTTTCCTTCGAAATACATTATAATCAAGGATGGTTTTTCATGCATAGTTATTTTTTCCAAAAACAAAATGTGGAATGAATTGCTCAACCCAAGTACAAAGTGGTCTTATGTGCAATATATTTGATAGAATGCTTTAAACAAATTTAATTTTTAAACTTGGACTATTTAATTACGTATGGCTGTTGTTTTATCATCTCTATTCGAAAAGAGACATTAACACCTTTGGATTATAATTGCATTTGTAGGTGTAGTTATTGGAAGGATACGGTAATTAGGCACTTAGACCCATATGAATGGTGTAGACAGCTCAACAAATAGCTGATAGGAAAAAACCCATAGTAGGTACAATTATTTTGAGCAAGAAGGAAGTTATGACAAGAAAATAGTTGATAGGAAGGATCTATAAGAAGTACAATTATTTTGAGCAAATAATAAGTTGTGACAAGCCTTATCTGAGGAAATGAGACTTCAAACAATGCATCATATATAGATTATACTCATCGATTGGTGGAGAGCTCATTATAGAGCTCATTATAAGTTTACATTTTATTTTTCTTTTTAGGCATGAAATGTGGTTGTTCTTGCTAGCCTAATGGTCTACTAAGATTTAACCCCTCTGTTCCTTATTATGTTACTCTGAAGTTATGAGTACTTTGGTATTTGTCTTACCAACGATGTTGGAGATACAATGCTTGTTTCATTTGAATTAATTTACTAAATGGAATTGCTCGTTGCATTATATCTATATGTATATGACATGCAAGAGTATTTTTGTGATTATTGGCTAACTAGGATGCATACAACTCACTTTTTATCTTAATAAGTGCTTATTATTGTATGGAACAAAGTTGCTTATATTTCTATCAGATTCACTTTTGAGAATAATATAGGTTTTAGTGGTTGAGATGGTGAGAGTGATATCTAAAGACACGGAGATTTTAGTTTCTTGTTGGGTAATTTTACACCTTTCCGACGTTTAACCACTATTTTCACCAAATTTTGATACTTTAATATGATTGTGAATAATGAGATACTTTAAACCTTCTTGTACTCTAAGCTGTGTTTGATCCTCACAAGTTTTGGAAACTAAGAAAATTATTATCATGATGTTGAAATGATATGTTTGTAAGTTTGAGTTTTGCAAAACTTTGTGGACATATCACATTCTGTTTTTCACAGTTTTCAAATAGCTTAGATCTCTTATAATTAAATGACATTCTATTGAATTTTTTATAAAACTAGCTAAACTATTTTTCAAGTTATAGATACTCTCATCTAATTAAGATGAAGGTTTACATGGGCCACCTAAGTGGAACATGAGGCTAACTATCAATGCCTACCAATTATAAGGAATGATAGCTAGTTAAGTTATGTTCTAGTAAAGCTTAAGTTGGCACGACTTGGTCTATAGAGTTAAGTTTATTCCTTTTGGTCTTTTCATTTGCCTTGCTAGCATACTATCAAATTTTTTATAAGCAACATCATCATAATGCATTATTTACATCCTGATGCTCTAAATAAAACCACAATTTATTGTTAGGTTTAAGATCTGATTGATGTAGTGTAAATATTTATATGATGTTTGATTTGTTGGAATGAAATAATGGTGGAAAGAAAAAAAAAATGTGTTTTGGTATTTTTATAATTAAAAATTATAAAAATATTTTTAAAATAAAAATACATTATGTAGTGAATAGTAATTTCTTTAGTCAATAGAATAAATAAGAATCCCTTATTTAATTTACAGTATATGGAATAGGCATCTAGTTTGTATAATTTTATTCAAATCAAATAATGAAGTAGTTATTCTATAATATATAATAAAAGTAGAATGACGATTTCATTTAGGTAAACGAATGTATTAACTTTATGCTTTGGCACTCCTTTTTTTTTTTTTTTCTCCTAACTTTTTTTTTCCAATTTAAATTCACTAATAAGTGGAGAAAATCATGAAGAGGCTTGCATGATTAAAATGAACATATAAGTTGTGGCTATTGCGTTTAGTTGAAATTATATGTCTTTATAAAATTAGATCTCTCCATTTACTTTCTTTCAATTTTCCTTAAATCATTTAGAAGATATTATTACGTATAATTAATGATTGAAATTATTAGGAAAAAAAAGGTAACAACATAATGATATTATAATCATTTAGGAATAAAAATTCAATAATTTTAATTATTAATTTGTGAAATGAGAGAATTAAAAGAAATTGAAACAATCCAAATTTAAATATTTATATAAAGATTTTATTCACAACAATGAAAATATAAAGGTTAATTTCATGTTTGGTACTTGAACTTTTCTTATACATATAATTAACTATCTGAACTTTAAAATAGTCAATTTAATACCAATTACTAATTATAACTAATAGAGACTAAATGTAGAGAATCTAGATTGAACTTCAATAGATTACAGACTTGTAAAACGAAACACAATTAGTCGCATGTCGAAATTAGCTCAACGCAGCTACTCTAATGCCTGAGTTAGTAAAGATATCGATTTAGAGGCAATTGATAAGTATGAAGGATAGTACAAATGTCATTACCCTTCTTGTGGAGGGGAGATGATTATTTATCGTTGGATGATTTTCGGTGGTTGAATGTGTTGTGGGATAGTGGGAGAGCAGGCAGTTATCAATTGTTATGGTGGACGTGGGGTAAATCCATTAGTCTATGTTCACACATGCCAAGCCCAATTGAGGAGAGTACACTAAGAGATGTCAAGTGTAGTGTTGACCGAGTGTTGAAGGGGTAGGTCAATACATCGAGTCAAGGTGATAGGTGCCTTGATGGAACTTTAAGTTGTTGCTATTGTGTGCGAGGTCTTAGCCCAATGGGTCAATCCAAATGGCTAATGGGGCAAATTCAGCTTAGGAGGCCCGTGATCTAAATTGGACTATCAGTGATACCTTACTAAAGTTTTTGTGTTTAATAGTGCTTTAATTAACTAGATTAACTCTATTTGTTAAGCCAATGCTCCCAGCAAATGGGGAAATAAGACATGTTGAGTAGCTAATAACATAATTAGAAAATTAAACAATTAATTAGATATATTAATACATATTTAAGTTTACTAGGTGTTAATTAGCTTACTTGATTCTTTACTTTAATAATATATGTGTATTAATTTGTTTATTTAATTGTTTAATTTTCTAATCTTTTGTTAATTATTTGGCATGTTTTACTTCTCAATTCACTGGGAGTATCAACTCTTCAAATTATATAAACTTTGTTAACTAAGGTAGTATTTATTAACATAAAAACTTGAATCAAATACTAAATTAACTATTTTAAAATTTATATAATTGATTGTATATTTAAGAAAACTTCACGCATCAAATGCCATATTAACCCAAAATATGAAGATTTTGTAAGGAATCCAATATTGTAACTCGACCAAAGCTACCCATTTTAGATAAATCTTGTATTGAGAGTCTGTCATATGAAAAAATGATACCAAGATATGATACCATATATGGGAGTGCTAGGATATATTTTCCACATTAATGGACGGTCCATGGCTTACCTATCTTTGTTCCCTGGCATGATCCCGTGCTAAATTCAGCCCGTGCGTTCATTACACACAGCGCAAAAATAGGCAGGACATGGACATGGACATGGCCAGATGTATTTCGCCTAGTGTCTAGTGAGGGTGCTTACCATCCGAAATAACAGCTAATAACTTCTTCATCTTCCACAACTAACTCTAACATCAAGCCCCTCCACATAAATACCTTTTCACAGCTCAACATAAAAATCCATCCATCAACCATCTCTAACCAATCTCGCTTCTCCCCCCGCCCGACACAAACAAACAATTACAACGTTATCACCCACAATGGATCCCTACGATTTCCTCAAAATCACCCCCAATCCAGACGGCTCCCTCACAAGACACAATTCTTTTCCGACAGTTCCCCCAACAGAAAGCGACACGATTCTCTCCAAAGACATCCCTCTAGACACTACAAAGTCCACTTTCATCCGCATTTTCCTCCCAAAATCACCAAACCCCACCAAATTCCCCATCATCATTTACTTCCATGGTGGCGGTTTCGTCTTCTACAGTGCTGCTTCTCAGCCGTTTCACGAGTCCTGCAGCCGCTTGGCCTTTCATCTACAAGCCATAATCGTGTCGGTCGAATACCGTCTCGCACCAGAGCACCGCCTCCCCGCAGCATACGATGATGCAACGGACGCCCTCATGTGGATCCATAAGCAAGCCCTTGGGAAGGAAACCGATGGATGCGATCCTTGGATGAAGGAACACGCGGACTTCAGTAACACTTTCATGATGGGAAGCAGTGCTGGGGGTAACATCGTGTACAACACGGGTTTACGCGCATTAGGGCACGACTTGTCCCCTCTCCAAATCAAAGGTTTGATAATGAATCAGCCCTATTTCGGTGGCGTCGAGAGGACTGAATCAGAACTCAGATCCCTTAACGATAAGATCGCACCCTTACCGGCTAATGATGTGATGTGGTCGTTCGCATTGCCTAAGGATGCGGATCGGGACCATGTGTACTGTAATCCGATGGTTGATAAGGACAACGAGGTGATCGGACGGCTGCCGAGGTGTTTGGTGAGAGGGTACGGAGGTGATCCGTTTGTGGATAAGCAGAAGCAGTTTGTGGAGATGCTGAAGTCACGTGGGTGGACGTTGTTGCTGAGTTTGAAGAAGGAGGGTTTCACGCAGTAGAGCTGTTTGATCCCATGAAGGCAAAACAGCTACTCGACAGTGTCAAGGATTTCGTCACTAAGACATGTTCGTGAATGGCGTTATCTTTTGAATCAATTATTAGGTACAGAATGATTGTTGAGCCAATAATAATACTTTTATATGTTTTAATGGGTACTATATGCAACTGTGTCCATTGTACCAGCTAGTTCATCCAGTGAAATGAAGGTTTTCTCCTATTATAATTACAATACCGTTCAAAAATAAGATATAGATAAAAATTAAAATTTGCTTTATTTTCTCCTTTTTTGGGCATCTATTTATGGTGTTACTGTTACAATATTGGTGAAGATATAAATGATGTTACATCTGTATTTGCTAGCAAAGTGGGGCTGTTTTTTGTGCTGTATTAATGGAGCATATATGGACTCTGACGTTAGATCCATTTATGTTATTAATGCTTGTTTGACTTTGTGTCTATATTTTCAATCCATCTTGTTATCGATCCATTCAAAGTACCTTATCCATAGACCATAATTGCGTTATGATAAGTTATACGTCCATCAAAATAATACAGTATATTTTACTTGGTGCTAATAAAAAGAACATGGGTAATTTTCTAAGCCTAGTTAATTAAAATTTCCATTTAAAATCCAATTCCAATAATAAATAGCCTGGCATCTTTCCTAATATCTTAAGAGGTATTAGGTTATAATCCTAGTCCTCTTGTTATAATAACTAAAAAAAAAAGATCCTCTTCAAATGATTATTAATTAAAATTTATTCTTTTAATGCGCCAACTATGTTAATATTAATATTAACAATATCATGTTAAAAAATAAGTCAATAATTGAATTGATATTTACAAGATAAGGTAAAAAAATATTCAAAAGAATCAACTTGAATTAATATTTACAAGGTAAAGGTAAAAGTTTTTTTTTTTCATTTTTTATGTCGTTCCCATGAGTACCTGCATATCTACTAATTAGGATAAGACTTGTATATTTATTTTGATAAAGATTTAGTATGTTGGTTGTTTTTAGATTTTTGAATCATTAGCAATTTAAGTTCAATACGTTTCATTATTTTGGAAAAAATAAAAAATTTTAGGTGATAATGATCCCATGAGATTCTCATCTTCACTTTTTATTTAAGCAAAATATAATTCTTGCTGCAAAAGAAGAAAAGCTTTATTTTTTATCATATATATATTATTTTCTTTATATACGTGTACATTATATTATGGACACTATCTTTATTTTACATATAGATACATATATTAGCATTATAAAAAAATATTCACCTTTATTTTAAGTTTCAATATTAAATGCATATATATATATATATATATATCCTTCTTTTTTTTATTTCTTTTTCTTTATTCATTTATTGATTTTTTAATAAAAAATAAAAAATAAATGAGGAAAAGGAATCTTGCTTGGGCAAGGACACGGGGGCACAGTTGGGGTCGGGTCAGGTTCATGGGTCATCGGGTAGCAATCGAAGCAAGGGGGCTGGAGGTGGTGATAATCAATCATCCAGTGGTGCTTGCGGTAATGGAGTGCATTGGACAGGGAGAATCAGGTGCACCAAACACTCACGTGGTGGTGATTTTGTCTAAAAATGGCTCGTGGTGGTGTTTTGCTAGTGGCAATTGGTGACTTGGTTAGTGGTTATTGCCGGAGTTGTTTGCAATGGTTTCAATACCAATCCCCTTCTTCAATTCAATTCTTCAATCACTCTGGGCGGAGCCAGTCCGGTTGAGATGAGCAGGGACGAAAGAAAGTAAAGCAAAAAGAAATCAGAATGAATAAGTCTATTCCGATATCTGTACATACTTCTGTGTTGAGTAAATTATCTCCCCCAACCTCGAGTTACCAAATCAAATCTCTCACTCCCAAGAACCTTGCTGTGGTGGTGGATTTCCTCAAATTTGCCTGCAAAAGTAGAAATTGAAGAAAAAACTTTCAAAACCATTGTATTAAGAATTTTAAATTTCTTACATTTTTTTTATGGATTTCTTTGAGTTCTAATCCCCTTGATGTCTTTCTTAAGCCCTATTTATGGGAGTTTTCAAGTACAATTTCATTTCTTTGAGAAGTTAAAAAGTTAGAATCTTGATTTTGAACATAATGATTTTATGTGATCCAATTTTGTATGAATTTTTGGAAAAAAAAAAAAAACGATTTTGTTGATTTATTTTGTGATTACAAATCTCTTAACTTACTTTAGTTACAAGTATTATGTTATCTTCGGTTGATTTGTCCAAAAATATCCTTTGCAAAATATTTGTGCATGCATTTTTTATATTTTCTTTATTGGATATGGGGAGGATTTCATACAAACCATGATCAATTTTGGGTCTTGATTCGCAGTATCCCATTTAGTGAAATCTTGTAGAAAAAAGGACATTCTTTAGAGCTCAAAAGAGCTTCAATCAAGCTACCAAATCAAAGCTCTCTCCCAAGATCCTTACTATGTTAGTGCATTTCTTCAAGTTTTCTTGCAAGAGTAGGAATTAAAGAAAACCCCTATTTTAAGAAATTTGAATTTCTTACATTTCCAATGGATTCCCAATCCAATTGATGTCTTTCTCAAGCTCAATTTATAGGGGTTTTATGTACAATTTCTTTGAGAAGTTATAAAAAAAAAAAAAAAAAAGATCTCTATTTTGAACATAATGATTCTGTATGATTCGATTTTGTGTTAATTTTTGAAAATTTAAAAGTGATGTTGTTGATTTGTTTTGGGATTATAAGTATCTTAACTTACTCTAGTTAGAAGAATTCATGTTATCTTCACTTGATTGTTTAAAAATATCCTTTGCAGAATATCGACACATATATTTTTTCTTATTTTCTTGATTAGAGTTTAGGACAAATTCGAATGAATCAAGACCAATTTTGAGTCTCAATTCGTAGTATCCCATGTTATCTAATCTTGTATGCTCCTTTTAAGCAATTTCTTATATATTTCCCAAGTATCTGCAATGTCTTGGATTTCATCTGATGTAAGCAAAGATATTGGAACAAAATTTGGTAGTCTTGGTAGAAGAAAAATATTTGTCTAGGAATTTCTCAACTCTCTTGCCAATTGGTGATAGATCCTCTTGGTACAGAGTTTAACCACTATTTAGCTTGTCCCTTTAAAGAGAAAGGGAATAAACCACAATAGGATAGCATCATCACTTGTCACATTAATCTTAAAAGTATTGCATATCTCTAAAAAGTTTTGTATGTGAGCGCTAAGATATTTGTCTTGCAGCCCATCAAATATACAAAATTGTTAAACCATATGAATATGTTGGGCTTTATCTTAAAATTATTTGCAATGATGGGCAGTAAAACTAGGAGTAGCTCCATTAAGTGTCAACTTGGCATAATCCAACATAGTCCTTCAGTTCACATTATTGTTGTTATTGTTAACCATGTTATTTTCTCGAGACTTTTCTTCCTATTTTCATTTAAGATGCTAAGATTTTCTGTGTGTTCTTTAGAGTCCCAAGCATCACCCTTTCTTTCTCAGGGTCATTATGCAAAAGTCCCAAAAATTTGCTTCTTATCGTCTACTACAAAATAAGCCATAGGGTTAGCTCCACTTTGATACAATCAAGACTAAGAAAAGATAATTTACGAGAAGAATTACTTATTTAATGTTTAATTACATTGAAATGTATCAACTTTTGAGAATAAGTTCATTTAAGATATCAGTGTTTAGGATTAAGTTCATTTAAGGTATCAACATCTCAAGTAGTTAAAAAAAGAAATCAACTTTTTACAAAGTGAATCAAATGAGGTATTAATAACTGACCATTGAAAAAAATTAAGAAAACATAATTGAAAACTAATCCAAATGTTGATACCATAAATGAACTTTGCAAAACATTAATACTTCATTTGATTTATTTTAAGAAACGTTGATTCCTCTTTTTAACCATTTAAAACGTTGATACCTTAAATGATTTTATCATAAATGTTGATACTTTCTAGTGTAATTTATCTCTTAAATAATAAGTATTGAGTGTTCTTATTATTGTCAATCTTTGACAATGGTGTCCAAAACCTGATAATTGTTTTCTAAAATTCTTGTTATGTTCTTAATTCTATCCTACAATCCCTTAGGCTAGTATAGCTATCAATAATGCATTAGAACAATTAAATATGGGTATTATTCCCATGAAGATCACAATTATTAGCGATTACTCTATCCCCAATATCTAATAATCAATATCAAACTGCCTTAGAAATTTGTGTTATAGTGTTATGTTTCGTATCTGTGTCTAAAAAACCTCAACTCGTAACCTAAATTGTTTATATTGTGTCTAGACATGTGAGATGCAAGTATATGATTATATTACTGTTGTACATAGCTTTGCTACTCACTTATTAATTTTTAAAACACTGATGAGGATTTTCATGTGGATATGCACTATAACATTTTAGGATTTGGGTGACTTAGTCTATGGCATGGACATGTTTTTGGATGATGTGTAATAAGTTCGGATGATATATTTGACATGTGAGAGATTTTATTTTAGAAACTATTTCTTGAATTATGAATGACTACAATTAACTGAAATTATGACTACCCTTAACTTTACTTTTTAGATTGTCCATTAGGTGCTATATTTTGGTTGTTGGTCGAGCCCACCACTTGAGGCCTCTTTGATGGCCATGTTTTATAAATAAGTTATTTTGGAAATCCTATAATTGTTACGGGTTATTCTACTAGTTTTGCAAACTTGAGAATCATGGAAAAATAGACAAAACTTTGCTAGAATTTCCAGAAAATCTAAGTCTTGATTTTTTAAATAAAATATGTTAAAATCCCACTTAGTTATTGAATGTCTTACATAAATTGCTTAAGTGATATATGTGCTTAAGCTAGAATGTCATATGTGCTTGAGGTGTGATAAAAACCCTATTGAGAATCATATGTTTCAAGGTAGGTAGGAGGCTAGGATGTTACAAAGGATAAAGAATAAAATCTAATTTGTTTTTGTTATGGAAGCATTAATTCACGAGCAATGTGCATTGCTAATGAAAATTTTCCCTACAGAAGAATTTTCATTTCTTAAACCATACACATAAAAATTTTGAGCTTTAAACCTTCACCAAAAGGAAGATCAAGAAATCATAGGATTATCAATTAAAAATAAAAGAAGGGGAGCGAGCTAATGATGAGAGAAATGAAGAAAATTAGTAAAGAAAGAAAAAGAAAAAAGAAGAGAGAAGGAAAATGAAATATAAAAAATAAGCAGGTGATTACCCTGGTAAGTCTCATCCTAAATGAAGAACATGATTTAAACAAAAGTTTCCCTCTCACGTATCATGACTAAACCCAAAGTTCAAAGCTTAAACCCACCCGCATTACCACCATTCAAGAAGCCTTATGATTTATCATTTTTAAGCAAAAATTCATTCATGAAATTAGGGCAAACCCTTCTTAGTCCTTTCCTAGGCTTCTTAACCAATAAACGCAGATTTAAGCATTAGTGTTTTTGAAGTTGGAAACACATGACTGCCCCCTTTATTCCTACCATTGATTTAGACCTACTTTACAATCTTGAGGGAAAAGACCCATGAAATCTACTAAAGTGTATCATTCAAAAGATGGACCAAGATTTTCAAAATTGTAGTTTAGAGTGAAAAATAAGCCAATTGAGAGCATCGCAAAGTCCTCTTGGAATTAAAAACTTAAGAAAATATGATGTATTGTCCCTAATAAAAAAAAGATGCCCTAACAAAGGAATTCACGCCCAAAAAGATGCCCTAATAAAAAGCTTATTTACAACTAAGAGAATTGATAAGCGTCCGGTCAACTACATAAACAAGAAGATAAAGTAATCCAGGATGAGGGAAAACCATTAGAAAATCAAAACAAAAGAGATGAGTGACTTAAAGGGCAACAACTTCTAATATTACAAATTGATCGGATTTCCTATACCATCAACGGTTGTCTTTTTCAAAAAGAAAAAGTGTTCCATGAATAAGTACCACTTTTTCCGATCATGTCCTAGTTGAGTTACTTCTTTTTGGGGCACCGGTCATCTCAAGTCCTAGGCTTAAGTTCAACATGTTCGTGGGCATTAGATATTCTATAGTTGTTTCAAAGAAAAAAAAAAACCAATAAATCTTCATGAAATAATTTAGGAGCTTGAGTTGTCCTTTTTATAGTCATTTTAATATATTTTCAAAAAATTCAAAAGCATAATTCATTCAATTTTAAAAAGTCTTAGAGTTATGAGCTATCCTGCATATCCAAAATGTTTTTGAATGTTTCAGGAACTCTTAGGAATATGAGTTGTCCAAAATTGATTTTAAAATGATATATTTAAAACTAGCAAGAGAGTTAATTATGCTCGAAGTTTCAAACGAAGGGAACCTCAATTATTTTAAGTTAAAAAAATTGGGACTTTTCTTTATCTTGATTTTTTTCAAAAGTTTTCTGAAAGATTTTCGAAAGCTTCAACCATCCTTTTTTATTTTTTCAAAATCTTTAAAATTAAGGCGCATATGCTATCCTAAAGTTTAATAGCATTCCAAATTACAAAAAATTTGTAAGTAGGAGTAACGAGTTACAGCTATATTACTGAAATAATTTATTCAAGAGTTTTTGATGATATAAATCTTGTAAGGTGACCAAGTAAAAAAATAAGTAAATTCAAACAGGATGACAAAAAAGAAAAATAATTTTATAGGATGACAAAGAGGGGTAATTGTAGACATCCCATTTTATCCCTCTCTAATATCAAAGATCTAAAAATAAATATAAAGATTGTAAAATTAAATAAAAAAATCACAAAGTCAAAATTCCCAAAAAATAAGAAAATGAAAGAAATTAAAAAAAATGGAATTCAAGCCTCTTCGGGATTTAAAAAGCAGTATCTTAGGTTGAAAAATAATTATGCGCAAATTGAAAAACATTCTAAACTGAATATATACATATGTGATTTGATGGTTTTGAGCTCATGACTAGATCAATTCATTTTTAAGAACCCAATGTAATCTACTTACACTTACTTGGTATCTGAAACATACCTTAGAATTCTATGATGATTGTCACGGATGGACGTTTATTAGTGTATAGTGTATATGTGTGTGTATGTATTTACATGTATATGTGCTAATGAAGGTTGAATGTACTCATGATTAATCAACACGCATAATTTTAATTTCTAAAGTGCGATATCATCACTACTTAATGAAATATTTAACCAACTAATGGAATGGGCTTAAATTCTATCAATTCGTTTTGTCTAATGTTTATCAATCCCTTGTCTTGATCCATCCCTTCATCCTAGAGATCAAAAGCAGGTTTGTTGGATCCTTAATCCAATGTTGGCCTTATATGTGAAATAATTATATGTTACGGGCTGTCATATTAAGTTAAGCTCAATTAAAAGTGATCAATAGAATTTAGGTATTTAAGCTTTAATGTATCTAATAGGGTATGGCCTTTTTATGTATAGAGACCTTATGAGTAATTTCTATTTTTATGATGGGCTAACATATAATTAGTGGTTATGGTCCCTAGGTCACACATATAATTTTTCTAGTCTCTTCTGAATTCCATCATCAGAGAGTACGAACAGAAAACAAAAGGAATCTCTTAAGGAAAACGTGTTGATCTAGAAAGCCAACCGCAAGACTCTAAAATAATTGATTGCTATGGATTCAAATATGCTTCTAGTTATCTATTGTTTAATTCTTAATGATTAAACATGAATTATCTAGGGTTTTTATATGTGATGGTTTTCACAAAATGTTAATTTGGATTTAACAAGTGGTATCGGAGCATACATGTTTGATCATTAGGAATTATTTTCGTAATTTATATAAGGTGTTGCTTTCCCCTAATTTTTAAGGGTTAGGGTTTCAAGGAATAAATATAAAAGGTTTATTTTATATTTATCGGAATTCAGTTGCCGTCAAGATTGGATATGAAATCACATGCATGTCTATTGGGATTTCATCTCCCTTATTCTAAATCCTTATATAATGTCAAGCCGACGGAATACATGTTTTCCATAGAGATTTTATTTATTTATGAAATCATCTATTGATAAATCTCGGACTTCTTCTGGGGCTTCGGTTTTTTGTTTATTCAGATTCTTGCCGTTGGTATTGTACAAGTGTACATATATTTATATTGATTTATGGATTTTGATTTCCGACATGAATCTCGTTGATGATGCTGATTCCATGAATTGATAAGTCGTGAATTCATCCATCATGTTTCTCTATTTTCTTAATCACAATTTAATATGTTATCAGAATAAAATCACTGTGTCGGCTTCAAATACAATGAAATTCGCAAATTATGAATGAACATATAATTCCTTTATATGGATTACTGCTCATGATGGTTTATGTTGAAAGTTTATGCGGATTCATCCAAAATTGGGTTATTTTAATTATTTCTATAATATGAATTCCTTACTGCGTATATGTTAATTCAATGGATTGAATTTTAAGTTTTCTGTTCAACGTTATTTTAATTAATTTTTGGTCAATTTATATTTATGGGTTATTACCCAATAAGTTTTGGTCAAAATTAAAGTTGATTAATTGTGACTTTGACCCAAAGTTTGATATAATTTTAAATTGGAATATTGGTATATTTATATATATTTTGAGATGAATTAATTGGAACAACATACCGCCAAAGTGGTCCCTCTTGTAGAAATCAATTTGTTTTAAAATATAAAAGGTTGTGTGCTTGCAGCTTATATGAATATTTGACCGGCCCAAAAGAAGGTTAATGTTTAATAGAATTGCAAGTACACCTATAGTAATAAATACGTAACGATTATTTGGTTTTACATGTGAATAATAAATCAGCCCAAAAGAAGGTTTATTGTTTGATATGTTCTTATTGTCGGTGTTTGATTACTACACCAAGATACCACTTAGTAGTTAATGTTTTGTCCAAAGATAAAATATTGATGGGCTGCCCGGTATCTTGAGATGGGGTTTACCTTTATTTGAATTTATCATTTTGTTTTAAGACTTATGTGAGCTAATTTATTTGTTTATTGTTTTCGTTCAACTATAAATAACCCTGCTAATATTACTGCCAACATCAATTCCATTCCTATGCTTAATGGCACTAACTTCAAGTCATGGAAAGAGAATCTCTTGATAGTACTTGGAGTCATGGATCTCGACTATGCGTTAAGGATTGATTCTCCTTTACCTCTTACTGATAAGAGTACCTCTGATGAAAAGAGTGAGATGGAAAAGTGGGAGAAATCAAATCGCATGTGTACGATGATCATGAAGAAAGCCATTCCAGAAGCATTCAGAGGCACAATTTCTGATAAAATAACTAAGGCTAAGGAGTTCCTTGATGAAATTGAGAAAAGATTTGCCAAGAATGAAAAGGCACAAATTAGTATACTCTTGGCAAGCCTAATCTCAATGAAATATAAGTGTAAAGGCAATATTAGGAAGTACATCATGGAGATGTCTCATCTTGCTTCCAAATTAAGAGCACTTAAGCTCGACCTCATAGAGGACTTGCTAGTGCATTTGGTTTTGATTTCTCTTCCGGCACAGTTTGGCCAGTTTAAGGTGAGTTATAACTGTCAGAAAGAGACTTGGTCTCTAAATGAGCTCATCTCACATTGTGTTCAAGAAGAAGAAAGGCTAAAGCAAGATAAGATTGAGAGTGCTCACCTAACCTCCACCCCTCAAAATAGGAACAAAGGTAACAAAAGGAAAAGGGATAAAGAAGCTGCAAATATAGTGCCTCAGAAGAAACAACCAAAGAAATCGGATACATCGGATGATAATGGTTGTTACTTCTAGTGTAGCAGTGGCGCATTACAAGAAGCAATGTACCAATTATCATGCTTGACATGCAAAGAAAGGTGTGCTTCTTAATTTGGTTTGTTCTGAACTTAATTTAACTTCGATACCTGTACACTTGGTGGATAGATTCTAGTGCAACAACTCACATCAGTGTGTCTATAGGGTTGCCTCCATTGCTGAAAACCAAGTGATGATGAAAGATACATCTATGTAGGTGACGGCAAGAAAGTTCAAGTTGAAGCAATTGGAAAATTTAGATTATTATTAAAGATTGGATTTTATTTGGATCTTGATGAAACATTTATTGTACCATCATTTAGACGGAATTTGATTTCTATTTCTACTTTAGACAAATCTAATTATTCTTGTTCATTTGGAAATAAGAAATTTAGTTTGTTTCATGATTCAAAATTAGTTGGATCTGGTTCTTTATCTGTTTATGATAATCTTTACTTGATTGATATTATTGCTTCATTAATGAATCCTTGCAAATAAGTACACGAGGAACGAAGAGAAAATTAACCAATGAGAATTCAGCAACATTATGGACAAAAGATTAGGTCATATCTCCAAACGGAGAATGGAGAGACTTGTGTTAGATGAAATTCTAAACCCCTTAGATTTTACAAATTTTAATGATTGTATTAACTGCATAAAGGGGAAACAAACCAATAAAAGGAGATTTGAAGCCAACAGAACTTTAGACGTCTTAGAACTTATACATATAGATATTTGTGGGCCATTCCCTACAGTTGCTTGGAATGGTCAACAATATTTCATAACGTTCATAGATGATTTCTCGCGATATGGCTATCTATATCTCATTCATGAAAAGTCACAGTCTTTGGACATGTTCAAAAATTATAAGGCTGAAGTTGAGAACCAACTCAACAAAAGGATTAAAAGCATCAAATCTGATCGTGGTGGCAAATACTACGGCAAATATGATGGTTTAGGTGAACAACGTCCTGGACCTTTTGCTAACTTCCTAGAGGAATGCGGTATCGTCCCACAGTATACCATGCTAGGTTCACCCACTATGAATGGTGTTGCTGAAAGATGAAACAGGACGCTTAAGGATATGGTGAGGAGTATGATTTGTCACTCCACCTTACCAGAATTACTCTAGGGAGAAGCACTTAAGACTACAGCATATATCCTTAACAGGGTTCCAACTAAAGCAACCAATAAAACCCCTTATGAGCTTTGAACGGGTAAGAAACCTAGTCTAAAGTATTTACATGTGTAGGGATGTCCAGTTGAGGCACGACCTTATAGGCCTAATGAAAAGAAACTAGACTCAAGAACAATGAGTTGCTATTTTGTAGGGTACTCCGAAAGATCAAGGGGTTACAAGTTTTATGATCCCACAACTAAGTCAATATTTGAGTCGAGAAATGCTCAGTTCTTTGAGGATTTCAAGTTTGTGGGGAGAGATATGGTTAGAGCCATTGTCTTTGAAGAGGAATATGTTGATATTCCCACAGGTATTATTGAATTTGGTTAAGATTTTGTTTTTTACTTTGTTCAAGACACAATAAACCTAGACAATGGTGGAGATACCATTCAAGGGACTGCTCTAGAAGAACAAACTCTACCACCTCGAGAACCTATGCCATTAAGGAGATCCACTAGACAAAGAAGAAGTGTGGTGCCAGATGATTACATCGTATTTCTTCAAGAACATGAAGTTGACATTGGAAGGATGGAAGATGATCCAATCAACTTCCGTCAAGCCATTGAAAGTTCTAACTCTCAAAAGTGGATTGATGCCATGAATGAAGAGATAAAGTCTATGAAGGACAATGATGTTTGGGATCTTGTCCCATTGCCAAAAGGTACGAAGCCCATTGCTTGCAAATGGATATTTAAGACCAAAAGGGATTCGAAAGGCAATGTGGAGAGGTACAAAGCTCATCTTGTTGCAAAAGGCTTTACACAGAACGAAGGCATCGACTACAAAGAGACTTTCTCACCGGTTTCTTCGAAAGACTCTTTTAGGATTATAACGGTACTAGTGACATATTTCAATCTTGAGTTACATTGGATGGATGTAAAGATCGCCTTCCTCAATGGTGACTGTAACGCCCTAATCTGTTGGCATTACAACCCGAGGACACGCTAAGGCTATAATTTCCACAATTAACCTGAATAACACCTGAATAACTCACAAGGTATAAAAGAAGACATGTGGTCCTCATAAATAAATCATATGATAAGAATATAATCTCCATAATCAGAAAAACTAGACATTTGTCGACATAACTGTGGGTCAACAAGTCAAACCATACCCTAAAACTATTACCACATGAAAACTCCAAATACAACTTTAAAATTCACTGAACAAAATATAAATCAGACATAAAAAGTCTTTTCTGATCCATCCTATATCATCTATGACTATACAACTACTCATCAGCAGGGTAGTCAAGACCGCTAACGCCATCCCCATCCTCATAGACGATATCAAAACCCGATAGATCATATATCACACTATCATCACCTACACCTGAAATATAACAGAATGAGCGGTGAAGCCCAGTACGATAATAACCAATCCAGTTCAAACAAGGTTATGCACAAACAGGATGTACAAATAAATGCAACTGAACTAAATGCATACAACAGTTTATTATCTATTTTAGTCCGGCAAAACAACACAGTTCAAAATCCAGTATACATAAATTCTGAACTTAGAGTAACTCAGACTCTACTTTAGAAACAACCAACTGATTTTAAAAATAAGTAATCATATATATATATATATATATATATATATGGATGAGTGGGTACTCCCCAAACATCCCAATTCCTGAACACCTAAATTCTACCGGAATCATATCTTAGCACGAGTCCACTCGGGATAACCTCACACTAAGATCATCAGGGTGCCTCACCGTATCACTGTCTGCCAGGTCTCTACTGGTCAAAGCTAACCACAACCAGACAGACAATTATTAAGCTGAATATTTATTAAGTTCATTATGCAATTCTGTTCCTACATCCATTCACAAAATTCTAATCTACAAGCACAGACATCAAACAATAGATTGGTCGTATCTTTCTAAATCTCAGGAATCTAAATCAAATCCTCAGAATCTGATACCAACAACAACAAAGTCAACCCGAACTCCACAAACTCCTATATCTACACCAATAACAGTTTCACAAACTCCAAATGTCCTATTACAACATATATATATACATCGATGGATATGATCGCATTATCAAAATACCCTAACCAACATAAATTCTCCAAAAATTCTAACTTGAAAAGAAATCTCCGCTATCTGCACTGTCTATTCCGATCAAACTCCACAAACACCAATTATTTCACCAAAAACCCTAATATGCACAACAATAAGAATGTATGAGGATTATTTAATTCGTATTTTGTTTGAATCCATCATAGAGGAGATTTAATTACTATTTTGAATCACTAAAACCCGTCTCGCATTCATCAATTCACAAATCTCACACGTGCTAGGGTTTTTCTCCAAAAACCTTCATATAAAAATTCGACCAAACCCTAAGAAACTTGTATAAATTTGCATAAAATCCTAATGAGAAGGTTCCAAGCATAAATCTCCAAGAACACTCCAAAACTTTCTTACACGAAGGAGAAAATAATATAAAAGAAATTTGTCGAAAATGTTTTTCGCGTCTCGTATTTATAGAAATTTGGTCATACGCCGTCCTTACACCGGCGGCGTACCTGCAAATCTTGCAGGCTTACACCATACACTGGCAAATTTACACGAACATCGGCAGCGTTCGTCGGGGCTTTGATTTTCAGAATTCAAATTCTCCCTTCATACGCCGGCAAATCTTTGGCCTATGCCGGCAGCTTTCATGCTGGTGTTGAGAAGAAACCCTAATGAACGCCGGCAGCTTTCCTCCCAGTGTTAAGAAAAACGCTACTGTTCTCATCCTATGCCGTTTCTAAGCCGGCGATGTAGATTCTCCAAGAGGCAGTGTACAGTCTGTTACAGAGTACGCGGGCAATTTAAAAACTAGGCCGGCGACGTTCTTCATCAGAAATGCCGGCCTTCATTGCAGAAAATAATGAAATTGATCCAATTGATGCCAATCCGTTTCAACACATAATTGATCAACCTTAACTTATTTTCTAACATCAATATAATGGCCTCTTAATATTTGGTAACTTGTGGATACTTATCACTTATATTTACTTTGTATATTACAGTGACATTGATGAGACGATCTATATGGTATAACCAAAAAACTTTGTGTTGGAAGATCCAAAGAATATGATTTGTAAACTTAAGAAATCCATCTATGGACTTAAGCAAGCATCTCGACAATGGCATTTCAAATTTCATTAAGTGATCATCTCATTCGGTTTTGAGATGAATTTGGCCGATGATTGTATATACCATAAGTTCTGTGGGAGCAAGCAGATTTTCTTGGTCTTATATGTTGATGATATTTTGCTTGACAGCAATGATATAGGATTATTGCACGAAACCAAGAGATTTCTAGCTAAGAATTTTGAGATGAAAGATCTTGGTGATGCCTTTTTTGTGTTAGGAATACAAATACACCGAGATCGCTCTCAGGGTATTCTCGAATTATCACAAAAGAACTATATCGAAAAAGTACTCAAAAGGTATGGCATGCAAGATTGCAGACCAAGTGATACCCCAGTGGCTAAGGGAGACAAATTTAGTCTCAATCAGTGCCCTAAGAATGATTTTGAGGAAAAAGAAATGCAAAAGATTCCTTATGCTTAAGTAGTAGGGAGTCTAATGTATGCTCATGTTTGTATGCATCCAGATATTGCATACATTACAGGAATGTTAGGCAGATACTTAAGTAATCTAAGATTAGACTATTGGAAAACAGCCAAACAAGTCTTGCGATACTTACAGAGAACAAAAGATTACATGCTCACTTATCGGAAGTCAGACCAGATCGAGATCATTGGGTATACTGATTCTGATTTTGCTGAATGCCAAGATAGTATGAAATCTACATCAAGCTACATCTATCTGCTAGCTGGAGGAGCTATCTCTTGGAAGAGTGTAAAACAATCTCTTGTTGCCTCTTCTACCATGGAAGCAAAGTTTGTAGCATGTTATGAGGCATCCAATCATGGAATATGGTTACAGAATTTTGTCACAGGGCTGCGCATTGTGGATACTGTTAATAGACAACTTAAGTTATTTTGTGAAAATAAGTCAGCAGTTCTATATTCCAACAACAACAAGAGCTCGACAAAATTAAAGCATATAAACATCAAGTTCCTAGTTGTAAAAAAAAAAAGAGTTCAAAGTGGATAATTGTCTATAGAACATATAGGAACAAACTCTATGATTGCGTATCCGCTTACTAAAGGAGTGCAACCCAAGGTGTTTCATGAGCACACTGCTCATACGGGTGTCATGTCCTTAAGTGATATTCAGTTTTAGTGGGAGTTTGTTCTTTTGAATGCTTTTATGTCATAGACAAACTTTAATTAGTTGTTTTCAGTTTGTCATGTTTTTAAGGATATTTTCTGTAGAAATAAAGTATTTTGTTTATTTACATTCTGGTTTTGGTTTATGGTTTGATCTCACTAAGGTTTATATTGGACCAGTAGGAAATAGACCTGTTAAGATCACATTGCATGGAATTTCCTTGCTACACATCCATATCTTGATCCATGTCATTCAATTGTGTCAACATTGTAACCATTGATGGGTTGCGTTATGATAAATGTAATGAATACCGCCTTGATCCTATGTTGATATGGTCGATGGACCGGATTGGTTATAGATACATTTTGGTCATGACATCAAATTTGAACCTATATGGTTGTTTTGGCAAAACATAATTATAAGGTTACATATACAGTCCAAGTGGGACATTGTTGGATCCTTAATCCAACGTTAGCCTTATATGTGAAATAATTATATGTTACGGGCTGTTATATTAAGTTAAGATCAATTAAAAGTGATCAATAGGATTTAGGTATTTGAGGTTTAATGTATCTAATAGGGTATGACCCTTTTATATGTAGAGACCTTATGGTTAATTTCTATTTTTATGATGGGCTAAAATAGAAATACCAAAAGATAACATAGAGTTATCTCTATTAATAGTAGTTATGGTCCCTAGGTCACACATATAATTTTTCTAGTCTCATCTGAATCCCGTCATCAAAGAGTACGAAGAGAAAACAAAAGGATCTCTCAAGGAAAACGTATTGATCTAGAAAGCTAATCACAAGACTCTAAATTTATTGATTGCTATGGATTCAGGTATGCTTCTGCTTATCTATTGCCTAATTCTTAATGATTAAACATGAATGATCTAGGGTTTTATATGTGATGGTTTTCATAAAATGTTAATTTGGATTTAACAGGGTTTATGTTAGGACGAGATAGAAAAGGTGAGTTATCATTGTGTTTTGTCTTTGATTCCATAGAAACTTATAATGGATATATATCATGTCTGGTTCACTATAATGGAATAAATCTAGATTTCTTTGTTGATGGGAAAGATGTTAAGTACTAAGCCTAAAGAGAGAGTCCAATCCAAAAGATTAGCCTATTAGGTGGGAGAGCTCTCCAAGTTTAAGTACCTTTCCATAATTTCTTGTGATATTGATGTGGGATCGTAACAAAAGGATATAGATTTCTTATCTATTTCATATTATATGGAATAAACATTCCTTATGGTAAAAATTTTTTGCAAACCAAATAATGAAATAATTATTCTATGGTAATAAAGACAGATTACCAATTCAATTTTCATCAACCGAACGCAACATTAGTCCTTTGCAATCCTAGAAATGCGTTGCAATCAATTAATGTGTTGGGGCCATGCTCTTACAAGGACTTCCATTTACTTGAGGTTCTGAAGTAACTTTTCCTCAAGACTCTATACATGGAATACTACAATCTAATATAGATTATGGATTTAGATAATACTCTAAGACTGATGATATAAATAAACTAATTTTTTTAAACTTGTGATTAGGTTCATAGAAGTTAGTTTAATGTGAGTGGGAAGTGTTTGGAAATCCTATAAGATGTGATAGATTGATTTAGAACAAAAGCCATGCGAAACCTTCTTTGAACCACAATTGATATGCCAAATAGTTATCGACTACGAGCCCTAAAGGACCCATGACCCACCATTGGTCATCCCATGTATAGCCAGTATATTAGGCCTAAAAGAGTCAGGCCTTAAAAACATATAATTCTCGGCCTAATCCAATATAGAAAATATCAGTACGATTACAATCCAGAATCCTCTTTTACATTCTAACAGTATCACTAGGGTTTCTTCATTCTTCAATCCTCGATATTCTATCAATCTCAAACACAATTGTTGCTTCAAACTCTATACCTCAATCGGATCTCCGATGAGTCTCTTCTAGGTCGTATCTCTCTCTTCAACAATTCTCTGCATGTAATACAAATTCTAGGTTTAGATCTTTATTTACTTTCTCAATGTTTCTATTGTTTTGCTAAACTGTTTGTGTGTTTATGTATAGGGTTTTTACCTCTTCGAGCCAGGTAAAAAGCTACTGAAGAAGATAAGGAAGGAAAGGACTACACATTGATAATATTCGATAATGTTTTCTTGACCCAATGTTCTTTATTTATACTTGAGAATATTAATTTCCAGCTCGTTGTCTGCTGTATTTTATTTTGCTACAATCTGTTGTTTGCTATATCTTGCTGTATCTCCTTATTATCTATAATAAGCTGTGTCAAATCTTTATGAATTTGTGATGAAGTCTGTCATCCAACTAGGTTTTCGTCTTGTCTACTTTTGGGTCATAACAATTTCCTCCCCATCTTTGAAAAAAAACTTGTCCTCAAGGTTATAAGTTGGCTATGCCTCAAAAAAATCATCCAAATTTTCCCAAGTAGTGTCTTATGGTAATAGCCCTTGCCACTGAACAAGAATTTGAGAAATAACCCTACCATTAAGAGACACCTTTTGTTGGCCCAAGATAGATAGGGGTTGAATGATAGGATGTTGATCCATTGCATCCTGAGGCAAGTCTAACGATGGTTGTAAGTTGCCATGTGCTTTCTAAGTTTCGAAACATGAAAGACATCATGTATCTTTGAGTATGAAGGAAACTCAAGTTTGTAAGCACATGGACCAATTTTTTGAAGTACCCTAAATGGACCAAAATATCACTTGTATAACTTGGCAACTTATTTTGAGCCGTTGATAATTGCTTAAAAGGTTGCAATTTGACAAAAACAAAATCCCCTGGTTGAAATATGACATCAATTAGATGGCGATCTGTAAATGTCTTCATTAAGTTTTGAGCTACAAACAAATGTTGTTTCAACAATCACAAAACCTCATCTCTGTCGAGTAATTCTGCTTCCATTGCTTCCAGAGTACTTGAACCTCGTACAAAGGAAGAGATTGTTGGTGGATCACATCCATACACTATGCAAAATGGTGTAAACCCAGCATCTCCATGAAAGGAAGTATTATAGGCATACTTTGCCCATGGTAAATACTTCACCCAAACATGACAACAATCCATAGTAAAACTTCTAAGATATTATTGAATGGTTTAATTAAGAACCTCGGTCTGACCATCACTTTGAGGATGGTGGGCATTTGTCATGCATAACTTGCAACCACTTAAAGAGAAAAGTTCCGTCCAAAATTTGCTCATGAAAATTGGATCCCTGTCAGATACAATAGTCCGTGGATACCCATGTAATTTGACTACAATATTAAGAAATAAAGTAGCCACCTTAGTAGCGGTAAAATGTGCCTCCAAAGGCCTTAAGTAACAGTATTTGGAGAGCTGATCAACCACTACCAAAATGACCAAAAACCCTTATGATTTAGGAAGGCAAGTAACAAAGTCAAGACTTATATCCTTCCATACTTTCTCTGGAACTGGTAGAGGAGATAATAATCCAGTTGGAGAACAAGTTTTATATTTAGCTTGTTGACAAATGAGACATTGACGAACAAAAGTCTCAACTTGTTTCTTCATGCCTTCCCAATAGAAATCACTAGCTAAACGCTTATAGGTTTTCAAAACACCAAAATGACCTGAACTGGGGGAAGCATGATATTCCAAAAGCAATGTTGGTATTAAAGAACTTTGAGGCACCAAGAATAATTAAGTCTCAGAATATAATAAATTGTTCCACCAGTGAATATTCCATTTCAATGTTGTCCCCTTGTTCATGTCAGATATAACATGTTGAAAAGCACTTAAAGATTGATATTCTTGTTTCTACTTATCAACCAATGTGAAAGTAACAACAGAAATTCCCAAGCAATAAGATTAATCCCCAAAATGGCAAGATAAAGAATATGCCACTTGATTGTCACGACCTTGCTTGTACACAATAGAATGATCATACCCCATAAGCTTTGACAAATACTTCTATTATTCAGGGTTCTGAATCACTTGTGTTAAAATTTCTTTCAAACTTCGATGGTCTGTCCGAACTAGAAAATGATTTCCTAATAGGTACTGACGCCATTTCTATACGGCTTCCACAATGGCATATAACTCTCGAACATAGGTTGAAGCTCTTCCTAAGTGACCAGGCATCTTTTTGCTAAAATAAGCAATTGGATGTGTTTTCTGAGTAAAACTGCACCTATGCATGTGCTAGAAGCATATGTTTCCACAATAAATTGTTGAGAAAAATCAGGTAATTAAAGTATAGGGGCAGAATGAAGAGCTTGTTTCAAATTCTCAAATGCTTCAATAGCTGGTGTGGTCCAATAAAATTGATCATGTTGAAGCATGTCTATAAGAGGTGAGGCTATTGTAGCATAGCCTTTAATAAAACGCCTATAGTCACCAAATAAGCCCAAAAATGCACACAGCTCTTTAATAGTTGTAGGCAGGGGCCATTGCTGTACAACAGCAACTTTCTCTAGTTCTGGCTTAACCCCTTCACTACATACAATGTCCTAAATATTCAATCGTGTCTTGCCCAAAAAAACATTTGTTCTCTTTAGAAAAAAATTCTTGCGCCAGCAAAGCATGTAATACGATAGATAAACGTTCAAGGTGTTGCTCCAGTGATTTGCTGTATACTAATATGTCATAAAAAAAAAAAAGATGACAAAACGCCTCAAAAATGGTTTAAACAACTGATTCTTGATGAATTGCAATGTAGCTGGTGCATCACTTAAACCAAAAGGCATTATGACAAATTCATAGTGACCTTCATGTGTTCTAAAAGCTGTCTTTTCAATGTCTTAGTGATTCATACGTATTTGATGACAACCTGATCTTAAATCCAGCTTGAAAAAAATAGAAGCTCCATGCAATTCGTCCAACAATTCATCAATAGTAGGAATAGGGAATTAATCTTTTATAATCACCTTGTTTAGAGCTCTGTATTCAATACAAAAACGCCAACTTCCATCCTTTTTCTTCACCAAAAGTACTGGAGAAGAATATAGAGTAGTACTATGTTGAATAATCCCTTATTGTAACATATTGGACACCTGTTTTTCAATCTCAGACTTCTAGAAATGTGGATAACGATATGGCTTGACATTAATTGGTTGAGCATCATGTCTTAGATGGATCCTATGTTGAACATCTCTCAAGGGGGGCAATGATGAACGTATCTCAAAAATACGAGAGAATCTGCCCAAAACTTCTTTAATAGGAGCATTGTTGGTGGTACTCTCTAATGAATTTACAACCTCCTGAACCTTCAATTGAAAACAATAAGCTACTCCATCAACAGCTAATAAACACTGAAATTGATGATGTGAAATAGATTCCATATGAGAAGCTGTATTTCCAGAAAGATGAACTTGTTTTCCATTCAAATAGAAAGCCACGGCTAAAGAGTTATAGTCCACATTAACAGGACCTAAATCCCCTAAAACAGCTTTAGCACCTTAAATGGGTAATATATAGAATGTAATAAGAAAAACCATGCTCTGAATAACAACAGTGACATCCTTGCACATACCCTCACATTTCATTTTATCAGCACTGCCCACTAGGACCTAGAAATGTGGTGAAGGTTCAACTACAAGACCCAAATATGTCGCAACTCGATGTTACAAAAAATTATGAGTACTGCCTGAATCCACTAGGATTGAAATATCTATACCATGAATGCATCTGTGAAATTTTTATGTCCTAGGAATTTACATGCCAGATAAAGCATGAAAACTTATAGTACCTTCAGCAGAAATACAATCATTTTGCTCATAATTATCCACAGTATCACATTCATCATCAAACAGCAACAAAAACTTGGCTTTACATTTGTGATCCTGATTATATTTTTCATCGTAGTTATAGCAGAGTCATTTCTCTCTCTTAAGCAATATTTCTGCATGAGACAATTTCTTAATGGGTAAAGTGTATGGTGTAAGGGATGGCAAGGGTAGTAACTGTGGTTTAGAAGTTCTAGTAGATGACTAGAAAGTGGATGGGTTGGTTTGTGTGTATGGCTTAGAAAATTGAAGAGGTTTATGAGTGGTGAAGGCTGATGGAAACAAATTAGATTTATTGACAAAATAAGAATCATGAAACTTAGATTCATGCATTCTAGCAAGCCATGTAGCATGAACTAAATTAGAAGGCCTAGCTATTTGAACTTCTTTATGAATATGAGGTTTTAAACCAGAAATAAAACAACTCAATAGAAAGGACTCAGGGATACCTTTAATGCAATTTGATAAAGATTCAAATTTGTGTTGATAATCCTAGACTGTAGAACCTTGCATTAGTTTAGCCAATGCACCCTGGACATCTTCATAATCCGATGGACCAAATCGAGCTTTTAAGGAAGCAAAAAATGATTGCCAAGTGGTGATCTGTTTATTTTCTTCCATCTACTATAACCACTGCAAAGCATCTTCCTCGAACGCAAAGGAGGTGATTTCCAACCTCTGAGGAGTAGGAATATTATGAAAATTAAAGAATTTCTCAGTTTTGAATATCCATCCCAAAGGATCTTCACCAAAAAAACGAGGAATCTCTAATTTAATTCCTTTCAACAATGCATTGGCTAAGAAAGACGATGAATGAGAAAGATTAGATGGTGATGGAGAAGGACTTAAAGTCTCATTCTGATTCCGAACAACATCAAGCTTCTCAGTCAATTGTTGAATGGAAGATTGCACCGACGTATGTAAATTGGAAACAAAATCCTGAACAGAGTTTTGATATTGCATAGATTCAGTCATCTGAGTCTGCATATGTTTTATTGTATCAATTAAGGAAAACACTAGGGATTGGAGTTTCTCAAATTCTTCCTGTGATCGAGTAGTCATCTTGAATCAAGGATGAGAAAATGAAGGAAGAAACGAGAACACCAAAATATTAGGCCTGAAAGAATGAGGCCTTAAAAACATATAATTCTCGGTCTAATCCAATATAGAAAAAATCAATACGATTACAATCCAGAATCCTCTTTTACATTCCAACAGTATTGCTAGGGTTTCTCCATTCTTCAATCCTCATATCTCTCAATCTCAAACACAATTGCTGCTTCAAATTCTATACCTCAATCAGATCTCCAATGAATCTCTTCGAGGTCGTATCTACTCTCTTCAACAATTCTCTACATGTAATACAAATTCTAGGTTTAGATCTTTATTTACTTTCTCAATGTTTCTATTGTTTTGCTAAACTGTTTGTGTGTTTATGTGTAGGGTTTTTACCTCTTTGAGCTAGGTAAAAAGCTCCTGAAGAAGATGAGGAAGGAAAGGACTACAAATTGAAAATATTTGATAATGTTTTCTTGACCCAATATTCTTTATTTATACTTGAGAATATCAATTTCCAGTTCGTTATCTATTGTATTTTATTATGCTGCAATTTGTTGTTTGCTATATCTTGTTGTATCTCCTTATTATCTGTAATAAGTTGTGTCAAATCTTTATGAATTTGTGATGAAGTCTGTCATCCAACTGGGTTTTTGTCTTGTCCTCTTTTGGGTCATAACACAGTACCCCTAATCTTTCGTCCATTTTTCAACTAAATCGATCTTACTAGTGACTTTGAGCTAGTTTTGAGTGTTTTTGGAATCTAATAAGTTTCTATCAAGAGATCAAGTGAGAAACTAAACTTTATATTTAGAATTGTTAATTGAAAAATGAAATTGAATTTGATTTGTATATATTGGGTTATAAGTAACGAGTAACCTCAAGTTTATTGAGTGGTGGAATCGAATAATAGGCATGAAATATTATTGTTTATTGATTGCTTGTATGATATTGGAGAAAACCTACCTAATGAATATTTAGCTTAAAAATTTGAAAGAGGAAAATTTAGGTGTTAAACCCGCTACGGTAACTAAGTAGGTTGATAATGTGAGGGAGTCATCTCCGATATGCTGAATGTGAGATGCAGATTGGTGGAATGGGCTGCTATTTAGACCATTGGTAACTAACTTGCCCACTAAAGTTAGAACGAGTAATAAACCTACTATGAGACAACTTCAACCAGTGAGCAGAGCATATAAGAATTTAAAATTTGTTGACTGAGATAAATCTCAATCCAAAATTGAAAATTTTCATTAGAGTTTACAGACTACAATGAGTGTGTTCGTTTATACATGCATTTATAGTGTGCATGTGCGGGTCTTTGTGGGCATATGAATACACAAGTGTAATATATAGGCTAATTTATGAGTGCACGTGTGCTTGCATGATAATTTGTATCAATTCATCCATTTAAGATATTTCAATTTAGGTATTTAACAAAGATAATGTTATTGACACTTATCATGATGCATCCAATGAGGAAGATTAAATTATGTCGCATTGATATTGGGGCACTAATACTTTAGAATGATGTGATTAACTTTAGGTTTAGATCTGGATATAATCTTCTGGGAAGAGAAGATCTTGGTCCTCGATACCTAAACAAAGAAAATACCCGAAATAAGTATTTCATCCAAGATTTATTCAAATTCCCTAATTCTATCTTATTGAATTCGTCAAAATTCACATGAATGGAAATTCCAACTTAAAATGGTAATAACTTGCTCATTTTAACTCGGAATTTCGCATATTATATACCGATTTCTACCTACTAAAAAATATCTATCTATTTCTAATGTTATTTTTATCAAAAAAATCCATTTGGCTCTTAGAACAGTGACGTATAGAACTATTACGAAATTCCAGTTTTTAAAAACACAATTTTCCAAGCTTTTCTTCATTCAAAAATTCTTATACCAAAATATAGATATTTGTATAGTTGGAAAATCTTTTGAATATATATATATATATATATATTGACTCATATCATAAGCACAAATTTAATGAATTTGTCCCAATAATGATTTTTATAAAATAAGGTGTTCTAAAAGTTGGAAAAGTAATGTTTTTGAAATTTTTATTTTAGCTTTGTTGGATAATTTCTTGGATTTATTTATAAGTATATATTTTCCTCTTTTTAACTTTATCTATCTTTTGAAAACAATTCATATTTTCCAAAATAATTTTATTTCTACAACTTCATTTTTAGAAGTTAAAAATGTAGTTTCTAAATGTTTTCTTGATAGTGATAAAACTTTCTTAAAGTTCACTTGTTCTTAGCTTTTCCTAAAGTTAGTTCCATAATAGTGTTCTTCTAATTCTATTTCTTAAGTAAGATTCATCTTTAAAAAGATTTATTCTTTGATGATCTTGTAAAACTTGTCTAACCTTAGTATGTTGATGAAAACTTTACAAATGAGTTTAAGAAAACTTTTATTAAACAAATAATTAGTAACATTAAGTTTAAAAAAACTTTCTTATTTCATTGGTTTGAAAAGAGAGTATGTGAAAATTCTACTTTATATATTCTTTGATGAAACTCTAAGGTACCATTATTGCTAAGACTTGTTATGAGTTTACTTAAAATTTTGGGAAATGTTTGTGTAGGTAAAACTCTTAGCTTTTAATGAAAATTCTTTCTTTAAGTAACCAAAATTTATCTGAAAAAAGTTCATAAAAAATATTTTCTTCATATTTTTGTTGAGACAATATCAATATGCCCATGCATGAACATGAATATGTAGTGATGTGAAATATAATTAAAATAACATAATAAAATAAATAAATGTAATAAGAGCATAATAGTAAAGTCAAGTATTGGGAACCTTAGCTTCATCAAGGTATCCCGGGACTAAAAACAGATTACTCTCAAAAAGAAAAGAAAATAAAAGAAAATTGTTTTGACTTCATAAGGACAAGTCTAAGACTAGAAAGACTAGTCTTAATAATAGCATGAAATAAATAAATAAATTGCAAAGCATATAAATAAATATATAACAAGTGAGCTTATATGCTCTAAAAAATATATATATACATAATATATATAATAGTATACAGAAGTTAGATTGGAGCAAATAATAATAACAATAACATAATAACAATAAAGACATAATGAAAAATATAAACATGAACAAAAACAAAACATGAACATATTGTTACTTGTTGAACTCTCATGAGTCTAAGAAATATACACTAAGCTCATGCTAAGTTATATGAACATGAAGAGTATATGTAAGAAATTTTACCTAAGATTATGTGTTTGTTGAAGAGGAAAAGATTGGGTTGTAGTATTATGTAGGATATGGTTTTATGGAGAGGAGAGAGGACTTGGGAGAGAATTTGAGAGAGAGTGTTTGTGAAGTAATTTTGGTAGATTTTTAGTAGGAAATGAGTTATGTGAAAGAATGAAGGAGGAATAGGGTATTTATAGAGTTTTGGAGTAGAAATTAGATGTAATTAAATAAAATAAAAAAGAAAATAAATTGAGAGGGAGGAGAGAGAGAGGGTAGACGGCAAGCATGGGGAAAGGGAAGAAAATTGATTAAATTTGTTGTTTTGTAATAAAAAGAAGTAATGTGTAAAGTGTGATGTGATTAAAGTTATATGAAGAAGTAAATTATAAAGTATAGGTATGGTAATGTGTAAGAAAAAAGTGTAAAAAAAATAAAGATAGTGAAACAATAATGAATAGTAGAAATAGTACTATAAATAGTAGACTAGACAATTAAAATACCTGTAGTAAAGAAAATACGTAAAAACCTATATCTGATGTTTTTAGTTATCGAAAAATTCTAAAACTGATATTTTTAAAAACCTTATATTTTTACGAGTCTTATGGTATTTTCGAAATATTTTCACCATCCGGTGTACTGAGGCGCGGTTTTCAAAAATTGATCCCGTTCGGATCCGAAAGACACTAGAAAAATGCGAATCATATATTTTTAAGTTTTCCTATATTATTCCGATCTATTATCCATAATTATCTCAATTTCGTTGTCTAGGGTTCAAGAATACGGGATTATCGGACCTAGATTCACTGGACTAAACATAGAACTAGGTTAATTTTAAGGTTCGGTTTAGCTTTCGGTTCTTAAGGTCTACTATATTACCGAAAAATCTAGGAGTTTACAGAAACCTTAAAATAGTAAAAATGAGATAACCTTAAATTATAATGTGGAATAATGTCATGTAATCTAAAAAGATCAGATTCATCAAAAATTCACTCGTTTCGAACTTGAACGAGATCATTTTCTGGGAATAGGGTCTTGGCACTTGAAGCAGTAAAAATATTTCGATAACATGATTAGGCTCAAAATAAGATGAGGAATCATAAAATATCAGTTATATAATTTTATGACTTCTAAAAATATCATATATAACTCGTTTACATGTATTTTCTTATTAACGGGATTTTATTTGTCTAGTTTACTATTCACTACTATTTATTATTATTCCTCTATCTCCACTTTTGTTTCAATCTATTTATTACATCTTACATACCTACTCTTACATTTTTTACATCTCCAATATAACTTTTTACATAATTTCTCTTATCTTCTTTACTTGTAATTATCAAAATAGATTTTTCTTATCTCCCCCTAACCCCTACCCTACTCCTCCCATCCAAAACCTCACCCCACCAACCCCCCCCCCCCCCCCCCCCCCGCTTTCTTCTCATTTATGCCAACCATACTTCTGTCTCCCTCTCAAGTTTATTTTCTTTTTTTAACTTATTTTATTATATCTAATTTCCTTCCTCAATTCTTTATAAATATCATATCTTCCTCCACTTCTTTCACACATCTCATTTTACATGCCAAAACTCTACCAAATATTTTTTTCGACTTCCTTCTCTAACAATTTCCTCTACAATACTCTACTATCCACTTCTTCTAGGAAAAGTAAACACTCCACCCATTTGTTTCTTTCATCTCCAAATCCTTCATCTACCTTAGGAAAAAATCCTAAAACCTCTCTTTTGTTCATATAACATAACATAAACAATATGTGTGTTTTGATTCTATATACTCCCCATGATGCTAATGCTAGGGAATGTAGGGAATGGAATCATGAAAAACAACATGTTGCTCACGTCTTGCTCATAATGTATTCTTGTTATATTATGCTCATGTTCTTAACATAACTTTTATATGTTATTATGTGTAAGTATATAACTATATTTCTTAGAGTCTAAATGCTTACTAATCTAACTTTTTATTTATGATTTTATTTTCTTGCACATTTCTTTATTTCATGCAAGTAATCAAGACTAGTCATTCTAGTCTTATATTTGCCCTCATCAATTCAAAACATTTTTAGGACTTACGCATAATCTAAGTCCCGAAAAACCTTGACAAGAATCTAAGACTCTCATGATTTCTTTATTATTTTCTTGCTTTTTTTATGAGACTTGTCTATTTCTAAGTCCCTAAAAGACTTGAATAAAGATCTAAGACTTCCATAATTTTCTTCTTTTTTCTTTTCTTTAATCTTTCTTATGTTTTTCCTTTCTTTTTATGGAACTTGTCCATATCTAAGTTTCGAGAAACCTTGATTCAAGCTAAGACTTCTAATTTTTTGTTTATATATATGTTTATTTAATCATCTACGTCTTTTATTTTCTATATGAGTCATTTTACCTACATAACTATAAGTTCATATGCATGCATGATCATAATATTGTTGTCTTGATAAAGTTTTCAAAAAAATATAAGGAGTTATTTTCTTTCATTTAAAATAGGACTAAACTCTCAATAAACATGATTTTAATCACTTAGGAGAAATTTTCACTAAAACGTAGAATAATTGTTCCACTACTTAGTTCCAAAACTGCTAAAGTAAATTTTTATAAATTTTAAATGTGGATAATTCTTTGTTATGAAAATTTTTCTTAAGAATTTATTTATAGGTGCCATACCAACACTTTGAAGAATACTAAGAACCAAATAATTTTTCTATATCAAGTTTTAGAGCAACTCACTAGTTAGAAATCCACTTAAGAAATAAAATTGGTAGACAACTTAAAGAACTGAATTTTAAGAAGTAAATTTATTTTTAAGAAATTAAGAAAATATAAAGATAATAGATATAATGAGTGGGCACTCCTTTGTAAAAAAACTCATGGTTTTTAATTTTCTTTCCAACAACTTGAAAAGGAGATTTTGTAAACTTCATTTTCAAACTCTTACAATAAATTGTTTTATGAAAAATCATTATTAGGACAACACCACTAGAATCATGCATATAATATGAGTATATATATATATATATATATATATAATAAAGGATTTTTTTATTATATAAATATCTATATGCTTGTTATGGAATTTTTGGATTGTGTAAAGTTTGGAAAATTACAATTTAAAGGGCTCGAATTTCGTGTCAAATCTGTACCGACATGTTTCAGTACCCAATGCCTTTAAATGTTAAAAATAACCCTAGAAATAGATAGATATTTTTTAGTAGGTAGAAAACGACATCTAATATACAAAATTTCAAGTTAAAATGATCAAGTTATGATCATTCTAAGTTGGAATTTCATATAATCTGAATTTTTTTATGTGAATACTAGAATAGAATTAGAAAGTTTAAGTAGAACTTCCATGAAATACTCATTCTGAGTATTTCTTTTATTTAGCTAACGGAGCTTGGAGGATCCGTATTCAGAGGACTATTACTAGTGAAGGATTTTTACAAAGATGGCCGAGTGAGTTTATCTCTTACTTTTTTGTACTTGCTTGTGCTTGTAGTTTAGAGGTACTAGAAGTAAGAAAAGATAAAATTGAAATATGCATGATAATGTTGGTTGAAAATATACTATTCATATCGAGACTAGAATTGTTGTTAATTAAATTCATGTTCTATTATCATGATGTAGTGTCTGCAAATTTTATGATCATCCTTAAAGATACCTTAATTACATGAGAAGAAATAAATTCATCGATTCATGCATTTCATGAAGTGAGTCATATTACATTAACTACCATGCCTTCGGTAGGATAAGAGTATAGTAGTGGGGTTCACAAGGGCCTACAAGTCTACTAGGATAGGCGAATGGGAGCCCAAAAGAACTATTTAAGATGGGCGAATGGGAGCCCGAAAGAAATATTTAAGGATAGGCGAATAGGAGCCTGAAAGAACTATCTAAGAATGGGTAAATAAGAGCCTGAAAGAACTACTTAAGGATAGAGCGAGTGGAAGTCTGAAAGAACTACATAATGGGATTATAAAGTAGGGTCGTAAAGGGTCCAAAACACCTAACTTCGAATGAGGGCATAATTTCATTCGAGCATATGATTTCTAGTTGGTCACATAGATTACTTGCTCACGTGTTTGATTCATTTCATACGCTTGTCTAAATATAATTTGTCTAATTTTCTTTTCTATGTTATGAGTATGATGATGCAGGAATATTCTTACTAAGCTAGCTGAGCTTACATTCCAATAGATTTTTTTTTATGTAGAACCAATATCTCTTATACCCAATGTCTCCATTTGTCCAAATAAGATTATACTTTTGGGAAGCTTTTGAGAAAAATCCTTTTGAAGATCTTAGAATAGATTTTCTTTAAAATCTTTTTGGTTCTAGTTATTATTATGTAAAGCCAAGACCATACTTTCGATCTTTGGAGATTTATTAGGAGAATGCCCCTAAAATGATGTACAGACCATACTCCTATGATTTTGAATATAATCTTTTTATTTGGATTCTTGCATACTATATTTACTTCTCAAACTACACCTCCCACATGAGCCTCCTATTACTCTGATGGATGCCTTACATATGGTGTCGAAGCTTTCGCATGACTTCAGGAAGTCATTCTTAAGCTTTAATACCATATATGGTAGACTGTCGCGTTTAGGGTACCCTCTAAGGCATGACATCTCGCACATGGCACGTAGCTTCGAAGTGCTACTAAAAAGATTATACTTGATAATAGGATGGTTTGGAGAGAATGATAAGGGAGGAGGAACAGACAGTCTCGGTGTCCCAAATGCACAAGTGACAAATAAGAAAGCTTGAATAAACCTCTCACATCAACCTTATAGTTCTTGAGCATTGGGGTAGAAATTTCTTGATTGCCTTGTTTGATCTTTCTGAAAAAAACCTCCTCTATAGAATGTTGTTTGTCTTCTCTCTCCAAAAGTTGGAAATAAGGAGGAGTGGCTAAGTATTTATAGACACTTGGCATAGATGACGATCGTCAAATCATCTTAGTGATTAATGGATGAGATAAAGTAAACTTAATTCGTGGTTATCCTGCATGAGCTACTCATGGGCTAAGGTCAATAGTCATCTCCTCTATGCATGAGCCTATCTAAGAAAGGTTAGATGTAGCAGGCCAATCTAATAATCCTTGTTCCAAGTCCACTAAACCAAATCTTTTCGAACCATCTTGGTAAATGAACCGGACTCGCCAGGCCCTATCACCTAGCCCACAAAGTCAAGCCCAAATAAATAAAATAATTAAATTTAGAATCCTTTTACATTTTGATGATTTTTATATGAGATCAAATTCTCTAATGGAGTTATCAAAATGTAGATGGTTGGATCCAGTTGTAGTGATCATATATGCACAACGTTTGGCTCATACTACATGTGGCTTTAGGTAATGACTTGGCAATAGCACGTAAGAATAACTAATGAAGAGATGATAAGGATGAAGAGTAAGCAATCCCAGATAGCTCGAATGCACGTGTGACAGGTGAATAAGCTATACAAAATCAACCCCATAGTTCCTAGAGAGAGGTCATGCATTCTTCGTTCTAAACCTTATTTGATATCGGGGATTACAATTCAACAACACAACAACATTTCTATAAAATATTTAAAATCTACCAAATGAGGAGAAATCTTGATGTATTTATAGAGTTTAGCTATTAACACTATCCATTAGATCTCAAGATGTGTCAACAGCTCAGATGAGTCCTTCTTTTGATAGATCCTTCAATGGGCTCATTTTTTAATTTAAGCCCATGGAAAGCCTCTTTTAAGTGCATAAGCTTTTCTGAGAGAGGTTGAAAAAAAAACAAACTAGTTCAACGATCCTTACTCTAAGTCCATCATGCCAAATCCCTCATAAGTCATCCCAAGATATGAACTGGACTCTTCAAACTCTGTCATTTAGCCCAATAGTCAAATCCATGATTGCATTAGCCTTCTACAACTTTGAAGGAGGTACATGAGGAGAATCTAGAAAACATGTTGTCCCACATGGGTAAGTTTCAATTCCTAATCTTCTATATAAGCTGCAATTGGTAATGTTTAGAAGAAAATTTTATAGTCTCGTCACTTTCCAACGGCTCACATCATACCTAACTGTGATTGGATCACCAAAATAGTTAATACTTCAATTACTATATTTATATTAACGATTAGATGGTTGACTAGACTGTCTCGTCAATGCGATCATAAAAGCTTCAAAGTTTAGATAGTGTTCATAACATTAGCAAAAAAATATATTTATATATATATCGAGTAAAAAACTTATGTCATTATAATATACACATGATAGATAAGTACTAATTATTATTTAATATGCAATAATATTCCTAAATTACAACGAATGATAGTTATTTAAAAATCTACCACTACCTTTTTCATGTATCAAAATAATATATATATATATATATATATATATATATATACACACACGTTGTGGAGTCAATAATACTTTTGGATTTTTCCTGTGCTCAAGAGCTGCGGATCCGACTGGGAACCAATCAACACCAAATTTAACTACCGTTTAGTGTCCCACTTTATATTGATTAAACTTGAAGTCGAAGCTAATGCCCAATACCATTTTACCCGTTAACCAAGTGAGCGCCCATCGTCATGAAAATGAACCAGCGACTTATTCAATCCTCGAATTATGAAAAGAACTAGACAACACAAGCATCTTTATCTTTCTGGAGCCCAGTAAATGTCCTATATAATAATGATTATCTAGAAAAAAACTCATAGCATTCCTATATATATATGTATGTATGTATGTATGTATGTATGTATGTATTTATTTTTTTCCGTTAACATTTGACGCCCCTCGGTAATTTTACCTTTTTTGTTGTTTCCATTCACAATATTACGAAAATTTTTGAAAAAAATGTTTCAGTGATATCATCCAAACATACAACACGAATAACATATATCATGTAAGTGTAAATTAATTGTACCTAAGTTACATGGAAATGTCTATGGCATCCCTCCTTTTGTTCCAGCAACTGATCATGTTATTAAAATAAATCTTATTAACAGGTGCCAAGCACTTATTAAGACTTAAAGAAAAAAAAGTCTCAATTTTCTAATGTTAATTATACTTTTCATGGAAGATATATATATATATATCTATGTATAATCTAAACATAAAAAATATATATATTTCCTTGATATCTTAATAAGATAAATTACAAATACATGACATGCGTTTTACTGCTTTTACAATTAGGTGACCTGAGCCTTTTTTTTTTTTTTTTTTTGATAATTAGGTAACCTGTGATAACACCCATCGTGTTTCGTTAAAATCATTATTAATTAGAGACGTGTCGACACCATGTCAAATTGAAAAAAAAAATGTCACTCTCCACCTGTCTCCTCTTCTTCTACTTGGATGAATCAATTATGATAAGGGAAATTTAGTCTTAATTTGGAAAAAAAAATATATATAGGTCTTATCAAAACAACAAAAAATTATTTACTGCTTGTCTCTTGGATTATAATTATGAGCTTAATTAAAAGTTTTTCTCCTCCATATTTCCATCATAAAGCTCAGATTCAAGCTTTCTCTCTCTAAAATAACCCCAATGGCCTCATTTCTCTCTCTACCATTTTGAACACAACCATCCATTTTCATTTACAAAACCACCATCAATAGGTTCTCCAACAACAAAAACATCAAAAAGGAGTATCTTTTCATTGAAAATCATCATCACAAAGTCACCACCTTTCTGTCGAATCCAACTATACTGTCATTAATCAACACCACTACCGACCTGCCTTTAAACTCCAATGATAACCATCCAAGTAATAAACCAAAGTTGAAAACCACCAACACAAAGCCTAACACCACTCTTGACACAATCCATCAACCACTCTTCAACCAGGGTAGCTACCTCTAAATCGAGAACCAAACCCTTAATCCAACAGAACAAATAAATACACAGAATCTTCTCCATTAAACCACTTCTGCACACATTGATCACCTCTAATTTCTATCAAAACAAACACAATAAATAATCCCCCTTCGTACCAGCTAACACCGCTGATAACAATCCTAAGCAGTCTAATCCACCTCTACCACTCGCAAAACCCCCTGTTGAACCACTTCAAATCAATCGAACAAGCTCGATTGAGAGCAAAACCATTACATTCACATTTGATCCGCCAGGAAATCGATTGAGAGAGTGATAGATTGAGGTTGAGTTTAGATGGGTATTAATCTAATTCTATTGGGAAGTGGTTTGTTAAGGTTGAATTTGTATGGTTTTGAGGCGTTAAAAGTTTTTAGAATTGGAGTAAAAGTAAAGTGAGGTTAAAGAAGAAGGGAGAGAGAGAGAGAGAGAGATGTTTCTTTTCTTTTTTTTACTTAATATATGGCTTACATGTGTCTAATTAACGATGATTTTGGACGGAACATAACAGATGTTATCACAGATCGCCTAATTGTCAAAAAAAATATCTTAGGTCACCTAATTGCAAAAGCAGTAAAACACAGGTCACATATTTATAGCTTACCCATCTGAGTAAGTGATGCAAGCATCCATTAGCTCCATATTTCTTTGGCTTTTAGTTATTCCTCCTCTTAAGCTAGAAAATAAGTTGAACCATGTTGATACCAACCTATGAAGGCTCGAAGTTGGCTAGTTTAAAAATTATCGAACTCAAGTTCGAGCCACGTTTTAATCAAACTTAGAATTTAAGCTCGAACTTAGCTTACTTATTTAAACGAGTTTTATTTCAAGCTCAAGTTTCACTCATTTACAAATCGAACTCAAACTGAGCCGAGTTTTTTATCAAGTCTAACAAAGCTTTTATCAAGCTGAAGTTTAAGCTTGGACTTATTTTGTTTGAATAGCTCATTTTTTATTTTTTTAAAACTAAAAATAATATATAAGAGCCATTGAATATATATAGATATATATAAAATAGAAATTAATTTTTATTATATTAATAATATATTTATATATAATATATATCATAAATATAAAAATCAACAAACTTATCCATAAATCTATTAATAAATCTACATATAAGCCTAGATAAATTTACTCACAATGCCCTTCGCAAATTTAAATCAAAACTTGTGACTAACTCGTTTAGATAAACCAGAATTGTTTAGCTTCGAGCATTGCTTGCTTTAATCAAGCTAAAACCTATGGCCAAAAAAAAATTAAGCTAAAATCAAATCGAATTTACAACGAGCAAAGCACGAATAGGTCCTGCTGAGCCTGCCGGCCACGAATTACTGCAGATTGTATCGGCGACAACCGCCAACTTGTGAAACTATCGCAATGCAAAGTGAATAATTTAATGCAGGAAAATGGAAGAAAAGCAAAGATAATCATAAAAACCATCATGTCGATGCGAATTGGAAAGAATCTTTCTTTTTATACTTTTTTCTGAGATCTTTTTCCAGGAAATCAAGATCGACTTACAATGCCTACAATGAAGTTGATACAATACAGTCAGTGGAAACAAAAATTGGAACCGATACTTTTAGTCACCCGATCCAGTTAACTAGTCAAACGGGCTTTTGGCCGGGAATTAAATGCAAAACTAGACGGCGGCGACGGTGAAAACTCGAAGGGTAAGGGCGGCGGTTCAGATTCTCCTCCTAGCATCTCCAATACCTCCTTCATGGTAGGCCTTTTGTGAGGTGATCTTTGAAGGCACAAAAGAGCAATTGTGATACACAACAAGGCCTGGTCTTTATCTAGGGAATGAATGGACGGATCCACAAGGTCTAATAGCTTCCCATTGTGAGCTAATTGCCTGGTCCATGAGATCAAATTAGCCCTCTCGAATTCCGATATCGGCGATGCAGTCACCTGCAGCGGCCGCCTTCCTGAGACCAAAACTAAAAGCAATACCCCAAAGCTATACACATCGCATTTTTCAGATAACTGCCCACCACCACCGTATTCTGGGGCAATGTAACAGACAGTTCCTCTCATACTAGGAGTACTACTAACACCACCACTCTTTGGTATATCACCAATGCAACCCCAATCTAGACTATTTCTTCTTCCAGTGTTTCTTAAATCTCCACTCAAACCATCCAACCACCTATCTAAACTACTCCTGCTGCTCTTACTCTTCCTCTGTTTCCTCTGTTGCTCCAAATCATCGTCTCTTTCCCACCACGTATCCATCCCATTGCTTGATTTCCGCTCTTTCCTCCTCTTCTTTTTCGATAGCTCCTCACAGAACTCCTCCTTCCACCATTCTTTAGGCTTCCGATTCTTCTTCTCCTTCTTCCACATCCTGTCTTCATCTAAGGATGCCCACCACTCAAAACGCCTCTTCCCACGTCTCTTCGATTCGTTTTTCATTTCATTTTCACTAACCATTCTAGAAGTCGGGGAAGAAACCCACCCTCGCTTCGCATTCGGTCTTTCCTTATTAATCTCACTCCCAATCCATTCCATAACATAATCCTTAACCCTCCCTGATTTAGACTCCCCTACATTGTCCTGTCTCCACCACCAATCTCTCCTCGAGTTCCCCCTCCTCTCACCACCATTATTAACACTCAGATCCATGCCACTCTCAACACTAACCTTATCAAATCCCCTCTCATTCAAACTCCCGACTTCAGGGGAAACTGCAGCCACCTCCACCGATGCAGCCTCAGATTCCACCTCCATTATAATACAACACTCCGGCGAGTTCACCACCTCAACATTATTCTCTGTTCCCTCCTCAAATCCTCCACGAACCAAACTCCCACTTTCTTCCAAAATCGACATGCTATCTTCACAAACCTTCTTGGAAGCCTCAATCTCGACAACACCCTCCGGCTCTAATATAATATTATCTTCCATCTTGAGCTTGGCAAGTCCAAAGTCTCCAACTTTAGCTCTAAAACCACCATCCAACAACACATTACTAGGCTTTATATCACCATGAATCACTGGAGGGTCACACAAATGGTGCAGATAATACAACCCATTTGCAACATCTACTGCAATAGAGAATCTCTTATTCCACTCCATAAGCTGTTCGTGTTTCTTATCTAATAAAGCATCCTGCAAGCTTTTGTTTGGCATGTACTCGTAGACGAGTACAAGCTTGTTCTTTTTATGGTTCGAGGAGAAGCCAAGGATAGAGAGAATGAAAGGAGATGAGAGAGAAGATGCAATGGAGAGCTCGTTATGGAACTCCGACTCACCTTGGAGGGAGCTGTTGGGGTCCATGAGTTTGACGGCAAGGTAGGTTGGGCCGGGGAGAGTGGCTTTGTAGACACAGCCAAAGCCGCCGTGGCCGAGGCGTGTGGAGGGGGAGAAAGAGAAGGTGGCTCGGCGGAGGAGGGAAAACGAGAAGCGTTGGACGTTGTTGGGGTTGGGGGTGGTGCGGGAGAGGGAGAGTTTGCGGTGGAGGAAGATGGAGAGGAGGATAAGGAGGATGATGAGGAAGGTGAGGACGGTGGCTATAGTGACTACTACGGGAAGGAGGTGGTGGAGGTGATTGTGTTGGTGGAGATGTGATGGAGGAGAGGTTGGTGGTGGTGGTGGAGAGTGCATGATTATTGGGAGGTGTTGGTGTTGAAATCTGGCATGGTGGAGAGTGGAGAATGGAGAACGGAGAGGTGTGGTGTAAGAGTTTGACAAAAGCAGTTTTAGGCATTGAGTTTGGCAGATTCTTGTTCCTATTCAAACTCAATCCATTTTTTTTTTTATTAAATTTATCTATATAACACACACACACAGCCTATATCCCTTAAATCGGCTCTCAAAATCAATCTTAAGTGAAACAAATAACAGTGGTTAAAAGAAATATATAAATAAATTCTTTTTCCATAATGAAAGTTTATGTTTACTTGTTTTATCGGTTAATATGGGGAAAAAAAGTATAAATTATGTCACCAATTGAAAATATAAAATAGTCCGTTAAGGTTTTAAACAGCACTTTTGTCAAAACCAACTCAACCCGAAGATCTTAAGATGGCCCAATATAAGACTAGAAAATCGGCTCAGCAAATGTTGTAATATGTTTCTTACTCATCCCATATCAAAAATTACATTTATTTAAACTGCTACGGAAAAATGATTTATTTTCAATTGTTTTTATACTGTTTGTTTGACCAGTTCATACAATCAAAACTAGAGCTGCAAATGAGCGAAAATAATCGTGAGTTACTCAAGCTCAGCTCATTTCTGGTTTGGTTTAACTCAAACTTAATTCGTAAACGAATTGAGCTTAAGTTTAAAGTAAAATTTATTTATCTAAACAAGCTGAGTTTGAGTTTTAATTTGGACTTATGATCTGGTTTGTGAACAAACTCATGAGTAAATTCATTAATAAGCTCATTAGCAGATTTATGAGTTTTATGTATGTGATATATTATGTATAACTATATAGGTTTCAAGAAAATGGAAAAATAACTATCTAAATAAATCGAGATCAAACTTAAATTTCAAGCTAAATAAAAGCTCAATAAAAAAACTAAGCTCAATTGGAGCTTATTTCATAAACGAGTTGAGCTCGAACTTGAACTAAAACTCGTTTAGCTAAATGAAACAAACTCAAGCTTAAATTTCAAGTTCGATAAAAAGATCGGCTCAAGCTTGAATTTAATAAATTTTAACCAAGTTGAGCCGAACCTTCAAAAGGTTGATTTAGCTAGGTCGTTTGCAGCCCTAAGCAAAACCAATTCTATCCACATCAATTAAAAAAAAAAAAAAAAAGATGGGTTATTACAATAAGCAAGCCAAGCACGTCTTTTGAAGAGATGAATTCAGTAACCCTATCTATTGGACAGACGATTTCTATGAGTCCGTCTTTTCAAAAAATGCGTTCAAGCAACTTATCTATTTTTGAGATTATCTTCAATCGATGGCATTTTTATAATTTTTCATAAAAGTATTCTTCTGTTTAGTTAACCTAGTAATACATGGTATTTAAGTTTATTTTATTTAACATTTTAGAATCTTTTTCTTTAAGAATAAATGTCTCATTTAGTATACAAAATTTACCAATTTGTGCAATTAATCATCAAAAGTTTAATAGTGTTAATTTACTACCTACGAATAATTCAAGTTCATTTATAATACTTAAATAAGACAATAAATTATAAAAAAGAGTAAAGTTCATGTAGCTAATTACAAATTTCGATAAAGTTCAAATCAGTAATTAGATAAATAGATAAAGTCTAGATAATATATTGATATAATCAAATTTCAGGTAGTTAATTACACAAAATAATAAAGTTCAAGTATTAGATATAACATCTATCATTTTTTTAATCTATTAAATTATAGATACATCCTTTTACTCTAGCTGCATATAGTTTTTTTATTCTCGCTAGCAAGCATCCCCATATATAGATATATATAAAGGTTTTCTAGTGGTTTATATAAGCATCTTATACTTTTAATATATATTTTTTTATAATTCTACACATGATATGCAATAACATATTTTAATAATATATGTATTTAAGTGCCTATTTCAAAAAATAAGTGGTCTAAACTCATATAACAAATAGTGGATGGATATTGTACTTGTGTTATCCATAATAATAAAATGAAAAGAGAATATTACATGTATAATATACTTTAAAAAATTAAACAAAATCAAATTATGGAAAAATATATTACAAGATTAGTGTCGCTATATCACAAAAGGTAGATGAGATATATATTTTTAAGTATTTCACACCTCCAAGGTGTGATACAAAGCAGACTTGTGCTAGAGCTCGTGATGAAGAAGATAGGTACAAGAGCTTCAAGTCATGATGGTCGATCATTAGAGATGGTTCGTGGAGATTGACTTTAAGGCTTAGCAAGTTCGAGTCATGGTGTTCATTGGAGATGGTTCATGGGAGGTTGACTTTAAGGCTTGGCAAGTTCGAGGCATGCAATGGTGTTGGTGCCAGAGCTCATTGTGCTATGATGAAGAAAATGGGTACAAGAGCTTTGAGTCGTGGTAGTTGCTGGAGATGGTTCAAATAGTTTGGAACTTTGATGATTTTCAGAAAGAAAATTTAGAGAAAGAAGGCAGCGATGAATGAGAGAGAGAGAGAGAGAGAGAGAGAGTTTAGAGAGAGAAGGAAGTGATGAGGGAGATGGTTTCTCCTTAGGACGAAGATACTCCGGGAAGAAGATGATGATCTGCCTCTATTCACTCATATATCACCAAGCTTAAATGTGATACAAATGCATCATTTTTTACCTATGGATACAGGTGTTTTTACAAGTTTGATTAGGTAGGTCATTGTATCGCTACTTATATATGCAACACATGTATAAATTACAGTATATTCACTCCAACATATGACATAACGATGCAGATTTGGTATTTATTTCGTATAATTTGTATTTGTGTATTTTTTTTTTAAATAACAGTAGACACATGTTTCACTCGAAATAAAAGATATTGTTTTTGTGTATTAGCTATTGAAAAATCTATAATTACCGATAATAATACAAAATTGTTTGTCTGTCTTACCTTTTTGAAAATCTATAATTATTTGTAATGTTACAAAACTATCATCATGTTATAAGCTTTAAAAAAAGTTTTAATAAAAATATTTTTCTACGAGGATATTATTGTAAATTGCAAAAATATAGTATCTTTTTTTTTTTTTTTGGCCGTATGCAAAAATACAGTTTAACATTCATTTTTCACTCTCTTTCCATTTCCATGTGAAAAACGAAAACAGACGTTGAGAATGGCTGTGCTTTTGCAAGTACATCTTTAGAAAGAGGGAGAGAGATTAAAGTTGAGAACATATATACGTGGGTCAATGTCGAATTTATGCATCCGCTGGGTATCTTTATTCATTTTTTCTTGCATATAATTAACTAGGTAAATATTTTATATTTAATCATTTATTATTAAATCTGTACACATATTATGACTACAGCATCCTTAGTGGATCAAAAAGATAGATCCTCATCATGTTCTCTTAATATTTTTCAATAATTTTTATATTTAACTATCCTTTCATCATATTTTTAAATCCATTATATACGTATAGTTGATAGATATAGGCATGGTTTGTTCTAAATCGAAAACCAAATCAAAACTACTACCAGTAGTCCCGGAACTAGAACTTGAACCCGAACCAAATCGATTGGGCAGTTCCAAAACCTGCTAAGGAATTATCGATTTTCCAATTCCTAGGCAATTCTTTAGCTTAAAACTGGATTATCGGTTCCATTGAAATAAAAAAAGAATGCAAAAACACCCCTTAAATTTTGTGGCACGAATTGACCTCTTAAACTTTGAAAGTATGGTTTTTGATCTCGTAAACTATGAACAATTTACAAATAATGACATTTTATACTTTTCTATAAAAACAATACAAAAAATTTACTATTCCAGGTGTACTTTTTGTATGAAATTTGTTCGGAAAATTATACAGAACAAATATAGAAAATGACAGCATGTCCTTATTTGCAAATTGTTTGTAATACAAGGGATCAAAAAACTCGCTTTCAAAATTCATGGGATCAATCCACAGCACTCCTAAAGTTTGGGGAGAGGGTCTTTTTTCATTTTTCCCAAAAAGAAAATTAGAGAAAAAATTTAAAAAATAATATTAAGTACATTATCATTAATATTTAAACTATTTCATATACATTGTTAAATTTGTTACATATTCATAGTATTTAATGTGTTATTATTAACAACACAAATAAATATAACTCAAAAGCATATAAAATTTAGTTTATATAAACTTCTTCTGAAAGAAAAATCTCATTCGTTAATAATGCAGGACTATTTTTTGTATTATAATTTCTTTCACCATTGAGATTGTTTTGTGATCTTATATTACTAACTATATTTGATGTTAGATATGTGTATATAAATAAATGCCCATCCTTAACAAATTTTTTAAAATTTTGGTTTAACAATTCAACACTTTTAGATTGAATTATTATTCTAACTTTTAAATTTATTTTATTTAAAAATACTTTTTTATTTTTACTTGAAAATAAATAAGGGTTCCATGATTCCAAAACTAAAATTGGGAATCGCTAGTTCCATAGAACAAGATCGGAACCGTGGAAGATGGTTTTGATTCCTTAATTTTAAAACCAAAACTAGTGGTTCCGGTTCTAGTTGCTTCTATTCTAGAACCATGCCCATGTTTGACAAATAATTATTTCACTTGTAAATATTGAAGAACTAGTTTTAAAAGTTTTTTTTTCTTTTCTCCTTTCAAAATAACCTCACTTCTCAAAAAATACTAAAATTCCAATAAATTGTTGAGAAAGATTGGGTACATGAATTTTTCATTAAAAAATTTAATTTGGCAAGTAACCTTGGAGTGATTGATTCAATACCTACTCAAACTCTTCATGACTATTTTTACAATCTTGTTAACACCGTTTGATTTGTTTGCTGACATGAAAGAAACAACTGATCTATACTAGACAGCATTAGGAAATGTAGTAAAAATTAGTACAAAGACAAGTGGGGTGCCTATATTATCAATTTTTTTTTTTTGTAATTTGGTGCTTAATGTTTGATTTTAAACAAAAAAAAGTACATATACTTTCAAGCTAATAGTATTTTGGTGCCCAATGTTGATTTAAGAGTACAGAGGTACTAAAATGCTATTATTTTGAAAGTATGAATGCTTTTTTGCACAAAATCAAATATTAGACTCCAAATTACTAAAAAGTAATAATACAGACACTCACTTTACCTTTATCTTGTAAAATTCTAATGATAGGTTATCACTTGCACGTCAACAAATAGGTAATAATGTTTAGGGGATGCTAAAAACAACTAAAAAAGTTTGATTGGGTGCTAAATTAACCACTCCAAGTTTTAGATAACAAATCAACTTTTCATATAAAATTTAAATACCAAATTGATGATTCTTTGATTCTAACTTCTATAGTATTTATTTACTTACAATTATACTAAACAATCTTTTTCAAACTGTTTATTTTCACTAACGACATATTTTTCCTAACATTAGTCATATTTATTTATTTTTCATGAGATATAGGTATATAGTAAATTAATCTAGGAAAAAATATATAAAAAAAAAAAGTTTTTTCTTTTCTTCTAATTGCACAAACATATAATAAAATTAAATATAAGAAAAGATTGGAAAAGCATAGAAAACATTGGTAGATGACAAATTTTGCTTTCTCTATATTTAATATTTGAATACATTGTTTAAACAAGAAATACTCATGGAAAAATAAAATAAAATCAAAGGTACTCGGTGTTATATTTTCTATAATGGCCTTTTAAGCTAAGGTGGTGGAACCTTTGGCATTATAGGTAGACTACATCTATATAAATAGTAAATTTGAGTTGAGAGGCATCACAAATGACCCAATATCACTCTAACACTTAAGTCAATATAGGATTTTAGAGAATGGAAAATATATTAACAAAGAGAGAGTTTGAGAAAGTATATTTGTTTCAATGATTTAAACTAAGGGTTTAGTCGAAATTTGTAAGCAAATAGTATGAGATATCCTCCTTTCTCCGAGAGGTTGTTTACTATGGGGGTATTGATAGAAGGAGGTGAACCACCACTGTGTGAGAGATGTCCCTTTGACTCTTTAACATCTACATGGTAGTTTGTAATAAAAAGAGACTTCTTTCAAACTTTAAAAAGCAAAGATTTACACTAAGGTTTACAAAAAAAAAAAAAAAAAAAGGAGTAGAGATATGTACGAAATAAATGAGAAAGCTTTTAGCTATGGATATGTACTTAGAGAAAGTTGATGTCAACAACTTGTTCTATGGCTGTGCACGTGATGCTGCGACCTTTTGGGTTAGGGTTTTTCAATTGATGTGTGATTTTTGCTGCGTTGTGTAGTTTCGTGAGGAAAGATATAGGTGGATCTCTTCTTTTTTTTTTTTTAAACTCATGTGAGGAAGATGTGACTAATAACTGCCAAGTTTTGATGGGACAAAATGGCAATTAGCTCAAGTAAATCATTTGTCAAAAAATAAATAACTCAGGTCAGTTAATTGCAAAAAAGTAAAAAAAAAAAAAAAAGTTAGTTGTTTTTTTTTTTTTTTGTAATTAACCTAATATTTTATGAGTCATAGCTTTGCATTGTACATCAAATATTAATTATTCCAAAAAATTTTGGATACATATATTCCTAACTAATAAAATTACTAATGCAAAGTAATTTAATAATATTAATAAGAAATAATTTAGATTGCTTTATATGACATCATCTTATTATTGTAAATATTTTTTACTTTAATTTATTAGAATGTTATTAAAATGATAAATATATTTTGTTTATATAATGTGAACTAGATATTATATCATTACTATAATATTAGAGAAATAAAATATTGTTAATTTTCATCATTATATCAAGTAATAATTGGATATGATACATAATATTCATTACAAGTGTATAGTAACTAATAAAAAATATCTTCCTAGGTCAAGTCTAGGCCTAGCTTGACCATGCTGCGTCCTCCTATGGACTCGCCCTAATGAGGTTGGTTTGACCAGCCAAGCGAAACTACTGTGATCTACTGATCCAAACCAAGTCCCGTAGCTGGACTCGTGGACCCGACAGGTCTTTAGGGTTCCTCAATAAAAAATAATAATAAATTAATATGATACTAATATCATACTAAAAATAAAATAAGTATAGAATAAAAAAAAAAAAAGCTAAAATAATAAGAAAGTTAAATAAAGTAAATAATATTTAATGTTTAAACTGTTTTTCATGTAAATATATCTATTCACACTATTTAATGAGTTGTTGACTATAACACATGTGATAAATATAATTCAAAACTATTATGTCTCATGCTTTATATAGAGCTCCACTAAAAGAAGGGTCTCACATTTAAACAATGTAGGACTTCCTTTTCTTTTACAAATTTTACTCTTTTAGAGTGTTAATCTAATCTCACATTGCTAATATTTCAACTAAATAAGAATATACTTGTGTATAACTAATTATATACTCTTAATAGAATTATACAAATATGAGTTAAAGAGTAATATATTCTTAGACCCATTTATATATGTCAAGTTCAAAAATTTATTATTTTAATTGAAAAAATTTTGTTTCTTTAACTTTTTATATTTTAAAACGGAACGGGTTGGAATCGTCCAAACCTAACTCAAGACCTGGTGGGCACACAAATTGGACCTGCCCTGCCACCTATATGAGACAGTTATGGGTTCATGAAATGGAGACTCGGACCTATTAGGCCTAAGCCAAGTCTTGACCCGACCTGGCCCAAAAAGATGCCTACCTTAAAACATGATGTCATATTGTAAACATGTTGAATATTTAACACATTATATTAGATAATATGTATAATACTAAATAATGTACATTTGATGATACATTTATGTCACATCATCCTGTTATACAATATATGTAACTAAATATAAAATATATTTCTTGTCTTAATTACATATAATAAGTTTTTGATGATAACGAATGAATCAGCATGTTTAATATTTATTGATTATCTTACTTGTTAAGAAGAAGAAGAAGAAGAAGTAGAGTTTTAATCAAAGCATGAATAAAGAAATTATTAGAGCTTAATGCGAAGATTTTTGGATTCAAGTTCTTGAGAGGAAGATGAGAGAATTTCAGAAAGGAGGACTCTTGAAAAGAAGTTGTTACCCGTTGTCAACAATACTTCTGGTCAACTCTGGAAGAAAATAGATTAGAAGTAGTTCCGAGCGCGAAGACAATAGCAAAAGCAAAACTTCTGAGTGTGGAAGCAAAAGCAAAAATACTTTTTCAGAAATAAACATATGACAATGCAGAGAAAGATTTTTTTCAAACATAAGTGAGCTGCTGAGCAATGTGTCGGATCGCTGATGTGGATTGGTTGGTTTTACTCGTTAAACAATGTGTTTTTTTTTTTTTTTTTTAATCCCCCTGTATCAGAGTTTCCAAATTATGGAAATTCTCACATTGCACAGACAATAGTATCGATAGGCTCACGGGCAAAAAACACTTGCTATGTCGGCAAAAGACGCTATGCAGTGCAGGCCTGGCTATGTCGCAGCCACATGGTAAATATTATGGTAGCGTGGATTATTGAATTTTTATCAATATCAAATCAATATTATTTGATTGATTCGGTTTGATTTGATTTAATCAATTTATTAGTAAAATTGTTGTTTTCATCGATATCATATCTATATCGGTTCAGTATCTATTTCGATCTGCCAAAATACAACCAAAACAACAATTCAAACAAAATATTAATATTTTTTGTAGTTTAGAAAAAAATAAAAGTTTCACAAAGTGAATCATTTGATATATTAATATTTTATAAAATTTATTTAGGATATTGATATTTAGATTAATTTTCAATTAAGTTTTTTTAATTTTTATTAATGATCAATTATTAAGATTTTATTTGATTCATTTTATAAAATATTAATAACTTATTTTTTAACTATTTGAAAAGTTGATAGCAATTGATAATTCCTCTTTTTAACCGTCTAATCTATTCATAATCGAAACGAATTTCTTAAACGCACGTAGTTTTCAATGCAATTTAACCTACGGTGAAAATCATATTGCAGTTTCGCATGAAGATTTGAGGTGCTTATGTTTCGTCTTTTTTTCTTTGCATCTATCATTATTTTTGGAGAACAACGGCCAAAGGTATCATCAATCTCATTGGCAACGTAAATTGCGGAACGTTGCAATCGGATGCGCTTCACCTATGTTATGTTTAAAAATGCCAGAAAGGTCTTCATCAATTGCGTTTCCTAAATTCCAAGAACAGAATATGTGGCCATGATCATAAAAAGAAAAATAAGCTGTTGAAATTCAAATATGAGGTGAACAAAAAATATTGGAAATTTCTATATTTGGGTGTATTTAGGGTAAAAGTTCAAGTTTTCTAAGTTCATGATACTTATCCAAAAAGAAAAAGGAAAAGTACACTTTTAGTTTCTAACATTTATCTATTTTATATTCGAATTTTCAGTTTCTTTTATTTTTTTTATTTGAATCCTTCAAAATTTTCAAACTCTTAAAAATATAGGATTTTCAGTAAATTAATGAAGTTTTGAAGTGCATATATGATATATATTATCTTTTATATTAATTCATAGTAATTAACTCAATAGATTGGTAATGATGAATATATTTCTTTATGTATTAATAAAAATAATATTAAATATATTTAATGATATAATATAAATTAATAAAAAAATAAAGAAGTGGTTGGAAAAATTTGTGTGTACATTAACCACCTTAACCTACTAGTCATAGGCCAAACAAAACCTCATACATATCATATTAATTAATTCTTAATTATAGTGCTAAATTGAGCTTAATGTGGTTCATTTGATCTATAATTAAATGAAAATGGCACTTAAAGTACCTTTAAATTAATTTCAGGCTTTTGAATCGTACTTTAAGATGAAACTAAAAAATTTATCAAGTTTCACATGTAATAGAAGTAAAATGAATAAAATTTGAAGAGCTTTGCATTTGACACGAATAAAAAGTACAAACACAACCGTGAGGTAGTGCCAAAAGCATCGTAAATTTTCAAAGAATTTTAAAGAAAGTTAAAAAAATATCACAACATTTAGAGAGTTGATTTTAGGTAACAACAGATAACAATATTTAGAGTAGCGGGTTAATTGAGATCATCATTAGCACATGTCATAATGTGCTAGATATTCTAAGTTTTAATTTTAAATATTTCTTTCTATGAAGAAGTGTCAATGATGATCTCAATTAATCAACTTCTCTAAACGTTGTTACCTCTTTTTAACGATCCAAAATGCTATGACCTCAAATGTTGTAGCCTTCCGATATAATTTACTCAATTGGTATATTAATTATTTTAATTGTGCAATCATGGTTGAATATAAATTTAAGACGTTAAATAGTCGACGGGTTTGGTCCCATTGAAATGATGAGACTTTGAATTATCCCCACTTACACATATACTTAATTTACAAGAAAAGATCTTGGACTTCACTAAGTTTGCAAGATTAATTTTTGTAACAAGGGTTATATTATTATATTTTATCTGTTTTGTTACTCATTATGCTTTGATTGTTGAATTCATGTAGATCTAACTATTTTTTGTAAATTATAATGAACTTAGCTTTTCTACATAGTTTGTTTTTTAATTATGTTCAATTGATTGATGATTTCTTGCATCTAATTATTATTTACCTTTAATGTAATAAAAAGGTTTAGTTGGCTTCATAGAGGTTAAACATGATAGTTATTCCTTCTCTATAAAATTACTCTTGTGTTAGGTTGATATAGCTCATTATTTTATGAAATAATTATTATTGCAAAACAAAGAATTGCAATTCTTTTATGGGGCAAAGGGAATAATTTTTTTTTTCCTTTCAATTATATTATCGTGAAATTAAGTCATGTCAAAAGATAAAATTAGAGTTTTGATAGTTTAACCTTTTAGTTTTTTTTTTTTTTACTTTCAAATATCTTTTTTCTTTCCTACCAAAAATGTTGAAATTCAACATTTTTCATTTCCTACGTTTTAATTCATCCATTTTATTTGCTTTGAAACAATTTTTTCATCCCCAATTCTTCTTTTCCCCACATCCCGATTAAGATGCTAGAAAAATAAGAAAAAACGGGGGGACAACAAAAATGAAAAATATGTTTTATTGGCAGACCTTTTTGGATGCCTATTAAAGCTATGAATCGTACCTCTTGATAGTATCGGGAGGAATCCTTTCAACTTACTTTTACATAAGTTGAGTTCATATATATATATATAACAGTGTGTGTGTGTGTATATATATAAAAGCCTTCAAAGCCTATTAATTTGACTTGATCTTAAGAATGGTTAAAAATTCATTCGAAATCCCAAATCAAGCTACACTAACATTTGAAATGAACCCACTGACATGGAAAGTGATAGTGGCGTAGGATATAGGAAGTAGAGCCACCTAAAATTATTAGATGATATATAATGTGGTGAAGTTTATATTTTATATATGGAGTATTGATATTTATTTTTTGTGAATTTAGATTAAAAGTTATATGAAGGTTTTGACCATCAAGGGTTTTTGTTTTGTTTTCAAAAAAACACGAGCGAGAGAGTGTGTGTGTGTTTTCAACCGTTTATATAATTATTTTACTCTTGAGAGAAATAATAAAATAATTAATAAATAATTAAAATTATCAAGTATAACAAAACATCCAATTACATACAAATGAAAAAATAAATTTTTTCTATTCCATATCATTCTATATTTTTAATTATAATGTATTTTAATGACATTATGCAAGACTAAACTAGTAAAGTAAAGGATGAAAGTACTAGAAAATATAAAGTTTAGTTACAAAAGGGATAATGTTTGTAGCCTTTGGTTGTAAAATTTGGACAGAATAAAAGAAATCGAATGGTATAATATGAGAAATATTGGACAGTACAATTAAGTTATGTAATAAATTTGAGTTATCTAATAAAAAGAAGATTTAATAGATTTTTCGCATGGTATTATTTTTCTTCAAATTTATCTATTAATCTTAGAATGTATTGTATAATACTAGAGCTCATGGCACTTATCAAATAAAAGATCAAGATAAATACCCTATAAGAATGACCTAGCATTTAGAGCTTTCCCACAAATTAATGAAAATATTTCCTCTAAAATATATACACCAGCTAGCCAAACTTCATCTAATCTAAATTTAAATTAAAAACATAGGGAGGAGCGACAGAATGTAAGACAGGATTGAAAACATGAAATTCAAAAAAAAAAAAGGAAGTAATTAATGACGATACGTGTTTAATTTTAAGTGGGTGGACCTCCCTGACACTGCTAATTACTGTCTACTCAGACAGTTTTGTGGTTTTTGGCGTTGACTCATGAACCCGCAGCTCAGAGATTTTATTTTATTTTAACTCTGTACTGCAGTTGTGTTGTTGGGTAATTACACGCATTTCTTGACGCGCGTGAGAATGATGAAGTGATCACGTGCTCATGTTGGTGAAAGGTGTTGTGGGGGTCCATTCCATTGACAGAGTTTCATAGATGCATGGAATTTGGAATCATCCACCGAAAAAAAAATAAAAATTTGCTTGCAATTAATGACCAGCACTAGCTGTTACTATTAATTAATATTCACACAGCATGTAGCATGTTATTGAGTATATTCCTAGAACGTAACATTTATCTTTTTCCAATGATTGACTTATATATTTATATACATAAGTATTATATTACATTAAACGTCTTTTTGATTATTGACAGATTATAGATACAGATATATTTTAAATTTTTTTAGCAAATCATTTATAAAAAATTAAAAATTAATAAAAAAAACCAGATCTGTTGTGTATGAATTAAAGCTTTCATGTAAAGTATACATATATAGTATGTTCTTTTGGAGGAATGCATGGATATAACACATATCATTTTATTAAGCTATTATTTAAATACATGTAAAGATTAATTTATTAATCAGTCATGGTTTAAGACTAAGAAGTTGGTCAGCAGTGTTAATAAAAAAGAATTATTCAAGCCTTTTCAATGATTTAAAAATAGCTAAATATCATCTATTGTTGGAATTGCATGGGTTTGTAGGGTCGCATCCATATCGTGCCAGGAGAGGACCACACACCACACAAAGATAAAAATATAAACAATCCATGTTGCATTTGAGTAATCCTAATAAGGGAAATTTAGAGGAAAAACACTGAAAGAAAATAGGATATATATATATATATATATTTTTTTTTCAATAAGCTAAGCCTGCATATATCTATATCTATATATATATATATTTTTTTTTTTTTCTTTTTACCGAAACATATAATCTATATTATTCAAATGTTGTTGCAAACAGAGCAAAGAGAAACAAGAGATTGCCAGCATAGCAATTCGATTACATCATGTAAACATAAACTACTTTTAATATTCACATTTTTTACACTAGATTGTAAACTGAAAGCAGTTGATGCAACTGAAAGAGAGAGGAAAAAGTAGTTAAGCCCTCGTAAAACTAACATAATTGTATAGAAAAAGAAAGAAAAATGAAACAGAAAGGGGACTCCTTATAACCCCAAAATACTCTATGGTGCCTCTTGGAGCTCGCGCTTGGCTTCAACCTATGCACTCTCTCTCACACCTCGGTTAAACAAACACAATGCATAAACTTGTTAGTGTTGAATCATAGAAGTTAGTGGAAATAAATCAAAGTAATTCACAGAAAGTATTAAGGTTTTTACAAGGGGCGGACAAGGGATAGTTACATTAGTGGGGCCTTTTTTTTTTTTTTTTTTTTTCTCTTTTCCTCATGTCAATGTTGAATTTATCCATATTAAAAATTCGTTTAATTTTGTAATTATGCATGTTATGCGATTATATATTTGTTTATACGAAAAGTTCCGATATGAAAAAAAAAGAGAGATAAAACATAACACATGAAAAATAATTACTAGATTCTTAATTGCATAAAATATTATTTTCTTTCATGGATGTTTATAAATTCATTAAAATAATATATATATAAATTTTATTTTATTGGACTCCATAAAGAGACTCATTATTTTTATGAGACAATTCATAATATTATTTATATGACATGTATTTTATTGAAGGAAAAATGATTTGAGAATTGAAATTAGAGTTGCATAAATGGGCTTTAGCCCATAGGCCAACTCGTTTAACCTATTTTTAAAATGGGTTTGAGTCAATTTTTTTCTTTTTGGACGTTGAGTCAATTTTTTCAATCTATTTAAAAGTGGGCTAATTTTACCGAACCTATTTAACCTACGGCAAAAGTGGGTTGGCCCTAGGTTAAGTGTATTAGTCCACTAGCCCACTTGTATAAAAAAATAAAATAAAACTGTAGGGGAAATAACTATTAATGCATTGGACTTTTATACTTAATCTTAAACTTATGTAATAATTGTAATAGAGAATGATAAATTGATGCGCATCCATCATAATATCATTTTAAGTACTATTCATTGTTTCAAATGAAATATAATATCCAATAAATTATTTTAGGGTTAATTACAAAAACATGACTCGTGTTTTAACCAATTTGCAAACACATAACCCGTTTTATCTTTTTTGGCCATTAGGTGATCTGACTTTCATACAAATGTTTTAATATTATTTAATAATTTTAGAATGACATGTGTCAAGATTTTATTGGTCATAAAAATTAATTTTACATTTTTTTTCAATTTTCTTGTTTTCAAAAAAAAATTCTAATATTTTATTTATTTAATATTAATTTATATTACATTATTTTTTAGAACAATAAAACGCTAACACATTCCCTCTAATAGTAATTAATAATATTGACACTTTTTTATAAAACTGAGGTCCCTTAATTGTCAAAAAAGATAACACAAGTCATGTGTTTGCAAATTGCTAAAAACATGGATCATATTTTTGTAATTAACTAATTATTTTACAAAACTTATTCTTATATATATGTAATTAAAATAATAATGAAATTAATAATTAATGTATATGAAACCTTATAAAATTTCATATTTGTTATCATCTACATCTTGTTTAATTAGTATTAATGGGTTAAATGGGTTAACTTGACCCATTTAATGCATAACATTAGGCTAAATGGGTGGGTTGACTCGTTTAACCCATAGGCTAAAATGAGTTGTGTTAGAGTTAAAAAACTTAGGCCCGTTTTGAAAGCAGGCTAAATTTTTTTTGCCCGTTTAACCAGCAGGCTAAAGTGGGTCAGGCTAGGTTGGCCTCGTTTAACCCACTTGCACAACTCTAACTAAAATCCTCCATCAAATTGATGAATAGAATGATTTGTCCCCATTTGCATTTCTACACATGACAACATTTGTATTATCAACAAGTCATGATGGATTTTCTAATTACTATTTGAAACATTTTTTGCGCTATTTTACATACCAGTAACGTTGCTCTTATGGTAAATTTAAAAAATAAGATATACAATATAATAAAACACATTGCACATGTGACAAAAATTATAGGATGATTTGTAAATGTTTAAAAAAAATAATTAAATGAAGTGTTTGAAATTTTTTTTAATCTACGAGATATTTCATCACTAATATTTTAAAAATTATATTGTTTCAAAAAGAAAACCTCATAAACTTTTCAAAAAACTAACTAATCCAATACTAAAAATAATTTGAGGGATCAAAGCCTGTTAGCCTCTCCTAAATTGGTCCATAATATTTAATCATACCTAACAAAAAATTGGTAATATATAATACAAAAATTATGTAGATAATATTTCCTTTTATATTCTAATAAATTATTAATTTTTCCTAATAAATTATTAATTAATTTTATCAAAAAAATTATCTAAATCCGTACTTATAAAACTAGAACAAACATTAAAAGAACAAAATATATAAAATAGAAACAACCTATTAAAAACTATAGCAAACAATTTGTAGATATATAGATTGAAGCATAATAGTTACATGGGTTCTATGTGAGAATGTTCATAAGGAGTTGCATTAAATCATATATAACACAATAACCATAAGAGTTATGCCTTTTCACTAATTTTAACTACCACTTACAAAGCACAACTTAATGTCTTACTAATTCAACAAAAGAACTCTTGAGTAGTGCCATAAAGCAAAATTGTAACTACTACTCTCAATGGCACTACTCAAATCTCTCAAAGAAAAAAAATTACGAATATAAAGTATGAGAGACAAAAATATTGATTACAATATTTTAAGCCGTTGCAACATTATCAGTTTCTTGCTTATCATGTTTGATCAAGCTAGCATTCGAACACCATACCTTAGCATCTAGACACCTATTGCAAACTATGATGAGCACCATTTGATCATGCTAGCATCTAGACTCTATGTCTTGGCGTTTGGATGCTAGTTGAAATGAAAATAAATCAAAGCTTATATAAAAGTATATTTTTCATGTTTTTGGATAAATCTTATGGTGTTTACATTGTATTCATAAAACTTATTTGATTATGCAATATTTTACATCATCAAAATTCAATATGAACCTTTTGGTTCAATGGTTGCACTTAAAAGCTAACAAATTTTCATTTTTCATCAACTTTTAAATGAAAGCAAGACTGTAATTACATATTTTGCAATGGATGTGTCAAAATAAGCAGCTTAGTTAGTGGGGAATTTCAAGAAAGCTAGAGTTATGTTTTAGACCATTGGAATAAACCAATGGCCAAGGCGCCTTGTCCAAATTATTACAAACAAGATTACTTGAGAATTATCAATCTCAATTTGAAGCACTTTCTAATGATGATATAATCCTTTCGGAATTTTCCTAAGTTCCTCTATTTCTAGTCTTAAACCCTACCTCAAGAGAAGAGTTTAAATTATTAGGTCTACTTCAATAATGCATGTAATAATTAATATGCATAACTAAAATGTAGCCAGCTAAATGTTTTAGAGAAATCCTTTTTCCCTATTAGCATCAAACAACTCCAAACACATTAATTTGCAACATTGGTTTAATGTCTAATAAAATAATCACAAAACTACAAGATAATTTTCTCAACTCAAAATCAAGATTTATCTAGTACTAACCTTAACCATAAATGATCCATCCCCAAATTAAAAATGCAAGGGAAAAAAAATTAAACAAAAAGGGAAAAAGAACTACCAATATGATAATTGCAATTATCACAACTAAGACTCAACTCACAAAATAACAACTGCTATTCCTTCAATTGATTCATCAATCCTTTTAAAATTTATAACTTCAATTGGAGGCTCAAAAAACAATTCAAAATTTCAATCCAAAACCATTATTGACCAATTCTTACACAAGTTCTATTCAACACACACTTCACTCTATAGTTGCCCTTAAACTGTTAAAACCCTCAATTAGGGTTGCCACGATATTCCTTATTTACCCTTAATTAAAAGAAATTATATATTTCTGTTTTTCTTTTCAAAAAAAGAACCAAAGTCCTATGTAGTAATTTCTCACTTTCTTTTCCCTTTCCTTTTGAGTGTTCTCCAAATCCACGTTCTCTGCTTCCAAGAAATTACATGCATGTAGTAGATGCAACACTAAGTCATAAATTCTGTCTTACTCTCTCCCTATTAATCTTAATCAATAATCTTACATTAACTCTCCTTTCAACACTTTGATTTGAATTAACTTATACTTTATAATTTTCTTTTATATATATATATATATATTTACATTTCCATTATCATTGTTTCTTAGATAGAGGAATGATATAAGCAATGTTTTGTAATTTTGTAATGTTCCACCTTTTAATTTCATTCTCTCTTATCATGTTTTGTAATTTTGTAATGTTCCATATTTATAAATTTTTGTGCGTTTGTACACAGCTAACGGCAATCTATCTCCAGGTACTTGACACTGACAGAAGATATTTATTTCTTTGCAATGTTTTTCCTCCTAATATTATTACCACATTATTCATTCTTGCAAGGATATTGTTGTCACTTTCATAATCCACTACATGAAATTAATTTATTTGTAGAAGAACTTATCTCTTTGAATAATTTTATGTATCAACTTTTATAGGATTTTATGTAGGTGTTGGTGTTATTTCCGAATCTTTATATGACTATGATTTGGTTTCGTATGTAGAGTGCATTTGGTATTATATAGGAACGTAAAGCTTTGATCAATTTATTTTTCTTCTCCTAAAGTTTCAGTCTATATCGGAATTCCTAATGTAGTTGGGAATTGAACTCTAGGAATTGATAAATAATAGTGAATCGTAAATTGAATTATAGTGAATATTTCATTAGTATGAATGAATTGACCGGAGGGTATTAAAATATAGGGTTTAAGTTGGATTTGGATTTCATTTCACAACTTGTTTGGATTGTCGGATTTTTATCCATATCGGATCAGTATCGGTTCGGTTTGGCCAGTTTATGAAAAAAAGTGTTGATTTTTCATCAATATCATATCTATATCAGTTCAGTATCTATTCAATATCTGCTCGATTTAAAAATGATGTCAAAATAATACTAAAATCACGATATATGTTTTCTTACTTTGATAGGTATATGGCAAACTCAATAATAAAGCAGTTGAACTATGGTTAATATTATATTCAAAGATTTTTAAGAAATACAAATATTTGCATAGCTTTATGTGGTCTATATTCTTCAAGAATTGATTTTTTTTTTTCAAAATCGATTATCAATAACTATTACCTCAAAATTTTCCCCCATACTTCTAATTTTTTTTTCCTTGCTTGTAATTAATTATGTAACTAAGCAATTAATACTTGACTCATTTGATAATTTAGATTTATACTCGTATCAAGGGTGCTACGTCTATATATATATATATATATATATAATTTACAAACAAGCTCCAAAAGTGAGAGAATTTCGGATTGGGATAAATAGAAGTTTTTGTTGTTGTCGTGAATGGTAGCCACCAATAATGCAAGGGAAATCGAAAAGGGTAAAATCGTAATTTGATACCTTCGTTCTGCTCCACCTTGGCAGAAAAGTAATACAAGTGCCGCTGTCAGCAGTGTTTATGCTCGTGTTGTTTGACCTACGAGGTAATTTTTAAAATATTGCTCTATGTGAACGTTTTTTTACAAATTATTTGTTAATAAATATATATGAATAAAAAATAGATATTTTTATTTATAAAAAATTAAATAAATTAGATATAAATAAGATGTAAATAAAATATAAATACAAATAAAATACATATATTGATAAATATGAAACATGGACCATCCAAACAGATACATGCCATCCACGATGGACTAGGACAAAAACAAGACTGCTTGTTCACAGGTTCACATGAAAATGAGAATGAGATCCAGACTTTCAAGACCGTCCTGCCTCTAGACCCAATGCCATTGTAGGTAGGGCCAGGGGGGTAAGTTGTGAAGGGTTTGTCCATCCACATCCTGGGGGCTTTTTAAAAAATTAGTTGCTCGTATCATATAATTACAATTCTTTTATAATTATGGCTGCGGTGTTAAATAATTATTTATTACTACTTAAAATTTATAAATAATAATTTAATATTAGAATCAATTTTTTCTCAAATATCCTTATTTAAATAAAAAATTATATTCCAGCTTAATTTTATTCTTTAGTAACAATTAGTAATTCCATTACAACCTTATTCATCATTCAATAAAGTGAACTAACAGTAAATATTTAAAGTATTGTTCTAAATTTTACAAAAAAAAAAAAAAAAAAAACTTTTGAAATATACACAAATTATTTCCTTTTACTTCTAGTAAGTACTATATTGATATAATATTTAAAATTTTCATTTACATTTATCAGTTAGAATATATTTAGTCATTATGTAATATTTTAATTGGAATCTAGTAATAAAAAAGGGGGGAAAAAAACTCAACTTGATGATGGGCAAAACTATTTCAACTACCAAAATCTGCCCGTCGAATTTATAGCTGGTTAATACCTCACATAGTTTTTTGAAAAAATAATTTAAAATCAAATTGGTGTGTTGTCCAGAGAGATTCAAATTTATAAAACCGATGGATTATTTAGGACTATATTTATGACTAGTATCTATTTGTTTCCCATCTTTTTGTTATTTTGATTTTATTTTTTCATTGTTTTCAAACAAATTATTTGTCAAAAACAGATACTGCTAAAAAATAGATGTTCTTACTCAGAAACCGATCAAACAAATCAAATACTAATATAAAACAGATATGATACAGACACTTATATAGATACTAATAAAAAATAGATCATCCAAATAGCGTGGATTTATGTGAGATATATATTTCAGAAAATTGTTGTCAAAACTCAAAACCTTTAATTTTGGTTGGTGAACAATTTTCATGAGTGATGAGTATTTTGTCAAATGAGTAGTCACCCTCGTCGTGTGGTCGCTGTTTTATCCTCCAATCTAAGGTTGCGGGTGTAGCAAACAATAAAACAAAATATGTTGATTTAGTTTGTCACGTTCCGAAACGAAGCGATGTAGACTTAAAACCACTATGAATTCTATAAAATAAAATAAAACCAATTATATCTTTAATGTCTCATATAAGTCGTTTCTATTTATTTATAATATATCCTTTTAATACTCTTTTAAATTACAATGCACTGCCTTTAAATTTCGAATATTGTAAAAACACTTCGGATTTTTAAAAATTCAATACTTATAACTTATATAAAATTACGGAAACACCCTTTATAAGCACCAAATATTATAATTTATAAAACTGCTCAAAATAAAAAATTAAATACTTGCCCTCATTAGGTGCAACATAAATCCCTTACTTTTTGCTTAGTTGGCAAAAATTTACAAATACATGATCTATATTAATTTTTTGACAAATAAATGACTGAGTTTCATATAAAAGTGCTAATGATGAATTACTATTGGAGGAACATGGGTTAAAATCCTATTAGACTAAAAAAATTAATTTAATGAAAAATATTACTAAATAAAATATTAAAAAATATTTTTTAAATGAGAAATTTGAAAAAAATTGTTAAATATATTTTTATGACCAATAAAATATTGATATTTATCTTTCTAAAATTATTAAATAATATTAACACTTTTACATAAAAACTCAAGTTATTTATTTGTTAAAAAAAATTAACACAGATCATACGTTTCCAAATTAGTTAAAACACAAATGTTTAAAAAAAATACATGGAAGAACCATCACACCTTAACCTTTGGACTTGACAATTATATTATAGCTCTATAGTTAAAAGAACATATAAATTATATATTTGTTACATTAATCATTATCATATACGTCCTTTGTTATGAGTCCTGTTTATAACTATAGAAATTTGAGGCATTGCTATATAATACATGTTCATGTACATATAATATTAATATATATGTTTTCATCACATACATACATACACATATAGTCTACATATAATATGTGTGTTTGAATTTATCTATCTTTTAGCATTATATTGTAATGAACAGTATCTAAACTTTGCCAAAATATGTAATTTAATACTTGAATTTCGAAATTGATTTATTTAGTATCTAAAAAGACTTAACGAAGATACTGTTAGCATGCACAAAAAGTTCTTTTAGGTACTATATTAATCAATTTCAAATTTTAAATACTTGATTGCGTATTTTATTAAAGTTTAGAAATCATTCATGACATTAACCCTAAGAGAACAAGAGCAACTCTAGTAAATTATAAAGCATAATCATTTTCTTCATTTTTGTTGTTTCCCCTATATATTTTCCAACCATAATTACATTTATTAAGATTAGCCATCAATCTATAGATAAGAAAAAAAAAGCTAACTTATCAATTTTGCAGCATTAAGAAGGCTTATTACAAATTAATAAACGGGTGAAAAAAAACATTTTTTGAAAGATATAAGGGTGAGTTGTGACTCGAAGCAAAATTTTAAATCTGCAAAGACCCGACATGCTCAATTCTCAAATTAAGCACATCAAGTCCCCAATCACGTATAACTCTTACGAATTATACGTAAGGTTGTCTTAAAAGAAGGTGTTTATGTTGAACATTGCTATTCCAATTTTAGAATTTATGAAATCGTTTAGTTAGATTCTGGCAACAACTGGATTTAGTAGCGGAAATAAATTTTATAAAACAATTTAGAAATAAAGGCATTTCAAAACTTCTACTCTTCTTAAGTGGAGAACTATTAGATTAAACAAAGCTTTGCAAAAGTTAAATTACAAAACATTGGCTCTACTATGCCCTTTAAAGAATATAACAAGTTTAAATCATAAATCTAGCTCTCACTAATAGTAAACAAAAAGAAATAAAATAACTAACTACATCCACGCTCCTACTCACTTCACTCATCCACAAATTCTCTCCGAATCATCACAAATACCCAAAACCGGAGTCAAGCATCACTAATAGCAACAACATCATCATATCATCGTCTCATCATCCATCATCACCAACATCAACAAGAACTCATCATCATCAACTTCATCAACATCATCTTTATCAACGACAAAACCTGTAAAAAGAATAACAACAACAAGAATGAGCCGAAGCCCAATACACAGCAACACAATCACATACGGAGTGACACACGAGCTTAACTAAATACAAATGCGACAATCAACAAGTTATTATCTTTTCTTTAAAATAAACAATCAATATGGGAGTATTTAAACTCTGGACATCAAGGATCTAATATCACGTCTGCCTCCCTGAGTGGTCCCTACTATTCATACAGACTAGGCAGCCCCACCTTCCGGTGTAGCCCGTAATACTAGGGGATCCTGAGTAACGTATCACAACGCTCAGGGAGTTGATATAGTAGCTCGGATACTTATATCTCCTAGATAAATCTATCCAATAACAAAACAGTACCATGCCCCCAATCTGAGCAAGACGCCGCTCTCCGAACCAGATTCAACGGTGTAAAAGACAATCAACACTCATCAATTATTATGTCAAGTTTAAGTTCTTAATTTATTTTTTATGTCTATCCTAACAACCAACACGCAAGTTACTGTGTACCTTGAATATGAAATCCAAACATAGCCTTGGAAGGAAATTTCAGAAGATAATCCATAAGATAAATCAGATATCCACTTCTGTTAAGGAAAAAACTCGTATAAGAAACTAAACTAAACTAATCATCTACTTCATCAAAATCATATAAGAACTTAAGCTATTTATTCATTCATCTCAAACTCATTTTATTAAACCCTATTTGATCATACACTAAATAGGAATCCCACTATGGCTGCGAAGATCGCCCCACCAAAATATGGACAGTTTTCCTTTGTCTGTCAAAGAATTTTTTTTCTCTTTATTTATAGTGTTTTATTACAAAAGCATTAACAAAGAATTCATAAACCAAAAACATTCATTTTCCAAATAAACACACATTTGAAACAACATATTCCCCATATTATTCAAAGATCATCCTAATTCCTTCATCTAAGCTAATTAATAGCTATTAACCCATTTTAGCTTAACATTAGCGAAATTGATTAAAATTAGTCATTTGATTCATTTACTAAGTCAAGTTGATTAAACTTAGACGATCTAATTCATTTTAGTGTAGTAAAGTTCATTAAGCCAAGTTGGACTTAGATTAATTACTAATTCATTATATATCTAAGATCTAGTCACTTAATCCCAAGTTAGCTTAAACCTATCCAAATTCATCAAAGTTAAACAATCTAATCCATTTTAGTTCATTCAAATTCATTTAGTCAAGTTTAACCTAGGTTTGTTAACTAAGTTCATTTTATAACTAACTTCTAGATTTAATCTAATTATTTGTTAAATCTATAAATCTACTTAACCCATGTTTAATTACATGAATTAATTCACTTAACACATCGAATATCACTTATCTATCTCATTTTAGCTCAAAAAGATCCATTTCCTAAGCAAAAACACATTTAACAAACAAAAACAAGTTTTTTACTTTGTTTGAAAAATACAATGGCTGGAAAGAACTAAAATTTAATCATCGATAACTTTCGAATTTGCAAAAACTCAAAACATCAAAATTGTAGATCTCTTTTTAAGATTTCCAACGCAACTTGAATCACCTCAATCGGAGGTGAGATGAAAAAGTTATGGCTAAAATACAAACACGCTGCGAAACAGGAGAAGGCTGCACGACCGAGTGCATGGCCATGCTCGAGGTCGTGCTGAGCATGAAAAAGTGACTCGAGACAAAATTTTAAGGATTTTAAGGCCTGCATGGGTATGTGCACGGCCGTGCATTAGGTTATGCACACTAGAACGAGAAAATGACGAAATCCTTTGTTCTTTAAATGCATTTTACACTTCTCAAAGTTCTTTAAACTCATTCCAAAGTTTCCCAAAGCTTGTTATATGATCAATATAATATTCAAACAACATAAACTTCACATTCACCACATCAAACATCTCAAACTTCATCAACCTCCATAACCACTATTCATCATCTTCTTCCTCAAACTCAACTCATATAAAACTTCAACTCAACAATTACAAAAATAAACAGCACTTTCAACCCAATTCAACATCAATTCATCAATTACAAATGTAAATAACAAGTAAAAACAAAGAGAAATAGAAATAGAAAACTTAGCTTTAGAGAAGAAAAGAAGTTGAAGCTTCATCCTCTAGCTCGATTTTCTCTATCGAGTTCATCTCCTAATCTTGATTCATCCTCTAGTTGGCTTTGATCTTGAGATTTGTTGAAGATTTGAAGAGAAAGAAAGAAAAATTAAGAAGAAGAAAGGGAAAGAGAAGAGAAAGCATTGGTCAAAGAAAATAAAAGGAAAGAAAGGGAAAAGTGAGGGAAGAGAGAGGCAGAGGATAGAGAGGGTTTAAAGATAAAAGGTAGGGATTAAAATTAATATAAAGGATTATAGGTATAGATTTAGAACTATCAGATCAAATATCTATAGTTTCAAGAGTATTTAAAAGTTTGTTTCGGAACCAATATGTTAGAAATTAAGAGCTTGCAATAAGAACTTAATTTGAGAATTTATTTTAGATAAAAGATATTTAATTTGAGTTCGGGTTTAAGAACTGATATTTTTATTCAAGCAAATAAACTCAAATTTTACTAAGATTTAGAAATTAGTGTTTAGGCTAAGAATCAAGAGTTTAGGAATCCTCTAAACATTTCAATGACTTGTTTAAAGAATTTAGATTTCAAATCTCAAATTTCATTTAATTAATTACTAATCTAACTTTATCAACTTGTCTATTTATATCCTATGATTAATTTAATTTATTCAAATCTATCTAAACCCAATTTCTAATATATGTGAAGGTTTGGGGTATTTCAAAATTGATTCACAAACTACTTGAATTCAACTTGATATTTACTCGAACGATTTATCGAACCAAGTATGTTTAGCTCGCGACCTTAATCGAATTCCATAGAACCCAAGTTGAAAATAAATATTAATCGAATTCAAATCGAGTTTGAGTATTGATATAACTTAAATTAGAATTAAAATTATTTGTTTAAATAAATCGAGCCTTACCGTGCTTAATTGAGTCAAATTTGAGCTAGAGCTTATATAATATTACTTTGAGCCACTTGAGCTTAAAATCTTAAGCTTGATTGAGCTCAAGCTTGAGCACATTACACTGTCTTGACTCGATTACAACCCCACGCAGTCCCTTAAATTAATTATTATGAAGCTTGGACTCTATTTGAGTATTATAAACTCGAATTACTCCATCCAATTTTTATAAAACTTAATCTGTTTAAACGTAACTTATTCATATATGTAGATCGTTTTTCAAAGGATAATCATTTAAATAAAAAGATATGAACTGTTAGGGGCCAAGACCATTGCGTTATGACCCTTCCAAGTCTCGTGAGCAAACAAAAGATAGCAACAGATTCTTCAGCTACATAGGAAATATTTATCAAGGGTTCGATGCTACTAATATGATCCACAATTCAAAGAGGTTTCATCTCATACTTTCCTAATAATGTCGTAGATCTCCTCCAAAATATACTTAGTCTTCCAAAATTCCAACCACATTGAAAAGAGTTGCATATCACCGTAAATTGCAACAATTGGAAAGTATAAAAGATTTGACTGAAAATAATCCTGTAAGTTCCACATAAAAAAATATCAGAAATGATGTTTTCAGCTTTATTTTCGTCTCCACCCTTCAGATTTTCTAAGCACATATATCAAATGCATGCATTAAACTTGACGTGGTATACAGTTTGATAATACATACGAATAAATTCCAAAGGTGGTTAGACCATGATACTATGCATTAAATACACGAGAGAAAAACATAAGAATGCATCGCCGTGATTAATGAAGAAGGAAATGCTTCATTTACAGACCGCAAAAGAGCATGTCCTGGAACATTTATTATATTAAACTGCTGTACCGCTATACATGTACACAGGATTATACAACAGCATCATAGAGAAGGGGGATAGACATCAACCTGTATACATGTCAGAGAAAATTATCTATAATAAAGAGGAGGAGGGAGGGGGTTGCAAAGCACAAGCAACTGATCCAGATAACTAATCGTGAATCAACAACAAAATCATACGAATCCCCTAGTTAACATTATCCCGAAGAAAACAAGTACAAATATTAAAGAGGCTTCACACCACCGTTTTCTTGGGAACTGTTGACAGGGGTTGAGGACCCACTTCTCTTGGCACTGCTAGATTGGCCAGTTATACTCCGCCCCATGAATTTTCCAGCTTTGCTCAGGCCACTACCAACAGCTCCAAGACCACTTCCAACTGCTCCAATGCCACTTCCCACAAGTCCGGCCCCAGCACCAATGCCAGTACCAACAAGCCCAACTCCTGCTCCTATGCCACTACCCACCATTCCAATGCCAGAGCCAACCACTGATGCAGCTCCATCAAGTGCATCCATAGTGCTTCCTATGACTCCCGCTTCTTTCAGCTTCTTTCTCTCTTCTAATATCTTCTTCTCAGCCTCAAGAGCAACCAACTGCTCTTCCTTGCTGAATTCGTGATATAGAACCTAAAAGTTTAAAGCAGTAAAACCCAAAACAGCTAACAAATTATAAAATGAACTTCCAAAAATCTACTAGCGAGCAACCACATTGAGAAGAAATAGCCAATTATAACTTCAATTTCTAAATTCCAGTGATGGATAAATTGTAAAGAAACCAGAAGCATTTTTATAAATGTAGATAACATCTGGAATTTGCTGAATGTATTCCACTGTACTAATCTAAATATCACTTTACCTTGAGGGTGACTGTTCCTCTGTCCTTTTTATCCTTTATCTTCAACATATCTAGTGATGGGAGAAGTCTCAACTCAATCTCTTTCTCAGCCTCAGCTTCTATACCAATCAAAGGCAACTTGGCAATGCCTAGTCGTTTATCTTGACCAATATCCTTATCAAACACCTATAAATGACATCACAGTGAATAAACATGCATCAACTTTAAGAAGTAATAAATTACAGGAGAAAGCTGCAGCATCAATCAAGAGAGTACGTAAGAATAATGCATGCAAATTCAACTACTGATGTGAAACAAAAAAATGGGTGAACAAAATTCAAACAGATTCACAAAAACCCTGCCTATAGATCTTGTTGCACTTTTAAAACAATTCTTCCTATTACTCTGGCTTCATTAACAATGTTTGAAGCACCGCGTCAGATCAGGATGTTCAATTGGAGAAATTTAGTTAGTCACATCCAGTAGAAGCCAAAAAACTTGGAACTGGTAAGAAATAGTGAGCAACAGAAAAAGGACAAGAACCAGACCACTAGCCTTGTGGTCTACTAGAGGTCCTGTGTTCTCAATAATAGGTTGTGCAAACCCCAGCTTATCCTACTCACCAAAAAATGATATAAAATAAAAATCCAAAGCGTTGTGTCATGTTTCAATATCCTGGAACCATCCAGCTTTTCTAATTTTATTTTTAATTGTTTTCATCTTCTGATTTCCTTCTACCATCTGTCCTTAGTGATAAACATGGAAGAAGAAGAAGAAGAAGAAGAAAGAAAAACACCAACCAAATCAAAGTCTATGAATCCCGAACCAAAAGAAATACATATGATAGAAATAAGTTTGCAATGCATAAGAGAGAGACACCCCCAGATCATCATTTCTCTTTGCACCAATACATGGTTGGCAGTATGGCTTCTACCATATGGGAAACAAAGGAAGACAAAGGCATTGTCATGACTTCCAATCTCTGTGTGAGGAAGGATATAATGAAGAGACAGAAGGAAATAAAAAGGAAACAACACTATTGTTGAAGCTAAAGTCAGGGTGTCCTACCTAAATACTTCATAGCATCATGTACCAATTGACACTGAGCCACTTGGTAGTCTGAATAAAAGATGGAACTTCCACTTTTCATTCTATAAATCTATCAACTACTAACAAGCATTCTTGTTTACTGTGTTCTTTCATGGATTTTGCCAAAGGTATCCAATCATTGATAGGGATGGAAAACATGTTCCACTAGGATAACATGTTTCAGGTCTAACCGATACATCTAAATTCATCTGTGCATAAGCAGGAGGTGTATTGGAAGAAAGCATGGAGGAATGTATTAATTAGAATAGCATATCCAACTCTACAAAGTGGTAAAAGTTTAGTTGAGTTTCTATGCTGAATTCTATAAATTTCCTCAACTGACATTTCCAATAAATAGTGAAAACTCCAACTTGACTTAAGAAATTTATGCCTCTGTTTCTATGACACTACAAACAATTATTATAAGTAATAACAACAAACAATTATTATAAGTAATAATAAGTGCATGGTAAGTAGTTTAGTTTCCATTTAAGTAGTAAGCCCTTGGCCTAATGAGAGTTAGAAAGGCGGCTAGAAAATTGTTAGTGGCTGCAATTCTCTTTGAGAGAATACTGTAGGCAAGCCTGCTCTTGGAGTTGTCTCTTGACAACTTTTGCAGCCTTTACCTTCTATAATCAATAAAATTCCCCCATTCTTTTCCTAATTCCACTAAAGATTCAATTTTTTAACCTAATCCAAACTCTACACATAACAATTAACAGCATCTGTGGCTGGCTCTTGCTAGAGTCTTGCAAATGGATAACAGAGTTCAATTTTAAAAATTTTTTACGAGGCACATCAATATTCTTCAAATGTTGCAGAGATTAAACAAATTTGTGATGACATAAAGCACGCGTTGAAGCTACTGTTGAATGATCATCATGTTCAACTTTCCCTGGAAAAAGCAAGTTGAATATTCATAATAGGACTGTTTATTGTTCTAGCCCGCACGCTGTTCAAGTTCGAACTGGAACAGATGATTCTGTTAATTGCTTCAACTCTAGGGACAAAATCAGAGCATGTGTAGGAGCTTGTGCTATTGATCCACTTTGTCGTGCTTCTTGTTTTTACTGTGACTTTTCCTGCAAAAATTCTAAAGCTAATTGAAGTCTTGAATCAATATTTGTAAAGATTCATCATCGGATATTCACTATGGTTCAGATGATAGATCTGATTATTGTTCTCCAGGCATTTGATGAAGTGCTCAAGCTACAGATCAGCCTGATACTACATGTGCTAGTAGTTCAGTAGAAGCTTCTACAGAACTTCATCCATCTTTACATGGTTTACTCGCATTTCACTATGGTGACAAAATCTCCTATTGACTTAAGGATTCAATAGAGCATTATACCTTTGGTTCAGAAAGTATACACTAGTGAAGAAGAAAACAAGGCTGACTTGCAGGCCACCGTTTCTATCATAGTGCTTCCTGTGGTCAAGAAGTTCAGCAACTTGTTGGATCCTATTGCAAATCAACAATTGCTACTTGTTAGAGAACGTTGAGGGCGATGCAATGGACAAGTCTTCTATAGTGATGGCCAATTCTGTGCTATTTCATGGTGCTAAGTTGCTGTTGCAGTGGACAAATGACTTGATGAATAAAAGTGACAATATTACGACCACGCAAACAATTTTTGAAAGATATTGTCGATGATTTACTTGGTTGTATGAAAACAGGGTAGTCAGCTCACGCAAATCAAAAGCGTACTTCTAAGCAAATAGTGTATGTAGAGTTGTGCAAGTGAAGCAGGTTATATGGGCAACCCATTTAACCTGCAAAAAAAAGTGGGGTGGGCTAAAAATTTCAACCCACTTTACTGTGTGGGCCGGCTCATAAGCTGCGGGCTAAAGTGGGCCAACCCTCTACAAGCTGAATTGGCCCATAAATCCGCAAAAGTTTTTTTTTTAAAATATGAGTAGAACCGTGAAAGTTTAAGAAAAATAAACAAAAAATAGTAACATTATATAATTATGAGTAAGTACTATATTTAAAAATTAGAAAAGGGGAAAATAAAAACCTTAACTAAATTAAAAGAAAAAAGTGAAATATTAATATTAAATAAGATTTTCTTTTATCTTAATCTTATACATATTTTATAATCTTTATCTATTTTTTATCCTGTGTAAGTAATTTTTTTTTATTTTAATTGAAAATAACGTTTACTTTTAGTACAATTACATTGTAATTTTAAAATTATGCCCAAAAAAAAAGATAAATAATTAAACTCAATGGGTTGGTGGATTGGGCTGCATAACCCACCAACCAAAGCAGGGTGGGGCGGACCATGCCAAAATTCTTAGCCTACTTTATTATGCAGGGCAGCCCACATAACTCGCAGGCTACCACTTAGCTTGTTAGCACAGCTCTAGCCAAAATTACTCCATTCCACAGGAATCAAGAAAGATGGGCTCCCTACAATTGATGTCAACACTCAACTGAAGATCTATGATAGCACAACTGCTATTACATGCCTTGGAAAGATGCACTTAACCTTGTTTTATGGAGTGGGCAGTGCATGCAGTTCCTATCAGCATCATTTCCTCAGTTTTGTTCGGCTCGTTTGTGATGGAAGAGGTCCTATGCTGTATTTTTCTTTTAATCACCTTGAGGACAAAACGAGTTTGAGAGGGGAGGCAGTGTTATGACTCTACCAACAATAACAAGTAGTGATAAGTGTGTGGTCAGTAGTTAAGTTTCGGTTTGAGTAGTTAGCCCTAGTAGTTGTAAAGGCTACAAAAGTTGTTGAGACAATTCCAAGAGCACACTTCCTCTGCAATTCTCTCTCAAAGAGAATTACAACTACCAACAATTTTCAAACTGCCTTTCTAACTCTCATCACACATTCTTTTCCTAATTCCACTAAAGATTCAATCTTTTTACCTGATATAAACCTTAGACATAACAGTATGGAGGAAGAATTAAATATTAACAAAATTAGATTACTTCACAAGGGACATAGCCAGAGATCCAATCTTTACATTTATTAAGATATAACATAAAAATAGAAATTAGATTATATGCTTTATTCAATTAGCACAGTATAATATTTTCTAATTTGTTTATCATTCTATTTATTATACAATATTATTTATTTTTTATTTTGGTAATTATATCATGTATCAATTTCACAATTCTTACACTTAATCAGATAAAAAAAAATAACACATAATCATGGAAAGTAAGATGTAAACAAGGATTCAGACCTCAACAATAAGAGCTTGTGTCTCCTTATCTTCTGCGATCAAATGAAATGCTTGATTCCAGACAGGATTAAGGTTGTTTTCTATGACCTTTGTTTTGATTTTAAATAGAGGCCTAATATACACAACCACATAAGGATCAGACTTCCCAATCATTTCCATGTTCTTCAAGTCATTTGCTTTCACTACTGTCACAGTAAGATTTCCTTGCGGTTTAAGTTCCAATTCACTGCACCAAGTGAAGAGGTCAGATAATCAAACCATGCCATGGTAATTGATTTGGCATAAATCTAATTTCTATACATGTGCTATTTACACGAAACATTCCACTAATGTTTCCCTATTCATTGCATGAAAAAATCATTAAATACTGTTTCATGACATAGCAAGAGACATGAAATGTCTTTAACTGGAGAAACTAGAGAGAGAACTAAAGAAGTGATGTCAAAAAGACATAAAACACTACAGATATGAATTGAGATAGATTAAATCCAATTAACATAATAGCACGGTTAAAAACCAAGAATAGCATGATGCACTTTCAGAGACAATTCATAAAATATATGGGAAAAGTACATTTTTAGCCATCAACATTTGACCTATTTTCTAATCTAATCCGAAACCTTTTATATATATGTATATGTATATGTATAGTCCTCAATGATTGCAGAGATTTACAAACAAGGACCTTTTATAACAATGTCAACTATGCCTTTAGCAAGTGACGTGTAGTGGCATCTAATTGGTCAAAGTAGTATTGTCAATCAATAATTAGTCCAAATAATCAATTTTAATATATATAAATTAAGTAGAGTAATAGTAATAAAAATAATCCAAAGCCAAATAAATAAATATACAGGTAAGCACAGGCCACTCCCTGGCCTTAGTGTGCCAGAACGGCCATTTCAAATCATGGGCTGTGACCTACATAAAACATGGCTCATTCAACCCATGGCAGTAACACCCTACGGAACCAAAAAAGGCCCAATTGGGTCTCATCCTGATTGCAACCCATTACGTCTTCATGAATTATCCTTTTTTTTTATGCTCTTTTCTTATTCTCTTTTTATATTTCCAACTTCTCTTTAATATTTTTATTTTTTTATTTAATCTATATTTTTTAATAATATTATTTATAGAAATTATGTGGACAAATGACATGCTGCCACATGTCATATTCTAATCAAAACTTAATGATGATACCATGTAAAATTGTTAAACATCAAGACTCAAATAGAAGGGTAAAAAAAAGGGTTTAGCACCCAAGTAAGAAACCAGTCAAGCATATTTTGAGTTAAACATACAGGGAAACATGCAATCTCTTGAGATAAAGATCAATGATACCAAGTCACTAAAGCATACAGCTAATCATTAGCCAACAAAGGATTTTGAATGAGCCACTAAGGCAGTGAAATGAAAGATAACAAACATATGTACCTTAAATCTACAGGTATACCACCAATTGGAACAACAATCCTATGAGGCCATTGCAGCATGTCTGAGACAATGGTGTTCACTGTATCCTACCAGATATAAGTCAATGGAATTATTTATTTAAAATTAAAAAAAGAGAAAAAATAGGTAAAGATAAATTTATTAAAAAAGAAAAAGAAAAACAAACAAAAACTTACATCAATCATGTCTGAAAGTCCTGGAACAGCTGTTAAGCTTCCACCAACAGCTTTTAGAGTGTAATCGATTCTAGGCTTCGGCTGGTTAGTGCAAATAGGTGAAGTCATTTCCAAGTCAACAACTTATTGCAGAAAGTTGACAAAAAGTGATTGAGATGATAGGAAGAGTCTTTTTACAATATACTAAAGCAACATATACAACCTCTTTGAAGTTCAAAGCAATATATAGAAACTGGAGGAAAATCTTTCCTGAACCACATACATATTCTCTGTGATTGTCAACAGCAATTGTGACAGTGAATTAGAAATACCAGATGGTGCTCAACTTCTTAGAAAGGGAAAATCTCAGCTTTACCTCAGAAAGGAGTGCAACAACAACAGCAGAAATGCAAGGAATATCTTCAGCAAGTTGAAAGATAACACGAACTACAGTGAATACTTGAAGATCCTTCAACTGTGTACATTACAACGCAGAAAATTGGGTCAGAACACAAGTATACCATGGTCAAAGTGAAAATTTTATGGAAGCACTATCACCAAAACAAAATAATTCCTAATGATCATACCACGGTCATTAAGAAACATACAAACCTGAATGGGTATAGAAGCAACAAGTGCTGCTTCAACTGCTAGAATAATGCTAGGGTCACCACCCCATCGAAAGTCGATGTCCATAATGATTTGGCCTTTCTTAAGACTCTGAACACGTATGCCTATTTAATTGCAAAAGTCAACGTTTTTGAAAGCATGATCCCACATTATTAAAAGATCATATTGTATGCATTACAGGAAAGATATGGTGAGGAGTCACAAGAAGTTCTTCAATGTACTTATAGAAGTAAATCAATGTATGCTGTAGTGTATCAGTCATTGACCAGGAGCAAAAGAACTGCTTGAAAGTGATTAAGGAAAGAAAGGGCATTAGGGCAAGGGCATCAGACTTATCAAAAAATATATATATATAAAGAAAACAAAAGGGATGAGGGAGAAAGAATATCAGATGCTAATCATATCATCCCCAATATAGTCTTCCCATTTATACCTTCGATTTTTGGTGCCACAGTTCCAAGAGACAGTTTGCTAAATTTTAATGAAGTGATTCCTGGTGGTCGATACTCCTCTAGTAAAGGTTCAACAGACTCTCTTATCACCATCGTGGCTGCCTGAAACATTAATTAACAATTTTATACTGAGAAGAAGACAGGAAGCGTCAGATTTATTCCCACAGACCCAACTGCTAGTTTAAGCTTTTTCCAATTTGATTGATTCACAACCTCATATAAGTTATTTCATATAGCACACATTTGTGCTTAAGCAGACAAACTGCCATGAAAACCTTCTAATAAGAAGCATACTCATTAATCCCAGAACTAAGAATGGATAGATTTGCTATCATGCATCCTACTAGAGTTAGAAACCTCAATAATTCATAAACAATTGAGCATCCCAATCTATGATATCAAATGCCTCAGTCTTTATTGCTCTAATAAACACTAACAAGACAATGGAACCAGGAAGCATGCTGCCACAAGTTATCATGATTACAAGGAAACAAAAAGATGGGAAAGAATATTACATCTGCAACAAATGGCCATAACTTGCTCAGTTGCTTGTTCAACCATTTCACCTGTTGAGAATAGCATAACATAAAACATTAAACCTGATATACAGGACAAGAAGCAGGTAGCAAGCATGCGTAAAAGTAGAACTCTAATTTACAACAGAAAATCCTATGTAAAAGTTGGATATCTATATTTGAGCTCCACTAAGGAGATGGTTTATTTAGGCCCCACGAATTTTTTATGATTAGGATTTCTTTTTCTGATAATCATTTTAAAAAAATAAATAAATAAAGGAGATAGAATAGTCAAAACAAACAGCTCATGCAACTTCATGCATCTATTGCACACTTACTACCTCCATGGAGACGTGAATTTCAGGCACTTTAGAAAGCTTATGTGCAGTGCTCAATAATCAATATGCCATTAAAATGAATTTGAACTTCACTTCTTACATGGTATAGAAAAAACAAAAGTGTTGTGTATAACATGACTACTCGGATTCAGTAATTGGCTTTAGTGTGTCTTGCATGGATACTGGCATGCGTGTGAAGAAGGGGGTTGGGAGAGAGAAGTTGGGGAATATCTTTCAGGCAGAGATGACCTCCACAATCACCTACAAATTCCTTTTTCTCTACAATCTCATGTTTCCTCCATGTAGTTATCCAGATGTATCACCTCCTCAGTCCGCATATGCTTTTTCTCTCATCCAATTCCCACACACTACATCAACCTAATGATTATCTTCACCAGTTTCGCTGCACCGTTAATGTATTCCCACCCTTTTTTCATAAAACTCAAAAGTATTTATTACTCACTTCAACAACAAGGATCGTAACAAAATAGAAGAGTCTCAAACTCATAAAAGTCTGCCTTGAGACCTAAAACTGGCGAAATAGTTGCCAAAGAAAAATGTGATATATTGATCAAGAAGAAAATTAGTAATGGTGACATCAGAAAAGCAAAACCAACCTGCTCATATACAGGAAAAGATATCCATTCAGGGAAGTTATCACCGCAAATCTTCTTCAAGTCATCTCTGTTCAGAGATCCAAGTAGCTTAATATCAACTGCCTATAAAGTACCAAACAAAAGATGAATTAAGAATAATTATTTCCTAATAAAAACAATGTATTTGATATATTAAACACAAAGCAAACGGTCTTAGGGGCATTTGATTCGCATAAATTTGTAGAACTAGACTGAACAAAATATCCAATCTCTTGTTTGGTTGTTATCATGGACCTTTATACAAAACAATAGGCCTAAAGAATACTGGCTAAATTTGAAGGAAAAATAGCGCTATGAGAAGAATGGGACAAATATTCTTTTCATTAAACAACTCAAACCTTTTATAATATTCTTGCACTGAAATCTTGTATATCAATCAATGCACAATACGAAAATTCTCATCTAGTACTGTGCATAGCAAATGCCATACAAGTGAAATATCTTGCATAATACTCCTTGTACCGTGCTATTCAGTTTCTCAAACCTGTTATAATATTCTTGCACTAAAATCATGTATATCAATCAATGCACAATACGGAAATTCTCATCCAGTACTATGCATAGCAAATGTCGTACAAGTGAAATATGTTGTACAAGTGAAATATCTTGCATAATACTCCTTATACCGTGCCATTCAGTTTCTCAAACCTGTTATAATATTCTTGCACTGAAATCTTATATCAATCAATGCACAATACGAAAATTCTCATCCAGTACTATGCATAGCAAATGCCGTACAAGTGAAATATGTTGTACAAGTGAAATATCTTGCATAATACTCCTTGTACCGTGCTATTCAGTTTTCTTATCCTGTTTAGTTCTTACAACTAAATGCTACCATAATAGAAAGTCCTAAGCGAAAAATAGACTACACCTTGTAGACATGACATTTTGTAAAAAACTAACTGCATTAAGTCAATAGAGATGAGGATCATATAGAGATACATTAATACTATTTCACAGAGAAGCATAGTTAGTTTTCCCGATTTTCCCTAGTTATTTGCTACAAATATAAAAAGTAGCGAGTCAAGTTTAATTCTTTTTAAGTGTATAAGTAAAACCACACAAGCTTAATCTTTTAGAATAGTTGGTGATAGATTGATATGAATCCACCAGCAAGAGGCATAGGCGAGACGCTGATAATGTTGGCAGAATTGAGATGTAAGTGCCATCCATCTGAACAAGATCTACAACCCATGCTTAAAATTTCTGCCATGTCTTTAGTAATTGCATGAAGACATAGTTACCCTTTTTCTTCCAAAGATAGTACCAACCACTATCCCTTCCTAGATAATTCAACATGACATGCAGATACTTAACCCCAAACAGCTATGAAGAATGAATAAGAAGTAGTACAAGGAATGAAAACTGGAGCAGCTATAGCAATAACGAACATATTTCAGCAAAGAGCAGAAACTAATACTAAAATTTCCATCACAAACATTGATCTCACTTAAACCATGTCTGTTATGATCTAGGGTTCGTTTATAGTAGAAGATGGAAACTTTAAAAGGAATTACAGTAAAGATATGGACTTTGGGGGGATTTTTATTAATTGAATGAAAGAAAAGTACAATAGTTACATGGAAGACAGCTCCAAGAACTCACAAGTTCTCCAAGAGCAAATTTGCTCTCCAATTCCCCCTCAAAGAGAACCACAACTAAACAAATAATTTTCTGGTCTAATATCTCTAACTCTCTCCTAATGCCTATTTATAGGGCAACTAAGGACACATACTTCTAACTAAACTAACAATATTACCTTTTGCACAAACAATACAAAGCCTTATTACCAACTAAGATATGATGGGAAAGAAAGTGGAGGCATAACAACATCACCATAGGACAGAGGTGAAGTTAAAGCTCCAAGCACGATTTATCACTAACATCTTAAATCAAACTCAAATTTTAATAAGCCAAAATGAAACCCACTTGCTACAAATTAAAATTGGATGAAAACCAATTTATTGCCTTAATGTTATTTAACCCCTCATTTCCAACCTTAATAAGAGTAATGTCACAAAATGTCAAAATGATTGAAACAGACTTCAGTTGCAGTCACTCCAAATAATACCTATTCTAGACCAAGAAAAAGAAATGATCAAAAACCAATTCATCACCCAATTCCAATTTTCTCGTCATGAACACCCAACAAAGGCCACTAATGACACCTTCCACCAACTTACAGCTCACACAATTACCCTCTTTTTCTACTGAATGCACGTCCACCCTACCGCAATCAGCATTACAATTGCAACTATGTCATCATATCAACAGACCAAAACTATCCTGAAAACCATGACCAACCATATCCAATTACACAAATTAACAAAAAAACAAAACACACATACCAGAAAAAAATTGTCGGTAATGGACTTTAAATTTAGAAACAAATAAATAGAGAGAAGATGAAAACACCTTAGCAATACGCTTGGAACTTCGGTACCGCATCATGTGGCGCCAGCCAGCCATGATTGCGATGCCAAAAACCGTCCCCATGAAAATCCCCGAAAGCAAACCCATTGTCCCTTTTCCCAAAGCCGATTTTAATCTACCTGTAACGTAAATCCTCAATTCAAATACACAATAAAACACCTCAAATACTGTTATACAATACAACCAATCAAGAAAAAATCATTCAGGAATGAGTGAGCTGAGAGTGAAAAGAAAGGAAAAAGACGTAAGATGAAGAAGATACTTACAGTTGAAAGATAGAAATCGCTAGAAAGAGAGAGATCGGGGGACGGATTAGTTAACCGTGGACAGTTTCAGAGTGAAACGGAGAGAGAGAGAGAAACATAATAATGGCGATGGCATCCAAAACCGTGAGATGAGATCAAATGAGTTGAGTTGAAGAGGGAAGTTGGGTGGGGTGGGGGACAGGCAAAAACTAGAAGAAATTGGCATTCAAGTCAGGTAGGCCACGTACAGACTACCCTCTACCGTGCCATCATTATCGATATCATATCTTCGTATTTAATTAATTTTATCTAATAATCTTTTTTATTTTTTTTGTCTTTTCATGTTTTCTTGTTTCTTTGCTAAACTACCTCTTGGCGCAAAATACAGAATAAAAATAAACTGGGTTTGCTGGCAAAAAACAAAATTAAAAAAAAAAAAAAACTCCATTATTTTGTCTGATGTTCTTTACGATAATTACAGCCTAGGAATTCATTTATAAAACAATAACAAAACATAAAAACCTACTTTATTTTGTCTGATATTATTCTCGATAATTACAGCATAGGGATTCACTTGTTGCTTGATTTCTTTTTCAATTTTGTCAAATATAGTGTTTTTGTTTTTCCTTGCGGCGATTGTCACGGCTCAAAATGGTTATAGGATCGATCTTATTACATCATTCAATAATTTAAATCTAATTAAATATATAATCAAAATCTAGACATTGATCTAAGCGATAACTTTGTTAGATAGTTTCAATATGATGATTAGGTAATTAGACTACTGATGGTGACTCAATGGGTAACTAATGAGAAATAGAAATTGGATAATATTTTGCATATGTTTGATAAGAAGTAATATAATATGATTCACATCTATGAGACTGGCTAATTTGTATTACATTATAGATTGAAATAAGTAAAATTTAATATGCATAATAACAGTGAACTCTAGACAAGACTATTACTTTAATAGATCTAGAAGGTAAAGGTATTCAACCTGCTTTGTTAAATTCCTAAGTAGCTATTGCAACTCTAAACCCCCAATTTTCCAACTTATTACCAGAGTGTGAGTACTTTACTATTGATTTGCTACACCAAAATTAAAAATCTAAATTGTTAGTTATTGCATTTGCATTTAGACTTCGTGCGTATGATCATATTGGACTTCTATTGTTATTATACTAAATGCAGTACTTTGACAAAGCACCAATAGTTTCTACAATTTGGTATCTATCTATATCCGGCATTCTCCTTGGCACTTTGAGTGAGTATTAGCTTTTTTTTTTAGGTTATGGTATTTTTTCCATATTCGGTATTTACATTCAAATGTGATTTTTTGATTGAGTGCTAACATTTTTTAGGTTATGGTATTTTTTTTCCGATTGTGTTATTGTCATTCAAATGCAGTACTTTGGTCGACCATCAACTTCTTTTATGTTTTGATACTTTTATCCATACTGGTATTTTCATCCAAAAGTGGTACTTTTAGCATATACCAACTTTTCTAAGGCTTCGGTATTTTTGTCCATATCCAGTATTCTTGTCCAAATATGGTACTTTGAGTGAGTACCAACTTTGATTGGGTACCAATTTTGATCAACTATCAAACTTATTCTAGGTTCTTGGTATTTTAATCCATTTGTGGTATTCTCGTCTATAGGTGGTACTTTGGCTGATTACCAACATTTTCTATGTTATGGTACTTTTGTCCATATTTGGTAGTCTCGTCAAAATGTGGTACTTTGAGCGAATACTAACTTTTTTTTAGGTTGTGGTATTTTTGTTTATATCTGGTATTCTCATCCAAATATGATATTTTGATCAAGTGTAAACTTTTTTTTTCAAGTATTTTTGTCCATTTGTGGTATTGTCATCCAAATGCGGTACTTTAACTGAGTACAAACATGAAAATAAATTATAAGGTATTATGATAATGCAATAAATATTTAATCTATGCATATATATGCATTATATATTATATATAATTTAATGTTAATACGTACGTGCATACATACATACATACCTACATATATGTAATATGGAGTAAATTACATTGAAACGTATCAACATTTAAGATATCAACATTTCAAATGATAAAAAAAAAGTAATCAATATTTTGGGATAGATTCGTTTAAAATATAAACATTTCAAGTGGTTAAAAAGAGTATCTACATTTTGCAAAATGAGTCAGATAAAATATCGATAATGGATTCCTTTTTTTAACTACTTGAAATCCAGGTATCTTAAATGAACTTACTTACAAATATTGATATCTTCTAGTATAATTTAACTATGTAATATAAATAATCTAGTGGTAATATATACATATATGTACATATGTTTGTAACATGGATATGGTCGTGGATCTATGTAAAAAAGCAACATTGGTTAAAAAGAACAATAGGCAACTGAGGCGAATAACGACCCCTTAATGCTCCATGCGGTTTATATACCATTTAGATTATAAATACTTAGAAACATCAATTCAGTTGGGGGAGAGAGAGAGAGAGAGAGAGAGAGAGAGAGTTAATTACACATAGGGATGCAATCGGGTCGGCTATTAACGGGTTTCCGATCCGTCCAATCCGATAAAAATCCTATAGGGTAATAAGGTTGGGTTTAGTCATAGGTAAAAAATGCTATAGGTATAAGGATCGGGTTTGGACATAGGTAAAAAACTCTGTAGAGTATCAGGATCGGGTTCAGATACTACTAAAACCCGATGGATACCCACCCGACCCAATAGTCCTAATTAAAAAAATTATAATGTAAATACATTTACTAAATATAAACATAGTAACAGGCTAAATTTAAAATCAAATTGGCAAAGAGAAAGTGAATTGCTATATTATTAGATTATTATTTTATTGGCTTAAGTCTGCTGAATCTTTAAAAAATAATAAATAAGCAAGGCAGGTTCGGGTTGATAATTGGGTAGTGGTCAAGTGGGTAATCGAATTGATAGTCAAACGGATAACCAGGCGGGTAGCAGGTTTTAGAATAAACCATGTAGGGCAGGTTTGGATATAGAAGGAAAACCCTATAAGGTTATAGGATCGAGTTTGATATGCCATATAGTGTAGCGGATTCGGATTTGGATTCGGATTCATATGACCCGCCCGAAATTCGACCCACTTGCATCCCTAGTTATACAAGAATATTTGTTGTTATGAAATGTTTATCAACTAAACCTACTAAAAATTATTAAAAGATCTAAAAGGTTTTCTTTTATGATTTTATATTTTGAGCATTGCAGCATTATAGTTTTATTTGACCATATCACATCATATAGCAATAAAACTATTAAATGATCCTATTCACTTACTTTTTATTTAAGCTTGTATAAAAATATGAAACAAAATAATAAATTAAAATCCTATAAGTTAATAATACAAATATTGGTTTTTTAAGTAGAATAATTTTTCTTAATAGTTGACTAGTTGTTATGTAGTCAATAGTTATATAGTCTAGTAAAATCACTAATAATCTCTTAAACAAGATGTATTATATTCGGATATTCTTCCCCTTGTAGTTGAAAAAAAAAATTGTTATGTATAGGAGATGAAATTCTTTATAGAAAAGAAAAAGAAATGAAAGAAAAAAAGAAAGATTAATGTGCAAACTGCAACCATTAAAATTTCTTTTGCGGAAAGATGGAAACAGCATATATTAAAAAGTAACGGTACCTTAATATATGCAACAATTAACATAGGTGTCGGCCAAAAAAACTTTAGTCGACGTAGAGCGTGAACGTTGCTATCTCTCGTTCACAAATATTTATTGTAAAAATGTAATCTCTTGATGGCGATGGCAATAATTGATTTATTGCAAGTTACTCACAAATTTGTTGCGTGATTATTTACTTTAGCTATATAATAAAATTACTATTAAAAATTTAACTTTTATGGATAAAAATTTTGGGATAGAAAATTGGTAAAAAAAGTTATATCTTTATAGATAAAAATAATGATGATTTTTATGATAAAAATTTATTTTTAAAAATAGTAATTTATCTTTAAAATCCATTTTTCTTGAAGTGAATCATGTTCAAACACTTCTATGTTGATTAACCTGCATACTAATTGATTTCTAACGAGCGGAAATATAAATAAATAAATAAAATCAATGACATACAATAAAGCACATCTCAATGAAACAAAACAACTCAGATCTTGCAACTTAGAACGACCTGATTGCAACCTCAAATAAAACAAAATTATGCCATCAATGCATATAGATACATACATATCCGCTAATGGTATATCTGTCCAGCAATGCAAAAGTAATTATATATAAATTAGTTAATAAAATATTCCATCGTAATGGCTGCCTTAAAATACGAAATATAACTATATGAATTAAATATTAAAAATTAAAATTTTAAAAATGATTTTAAGTTAAGAAATTACTAAAAGAAATAGCAGTTTCATCGTTTCTCAAAATTTTGAATTGTGAAATAAGTGTGTTTTGGTAAATTAAAAAGGATTGCGTCAAAAGTCAAAGCCAACACTCGCAAAGTAATAGGAAAAATTACAATAATATAATATATATTATATGTTAACACTTTTGCAAACTTATAAATTTTATTTTATCACGCATGTCATGTCAGTTCTCTATTGGTCTAAAATTTTTTATTTTAATAAAATAATATCATCAAACATGAGCCCCTTTTATAAAAATCTATCGGTTCCACTCGACTATTATTAGTATTATTATACTACTAAGACCAGGATGCATAAAACAGTGAATTTTTCTTTTTATTCTATTATTTCCTTAGCGCTTAAGTATGGTATCTGTGAATCTTTATTGTCTTACCGAATACACCACCCATCATTTTAAGACTATATGTTATCACAAGGTGTTGCATTTTGCCTAAGCCCAAAGCTATTCTATATATATGACCAACTAGCCTTCCAAATTGTTGTTTGAGTTTTATTCCGAGTGAAACCATCTCTATGTTATCTAAAAAAGGAAAAAAAAAAATCCTAGATTATTAATTATAAAAATAATTATATATACTATCACAATATCATATTTCATCAATATACGTTACATGGAGTGGAACTCATGTCTATTGTATTTAAAAGAATTGCCAAAATACTAATTAAGCAAAATCAATTATACAATTATCAACACTATATCACATTGAGAAAAAAGATACTCAAAATAACACATATATTGCATTTAATTCATGTGACACTTGGGAAACAGTATCAATGGCACTTAAGTAGGTGCAACACAAGTAACACAAAGCAGTTTCAATGCTTTATTGTATTTAATAGGTGCAACACCTATACAAATATACTACTACATACTGGGTATGCAATATAGCTTTGGTATTTTTGTAATGTATTTCATCCAATTGGTATTTGCATAATTCTTTTTCAATTAAATTGGTAAACAAAAATTATTTGGGTATCGCACTTAATACACATGATATTCAACTTCTATGTATTTAACAAATACACATATATTGAATGTGGTATGTCACACACAATGATATTTTGATAATTCATTTTCTCTTGATATTTGTGAAATGTGTTGTATTAGGTTGGTAAATAAGACATTATTTCATTCTAATCCTATATTCGACAGTATTTCCTCTTTATGATTAAATAATATCAACAAGAATGTTGTCAGACATAGACATGCTAGAGGAGCAAGAGTTAATGGGAAAAACCAGGTTGAACCATAGTTAAACCAACCTATTCTTAAGGAGAGGTTAATTTCAATCAGGTTGAATCGAGCCGGTCAACCCAGATTTAACAATGGTAGATAAATATATATTGCAATTAAAAAAAAAACTAAAATTAAAAAGGGTTAAAATTTTAAATCCTACTTAACCAATCACCCCATAATCAATAGTCAAGTAATGGACAACAACTACCTATAAGGCTTCGGGTGTGGTTGCACTGTCCCTATAGGTAATGGCTAAGCAAGCATTAAAAACAATGATAGGTTATATGCCCCTCCGTGGTGTTTGATAGCTACCCATAGTTTTATTGAAACAGAGTGATCTCTTATGTGACTAAAACTAGAAAAAAAAATGAGTGAAATTTTGGACTATTGACTTTTAAAAAGTAAAATTCCTTTTTTTTTTTTCCTTTTAATTTTAAGAGTTGTGGCTAGTTATCATCTACCACTACAAGTCGGTCAAAAACCTTCTATTGTTTCTAGTGCTTGCCAACCATACTAAGGCCAAAAATGATTAGGCACCATTTTTAAAGTGGGTGCGCAAGCCCTCTTTTGGTTGTTGAGCAAAAAGAATGCCCAACAAATTTCCATCTTTAAATGGTTCACTTGAAGGGAATAATCATTTATCAGGTTGCCAGCATTAGTATCACACTCTACATGGTCTTTACTAATCGCAGCCAATCACAAATAGCAAAACAATGTAATATGTTATATAAACTTAGATTGATTTAATATTCTGACCCTACACACATACAACAACGGATTTAAACCTACAGCATATAACAAGCAAGGTAAGGTAGTACCTATATCAAATTCCAGAAACATACTCCAAGTCACCCAAATCTGCTTTTATAACACAACTCCTAATTCAACAAAACTTGATAACATGAATAGATCAAATTCAAAAATACATCTCATCGAATAAACCTAATTCCATTTACATCTAAAACCCAAATCTCAAAATAAATATAAATCTACACCTTTTTCTTGATCGAAATACAAAAACCCTTCAATCAACTCAATCTCCTTAACAGATTCTTCAAACCCTAGAACTTCATTCAACATCACATATACCATAAATCAACAATTACCATTTTTTTATGAAATCATAAAGATTAAAATCATTAAAATACTCACCTATATTCTAATTTTAAATCCTTTTTAATACCAAATCCAGATCTACAAGATAATTAGGTTTTCTCCAATCTCCCTTAAAAAACAATAGACAACTCTAAGGAAAATAAAGATTTGCAGGTCTTAAAGAAAAGATGACTATACATTTACCTGGATTTGATCCTCAATTCTCCTTAAACACCAAACCTTCAAAACTCCAGGCAAACTAAAGCGATTCTCCAATTCTTCTTCAAAAATAATATAAAACCCTAAGAATTTAATAGATCTATGAAACCTATAGCAAGAATTGATGATTTGATTACCTGATCCGGATTATCGAATCCTCTTGGCGGCTATGAACACTCATAGAGAGAACTTCTAAGTTTAGGGTTATGTTTTGGAGAAGAGGAAAGTCTAGTTTATATAGAAGACAAGGAATAATTATTTATCTTTAATAACGTCTTTTCATCTTTAGTAATGTTTCTTCATCTTTAATACTGACATCTCTTCATCTTTAATGCTATCTCTTCATATTCATTCACACATCTGATAACCGACAAAACAAAAATAGACAAAAATTAATTTAACCTTAGGATTGACCATAAACCCTCTTATCTTATATGAAATGACATCTTTGCCCTTCAATATAAAATATTTATTTGTATATTCCAGTCAACTTGAGAAGAATAACAATTCATAATGAATTGTTACTATGCAAAATAATGAATAGTAATTCATATCACCATACATATTAGTTGTGAGTCTAACCCATGTCCACCATTATTATAAAAAAATTATCAATATACAAGTTGTACGAAATTAATTACTAAAATGCTATTGCAAAATCGTGTCTGTGAAATGAGATATTGCTTTTTGTACATATATTATGGATATTAATCATGATTTAAAGTTTGATTACCATTTCTTTATCACGTAAATAAAGTGTGATACTCGTATTTTGCACATATGTCACGTTTGGATTGGAATATACATCTATACTAATTTTTAAAAGTTTAAAAAATGTCTATTCATAGCCCTTACTTCTCTCACTCCCTCTGTCTTTTGTCTTTTATGTTCAAGTGAATATGGTGACTCATGTAAGCAATATTGAACTTTCTTTATTTATATCGTGATTTATAAACACAACTTGCATTGTGTAGTAATCACTTACATGTCTCATTTGAAAAACGAGATTTCGAAACTGTTAATTAGTTTTGATGAAATGTTACTTAAGTAATTAATTTTACTTAGAACATCATATAGACAAATATTTCCATTAATTTCATTCATTGGTGTATTTTTAATCTTTATCATAAATACCCCTATCTTAAAAATGTTACCTGTATAATTATTATTACTTTGTAATAAAGATAAAGGACATTATAATAATAACTTAAAATTGATCAATTTAGTATTTAAACTTTAAAATTGATCAATTTAATATATAAAAAAACTTTTTGTACATGCGAATAGTACCTCTATAATATTAGTTAAAAACGACACATCAGATGAAGCCAATTCGATGAAGGTACTAATGGCGTATATAGAAAGTTCTTTTGGGTATTAAATTGATCAATTTAAAAACAGGTATCTAATTGCTTTTGCTAATATTTATGTACTATTTGTGACATTAGCCTTAATTATATCAAGTGGATATTGTAATATACACGTAACAGTTGTTACAACTTTATTACAAATCTATTAAATTAGAATTCAATTCCTCTTCATTGATAGGCATATCTCGATGAAAGGACCAATAGGCTCAATGTCGATATAATGAGCCTATCCCGACCTTCTCAAGGCCCATTAGGCATTTTAGATTGTCTTGGCCTAATGATCTAAATCATCCATTGACCCAGATTCCTTGGTGTAGTTGGATACCTAACCTATGTTGTCCCCTCCCTAGGACCCTCCTCTCCTACTGAGCTCAACCTTAGGCAACATCTCATCGGTTCTCGCATCTCCAAGAGGATAACTTGAACCTCCTCTAGGGGTATGACAAAGAATTCAATCACCATTGTTGTCTACCTACCCTCCATAGAAGAAACCTCTTACCACCTTAGGTATCGGTCAACTATTAGCTGAGAACCTCATCCGAACCAATTGAATCCAAGTATTCTTTCCATTTGATTCTATCACAATCCTACACTAACTTAAGCATCAAAGTAGCTACATTGGACCACCCCTTGATGTAGCATTAACAAGTTTTCTTTAGTTGTAAGCTCATTAGTCTCTATTGGCGAAATATCACCTGCAATACCCCTTATTCCATATAGCGAAGTAAATGAGCCACAATTATTTTAATTGTATCATTTAATTAAATATATATCATATTATTTTATTAAGTTAATTATTATGGATCCACTATAAACTAACACATTATGCTAATTAACGTTAACATACATTACAACACATGTCATATATTTGTTAAAAAACAAAACCTAGACTATGAGTTTACAATAGCATCATATTTTTTGTAATGTAGATTTATCAATTGGGAATTAATAACTAATACACAAGCAAATCATATATATTTAAAATATGTGATTTTTTTTCTAATGCAAAAGTGAATCCAACAAAATATGATTTGATTTAATTGTGTCGTAAAATAATTATCTACGTTGAATAACTATTTCTCTATCATATTGGTGTTGACATGTGTATCAACATAGATGACTACCTTTAATATTTACTATGTATAGCCCATTCACTTTACCATAGTGGATCAAATTACAATTTGATGAGAGAGTGCAATAAAGGCAGATATTATTACATTATTTGTGTAATAAAGAAATAAATGAGGAATATTAAAATAAATAAAAATAACGATTAAAATGTATAACCATAGAGATGAATCTAATAGTGATCTATGCAAAGATAATAAATAAGCCACTGAATATCAATTCATGCAATGTTTAAAATACAATTAAATAAATTGAATAAGTATACATGCAATGAGTCTCATGTCTAGAGTGCACAAGACGTACCAATTATGCCATTTATATTACTCGAGTAATATGTGTAAAGCATTTCTAAGCTATGGGAGCAAACAACCCTATTGTAAAGGGGACCTACCTACATCCTACCTGATCAAATAAGATTTGAATGAGTATTAAGGATTACAAGGTAGAGAATGAGTATAGAGTTTCCAAAAGCTACTCTTATGAGGTAGGATACGGGTATGAGATGTTCATACCTTGCACCCACCATGAAACAGATACTATAATATAAAGGGTATACTTTTTAAGGTTTTCATGTATCTACCTGTTCAATATTGTAAAAAATGTTTATATATAATAATACTCTATTTTTTTTTTATTTTGTGACCACTTTTATTTAAGAATATTATTAATAAACTACCTTTTAGGAATTTTCATTATAGAAGGATTCATATTATTTTATTTTTAAAGGACTTATTATTTTATTTTAGAAGAATTGTAGTTGTACTCTCGTACTAGAACTCCTAAATTATATAGAGATGTTGTTTATCTTCTAAGACCAGTTATGCTCCAAAATTTTTAAATTTGGAATTCACTATAAGTTTTGCAATTTTTTTTTATACCATGTAAATAGATTCTAAAAGTATTTGTCATAGGTTTCAATTTTCACGTATAGAAAGATATTGCATTTTGTATAACTTATGATATAAACAAATTGGGTTAATTTCACTCATAGGCACCTAAACTTTTTCTTTTTTATTTTAACAGAATTATACATAAATAAAATTTCGTTACAAGAAAATACCTAAAGTTTTTAAATCTTTCACTCATGCTACATCTAGATAGATTCGCCCAATTGCTGACGTGGCAAGCGAACCCAAGTAAAGTATTGTTTCCTTTCTCTTACTTGGCTTTTTTATTATTTTTTAATTTTTTAAACTTTCCTATCTTTCGCTCTCTTCACTCTATTATAATTATTCTTCTTCTTCCAACTTCTTCTTCATCCCTTTTTTTTTTTCTTTTAGACTAAAAAAAATCAGAAAGGACCAACTATTGACCATTCATGTTAGAGGATAGGTAAACGTATGCCCTTAAAGAAGAGATGGATAAGGTGGATAGTACAATTAAGTTCTCAAGTCTGATTAAGATGTTTGGTTCAAAATTTAAATCATTGATACAAAGAAGAGGCATGAATGGTTTTGGCATGATTGGTGAGTTTGGTTTCTAGGTGTCGGAGTTCAAGTCATAGTGATGGTAAATGTCGATGGTGAGGCAAGAGCTCTCGACGAAGGTAGGAGATGACATAGTGATTCAAAGGAGATGTGATGGCTCAATGGAGGTGCATGATGATGGTGATCGAGTTGAGGTTGAAGATGGTGGATATGCTATCCACCGTGGATGATGATGGAGATGGACTTTAGTTTTGAGTTCCATAGATGTGGTTTTTAAAGAGAAAAAGGATAGTGAGAAGAAGATGGAATTTGAGAGAGAAAGTTTTTAGAGAGAGAATATGCGAAGAAGAAGATTAGTTCATGGAGAAGAAGATTAGTTTTTCCTCCTAATTATTAACATAAATTTGTACTTGCCCAGAGATTTTGGATATATGATCTTAGTTTATTCTCAAAACCTTTATCTATAAATTTCTTTATAGTTTTTTACTATTTATCACTTCACTTATACTGAAAATCTTATAAGAACAAAAAGAATTTAATTTAGATTTGGTTATGGTTTCAATTGATTTTAATAAAAAATAAAATAAATTTTGACATGAATTATTATCACATCAATTGCTTGTTAGAGTTTACCGTTCATCTAATTTTAGGCACCTCTTTCAAAGCTGCCTTTCAGGTTTCGATGGTCTTCGCATCATATTTTCCTTTGTGTGATCGTAAGTCTGTAATGTTGATGTGGAAGAACTTTTGCGTTGTTGTAACTCAGTGGGTTCAACCTTGTAAAAGACTGACAAAACCTTAAGATGCTGTGTTCTCCAACATTTCATGATTTCTACCAACTCTAGGAGACAAGCATCACTCGAAGCATATCCATTGGAGAAAATGGTTATGGGGACTTTGAATTTATTAATTCCTTCAAAAAGCTCCAAATCAATCCTCTAAACACCATTTTGTGTTTTTTTTTAAGAAGAAAAAGATGAAGAAGAAGCTAGAAGAAGAAGAAGAAGAGAGATAGAGGAGAGAGAAGAGAGGAAAGTTTAAAATTTATTAAAAAAATTATACAAAAGTCAAGTACGAGAGAAAAAACAATTTTTTATTTGGTTCTAGTTGCCATGTCAACAATTGGATGGAAAAATAAATGGAATTCGTCCATAGATACCATGAATAAAAGATTTAAAAAATTAGGTATTTTCTTGAAATGAAATTTTATTTAGGTATAATTTTGTTAAATCGAAAAAGTTCATGTACCATCAGTAAAATAACCCTAAACAAATTATTTTTAAAATTTTTTTCCACATGTTGTTTATCTATATTATTAAAGCAAAACTATCCATTTTGGTATCTTTAGTGTAATATATTTTTCTTTTTCCTCTGAATTTCCCTAAATGCACTTATATATATACATATTTACTTCATTGTCTTTGATTTAGAGTCATATTAAGTTATTGGCACAAGGATATCATTGTAATTTTTTTCCTTCTTTCTCCACGTTAATCAATGCAAAAACAACCCTTAAAAATTGCTTGCACGTTACTAATGTCATCTCAACTGAAAATTCAAAATGGCCATTAATAGTTGCACAACTATGAGAGAATGAGAAAACCAAGGCACCACTAAGACCGTTTTTCTACTTATCATAGAGAAGTTTTCTCTCCATTTGGCCATAAAAATTACCCATTCCCCATTAGCTTCCACATTTATCTTTCCCTTTTACCCTTTATTGTTCTTGGAACAGAGAAAACAGATAGAAATTGTCTAATACTTTATAGAGAAATAAATAAATCTGAAATTTAAAATCTTATATTTAGGATTTTGCATTAAATTATGTTTATCGTTATGCAACAAATGCAATGGCGTTATTGTCTTAGCCATCTCCACATTTATCTATCCAGAAAAGTGAAGCTTTATGCTTGCAGATTTCATATGGTATAATGAATTTATAATATTATAAACTTTATAAGTTTTTTTTCTTTCATTTATGTATTTTTTTATTTTGTAGTGTGTTGATGTGAAGGTGGTTGATTGAGTGATGGGAGAGTATAGCGAGATAAAATCATCATATACAAGTAAGAAAAACTTGTAAAATTTTTTATTTAAGTAATGTGTGTATAAAATTATAACATGTAAAAAATTGTCAAATAAGCAAATTTGATTATATGATTTTCAAAGATGCTATCCATGTACAAAGATAGTCTTATATATTTTATATAATGAGATGAAATAGAAAGAGAAAGATAGTAAAAAGAGATTTGTTAAATAAGCTTTGTATAGTAATTCATGTGGTTTGTCTATAACGAATCTAAAGATAAATTCACTTCATATTGTTTAAAATTCTTTGTTTTCTAAATTGTAAAACCAATAAAGAATAGTTGAAACTAATTCTTTCTATATATAGCACTATATGCTAATTATTTGAAGATCTAATTTGAAAACGAAAAATATTTGCCTTCACATTTGATGTTGTATTGTGGAGAAAATGGAGTAGAAGAAGATAGATATACACTTACTCAAGGGGTCCATATGGAAATCTCGTTTGTAGATTCAAGTTTTAACAAATTAAAACATTTTCTTATTTCTCCATTTTTTTATCTCACTTAAATTTATTTTGTATTTATTTTGGTTTCTACAAGAGTTTTAATGTGATTTATGTAAAAGCAAGGTTTACATGTGTTTCTTTTTCTTTCTAATATATGCAAATTACTGCAGCTACTAATTTCTATCTCTTTTTCGTTTTCTTTCTTCTTCGAGGAGTTTCAATAATTCATTTGGCCTTAAAATGAATGGGATGATAAAGTAATATGGAAAAGATTGTGGACTATCTCAATTTCAATTTATTAAAGTAATGGACTTTATGGTTTGCCTAATAGTAACACAAAAACATTCATGATTATAGAGGAAAAAATTAACTAATAATGTTTTTTTTTTCACTATACTAAATGCAGTAATATATTATGAGAAAGTTGGTATTGTAAATAAAATGTATTTTTTTTAAGTTTTATGTATGTATATGCATCCACAGTTGGTATATAGTAAAATGATAGATTTACTTTTCATTTTAATTGATTAATTAAAATATAATCTAAGTATTTACAATTTACGTTTATCAATTCTCAATAATTATAATATATTTTCTTAGAATGTAAGCAAAAAAATGATGCCTATCTTATTTACATATCTATGAGCATGAGTTCATTGCAAAAGATTTAGGTAACAGCTTTTGTATACTTAAATTGTGAAGTGCATCTTAAATTTTTATAAACTTTGTAGTTGAAAGAGAATTGTCTGAAAAAAAAAGGATTAATCCTTATAAAAAAGCATTAACTGCATGCTCATTTTAAATCATAATTCATCGATGCATATTTTTATTCCTTATTTCCATTTCTTAATTTTTTTCTAGTAAATCTTCATGATCTAATTTGACCACATTGACTTCAACCTAATTTATATTGAGATTGAAGTTGAACAATATTTAAAATAAAAGGAAAAAAAATATTTAAATAAACTTGAATTAACATGTCAAATATTTTATAACCTATTCGTATATCAATTTCAACTTTTGCTAAATAAAGTTGTAATTACCATATAAAATGATTATGAAAAACTAAATGGAGCCAATTAGAGTCCACTATTCATATTTCTATACTTATTTCAATTTTTAGTTGATTATAAAGTGCTTGGAGTTTTTATGATTGGGTTAACATTCCTACATGCTCTTATATTATATTATTGTTTTCTCTTTCAAACTAAAGTGACATGAATTATGGAAATAATTAATTTCTTCTAAATGTAATATGCAATTTTTTTTCTTTTCATTTTTTGTTTTAATTATGAATTGTTTTCTATCTCAAATTTTAATTATAGTAATTGTATTTTAAAACACGCATCACAGGTGCATCGTTTGCTAGTCATAAATATATGAAAATAAGATATTTTTTACATTTTACATGACCATACCAAAGACTAAAATGTGAAGTTTAAGAAAAAAATTATAGAGATTCATTAAAAAAAATCTATAGGTACCATAGGGTATCTTATTCCTTATAGATTTTACGAAGCATAGGAGTAGAAGATGTGACGAGGTAGGTTTCAAGTACAAAATTTAAGGGATAATATTACAAATAGTACTTGAATTTTAACAAAATATATAATTAGGTACCTGAAGTTTAAAATTGATAAATTTAATATGTAAACTTTAAAATTGACAAAGTTAGTATATAAAAAAAATTTTCATACACGCTAACTATACCCCGATCAAGTTATTTACTAAATTGATTGTTTTCAAATTTTAGATACTTAATTAAATATTTTGTTAAAATTCAGATACCAATTGTGATATTATCCCAAAATTTAATACTCTATATCTTATATGGTGGCGTAGGGGTAGAGTTTGATTTTCTAACTACCCTATGCCTGTTCACCCCTAATTAGCTAGGTTTTCATTCAAATTTCAATTAAGAAATCACCATTAAATTAAAAAAAAATTCACTAGAGTACTATATGTTTTTAAGGGTGTTTATGGTTCGGTTAACCGATCTATAGTTTCATTTTTGGACTAAACCATAGTAATCGGTTTTTTAATATCTTATCTAAAATTGGTTCATTATTAATGGTTAACCACCTTAATGGCTAACCTTTTTTTCTTAATTTTTTTTTCTAGTTTTTGTTTTTAACCATTTAAAATAATGGTAAGAATAAAAAACTTTTATAGAATACTTTGTACTTTACTTTTAACAACCTAGACTAACAAAATTTAACAACAGACATAACCTGACCAACAAGAAAATGTATCCTATGAACACAACTTGTAAACATGAAACAATGAGCAAAATCACATAAAACTAGAACTAGTTCTTTAGTTAACGGTTTAAATTATGCTTTCATATTCCAAGCTAGTCCAATATATGTAATATCTTAGACCAAATATTTAATTTCATGCTAATGACTATTTGTTCGTGCACAACTGCATATGCAACTTAAATCAACAAAACTTCCAAAAAAAAAAAAAGGGCATTTCATCAAAAATTGAACTTATGTGTCTTACTGATATTTTCTAACGTAGAACTAAATAGGACAAAGTTTTATCAAGGACCCAATATCGTGTCACCATCACTCCACATCAAAAATATTTCTATCTACTCAATATAAGGGTAATGCATAAGTGATTGCAATATATAGAGAATTCATATCTCCTTATTTATTTATGTAGATTCCTCTATATTATATAAAAATATAATTTGTGACAATCGTTAAATGAATTATTTTACTTATTCGCGTGCCTTATATACACACACTATATATATTTATATATATACACACATGCGTATCTGAAAATTATAATTTAAAATTAATTATATGTATATTATATTATAAATATTGGACCTGCTAACCATTGGTTTTTTGTGGTTATAAACCGAAATCGAAAACCGAAAAAATTAGAAAGTCTAATACTAAACTAAAACTGATGGATTGGTTAACTTTTTTTTTTTTGGAATGATTTTTCGATTTCGGTTTTATTGGTTTTTTTGCACCCCCTATCTGTTTACCATAATTTATGTTAATTCAAACCTATAAAATGACATTTCTGAATATATATTTCATAAATATAGTTATTAATAAACATAGCCCGCTGGGGCCACCACATGAGCATAGTTTAGTGTGTTTTTATCCTTTCTTATTATGCACAGATTGGTACAAACACTAGAAAAAGATGTGCCTAATCGTGAACATCGATGTTTGATAACTTTATGGAAATTTGAGAGATGCTAACATCAAAGTTAGAAGTATCAAGGAAGATTTATGGGGAGTTGCTACAATATATACATGAAATAAGTTCAACAATCACATGAGAAGAATTCATATGATGGATAATGATTCCTTTATGTATCTAAGTATGCTCAATGATAAGCCTTAGGGTATGAGCCACTTTAGCTTGGTCTCAAGGTGTGATCTGTTGGTAAACAATCTTTGTGAGAGTTTTAATTCTTACATCATAGACGCTAAACATCTACCATTATTAACTATGATGGATTGTATTAGAATGAACCTTATGTCCCTATTTAAGTCAAAGCCAAACGAGGGTAGTGAATTTATCAATTTGGTATGCTCTACGGTATTGGAGACATTAAATAAAATGAGGCAAGATAGTTGTCATCAAATTACTAGGTATGCCAAGGTAGTTGTCACCAAATTATTAGGTATGCTGGGGTTTGACATTTTGAGATAGACTATAAGTTCAATGCACGTCATTGACACAAAGAATCGTGGGTATAGTTTTTTGGCTTAGCAAATAAGCGGGATTCCATTTGTTTATGCAACAAATGCTATATTACTTGATAATGGAAATTTAGAAGCTTATTATGATGCTTATTTTCAAACCATCATTTTTGGTTAATATATGATGGTATAATATATCCATTTCCAATCAAAGACTAATGGTTGATAGTGGTAAGGAGGCAATATACCCTCCAGTACATTGTAAAGTTGCTTATAGATTAAGGAAAAAAAGAAATAGAAGACCCGATGAGATGACATAAGCATTTGGTAAGTGTAGTAAAAAAGGTATGATAATAGATTGCTCAAGATGCAAACAAGCTGGTCATTAAAATTCCCCAAACCTTTACCTATCTAAATTAGAAAGAAATTAATTAAATAGTATAATAGGTAGTTAATTTTGAATTACAATTAGAATTTAATTTAGAAACTTAACTTAGATAGTTTAATTAAATTAAATAAAGTAAATCATAGAATATAATTAGATAAATTGATATAAATTAGTAAATAGACTTAAATTGAAAAAAAGATTTCAAATATTCTTTCAAATCATCTATTCACTTCAATGGTCTTTTTCAATGAATCAAATTATTCAATTATTCCCAATTATTCATTTTAAACTCCTATTTCTTAAATTTCAATTCCCTAAACCCTTATACATGTTACTTAAATATTTAGTAAACTCCTAAACTCTTGAACTTTAGTTTAACTTTCATTTCTTAAATCCTTATAATTTTTTAAATCAACTTTTTATTTAAAAATAATAGCTCTTAAGCCTAGACCCAAATTAGATATCAATTTCTTACAAATTAAACTCCTAAACTAGAATTGTAATTCAAGATATTAATTTCTATTATATAGATTTTCAAATTATTTTCTAAATATTTTTTATACTTAAAATAATTATTTGAAGATTTTAAACCCAAAACTCCTACTCATAAATATCTTTAAAATCTTTTATCCTAATCCTTGCTCTTTGACTTTTTCTTTAACTTTTGCTACCCTTCATTTTCTTCTTCTTTTTCCTTTATGGTTCCTTCTTTTTATCTTCTTCTTCTCTTCATTTCTCTTTTCTTTTTCTTTAAAATCAAACCCCATATCTCAATTTCAAGAAGATTAAGGTTGAAATTGAAAATGGAAAATAAGATAGGAGTTGGGAATCAACCTAAAAGAAGCTACATGAACACTAAGGAGGAGAAGTAGTGAAGATTTAGCTGATAGAAATGGCCAAACATATAAGTTAGTTGTTTTTCTTTGTTTAATTGTTATATATACATGTATGTGATGTCTTAGAGCTAGATATATGGAAGATTTAAGATAAAACTTGTAAACTTATAATATATAAACTTGTATATCAAAACCTAGGTGAGTTCATGCATATTAGAACTAGGAGTTTAATGATACAATATGAAGTAATAATATGTATATAGATGTTGTAAGTTATGGTAATAACTTGTACGTTGATTATAAGATGTTGACTTTGTGATGTAAAACAAGTAGATAAATAAGTTGAAATTAACATGCTCTGTTTTTGTGAAAGGGCATGAGGGGAACATGGGGTGTCCTAATCAGTCATGCATCCTGTTGTTCCTTATCTCACCGTCTTTCTCTCTGATCCTTAAGCACTTAACTTGTCAAGTGAAACACGACTAGAATGCAGCTCGCCCTATCTTGTCATGCTTCTCTTTGAGTTCCAACCCAAGAAAAAAACATGACAAGAACACGATTGAATGCATTAGTCTTACTTCTCATATGCTGGAACATGAGGGGAAACGTGGCCAAACCCACATGCCTATTTTCTTGATAAAATAAAAATTAAATTAAATTAAATAAAAATATACGTAGTGTGTATATATATACATGTGAATACTAAATTAAGTATTTGTATAAGGTTTTACTAAAAAGTTAATTAATGAATTATATGACTTGGATTTAGTATGCTAAAATGAACTAGACTATTAAGATTCTAAAAGATATAAGGGTTTGCCTTGGTATAATAATTGAATATGAATTAGTAACTAGATTAAATAATTAATGTTATACAAATTAACTAAGATTAAGTTATGTTTAAATTAAATGTAACTTGAAATATAATAGGCTTAATAACTAATTAGGTTAAACATAGTTTTTAAGTATAAAATGAAATTAGTTAATAAATCTAAGTTCAACTCAGCTTGATAAACCTTAATGAGCTAAAATAAATTAGATTGAATCAGTCTAATCAAGTTGGTTGAGTTAAATAATATAGAATTAACTTGTATTTGGCTTAGATTAATATGCTAGGCTAAATCATGAATAGTAAAGAGAGTATGTAGTTTCAAAGGAATATTTGCTAAGGAAGGATAAGTATTTTCTTAAAAGTTAATAATTTATTTAAAGCTAGAAAATGAATAATTAATGTTTTTATAGTGAATGAGTCTGCTTGGCAAGAAACAAATTAGAAATAAATCAGATATAGAGTAGATACAGATGAATTATAGATGACAAACATACAATTTTACTCATAAAAAGATCAAACAAACCAGATACATATAACGAACAGATACAAATATAGATAAAAAATAAATCATCCAAAAAGACCCATAAACAAAGGAAAAGAAATAATTTGGTAGACAATGGAGAACTGTCTGTATTTTGCATGAATATTTTCACAGCAATGACAAGATTTCTACTTAGTGTCTGATCAAATAGGATTTTAAAATGAGTTTGATGTAAATGGATAATTCATTTAAATGCTTATACAGGTTTATATTCTTGAACAAATATATGGATAGTTGATCTATCCTTTGATTTTGTTTGGAGAGTAGACGTTGTGTAAGGTACGCAATGACTTGCATATTATTTGTTAGGATAGATATTTTTAATGAACTAAAACTTAAAGACAACTTTAATAATTAGGTGGTTCTTATGCTTGTGTCATTAAATCCGGTCTGACGAGTGACAACCTTATTAGTGATGCCAACACGGGTGTTGGGTCTTAGACCAGCCTCTTGTCATGATGCAATGACAATTTATAAGTGGCTTGGCTGGTAGTTGATAAGGCAAATGATATGAGTGTAACGTTTACTTAAGCTTGGAAGAAAGTAATATGGTTTAGTTCACATTAATGAGACTGGTTAAACTAAATGATATTATGGACTAAGATAAGTACAGATATGTAACGGCTGTGAACTCTAGAGGAAGTTCTTTTCCTTTTCTAGTATATCATATGAGAGTTATATATAAATATATGAGCTGCTTATATCAATCCTTTGAGTAGTTGCTGCTACTTAGGACCCCTAAATTCCTAAAGGCTTGTTCACGGAGTATGAGTGCTCCAGTGTTGACTTGTACTTTAGTTTAAAGATAAAATCTATTATTTGTTGCATCACCTTAGATTAAGTATGTATACCCATCTCGTGTGTTCTTGCATTAGTGTTGTACTGGGCTTCAGCTCATTCTTTTTTTATTTCCAGGTGTTGATTGCTTGTTGATGATTGACTCAGGTTTTGGGTAACTCTGGAGGATCTTTTGTTGATGGGTAAAAGTGGATTAAGATCGCTGGATTTTATTTTATTTTGTTTTGTTTTGAATAAGAACTAGATTTATCTTTTCAAGCCTATATTATTCTTAAGGGCCTAGTGATGGAGCCCATGTTTCGTAATTAAGCTTTTGAAGCTTTGTTTACCATCATGAATAAGTATTCTCTGTTAAGATACCTGATGGAATGGTTTTGTTTTGAAGTTTGAACTACTCAAGTGAGAGTAGTATATGGTTTTATTTTTATGAAGAATGATCTAGTCATGAGAGTAGAATATATAATGTTTTTGTAAAGTTTATTTTACTACTTCTAAATCCAGTTATTTTTAGAATATAATTAAGCGATTGCAAAACTTAAAATTTGATAGCAAATGTTTAACATAAATAGTTTTTTTTTAGGTTAGCTTGTGCGTATAATGCTTAAGTATTATATGTAGCGATTGGACACACCTAAACCCTAATTTGGGGCGTGACAGTCATAATGCAAGAGCATTAACTATAAACTTAATGGATGCTAGCCATGGTGATGTTGATAGAGGTTTTGCTTGTAGAGGTGGTGCTGGTTGAGGGAATGGTGGTAGAGGATTGATAACAGATATGAACACTGGAAGTCTTACCCTTGTGTTGTGATGATGCAAATATTCAAATGCAAGTGGGTCATACTGATTCATTGGATAATGATTTTCCAGGGTATGATGTATATATCCCATCTCCACGACTTGCTTCTAGTTGATTCGACGAGATTGATACAAAGAAGATAGTTATTTGCATTAAAAAACCTCCTTCAATTAATGCAATAAATAAAGCTGATAAGGTAAGCTCATGCTCAAATTATTTAAGTGAGATTGATCCAAACATCACCCATAATTAGTTACAATTCAAATAAACAAAAGAGCTGGAAAATAATTAGGAAATTAAAACAAGAGGATGACCAAAAATTAATTAGTGGGTTGAGGTAAAATAGAATTTAAAAACAGTTAACTAATGGAACTAGGCCTTAAAAATCGGTTAAGTAAATGCTTAATGGAGATGTATGGCTGAGACGTGCCATCTAGCACTCTATAGGGGACTTTACAAACCCTAGACCTTAGCCCCCATATAAATATCATTTATTTTCTACCTTTGCCTTTTTAGGAAACCTACTACTACCTTAAGGTAAGAAACCCCATACCTTAGCCTTCATTTAAATGTTAACTAAATGAGATTAAGGAATGATTAGCACTAATCAGCTGACATTACTCATTCATGATAGGAAATGTAGACAATGAAAGCGAACTAGGAGAAAAAAAAGCTCAAAAAACTCAGGGAAATTAGTAACAAGGTAAGAGTGAAGATTTCAAGTATCAAAATACAAAGTTTATGGTATTTTAGATGTAGATTCTGACATAGGAAGGTTGATAGGAAATGAAGTGAGTAAGGAAATCGACTTTGGAAGTGTTTTGAGCTTGAAGTACCTCATTGCAACTGCAACAACAAGGTAAGAACTAAATATCGGCTCTTAACATTATGAATGTGTGATTAAGAGTAAACAAAATAAGCATGGAAATGTTAAAGAGGAGAATAAACATGTTTCAAGTTGAAATCTTGCTAAAGACTAACTTTGAGAAGAAATGAATATTGCTATGTGTATGAAATTATGGATAAGATTATGGAATAAGCAGGAAGTGATGTTATTGCTGTTAGAACAAATTAAATAAAGGGTTGCATATGAACAGTTTTGGAAATTTCAAGAGAAGCATGTTAACTTAGTACTTGCTAATAAACATAGATGATTTAAGCTTTGATCTTGTATTAATCATATTTTAGCATGTTAGAGATGAACATAGTCAAGTTTAGGCATAGACACGATCATTTAATACCTTAAAGTCACCAAAATTTGTCCCAAAGATGTGTTTTGATAGAAATGGCAAGTTAAATTGTGAAATACACTAAACCCAGAAGAGCACGATGGAAACATAACACTGTCCTTCCCACCATGCTTTTGTCTGACCTTTAAACATAAAGGAAGTGTGAAACTCAGAAAAGCACGACGGAACATGACACTATGTTTCCCATCGTGCTTCTCATTGGATCCGAAAGCACTATGAAACACTAAAGAACATAGGGATATACACGACGCTGTGTTTCCCCCATGCTTCTCTTTGTTTTCGGATGAATGTTGAGGTACGAAGAAATACGAAGGGATACACTCGGCCGTGTTTCCCCCCTGCTTATTTTTGGTCTTAAAACATGCTAGAGCACAATTGAACATGGTCACATACATCTAATTGTGTTCTACCCCGTGCTCCTTACTGATCTCTTCAAAGCACGACTGCCATATGTGAAACACGGGGTAATGCATTCCCCAATGTACTCACTGTGCTTCTCTTCAAACTCTTTTTCATTCTTCAATCCTTGTCCAAATTAAATAAAGCTTGATCCAACTTCTTCCTTAGACTTCATTAACCATCTAAACATAATCTTTTTGGTGAAATGACTAAGTTAATACAACTAGGGTGTAACAAACAAGATAAAATGATTAGAATAGCTAATCATGAACTGATTTCAAATTTTTATTATGAACAGTTATTGGACTTCTAGCTTGGAATTGGATAACAAGCTCGATTTGACCAACAGGTACGCAGTAATTACGTATTGCTTGTTAAGATAGTTTTAATAATCGGACTAAGAATTTAAAATCGACTTAATTGAGCATTGGTTGTTAATTAGCCGCTTACTCTAGAAGTGGCACCCTTGGACTGGGTTGCAACTCTGATCACAACTTCGGGATGACGCAGTAGTTTAGGCTCTGAGGCCCCACAAATTTATAGTTAGGCTCAGCAGGTAGTCAATAGGGAAATTTCCTAGATCAGATAGCTGACTAGGAGCAGGTATGAAGTTGTAACGAGTTATACAGCATTATGAGACCCTGTATAAAGAGTTACAATAGATCATGCTCATTAGTGACAGTCTATGAGGAGATGACCTGGACGAGACTATTTTACTTCCATTAAGTTCTGATGACTTATCAAATACCCCTCTTCGATGCATGATCTGCTTAGGGAACCTTATCTTTTTTGTTTGGCGGGAGTTTTGAGTACTCTTGTGCGTGTTGTATTTTGGGATGCTGGGAATAATAAGTTGTTGACTTTAATTTAATTAAACTTAAATTGTGTCTGTTGCATTAGCCTGGCATGTATGACATGCGTGAATGTGTTTAATTACTATCATAGTGGGCTTCACCGCTCACTTTTCAATATTTAAAGTGATAGCAAGAGTTTCTATGTGGATCTCTACTATAATTCTATGGGTTTCAAAATTGACGAGTACAAGGAGTAACCTCGATCATTTTAGAGCTAGATGAGACTTTGGAAACACTTTGTTTTTATGAATATATGACTTTAGTTTGATGGATAACTGTAAATGCTTAACTTTATTACAACTTTTGGGTTAAGTACCAAACTTCGTAATCAGGTTGAGTCTAGCTTCCCTTTTCTTTGGTTGATATCTTAAATGTTTTAAATCCTAAATTTCCATTCTACTCTTTCTTAAAGCATTTACATACATACTGATATAACAGTTACTAAATTATTTATAAATTATCTTTCGACTCAATATGGTTTTACTAAAGGGCATAATCGTGATTTCTTAACTAAAATGTAATTAGGAACTCACCTAGTTATTGTGTAAAGACTCAACATGTCCAATTACTCATATTAGACATGCCAAGTCTCTCAGCTACGTATAATACCAAAGTATTACATGTAAGGCCGTTTGAAAAAGGAAATGTTTATGTGGACTACCTGTTTAACCTATTTAGATACAAAGTTTTATCAAAAAGACTACTCATCAAGGAGTAGTTACTTTAATATAATAATATATAGATACCAATAACTTGGTATCTCAAAGTTTACAAAACAATTTATTACATACATACTAAGGAAACTTAAATACTTTATCATACAAACTTAGGCTTATAAGTAAGCCATGTCTATACTATTGCAATTCAAAAACAAAACTTGGTTTAGTCTCTATTGTAAAGAAAACAACAAGGTTGGTCGAAGAGTCTTAATCGTCGCATTCATCTAAAAAGTCCTCAAGGTCGTCCCATAGCCCAAAGAATCATAAAACTCATTTTCATTAATACCTAAAAGAGATAAAAGTGAGCCAGATGCCTACTACATAGTAACAAAAACAAATATGATGTGGCATACACTTCTGAACTAATGCAAGGCAAAAATCATAAATTACTTCTCTTTATTTAAGTTAATAAAACAACACTTAAGTATTCAAACTTTGATTTCAATTGTAGGGAACTTGGGGGTCCTCAGTAACCGTAGCTACTTAGAGGGTTGATGTAAGCAACACGAATACTTATATCTTCGATACAATCCTATAAAAAAAAAAGTAATTCCATCTAGAGTTTACAGCTGTTACTAAACTTTACTTAACTTAATCTATAATATCACCTAGTTCAATCTTCTCCATAAAACGTGAACTAAATCATATTATATCTTTTTAAGAGTAAGCAAATGTTGCACCAATACTATACTCCCTATCAATTACCCGTTGAGCTACTAATGAAAGTCATTGCATCATGACTAAAGTGGCTTAAGCGCCTAAACTGCCATGTTAATCTCATTAACAAGGTTGTCGCTTCCCAAACTAGATTTAACGGCAAAAAACACAACTAATACAAACATTTTTTAAGCCTTCTTTAGTTAAGATAAATTTAGAACATACCTGTCCTAAGCAAACAACATCCATGTTATCGTGTACCTTGATAAATAGGTTTATCAGGAAAAAGACCTGTATTCAAACTCAGTTGAGTATGGAAATCTATCAAAGAAACCATGTCATATAAAATATTGTTAAGTTACAATTATACACTAATTCCTTAAACCCTTGTCAAACTCAAGCAAAGTTCAAATCAACACATAATTCATATTCACACACAATATATATATATATGTATGTATCACATTTCAACAATTGCATATCAAATATCACTCTCTCTCAATTGACTATTAACTCTATAATACTTTAACAAATTTAAATAAAACTCAAAAAAGAAAGAGTAACTTAATATATATACATATAATAAGGTTATATAAGCTTCATACTTAATCACAAAACCAAGCAACAAGTAAGAATATATATATATAATATATAAAGTAATAAAATACTATAAGATAAACTTATTTAATTTTTTTTTATTTTAGGGTACACCGGCTTAGAACCGGCGGTGTAAATTGCAAAGTCGATGGCATAAACAAAAAAGGCCAGCGGTGTACAGAGCTAGATAGTTTTGCATGAAAATCAGAATGTGAAACACCCTTGCATATAGGCCGTTTCGGAGGTCGTTTGAACCCAGGGAATGTTGGGAATTTAGCGATCCAAAAACGGATATGGTAGTGAAAAACGATTTTTGTTTTTTTTTATTAAACCCTAAATCCCCAATCGGATCCAAGCTATTCGATCAAATTAGAACAGATGGGATTATACCTTGTCGAAGCTTTTAATCTTTCGGATCAATAGGTGTTACAAATGCGAACACCTTCTACTGTATCCATATGAACAAATTTCCAATCGGATCTCTATGCAAGTGCTAGCACATTGGAACAATTCTGAATTTTAGGAATTTCTTACACAAGGGTCTTTCACGTTTTAGTTACAGAATTTCTCTGTAATTCTAATGTGACGGCAAGTGTTAGTTAAACCTTATAGGTGACCATCACCTTCTATTTATAATATGAAATCGTCATAGATGATGTTACCCGTAATCTTATTAGGATTTCACATGTACCTTATAAATGACGAATTTTATTTGCCAATTATTTATTAATTTTAATCTAATTTAGATTAATAAATAATTAGATAATTCCCGATATGGTTATCTAAAATAACCCATGATTCGATTGATCCATTCTTTGTGTGTAACCATGTAGGTTTACATCATGCTGGTAGTAGCCCATAAACACCTTTTAGGCATACAAGATATAATTGGTCTCTAGCAAGACATTATGCCTATCCAAATTAAATGAAGATCGGTGATACAACTCTACCTATTTACAGTCAGTTATTTAATCCTTTTGTTACACGATATCTTATAATTAAACATAAGGTGTTGGTCAATACACTCTTATATTGTTTAATCATATATTTATTGATTCTAGAGTTTGATTGACTTAAGTGAATGATGTTGATAACTCCTAATCAATTCATTCAAGCATGGCCATACATTTCTCAGTCTTACTCATCAAGAGGCCCAAAAGATATTTCTCTCAAATTAATGGGAGGAGCAAATTCCTTCACAAACACTCACATTCCTCTGCAGAACTTATTCATGTCCAAGTATAATCTTATAATTACCTGATTAAAGATGACAAAGAGTTGAATCAAAATGGAACTTGTTATGTAAGAATCCATGGTGTCATTAGGTCAAAGGACTAAATTAACACTGTAATGAGAAATACTTATCATATTGATCCATAGAGTATTCTCATAGTTGGTCATTCTAATACAATGTACTCTTACGTGTATCCATGTGCTAAATCGATATCTTATATCAATGATCTGTAAAACATGATCATCATTCAACCAACATGCTAGTCCTAATTCATTATTATTCCATATAATGAATGACTAAGGATAATTTAGAATAAAGTTATTTCTCACTTATGGTTTTACTATTAAAGTCACATACTTTAATGACATAAGGAATAACTAATTATTCAAGGAATAGTTTTATCAAAGTAAAAGGCCAATAACAACTTCAATAAAGAAAATGACTTATATTATAAAGATAATAAACATTCAAATGATAAAGAATCCATATGGCTTATGGCACATCAGTAGCAGGGAAAACACATGAAAAGCTTCACAGAGTGAAACACACTCCCATATAAGTTGTTTCAAGGGGTGTATGGCCCACACACCCTTCCATATAGGGCGTATGATAGGATGTTTGAATTTTTCGAACTTCCCCTACTTTCAAACTTGATTTTTACACATTTTTCACACTTTATATAAGCATCATATAACATACTACTTGCTCTTAACAACTCAAAACATGTCTAAATTTCACTTCCCAATATCAATTAACTCACACCACATCACTCAACATAACTCAAATCCTTCATGTTCAACTTTCATCAACTCATGTATACTCAAAACAACTTTTACACATCCATACACTTGTTCAACACACTTAAACCATCTTGTACCCTTCAAAACCATCATTTCCACTCATTTCACATTCATATAAACATGTTCCAACCATCTCAACATCCATAACAACATTTACAACTTCATTTTCATCACTACTCGCTCATCCATTCAACATAACCATGTCTATCACTTTCTCATTCATTAACTCAAAATAACTTTAAAGCTTACAAATAACTTATTTACTACAACCTTAAGCATCCAAATACTTTCTCAATCAACTCAACATGCCAATATTACATATAACCTACCAAGAGACTGAGTTAATAGAAATCCATGAAAGAAAATGATAATATTAACTTACCTTAAACTCTCTTTAACTCAGAGATCAATTATTGTAAGAGTTTTGGCAAATTGAGCAAGAAAAATTTGAAGAAAAAGATGGAATGGAAGAGGAAAAAGGCACCGTTGGGTTGGTCTATTTTTAGGGTATGTTTTGGCTTTGTAATTTTGGCAAAATGAACTTTGATATTTATCCTTTAATGTTGACTTCAGGTGGCAGATTTTTAGAGAAAATAAAGATGCTTAGGCTTGGTTTTAGCTTATTTTTGGGCTTGGTTTTGGCTAAAAAATCTACTATGGCTTAGTTTGGTTTGGTTTGAGTTTGTTTTAGTAAAACTTGAATTTATCATGCATTAAAATAACCATCAACAAAATTATCAAATTAGACTATCACATTATATTGTAACATGTATAATTTATCAACTAAAATATATTCACAAAATTTTCATATTTCAAATAGGTAAAACATATACATGCTATACACTACTCACACACCATGTTTTATTAACTAATTATTTATCATAATTTCTATATTTCAAGCAAACATATCACATATTAATTTTATACTATCACATTAAATTCTCATCAACCCAACACTTAACAAAATTGCATAATTTAATTAAATCAACTTATATATTATATTGATTATGTATTAAGAGTTAGGTCATTTCATATCGGAAGCCTTGCACATATTGCTTGGAGGTGATGTGACTGGCAAAACAACTACACCCTTAAGCACCCTAAGGTTAGGTCCTTTCATTTTCAATAAAAGTACTTTTTGTATTTTCTAAAACCGTAATGGATATTAATATATAGAAACAAATTGATAAAGAAGCTATTGTGGTAGATAGGAAGGAAGTGTTTTCAACCAAGGGAGTTTATGAGAATGTTGCCACAACATCAAGATCTCGTTCATTTAGAATTAAGAAGGTATTGTGTCTACTTTGGAATAAATTTTATGGAACGAAGAAGTGGTCTATCATAATTTATTGTTTCCACGTCAGAGGGCCATGTAAAAAAGAAACCACCGCAATGGGTGACACAACAAGTTAACGTAAAACTCAATTTCGAAAACACATAAGCTTGAGAAATGCAATTGTTTACTATTCAATAAAAAGAAAAGTCATAATATCGTTTTTATGGCTATCACAACTCTAATTATAAAAGGAAACTAAAACAATTTTGGAAATAAAATAAATTTCTCCCTAAAATAAAGTATAAAACTTTAGAGGCTATTTTAGGGCTTTAAACAGATCTTTTTAGCCCAAGACTAGGCCTTTATAGGCAATCAAAAGATGAATGTAAGGCTTTGAATTAGCTTTGTCTAAACATATATAATGATCAAGTTTTGTAGCAAAAGTTATGTCTGTTCAAGAATTCAAAGGTCATTTGAATTTCTCATTTGATTTCTTAGGTCTATTTCCATACTTCTTTTTATCGACGGACTTAGAAACTTATCAGTAATCTACTCTACATCAGCGGGATATATAGGAGTCAACAAATGATTGCATTAAGAAGGCTATTTTATTCAAGGTTGATCCATGCACAAGGAAGTGATGCTCCTATTGTTTTAGATGATCAACAAAGGCAGGAAGTAAAGACATTTTGTAGGGTTGCAACTGTCATTTTGTTAATAGAAGACATAATGCTTTGTTTTCTATACTACCATGGCTTTCGTTCATTTGTTGCAAAAATATATCAAAAGGTTGCAAATATCATTTTTGTTAGTATAAATATTGTTGTGGCTTTTGTTCATCTATGACATACATTAGCCAAAAGTTGTAGATATAATGACGTTAAATGGCATGCTAATGCAACTGTTTAATAAATGGAATTCTTGTGTTTATAAATTGTTGAAAAGCTAGTGTGGACAGATATTTTTGGATCTCTCCGTGATGTGATATGTTGGAAAACAGCCGGTGCTAATAATGTTTTTGGAATGTCTATTTATTTATGGTTGTTGTTTCTCCAGGAGGAAATTGAGATTGACGATCGTTGCTTTTGTTAATACCTATAAACAAGCCTCAAGAGCTTTGTATTATATAAATGATTTTAGTTTTCAGAATGTGTATCAATTTATCATAGCAAAAGGTCATCATACTTTAGTGCTTATAAAATTTTGTATCATATAAATGGTTTCAATTTTTCACAAGAATCTATTGATCCTCATTACATGAATAGATTAATTCTTTCCATAATGATGTATAAAAATTTAAACTATTCTCTTTGCAATACCCATAGTTTACCTATGTAATTTTGTACACATTGTCATAACGTGTCCGGCTGTTAAGAAGCTCAGCTACATGTGTGTTATTTATTTATGTTATTGCATCCTCTTTTATCTGGCAGCTAAATAGTACAATATGGGGTTGTTGTTCATTGCTCATATCTAACTAGTGCCTCTAGTTCCTTAGCAAATTTGGCTAAAACAAAGAAAATAAAGATGCTAACAGCCAATTTTGGTCGCTATAATATCTCTTAGATTATGTTAAAGCCACACATTAGAATTGAAAAACACACAAATAAAGACAAAGTTTGTACAATAAAGGTGCCAAGATTTTGAGATTAAGTGTCTCCTTTTATAATTATTAAATAGCACAACCATATTACAGTCCTAACTACAAATATTACTTCTTAATTTGTATTGTCATTCCATGCACCACCACCAACACCCAAGATATAATGATAAGGCAAATAAAAACTTTTTTGTTGCTCGACATCAGTCTACATCTTTTGAGTGTCTCTGTCACGCTCCGAAGGGTACCCTAAATGTGGTAGTCCACCACATATAATAGCAAGACTTGACTACCTTAGTCATGCGAAATCTCGATATTATATGTAAGACGTAAAACATGGTAATAGGAGACCCCATTGGGAATTGGTTTAAGCAAGTAATAATAAACATACAAGAATCTAGAAATAAAGTTAACCTATAAATAACAATTAAGAGTTTAATACACAAGTCTTAGGGGTATTCCCCGCTAATCTCCAAGGATCATATAAAAATAAATAAGTCTTTACAAGAAAACTTAAATACTTTTCCCAAAAGATTTTAGAGTAAGTCTATTATAAGTCTTCAAGAAAATTTTCCCCAAAAGCTCCCAAAAAGATGATTTACACAGATATGTAAAGACCTCGGATATCAGAAAAAATGGTCTTACATATACAAAAATCTATAGGGATATAAACTTTACGAGCTTAGTGAGAATATTCTCGATTAACATACTCGAAACAAAGATGTCAACCAAGTTTACTATACAAGCAAGTGAAATGCAACAAACCTATGAGAATACAAAACATATGATTTTTCAGGAACCATATGTTGAATGAATTTATGCCCTTCATTCGGGGTTAGGTATTCCGACCAATTACAACCAACAATTCTTAACAAAATCATTTTCATAGTTCTTACCAACTACAATTTGCCAACAAAAACTTTTAGATTTTATCGGCTTCTACTCGCCATCAATTTATGTAGATCTTACCGGCTCCTACTCATCACATGCAGACACTACCGATTATGCCAACCACCACTATCATACACTTGTCCCACCAATTGTATAATAGCAAATGTAATGAGACTCAGCTCGTGAAGTGCATGCATCAAATTTTATTTAGAGTCTAGCCGTTTAATTTCAATTTCTTGCAAGTGATCAACCAATTTAAGACATTTCAACATGCTATTAAAACATACAATTTATTATAGGCAATTCATGTCTCGATATGCTTAAGGTTCTTTCACCAGCATTTTAAGTCACATGGACTTTCCTTTTTATCTTTTCCTATCTCTAGTGCTACTATACTACAAGCACAATCATAAGTATGAAAAACAAAAGAAGTAGACTCACTCGGCCATGGCTTGACGGTACTTCCTTAATCAAAATAATCTTCGGGATAGTAAACATCATCCTCCTCATTTCTAAACAAAGGAAATATCCAAGATAAGTATCCCATGGAATTTCTAATCAAACTTTCTAATTCTATCTTCTAGTTGCGGTAAAGTTCGTATTGGTGGAAATTCTAACTTAAAATAGTCATAACTTGCTCATTTTAACTAGGAATTTCATATATTATATATTGTTTTCTACCTACTTGAAAATATCTATCCATTTCTAAGGTTATTTTTGTCATAAAAAAATTCATTCGTGTACCAAAAAAGTAAGGTAATGAATCATCACGAATATCTCAGCTTTCAAAACATAATTTTCCAAACTTTTCTCCATCAAAAAATTCTTGTACAAAAATATAGATATTTGTATAGTTGAACAATTCCTTTGAATACATATATATATATATATATATAGACTCATATTGTATGCATGAAAATTTAGTGGTGTTGTCTTAACAATGATTTTTTTTTTTTTTTTGTAAAGCAAAGTGTCTTAAAAGTTGGAAAAAGTTATGACTTGAGAATTCACTTTAGTTTGTTGGGAAAATTTCTTGGGTCATTATAAGTGAATGCTTTCTTCTTTTAACTTCATTTCCTAACTTTTTGGGAATAAATAAATTTTCTAAAAACAAATTTTTTCTTTTAAGATTCCTACAAATTTTATTCATAGTGGTTGAAAATTGTAGTTTCTCCATGTATTTCATGGTAGTGATTAAAATTCCTTAAAGTAGTTACTTGCTTATATGTTCTTAATTTTTCCAAAGTTAGGTCCATTTTAAAATATTTTATGATGATCTTTTAAGTTATTTACTAATTTTATTTTCCTAAGCAAGACTTGTTTCTAGAAGGTTAAGTTTTAATGGTGTTGTAAAACATGTCTAGTTCTTAGTATTTTTTAGTGTTAGTGAAAACCTTTGTCAACTAAAGAATTAGCAATATTGAGTTTTAAAGAAACTTTCTTACTTTATTGGTTTGAAAAGAGCGTGTGTGATAAATCTACTTTATGTATTCTTTGATGAACTCCAATGTACTATCATTATTAAAAACTTGTGTTGAGCTTATCTAAAGTTTGGAAAAAGATTTGTTAAGATAAAACCTTAAGTTTTTATTGAAAAATCATTTCTTAAGTGACAAAATTTATCTTTAAAGAGAGTTCTTTTTTTTTTTTTGTTTAAGAAAACTCCTTTTTATTTTTGTTGAGATAATATTAACATGTTCATGTATGTTTATGAATATGTAGTTATGAGAAAGAGAATAATATCACATAATAAGATAAGATATATATATATAAGAAACAATATAAGCATGATAATATGGTTAAGTATTGGGAGCCTTGGCTTCATCAAGGCAATCCGGGATTAAGAATAGACTAGTCCAAAAAGAAAAAAAAGAAAGAAAGAAAAAGCATAATAATATCAATAATAAGAGCATAATAATAATATGGGCATAATAGTAAAATCATAATAATAAAAACATAATGTATGAACAAGAACAAAACATGAACATGATGTTGTTTTCTTAACCTCTATGGGTCTTTAGAAAATGTATACTATGTTCATGCTAAGTTACATGAACAGAATAAATAAGTTATTAACAATCTAAACATATAAGAATGGATGTATGAACAAGAACAAAGTATGAATCTATTGTTGCTTTCTTAACCTCTTATGGGTTTTTAGAAAACACATACTAAGCTCATACTAAGTTACATGAACGTGAAGAAAGGTTTAGGATAATTACCTATTGGTTAGAAGAAGAAGGAAAGTAGTAGAGAGAATTTGTAGAGAGGATTTTTGTGGAGTAATTTTGGGAGAGTTTTTGTATGTAAAAAAAGTGTGTGAAAGAAATGAGAAAGAGGGGGTATTTATAGAATTTTATGGAGGAAAATTAGATGTAATAAAATAAATTGAAAAAAAAATAAACGGATTGGAGAGAGAAGGGGGTGGCACCGGTTCTAGTATGGGGAAATGGGGGAGAAAAATTTATTAAATTTGTATTTTTATAATGAAAAGTGATTAAGATGTGAGTTACAACAAATGTGAAGTTGTATTGAAGAAGGAAAAAAGTAAGAAATATGTATATAGGTAGTAAGAAAAAGTAGAGATAGATGAATAGTAATGAATAATAGAATATGACAATAAATAGTAAATAAGACTAATAATCTACTGGTAGTAAAAAAATATATGTATAAATGCAATATCTGATATTTTTAGCTACCGAAGAATTATAAAACTGATATTTTTAAAATTCTTGTATTATTACGAATTTAAAGATGTCATTGGAAAACTTTTACTATTCGAGCTTGGGGACACACTTATCGAGAACTGATCCTGTTCGGATATGAAATATACTAAAAATTAGTGAATCTGATATTTTTTAAACTTCTCTATATTATTACGAACTATTATCTATAATTATCTCAATTCCATTGTTTAGGGTTTAAGAGCGCGAGATTGTCGGATCTAAATCTAAGGTTTGTTGTAGTCTTTTGTTGAGTTTTAGGGTTTCCAATTGACTTCTGATTCTAAGATTTAAGAATAAATTTAGCAAAATTTCAAGGGTTTACAGTCTCTGTTGCATTTCTTACATCTTCCTCATCCTTCTTCAACAATGCTTCGGCATTTGCAGATCATACAATTAAAAATAATGACAACTCTTTCCAACCTGCAAAAACTGGTAAAAACACAAAAAATTATGAAGTGTAAAAATAAGTAAAAGCACATAAAAACTTTTAAATTATGAAATACTCTCGTTTTCACTAGTAGATACTATTTCTTACTCCATAATAAATTAGAATGATGTCAAACATGTATTACAAAACACTTTCATTTTCAAACCATACTATAAGCAACAAAAAACGTATAATTATAACAACTAAATTACACACAAAAATGAAAATTGTGATAATGGATAAAAGGGCTACTTATTATTTCACATTTGCACTGACATAACAAGAATGACATGTCAGGATGTGAAAAAGGAAAAAAAAAAATGCATTGAGATGAAAATTCTAAGACTTTTAATCTACTCATTAGTTGGTTTTGTTTAATGGAAGAAAATAACATTTTCTTTCTCCTTTTATGGGTTATGCAAGAGATGAGTAATGTTTGGTAGAGAGAATTTAGGGTTTTAATTTTTTTGTGTGTGTAAACATCTTATGTTGAAGAAAGGATGGGGTAAAAACTAGATTTATGCTAATGTATGTGCACAATAAATGGTTCACATTTTGAACGAAAAATTATAAACGTCCTTAACATTACTAATTATTTATAGATTAAGGGGTGTAAAAACACACTTTAAAAGTAGGTAAATTATACCATAAGGTTATAACGTTTGGATATAAAAAATTTTATATCATAATGTTTTGAATGGTTTAATATATGTTACAACATTTAAAAAAGTGAGTCAATTAAAGTCACCATTGACACATGTCAACAAGAAAAAAAAATTATTAGAACTCAGAAAATTCGTCATATTGTGACTTGGTCAATGGTGACTCCAATTGACCTACTTCCCGATGACTTTAAATGAATTACTCGAAACGTTATAACCTCAACTAAAATTATCATAAACATGACTTTTCAATGTAATTTAACCCTTTTGGGTTGGGATGCGGGGGGTGGTAAGGGGAGGAGGGGTAGGGTATTCAACCCATACCTATATGAAAGTTTAGGAGGACTTCTTGCAACTTCCCCTTTAATTTTATTTAACTAAGTTGCCAATTTAGTTATTTAACTTTGAATTAATAATTTATTTTATGGGTAATAAACTCTTAATTAGTCCAGAACTTGTGCTTTAGGATCATTGATCATACACCCAAGCCCTTTATTTGCATTTCATTACTAACGTTAGGTTGTTATCATCCCTAAAAAGGTTATAATTCATTTACTAATTCATTTGCCTATATTACAACCAATGTGATTATTTCTTATTATAAACTTGTCTATATAATTTATTTACGTCCAAATATGAATTTTATTTATACAACTGAGTGATCAACCAATCCTATATGCATTAACTATGTTACATGTCATATTTCATTTTTTCTCAACATATTGCATATGCAAGAAAACTTGGTAATTTAAGCCTAATTATTCACTCCACACATATTGTATCATCAATATCATTTAAAATTCACAAATTTCCAACATGTTGCCAAGATTCATATTCCATATCCAATCAACAATTTAACTTCTCAAATTTTCAAAATTCACATGCAAGTGTCAATTCTTCAATTATACCTTTATGAAACATCTAATTATCACAAAAAAATCAATTACCTATATGATTCCTCATCATATTTCCTAAATCTCCCAAATACATATTTGATTATAAATAACTAAATTCACAAATTATTATATTAAGCTAATTTTAATTCAGAATGAACAAAGTAAAGGTGGTTCTACATGTAAGCATGATATATAAGCCATCCTTTATATTACATTTGTTAGATTTGCACCTATAACATTTAAGTTAGGCATTCCACCATGTTTACAAGATACATTTATTAATCATATTTATATTTTATTCACAACATCTCATCAAGTTAACAATCCTATTATAAGAGTTCTTAATTCCCACACGAAAAGGTAATTTCTATAATAATACATGGTTTGAAAGCATATCAAATAAAATGTATTATAGACTATTTATTTAATATGAATATATTTAGAAGGTCTTTTGATGTACATCAAGTCTGAAATTTTTCATAATTTTATCTTACTAAATTTCATTTTTATCCATGATTAATAAGACATTGGTTGTTTGTTAAATATTCATAACCAATTAATACTTAAAAGCATTCTAGGCATCCTCATGATGCAAAGGAAATCCTCTATCGTGTTTGTATTATTAGGAAGAAATATCTATATTATATTTCAACTTCGTTCCAACATTATGCCAAGAGCAAAATTTAAATTTTCAAATACATACAAGATTTAGCATAATGGGATCCACTAGTTTTATAACATTTCTAAATCATAACAGTATTTATTATTATTGACATACTTACCTCTTATCTAGCAATTGCAATAACTTAGAAAATATTGAAATTCTTCAAATATATAAATTATGAAATCTAAACCATCCTATTCCGTATTGTGCTTAAATCACCACATGATCGCCAATTCTTCTGATAAGCTTATCCAGTTCCATTAACCTACTAATTACATATCATATAGGTGTAAAATTCGACATATTAAATCATATGCCCATTTAATTAATCCTTAAAATGAATCATTACCAAATCATTTATTGACCTTTCATATCATAAAAAACAGCCCCTATCAACTCATTTCACATAAGACTTCTAATCCACAAGTCAAGCTAATTATGAGTCAATTTGACTATTTCTCAATTCTACATTAAATAGGAATTTTTTTCCTCAATTTATTATGTTGTAATCTATGAAAATTAACATTAATTAGGCTCTTAAACTTTCTTAAGTTAGTTTTTTCTCATAAATTTCCCGAGAAAACACAATTTGTCAAACAAAACCATTTCTACTTATCCAATTACTTATATACCAAATCTATTAACTAATAACTTTACAATTCATCATCTAGTTGCTCAAATTCTCATTATAAACCAAAATTTACATATTTTAAACATCAATTCCTATCTATATGTGATTCATGCCATATGCACACACAATATGTCATGCCCCAAAATAGGGCCTAGTAGTATCATCCTGTAGTCATCATACCACGTGTGCACCCGTAATATGAGAACCATCTTGCAAGTCAGATATTACAAGACTCTATCTTATAATAGTTACATGTAATGTAGTCATACCAATATATTATATAAATACTAAGGATTCCGATTTTCCTTAGTTTTCCAGAACCACAGAGAATCGGTATCCCCTACCAAATAATGAAATTGAGATCAAACCTATAAAATACAAGATCTTAACCAATTATACCATTTATCTAATTTGTTCTTTGAGACCAAGATAATCTATGAAACTATCTTCAGCAAGGTCTTTTGATGTAGTACTCATCACTCATGCTTAACCCAATCCCAGCTAACGTTATACCTACACAAAGACTGTTGGAGGGTGAGCAAAACCACACGCTCAGTGAGATGACCTGACCCGACCACATATCAAACAATGGAATCAAGTTTACTTAGCAAACATATGTAATGCCACAATCAAGCATATGAACAAATACAAGCTTGGAGAATCCGGAGTCCAAAGCAGGATGGAGATTTACCCCTCTCATCAGGGTTGAAGGAACCAGTAGTACATAGTCTATCCAGAAGAAGCCAAGCATACAGGGGAATCGACGATTTCTCATATTAGGATTATCACTTTTAATATGATAGCTTAACAAACCATCCCATGTACATACCTATAGCAACTCCCTAAGCATTAGTCATCCAAGCAATACCATAAGCGGCATCCTTCATTTACCACTTAGTTCTTATGGTACCAACAGAACAAAGGTAACCTTGCGTTGATCTAATAGCCTTTAGCCTAGGTCAACCAAGCATTATCAGAGTCCCGGATGGCCAACACATAATAGACTACTACGCTTTTTAAAAATGCACTTTATGTAATATATGCGATGCATGCCCATTTCGTTTTATGGTACCAATAGTTTTTAGTCAGGTTTAAGGCGATCATACAATTACAGACAAACATCAACATGCTCCATACAATTGTCATCATACAATGAAATTGTTAATTATAATAAGGTGTTTTGGCAATCCCACATACACCAAGTAGCATGCAATTTACCCAAACCCACATGCAATTCAGTTTGATATGTTATTATCAATGCAACTAACTATAAGCACAACCAATATGATAAGGTCAAAGTCCCTCACCTGTGGTCCTCGCTATATTGCTGTAATAAGCTACTGGTAGTCCAGAATCGATTTATATTCCTATGAAATGAAATAACATATATTTATTATTATACGATTATTCCTGTAAAAGAAGTCTTCCTAAAATTAAGGGTGTTGACTTTAATCACCTAATTTTAAATTAAACTTAATTATTACGGTATCTATTAATTTAATCGAATTCCTATGAATATCTAAATATTCTATATTTGATAAAGTTTGTATTATTTCTAAGGACTTTTTAAGGTTCTAACCTTTATAGTAAGAAATAATTATTTGTTATGTATTTTCATTTTGCTTCTCTTGATCTTTAATTGTTATCTATTTATATACAATTATGCTAGTATATACTTAGTATTCACTAACTCATAATTTATACATATATATATATCTTACCATGAGAACATATTCACTAATAAAAGAATTTATTAACTTAATTATAACTATTTTCAAAATTATTTTTCTCTTTTCATAAGCATTAATAATTATCATCGATAATAGCACCAAAAATATTTATAATATCAATAATACTAATAACAATAATGATAACAATAATAATAATAACAATTATAATAATAGTAATAATAATAAATTTTCGAAAATAGATTATATTCCATCACATTAAGAATTATACTAACTGTCTTATATATTTTAATTAATATTATTACTAAAGTAATTTTAGTCTTATATCCATATTTATTATTATTTCAAAAATAATATTTTCGAAATTCTAAAAATTCTTTTAATAATATTAAGGATATTAATAATTAGAAATCTATTATGCGGAAATTACTTAACAAAGTAATTTATATTTCTAGAGAAAATTCTTTTTAGATTAATAATAATAGATTAAATATTTAAATATCCTATATTTAATAAAGTCAGAAAAATAATTTTATTTTTAAATTTAAATAAATAATAAATAAATTTCGGGTTTAATATTATTGTATTATAATATTAATATTACTATTCCAGAAAAATAAATAAATGCAGGAAAAATAATAAACATTCTAAAATCATTTAAATTATTATTTATTATATAATTATATATACTTAGTTTCATTTTTCTTTTCTTTGGCCGAGGGGTACACGGGGTTAAGTACGCCCGTACAACGTGCTGGCTAAGGGGTGTACGGGTTTAAGTACGCCCGTACACGTTGCTAGCCGAGGGGTATACGGGTTATGTACGCCCGTACACCGTTGCTGGCCGAGGGTATACGGGTTATGTACGCCTGTACACCGAGCCTGTGCTCATCGGGAAGTACTGTTCATCGTCTTCCCCGATGAGCCGCGACCATTTCCGGCGAATCCCGACGTTAAAACGTCGGAATTTTAGATCCAAACAACTCCTAATAACCTAATAAACCTAAATATCCGAGAATCATAACCTAAAAACAACATGCTATCCATGATTTCGAATCATCAAGCTCGGCTAGAGTTTAGGAAATACCTTCGTTGCGACCTCACGATGAATGAAAGCTCCTAGTGGCCTTGGTTAGCTTCCTAAGATGTCTAAGAGTCAGTATCAATCTTTAAAATTGAAAGAAAACTGCGGAATGAGATTGACTTACCTCAAGCTTGTTTTGGAACGTTTTTCCCAGTTTTTGTTCGAATTTTTGAACGGGGTGGATATGAGCGTTTAAATCGGTTTCTGAGTTGGTTCTATTCCAATAAGATGTTAGAATTCTGGAAAATTTGAGAGGGTTTGAAGTCCGTTTGCTCCTTTCTAAGGTCCTTAGTATGTGTATATATATATCTATATATAAACAAAACGTAATAATGGCCGTGTTTCTCTCTTCATATTGAACGAATTGCTTGCATTGTTGCTGTTTGATCAGCTTGTTTTATTGTCATTAATTGGTAGGTGATTTGGCATGTTTATATTGGCTTAGGATTAGATTTATATTGACTTTGGTGCAATAATTGTAGAAGTTTCGACCCATCAACTTTGAGAAGATCACAGCCCTTAAAATGAAACAAGAACGTCTCCTGCAAGTTGTATTATATATATATATATATATATATATATTAGTTTAGTTGATAATTATTTTAGTTTTAAGATATATATAATAAGGAATAAAGATGAGATAATGAATTTATAAGTATAAGGAGGGAATAAAAATATAAATTGTGAAAAAATCAATTTTGTGGTTTTAAGTGATACGTATGTTAATTACTGATTTAGTAATATTTTTAGATGAGAAGTTCATATTCACGTTATTAAATATATAACAATATAGTATACATTAGAATTTCTATAAAGATTTGTATATATGTGTTTGGAATTTTCGCTTTTTCTTTGGATTTGTCCGCATGCAGGGAGAGATCAAATGGAAAACAATTCCAAACCGTAACAAAACATAACAAACAAAAAAAAATGCAAATCAGTTAGGATATATGAAAATTATCTAATAAAAAGAAGATGATTTATAACCAATAAATATGTAAGGAGTGGGGGAAAATATAAATTGGTGAAAAAAATTAATTTGGGATCTAAATGACACGTATGAAATATGATTTGATAATATTTTTGGATAAAAATTATATATTAACGATATTTAAATATTCTGAATACGATCGTATACATAGAATCTTTAGTTTATAATTTTACTTTTATGTTTTTTATACCTGCTATCCTAAGTTATATTTATTTGTTTAAAAGTTTCGTTTCGTGGTATTTTGATAAATTAATAATTATATTGCTCTTAATTTGACTTATTATAAATTTTTAAGATTTGAAATTACATATGAATCATTTCTATTTATAATTTAATTTCTAGATTTTTATTAGATTAGAAATTTAATTTATTTTATATTTGTTATCAGTTCTTTTACTTATTTATAAATTACTGGATTATAATCAGACTTTTAGTTTTTATAGACTCAGAATTATTTAACTTGAATGTTTTAATATATATATATATATTTTACATTAAAACTTAAGTTCGTAAATATTAAATAGTTTTCTTTATTCTTTATTATGAACTTTTATAGTCTTAGTGTAAAGATTCTTTATTCTAATTTGTTCATACTTAAAAATTTAAATCGCGAAAAATTTGGAGTGATTTCTAATATTTTTGTTATAGTTCTTTTATGATTCTACATTTTATTTTTATATATTTATTATAACCGGGTTATGTAAAATCAAGTATTACACTCTCCCCCCCTTAGGAAAAGTTTCGTCTCGAAACTTGTAGAGGTTTGTTTAAATTTCTAAAGAATCTGGTACTTATTACTTCCTTCTATTATGATTTTATTTCTTTCTTATAGTCTTTTATATTTCTGTAATACTAGTCAATTATCGTTTTTAAAGATCGAGAATAAAAACTGCATAATTATTTAAAAAACCTATTGATTCATATATTCACTTAAATGGTCGAGGTATCTCTTTAATACCTATATTCTATGATCAAATAATTAGTCTAGTCTGAGAGCTTTACTTATAGCGAACGAGCCATAAGTTAATCGATTTAAATTACTCTATACAATAAGGCTTATTATCACCTTTGTATTGATAATCTAACCCAACTCATTCTCATTATTAGGTCTTCTATTTGTTTCTCATTTGTATGTTATTTCAGCCACTCATAGTAAAAAAGACTAAAGCTTCTTCTAGGTTTTCATTGATATGTCTACTACACTTCCATATCTCGTTTATAATTCCATTCTCATCAACGTTCCATATCATTTAGTAGTTCCTTTCTTAGTACAAACAACTTTGATACTAAGATATTACAGTAAGTCGTATAAATCTCTCATCGGGAAATCCTTACTATATTCCCAATGTTTAGTAGAATTCCATCACTATAGCTTCATCTAACTCTTCAAATTGGAATGATTTGTAGCGTCACTTTGTCTTCTGAGAACAATGTGTGGAAATGTGTCCAGATTCCTTACATATAAAACATATTCTTCGTGTTCTTTCCGTACATTTGTTAGCTATATGTCCAACATTACCACAGTAATAACACTTATGTTGTAGTTGAGGGCATTTTCTTGGATAGTGAGGTCCTTTATACTTCCAGCAAACAAGTTTATTTTTCTTCAATACCTTTATTTCATCCTTTTGAAGTGGCTCAGAACTTTTCACCTTTTTGGATGCAGTACTTGTTTCTGAACGGTCATACATTTCCTTTGTAGATGTTTGTTTCCTTTTCTCAAGCCATCCTACTTCATTTCTCCTTTCATACTCCAAGATCGTGCTTTTTCAACAAGGGTATCGAAGTCAGGAAGTTCAAATTCAACCAATCTCCTCTGAAGGTATGGTTCTAATCCAGCCATGAAAAATTGCTTTTTCTTCTCTTTACTGTCTTTATAAGTGTCTGGTGCAAATTGAAACAATCGATTAAACTTTTGTTCATATTCATCAATAGTCTTATCATCCTGGGTCAATTCCATCAATTCGGTGTTGTACTTTGTCTCCATGTTGCTCATGACGTTTTTCTCATGTGAAACACCTTGTTGTTCAGTTTTTGGTTGTCCAACTTGTTGTATTTCAGACATTTGTTCGTTTCTTACTTTAGTAGCTCTTGTCCTTGAGCTGTATCCTATATTCATCACAATATAATTGTCTATTAAAATCTCCAAGAACTTCACTAATATATCCAAGTATACTTAAATCTTTCTACTTCATGAATGTCATATAATAATCTCCAAGTGAATATTTATATCATCATTGATTTATTTCCAAGGTTCAGTTTGTAAGCAACCATTGTTATGCATGCCAATTCGCATAAACAAATCCTTTGTTAATTTTTGGTGCTTAAATCAAACAAACTACCTTTCCAACTTCTTATTGCACCATTTATGGATTCAAACATAAGGACTTCTTTTTCTTAGTTCACAGATCCAATTTAGGTTATGTCTTGTTACCAAAACTATGACCTTGTTCATGTAGTAATGATTGATATTTCTGATACTATTTCTTTACCAAATTCCAATTTTTCTTAGAACCTTATGAATGTATCAGAATCATATAATATCCTTCTTACGTAACTGATAATATCCAATAGGAGAAAGTTCCTTCTTTCATTCACCTTCCTAATGTAATACAACCAAAGATATTACGATTTTTCACTAATGTTTGTGTTGTTATCTATAGTTGTTTTATCTCTTTGTTATTTCAATTCATCTAATAGAGGGTGGGGTATGTAGTTTTGTAATCAGAAAATCTAACTGACCTAGAAGCTTGTGGTTTGGCTTCTATTATAAGATAATACTGTCCTTGGTCATAAGAACAGAAGATAAGACATCACATTTATATGGACAACAAGTGCCCATATAATACTTGTAATATATAACTATATATAGTCTAAATGTCTACATCTTTTAGTTTGTAAACTTAATTTATCTACCCAGGTTCTACCCAATCTCACATTTGGTAGGTTACTCCTATCTCTGACAACCTAAGCTCTGATACCAAACTTGTCATGCCCCAAAATAGGGCCTAGTAGTATCATTTGTAGTCATCATACCACGTGTGCACCCGTAATATGAGAACCGTCTTGCAAGTCAGATATTACAAGACTCTATCTTATAATTGTTACATGTAATGTAGTCATACCAATATTATATAAATACTAAGGATTCCGATTTTCCTTAGTTTTCCAGAACCACAGAGAATCGGTATCCCCTACCAAATAATGAAATTGAGATCAAACCTATAAAATACAAGATCTTAACCAATTATACCATTTATCTAATTTGTTCTTTGAGACCAAGATAATCTATGAAACTATCTTCAGCAAGGTCTTTTGATGTAGTACTCATCACTCATGCTTAACCCAATCCCAGCTAACGTTATACCTACACAAAGACTGTTGGAGGGTGAGCAAAACCACACGCTCAGTGAGATGACCTGACCCGACCACATATCAAACAATGGAATCAAGTTTACTTAGCAAACATATGTAATGCCACAATCAAGCATATGAACAAATACAAGCTTGGAGAATCCGGAGTCCAAAGCAGGATGGAGATTTACCCCTCTTATCAGGGTTGAAGGAACCAGTAGTACATAGTCTATCCAGAAGAAGCCAAGCATACAGGGGAATCGACGATTTCTCGTATTAGGATTATCACTTTTAATATGATAGCTTAACAAACCATCCCATGTACATACCTTTAGCAACTCCCTAAGCATTAGTCATCCAAGCAATACCATAAGCGGCGTCATTCATTTACCACTTAGTTCTTATGGTACCAACAGAACAAAGGTAACCTTGTGTTGATCTAATAGCCTTTAGCCTAGGTCAACCAAGCATTATCAGAGTCCCGGATGGCCAACACGTAATAGACTACTACGCTTTTTAAAAATGCACTTTATGTAATATATGCGATGCATGTCCATTTCGTTTTATGGTACCAATAGTTTTTAGTCAGGTTTAAGGCGATCATACAATTACAGACAAACATCAACATGCTCCATACAATTGTCATCATACAATGAAATTGTTAATTATAATAAGGTGTTTTGGCAATCCCACATACACCAAGCAGCATGCAATTTACCCAAACCCACATGCAATTCAGTTTGATATGTTATTATCAATGCAACTAACTATAAGCACAACCAATATGATAAGGTCAAAGTCCCTCACCTGTGGTCCTCGCTATATTGCTGTAATAAGCTACTGGAGGTCCAGAATTGATTTATATTCCTATGAAATGAAATAACATATATTTATTATTATACGATTATTCCTGTAAAAGAAGTCTTCCTAAAATTAAGGGTGTTGACTTTAATCACCTAATTTTAAATTAAACTTAATTATTACGGTATCTATTAATTTAATCGAATTCCTATGAATATCTAAATATTCTATATTTGATAAAGTTTGTATTATTTCTAAGGACTTTTTAAGGTTCTAACCTTTATAGTAAGAAATAATTATTTGTTATGTATTTTCATTTTGCTTCTCTTAATCTTTAATTGTTATCTATTTATATACAATTATGCTAGTATATACTTAGTATTCACTAACTCATAATTTATACATATATATATATCTTACCATGAGAACATATTCACTAATAAAAGAATTTATTAACTTAATTATAACTATTTTCAAAATTATTTTTCTCTTTTCATAAGCATTAATAATTATCATCAATAATAGCACCAAAAATATTTATAATATCAATAATACTAATAACAATAATGATAACAATAATAATAATAACAATTATAATAATAGTAATAATAATAAATTTTCGAAAATAGATTATATTCCATCACATTAAGAATTATACTAATTGTCTTATATATTTTATTAATTAATATTACTAAAGTAATTTTAGTCTTATATCCATATTTAATTATTTCAAAAATAATATTTTCGAAATTCTAAAAATTCTTTTAATAATATTAAGGATATTAATAAGTAGAAATCTATTATGCGGAAATTACTTAACAAAGTAATTTATATTTCTAGAGAAAATTCTTTTTAGATTAATAATAATAGATTAAATATTTAAATATCCTATATTTAATAAAGTCAGAAAAATAATTTTATTTTTAAATTTAAATAAATAATAAATAAATTTCGGGTTTAAATATTATTGTATTATAATATTACTATTACTATTCCAGAAAAATAAATAAATGCAGGGAGAAAATAATAAACATTCTAAAATCATTTAAATTATTATTTATTATATAATTATATATACTTAGTTTCATTTTCTTTTCTTTGGCCGAGGGGTACACGGGGTTAAGTACGCCCATACAACGTGCTGGCTAAGGGTGTGTACGGGTTTAAGTACGCCCGTACACATTGCTAGCCGAGGGGTATACGGATTAAGTACGCCCGTACACGTTGCTGGCCGAGGGGTTATACGGGTTATGTACGCCCGTACACCGTTGTGGCGAGGGTATACGGGTTATGTATGCCCGTACACCGTTGCTGGCGAGGGTATACGGGTTATGTACACCCGTACACCGAGCCTGTGCTCATCGGGAAGTACTGTTCATCGTCTTCCCCGATGAGCCGCGGCCATTTTCGGCGAATCCCGACGTTAAAACGTCGGAATTTTAGATCCAAACAACTCCTAATAACCTAATAAACCTAAATATCCAAGAATCATAACCTAAAAACAACATACTATGCATGATTTCGAACATCAAGCTCGGCTAGAGTTTAGGAAAATTACCTTCGTTGCGACCTCACGATGAAATTCGAAGCTCCTAGTGGCCTTGGTTAGCTTCCTAAGATGTCTAAGAGTCAGTATCAATCTTTAAAATTGAAAGAAAACTCGCGGAATGAGATTGACTTACCTCAAGCTTGTTTTGGAACGTTTTTCCCAGTTTTTGTTCGAATTTTGAACGGGGTGGATATGAGCGTTTAAAAATCGGTTTCTGAGTTGGTTCTATTCCTAATAAGATGTAGATGAATTCTGGAAAATTTGAGAGGGTTTGAAGTCCGTTTGCTCCTTCTTCTAAGGTCCTTAGTATGTGTATATATATATATATAAACAAAACGTAATAATCGGCCGTGTTTCTCCTTCATATTGAACGAATTGCTTGCATTTGTTGCTGTTTGATCAGCTTGTTTTATTGTCATTAATTGGTAGGTGATTTGGCATGTTTATATTGGCTTAGGATTAGATTTATATTGACTTTGGTGCAAATAATTGTAGAAGTTTCGACTCATCAACTTTGAGAGATCACAGCCCTTAAAATGAAACAAGAACGTCTCTGCAAGTTGTATTATATATATATATATATATATATTAGTTAGTTGATAATTATTTTAGGTTTAAGATATATATAAATAAGGAATAAAGATGAGATAATGAATTTATAACCGTATAAGGAGGGAATAAAAATATAAATTTGTGAAAAAAATCAATTTTGTGGGTTTAAGTGATACGTATGTTAAATACTGATTTAGTAATATTTTTAGATGAGAAGTTTCATATTCACGTTATTAAATATTATAAACAATATAGTATACATAGAATTTCTATTAAAGATTTGTATATATGTGTTTGAATTTTCGCTTTTTCTTTTGGATTTGTCCGCGTCCAGGGAGAGATCAAATTGGAAAACAATTCCAAACCGTAACAAAACATAACAAAAAAAAAAAAAAATGCAAATCAGTTAGGATATATGAAAATATCTAATAAAAAGAAGATGATAAATTTATAACTAATAAATATGTAAGGAGTGGGGGAAAATATAAATTGGTGAAAAAATTAATTTTGTGGATCTAAATGACACGTATGATAAATACTGATTTGATAATATTTTTGGATAAAAATTTATATATTAACGATATTAAATATTCTGAATACGATCGTATACATAGAATCTTTAGTTTAATACTTTTACTTTTATGTTTTTATACCTGCTATCCTAAGTTATATTTTATTTGTTTAAAAGTTTCGTTTCGTGGTATTTTGATAAATTAATAATTATATTGCTCTTAATTTGACTTTATTATAAATTTTTAAGATTTGAAATTACATATGAAATCATTTCTATTTATAAATTTATTCTAGACTTTTTATTAGATTAGAAATTTAATTTTAATTTTATATTTGTTACTCAGTTCTTTTTACTAATTATAAATTACTGGATTATATCAGACTTTTAGTTTTTATAGACTCAGAATTATTTAACTTGAATGTTTTAATATATATATATATATTTTACATTAAAACTTAAGTTCGTGAATATTAAATAGTTTTCTTTATTCTTTATTATGAACTTTTATAGTCTTAGTGGTAAATATTCTTTATTCTAATTTGTTCATACTTAAAAATTTAAATCGCGAAAAATTTGGAGTGATTTCTAATATTTTTGTTATAGTTCTTTTATGATTCTACATTTTATTTTTATATATTTATTATAACCAGGTTATGTAGAATCAAGAGTATTACACAATATTACATCATTTCCATCAATTTTTTCATTTTCAATCATTAACTAACAATATAATTCATCTCATATCCATCTATCCTTAAAAAAATTATGCATATTATAACCCAAACATCACTTTTATCAAGAAAACTAAAATTTCCAACAACTAATTATTGAAAACCCCAAACCTACACACCACATAATTAAATTGTAGAAAACTTGCTTCAATTAACATCAAATTCAACACTATTAGCTAACTTAATAACTTATCTCTCTTGATTTTGCATTACATCTTCTTGTTTAAACTTAAATCCAAATGAGAACCTTCAAAACACTTCATAACTTGAGATTTAACTACCTAAAACATACTCATACACCCATGTCAAATACCATTCTTAAAAAGTCATAAAATTCATAGTATCACACTTTAAATTCACACCTTTACCTTATTGTAGGATTGATTGGTCTTTAAGGTATGCTTCCTCTTCTAATTCTTCTTCATTTCCTAATGAAAAAAACATTTTAGTAATAAATAGTGCTAATCTTAACTTAATCCCATCTAATTAGAACTAATAATGGTCACTATGGTATAGGTTGTTAGCATACTTACATTATAGCTTTAAAGAGGGATTTAGATAGTGTTTTATGAGAAGGTGATAAAAAGGAAGTATAGAGAAAGAGAGAGAAAAGGCAAGTGAAGAAAAAAGGAGGTGGTTGGTTAGGGAGGTGGGGGTTTACAAAGCTAGTGAAATGTCCTAAATTTTCACCAACCTAATTTAGAAATGTTATAACTAAATAGTATAATATGTAGTTAATATTGATTTTAATTTTAGTTTAATTTAGAAATTAAACTTGGATTAGTTTAGTTAAATAAATTGCGTAATAGACAATATAATATGATTAGGTAATCAGACATAATCAAATTAGTAAATGGATTTAATTGAAATTTGATATTTCAAATACCCCTTTCAATTTATTTGGTTGCTTCAATTACTAATTTTGTGAATTGAATTACTCAATTCTTTCAATCATCAACTTCAACTCCTTTACTTTCAAGTTTCAAATTAGCTCAAATGATAAATTTCAATTCCCTAATTTATCTTGCTAAATTTTAGCTTTTGAGGCTTCAAAATGAAATGCCCATCATCACGCTAGAGTAAAGCCTAACATCAAACATAACCCAAATCAATGCAAAACCAAAGCCTATGACCCTTTAAAATATCCTAAGCCTTTGATCCTTATCCTTTTTCTTCTTTTACTTTTCATTTTGCTACCTTTCTCTCTTCATTTTTTCTCAAAAATTCAACACCAAATTACCATTTCAATAAGATCTTGGAGATCATAAGAGGAATAGAAGATGAGAAACAAGATAGAAGTTGGGAGCTAAGCTAGAAGAAGCTATATCAACACTAAGGAGGAGGAATATTGGTGAAGATTTAGTTGATAGACATGGCTAGATAAGTAAGTTAGTTGTTTTCTTTATTTTGATTGTTATGTGTGTATGATTTAGATGAACTAATGGTAAATAGATGTACAAATTACGACGACATGGATAAATTAATGATATATGAACATGTATGTTAAAATAGAAATATAATTGTATATATGTATGCTAAGTGTTTGAAGAAATAGTTTATGAAAACCTTAAAAGATAAGAAGTATAGGAAAGTCGCACAGACAGCTCATTTGGGGAGGCGTTTGATTTTCTGTGTAAAGTTTCTAGGTTGAAACAACCTATTTGGGGCGTGGGTGGGTGTTTGGTTTTTTGTTTTTCATCCTAGAACCAAACAGTCCTTCATACAGGCCCATTTGAGGGGCTGCTTGGTTTGTTAGTTTCTATTCAAAATTGATAAAGTCTTCCATATAGTCCCGCTTGGTTCCAGAAATCCTCATATTCATCTTGAATTATTTTTTTTTCACGATGAGTCCTTATTATTACCTGAAATCAACAAATTAACCTATTAAGAACCAAATCTCATGTGAAGGTTAAACTACTCAAGAGAGTAGCTTATGGTTTTGTTCATGAAAGTTGATAATTAGTAAATAAGATTAAACTAATAGAATAGACTTAATAGCTATAGCTTGCTAGAATTAAATGATTAGTCTTAAAATGAACTTAGTTAATAAATCTAAGTTCAACTTGACTTAATGAGCATTAGTAAGTTAAAATGAACTAGAATGATTGAGCCTATCTAACTTGACTAAGTTAGTAAATATAGGCTTGTAAGTTTTTATTGGCTTAAACTAATATGTTAGGCTAAATCGTTAATAATAAGAGGAGTATGTTGTTTCAAATGTGTTTTGCTAGAGAAAAAGAAGTATTTCCCTATAAGTTAATAATTTAATTAAATACCTACATGAATAATAAGAAGTGATAATGATTTTTACAATGGGTAATCATAGTGAAGGAAAAGAAATGATTTGAAGACAATTGAAAACTGTCCGTATTTTGACATGATAATTTTTGTAGCCATGGTAAGGTTCCTACTTTAGTGTATGATCAAATGAATATTTAAAATGAGTTTGATATAAGTTGATAAATTATTTAAATGCTTATATAAATTACCTTCTTAAATAGATATAGATAATCGATCTATCCTCTACTTTTGTTTTAATTGCGGATAAGCATAAGGTATGCAGTGACATGCATCCTAAATGAACTAAAACTTAAAGATGGTTAACAATTGATTGTTACTTGTGTTTGTGTCATTAAATCTAATTCGGGGAGTGGCAACCTTGCTTGGCGATGCTAGTACGATAGTTAGGTGTTTATGCCAGGTGGCTTACCGATTAACTGATAGAGGAAACAATATAAGGATAACTTTTATTCATATTAGAGAGAAGTGGTATTAAACAGTGTAATATATGGGCTCTGTTGCTTTGCTTAATTATAATGGACTAATATGAATAAAGATGTGTAACGACAGTAACCCTTAGATGAAGTTATTATTTATTTTTAGATGTTCCTATAGGAGATATAGGTATTTGGGCTGCTTATATCAATCTCCTAAGCAGTTGCTGCTACTCAGGACCCCTAGAATTTCATAAGCGTGTTACCGAAGAGTGAGTGCTTAACTATTGTTTGTTAAATTTTAATTTGAAATAAATAATCTATTAGATAATGCATTGCATTAGACTAACCTAGTCTAACATCTTGTTTATGCTTCTGTTATAATTATACTAGGCTTTGACTCATTGTTTTCTTTATTTCAGGCAATGATTTCATTGATGATGATTGCATCGGGTATAGGATGACTCTGGAGGAGTTTGATGATGAGTGAAGTGGATTAGGATCGTTGGATTTACCTTTATTTTATTTAAGAGCTGGATTTATCTTTGGAACTCGTATTTTCTTAAAGGCCTGGTTGTAGAGCTCATGTTTTGTAATTTAAGATTCAAAGATTTGTTTTACCATCATGAATAGGTATTATATGTTTGAGATACTTGATTGTAAGGCTTTTATTGCTGCTAAATCCGATTGTTTCTAGAAGCTAATTTAAAGATTTCGGAATTTAAAATTAGTTTAGCCTATGCGTACAATCATAGGTATTATATGTGGCACTGAACACGCCTAGACCCTGTTTCAGGGTATGATGGCTAGGGTTTTAGTGTTTCATGAGATTTTGACAAGTGTCACGATCTCATTGGTCCCTTTTTATGGATATTTACCAACTTGATTAGTTTTCACATATTACTAATTTTTCTTTTTAATTTTCATTCAAAAATATTTTTAAAATCAAATATACTTTATTTAAATATTTTTTGAATTGTTTTCAAATTAAAAAACTTGGGTTTCTAGTTGGAGGCAAAATTGGAATGTTTTTAGTTTAAGCTCTAATGTGATTTTAGTTGACTTTGAATTATTTTAATTACTTATAATTGGTGTCTAGATCATTTTGGTTAGTATATTAGAACAGTTATGATACGGACCACTCAACAATAATCTCCTAAAGTGGGTACCACCTATGTCTTCCCCCTTGCACAGATTTTTGCTAGTGGTTCATCTCTTGTGAGCATGTGCACTTTTTACCTTCTTAACTATGGTTTCTAGGATTTTAACTTCTCACGGTGTTTTAATTGTCCATCGGGATGAAACCCATCTCAATTCCCCATTTCAACCATAGAATAAGTTCTCTTGCGATCTTTAATGTCAAACTGCACTCAATCTCTCTAGCTGTGGGTTTGTGTTCACTTAGGTTTGTTTGTGATTTAGGGTCTGTTTGGATAGTCTATTTTTCATCTGTATCCATATCTTTTTTAAAATAATATGTATAAATATGTCCGATTTACATTTATATTTTATCTATATTTGATCTATTTGATCTTTTAATGAGAATTGCTAACTTTTTTTTTTTATCTATATCTAATTCTTTATAAATAATTTATTAGAAAAAAGTTTGAAAAAAATGTCTGTATCCATAGTCTACTAACAAACAAATAGATCCTTGGGATCTGTATGCAAATTAGGATTTCTCATGGTGTCCCTTTGAGGTTAATTTGGTTTGTAAAAGATTTTTTCACTTTTGTTCTTAACCCATCTGACTAAGTTGAGTCAACACTGATAATAAGGTTAACCAAAGTGCACATTTAATTAAGAAATTTCCTAATTTGAATCTTAATCACACATAAAGTTTAAATAGAATTTACCCATGCATAATGTGTTGGCTGCTCATTCGATGGGTTGCCCACCTAAATAGATGGACTCGATTTAGGTAACAGAAGTAGGATAAAGGTGCTCAGAAGCTTGACTAGGTACCAAATTGATAAAATCGAAAGTTTGGGTATCTAATTATGTTTTTTCGCAAAGTTTTTATACTATTTAGTACATTTAACCCTTTTTATATTATTGGGAGAACGAGAAAAAAAAAACTTTTACCAAGGTAATTCATTATAATGTAATAATATTAGTGCTAATCTTAATGGAATGAATCAATTGGAATATATATATATATATATATATAAAAGTTATGATATGTAAGACTAGGGTGGAACCTTTATCGTCCTACCAATGAGAATGTCCAGTCAATTATCTGGCTATTAAAATATATATAGTAATTGATTTATTAAGTATTTTAATGGTACAATTAAGATTGGATATAAATTTGAACCTTTAAATAAGTAATAAGACTAGTCATCTTAATAAAGTTGATGAAACCATACAATTTTCCATAAAACTAGTTGGAAAATTTTATTATTAGATCGATTCCTTTTACGAGATCAATAGATTGGTTTGGATTTTTACACCATCGTAATTGAATCATTAAAATTCTCATCATGTTAACTTCTATTTCATTTTCATTGTCGAATTAAAACATGATTTCTAACAAGGCCATAAAAATTTCTCTTGAAATAATTAGTCATAAAGAGAAAAAAAGTATACTTTTATATATTTTCACGCTAATAATATGTATGATTACTTTTAGAAATATGAGAAATTCTTTTGCTACCTTCTTTATTTCTATCTAGATGGAACCTTGATGAAGCCTATAATAACTAATTATGGCTGTAAACAAGCCAACCTAAGTCAAGTCAAACATTTAAAGGCTCGGGCTTGCTCGTTTGAAAATTACCGAGTTTCAACTCGAACTCAAATAAGGGTCTATTTAGATTGTCGTTTTGGTATCATTTTCAAACCGAACCGATATGGATATGATATCGATGAAAAACTAACAATATTACTCATAAACCGACCAAATTGAACCGATATTAAATCAATATTGATTCGATACAAATGAAAATCTAACAATCCAAACATACTAGTTTTATTGAGTGTGAAATTTAAACTTGAGCTCAAGTAGCTTCATGAGCTTTAAATATAATGTGAAATCTAAAAAATTAAATATACAAAATATATATATGAGTAGATAATGAAAAAAATATTAAATTGTATATATATTATTTATGAAACAATTTTTTTTAGATAAACGAACTTATTAATCAAACCTAATTACGAGCTTACTCATTAACATAAACAAACTTATCTAGAAGCTAATTTATGAGTCTAAGTTAAAGCTCCATCTTAATTCATTTCCATAAACAAATTTTAGTTAAATTTAAGCTTGAATTATTTACTAAACTAGCTTTTATAAGTCTTGACTAACGTGGATGGTTTGCCACAAACGTTGGGACAAAAAAAGATAAAATCAACTAATGCCGACGCTAATAATAAAATAACAAAGAAAAGTATACACGACCACGACTATCCAACTGGACAGCACGTCCCAACCCTATCATACGATATCCTATTTTTCCATCTGTAAGACAAATAAATATAAATTCAGATATCATAAATTTCCAAAATTACCCCTCACTTTCCAATTAAAAAGTCAACACCAAAACCATGGCAACAAGCACTACCTCACTCACGTAACTACTGGCCCTAAAACCACGATTTCCCGCCGGAGTCACGACCACCGGCGGCTGCTGAGCCGTATCCAATCCAGGAGGCTCCGCGTACGGTGGAGGAGGCGGCTGATTTAGATATGGAGGCAATCCAGCACCGTGCTTGACGTCGATCGTGAATCCCATTCCGTTGAGGCACTGGATCCCGTCGTCAGCATCGGAGAAGTAGTAGTTAGGACCTTCAATGGTTAAGGGCACTGAGATCGTCTGCGATTCGCCGAACTGGGAGCTTCCTCCGTTGTACTGGAAGAAGGTGCTGTCCGATGCGTTGTCGATGGAGCACGCTTCGTAGGTTGACAGATCGTAGGTTTGGATCACCGTCTGATTCGTGTTGGTGTTGAACACTGTAATTAAAAAATGTAAAAGAATAGGTAAATGAATTAATTTAAAAATTTAAATCGTGAATAATATAAATTGATACGGTTTTCATGGTTTACAACAATTCCTAAAGTTTTATATATACACACATTGTTAGGTATTAAATCTAAAGAGAAAGTTAAATCTAAAATCCTTTAGGCTTAAGTATCATTCTATAATTTCTTGTAGAACCGATGTGAAATCGTAACATTGCACATCTCTTGAGAAACCTACGCTCTCGGCGACCTACTCTAGATGGCCTACTTTAGATAGTTTTCACTTTAGATGGCTACACTCTAGCTCTTTTTTTTTTTTTTTTTCTAGATAGCCCTTTTCCAGGTTACCCCTTCCTAGGTCACTCATTCTCTTAGCGTAGCATCGGTCTCTCAATAAGAGCACCACAAGTTATGTATTAAGTCCAAAGGAGAGCTAAACCCAAAAGACTAGTCTATTAGGTAGAAGAACTCTTTAAACTTAAATACCATTCTATAATTTCTCGTAGAACTGATGTGAGATCGTAACACACATACTCTGAAATGTATAATCAATTGTAACTAGAATCATAGGAAAAAGATTTGATTTCTTTTTTCTTTTAAGGAAAGAAAAGCTTCTGTTGTATACGTCCTAATAAGTGACTAGTATACTATGGAGTTTCGACGTAGCAATGTATTATGCTTGATCTTGGGTTCAAGGTCAACTCTAAAATGTTTATTTCATCGTATTTGAGTAATTTTGATATTATATTTTTATCGTTTTTAAATAAATATTTATCGAGAAATAGATATTTACAAAAAATTAATAATTTTACTTATAAATTGATCAAATAAATATAATACAGATAAGTTACAAGTGCAAATCAAATATAAATATTATATAAAAAAAAATCAAACAATCCAAATGTACTGTAAAACTTGAGTTCCACTGATTTTATGGCTTGAGCTCGAGTAAGGTAATTTGAGATGTTAGAGCTCCATTAGATTGAGGTTCAGCTCGATTAAATTTTTAAAAGAATTAGCTTTTCTTTTTTAACCAAAACAACATGGAGGACTATACATTTCATGTAGTTAAGCTCAATCTAAATTGTTTGGGGAAAAAAAAAAAGCTCAATTCAAATCGGATAAACTATCCGAATAGCTCCGATTAAACAAACATAGTTAAGATCTTGCAAGTCGAACTAATGCTCTGGTAACAGGTTACTAAATCGATTTGCAAATAAAAAATAAAGTCAACTGCATAAAAATTAAATCAAGGTACTGATCTTTCTTATATGATTTTATTTCACATACATATTCATATGGCGGCATCTAAGCACAGATGAAGAACTAAAGTAGGACAAAAATAAGAGGAGGGAAAAGAAAAAAGGTAAAATCAACAAATGTGAATGCATGACATTTTTCATTTTCTATGGTACTATTGGACAGTAAACGAAAATAGGAAAAAGGATGATTAACTTGGTAATAAAATACGAAGAGAAAGACTTACATAGATAATCTCCAAGAGCAAAAGTCTGGTTGGCAGCCCAGCTGGAGAAATTGGTGGATGATGTATTTGTGGTCTCGTTGAAGAACCACCCGGCGGGGCCACCCACCGTGTGGTTGGTGTAGCCAGATGCGGTGGTGAGGAGGAAGGAGAGAGGGATGAGGATCAGGATGAGATCTAGCGACGGCCTCATGGGGTCGTTTTGGCTACTAATAGTCGCTAGTTGTTGGTGCGGATTGCCGTTTTGATCCGTTTACCGTGAGCTCGAGAGAAGTTTTTAAAATGTGTCTTGGCTGTTCGGGAGGGGCGAGGTTTCAGATGTTGGCCGTGTGTGCCCTGGTGGGACTTCCCTTGGGTTTTTTTTTATAGTACTCTTTGTTTCGGTGTGGAATTGGGTTGGATTTTAAAATTTCAAAGCAGGCTTAATGAACTGAAATTTGCTTTTGTCCTTTATAATTATAATCATTTTGGAGCATTCGATTTGGTTCATGGATTTTTCTTCAAATCATAAGATGTGAATTCACGTTTTGAATTATGTGATGAAAATTTACATTTAATCACTAAATCATGTTGCAATTCAGTAGTAAATTTGTGCACCATCAGAAGGATGCGAATTTAAATTCTTCCTGATGGCAAATCTTATTGATGGTGTAGGTAAAATTTTAAGTGGGTCCAAACCTAATATATAGGCAAAAGGAAAAAAAATTTGTAATTTAAAAAAATTGTAAAAATATGGTTGTTGCAAAAATAATTACAATAATATGATACTTAAATCTTGAAAACACAATCTTACATTCCTCTAAAATTAAGTTTTCAAATCACGATTTGAGGGTAACAGTTAAAAAGTGTGGAGGGTTAAAAAGAGGTTTGCAAATGAACCAAGATACTCATGAGCTATTTGAGTTCGACTGCTTCAAACTTGGCTTGATTGGAACTCGTTTAGTAAACAAGCTGAGCTTGAGCTTAAAGTAAAACTCATTTATCTAAATGAGTTAAGTTCGAGCTTTGATTCAGACTTGTGAGCTGGTTCGTAAACAGACTCCAGTATGCTCGTGGAAAGGCTTACGAGTAAGCTTATTAAAGAAGCTCGTTAGTAGATTTATAAGTTTTATATTTATGATATATTAATATATAATTAAAACAATAAAATCTAATTTCCACTTGATATATATATATATATATAATTTAGCAACTCTTATATATTATTTTTAGGTTATAAAAAAAATAGAAAATAGAATATCAAAATAAGTCAAGCTTGAGTTTAAATTTCAGACTTGATAAAAAGATCAGCCCAACTTAACTCTTCCATGGCCCTAATCCAATATGGGGTTGAGATCCTTAGGCTGACAAGGCCCAATAAGTCTAATTCTCATTATTTGAGATAATCAAAAGAGATTCGATATGGTATGCTTGGAATAGAGCTTGTGGGCCAGACTATCTATCATACAACTTTTCTCAATATGACTCATGCATCAAAAGGGATTCATCTTGGCTGTTAATTGCCGTGCTGTTGATGGTCAAATTCTATAAATATCCTAAAATCCCTCCTCATTTGAAGGATTAAAAAAAATTGATAGAAAACACAAGCGTGCTCTCAAATTACTATCATAAATGCATGTGAGATAAAGACTATTTACTCCTCTTTCCTAATCCACTTTTCTCATAACCACCCCTTAAGTGCCATTTCATATCACTTCTTGCAAGTTACTTGTAACACAGGACTCACGCAATACGCACATAATTTTCTTCAATTTTGATTTATTCGTTGTCCACTAAAAATTTACTAAACATGATAAAAGTTGGAAGATTTTGTAAACCAAAAGTAGTGTAAAACTTAAGACTAGTCATGTTGATTTGGTGGGTATTCAAAACATTTTAAGAGAACAAATTAGATATACAAAATTATGTGACACTAAAAAAAGTTCTCTTAAATTACAGAGTTTTTACACGAACAAGGTTTTGGTGTTTTAATCAAATATAAATCCCTTTGGGTGAGAATAACAGGATCAATGTATATAGAAATTAGGGCACAAACTAAAATGGGGGCTAGAGATATTCATGATTATCCTCTTTTTTTTAACCGAATCATAATAATCGATCTCAAACCAAACTGGTCTATTTTTAATGATTAATTACTTTAATGAATAACTTTTTTTATTAATTTTTTTGGATTTCGGTTTAGAAACCGGAAAAATTAGAATGATATTGGTAGGCGTTTAGAGTCTCTTTAGATTCCTCATTTGATTATTTTCCTCAACAATTAAAGAGAATGAATTAATTGGAAAACCGTCATTTTATGCTATGAGGTACACGTGAAACTATGATTTTATACTGATCATGTGATTAACCATGCAGAAAGGGGAACATTTTTCAAAGCTTTTTGGATATATAGGTACTATGACCAAGATTTTGCCATTATTAAACGTAATAGTCGATCATTAGTATTTCGAATAACAACCGTAAAACCTTTTTTTTTTTTTTTTATGACCATAAAACTTAAAAGATACCGATAGACAATAAAGGAAAAAAAAAAAAAAACATTATTTCCACTACTCAAAAACAGAGATCGCATTTTACGTTGGTATACATATTTGGTGATGGTTAACCATCACTTGACTAACACTATTATCACCCTTGGATATACTATTGTAATATATATGAAATTAAAAGTTTTTATCATTAAAAAAATTCTAAAAATACTTTCAACAAAATTCACACATCTACATTTATAACTAGAAATGACTAATACGCTATAACAACAATTTTGAAGTTATAATAATAATATTTGATAGTTTTCAGCCTTTAATTATGCAAAATATTACGTGGATGTTTGTCTTGGATCTCATTAGCGAGGCGAAGAAGTGGACTAATGTACGCCGTCGAAGGAGGAATAGCAGATGTTTGATAGATTCCCAAAATGATGCAAAAACCCACAAAGTCAAAAGCCGGTCGGCAAAACCTGTACAAATAATAATAATAATAATTGAAAAAAAAATTAACAAATTAACAAAAGAGGGGAACATGAGAAATCGAAAACCTTGAGAGAGAAGAGGGAAGATAAGAGTAAAACCTGCTAGAGAGTAAGGCTGAGCTTCCTTAGAACCCGAAATGTGACAGGCTAAACCAAACTATCACAAGACGATGCTAAGATGCCGAGTTTCAGTTAAGGATTGTATTGCGAGTTTAAAAATTATAGTGATAGTTATTTTCTTCTATGAGCAGTTCTGAAGCAAATTAAACCTAGTTTCCAAATTTTATCCAACTGAGTTGAGCTCACTAGAGAGAAGAGGGAAGATGAAGAGAGCTAGACGGCCGAATGAGAATGAGATGGGGACTGGGATTTCTATCTTTCTTTCCCTACCTACTTAAAAATTAATTATATTTATATTATATATATACTTATAAATAATGAATCGCTTAACGAAATAAATGGTTTCAGATATTTAGAAATCAAAATCGAAATAGAAAAACCAAAATACTAATCGTAAATTGAAACCGAATGACTTGTTAACCATATTTTTCAAATTAATTTTTTGATTTCGCTTCGGTTTTCCTGTTTTATTGTTTTTTTTTTTCACACCTTTTAACAGAAGCATAGCTTGTTCTATTGAACTACAATAATTCCAAACATGAGTGGGTGATTTTCAAGCTATTGTGTGCACAAACTTATTGTTATAATCTATAAAACAAGAATGTAAGAAAATGGTAGATTATATCTGGAGATCTCACAAATATGTTTATATATTGCACTGCAGCTAGAGACTATAACCTTAGTAATAAAACTTATGGTAAAACTACTGAAAAAAGTCCAATAATTTAAAATGAAATACCTTATTATAATATTATTAATTAACTATCCATTAATATAAGAATTAAATAATTTAGTTTATTTATAATAAGTATACAATAACCTTTTATTGAATTGTATTTGTGTCCACGAGTTTTAGTTAGGAAGGAAAACCCCTTTATACATAAACTTAAAACTTGACTTGATAAATACATTTCATCTAAATAGTAAAAACAAAAATATTTAAGCAAACCTCACTATTTTATATACTATCTCTTGAAAAATTCATAGGCATTTTAAGCTCACATGATCATGCTAATCAACTTGTTAATTTAGTTTTTTGACCTATTGTTCCACACCATCCCCCTCCCCCCTACCTCTCTCTCTCTCTCGCTCTGGCGTGCGCGCGTAACATTAATTTGTAAATTTTGCTGCTAAGAATATATTTCTTGATGGCTACTAAAATAAAAGATGCTCCCATAATATCTCAAAATCATTTTGTTGGTGATAAAGGTATTGTCACAAATGATCTTTTTTTTTTTTTTGGGCTATCATGTGATCTTAAATAAATCTTGGTTTAATTACAAAAAAGTGACATGTGTTTTGCCCCCTTTGACCTTTGATAATTTTCTTAACAAATAACTAACCCGTATTTAACTTTGTTTTGTATCGTAAAAAATTCAGTTACTTGAGGACCACGTGTCAAGCTTTCTTTCTTTTCTTCCTCTTGTGATTTTAAATATTACGTGCTATGCACGTGATTGTCTTCCCCATTCAAACTTCAAATAGAGAAGAGAGAGTGTTGAGAAAGACAAGGAAACAAAAGTGAGAGACGATCATCGATGAACATGGGCGAGGTGATTAGATTCGAATTGCGTATGAGTCGACTTGATGGGTATTGGAGATGATGTGAGACGAAGGTGGCAAGTTTGACGTACAGGTTTGGATCTTCAATTGAAACGGTGATGGTTTGACAAAGCAAATGGGTATTAAAGTTTGTTCAAGCTTGGTGCAGTAACAAGCGTCATAGGTTGTCAGGCTCAATCTTGCTGATGGGAATGGTCCGTGTGTCATGATTGAGTTGACTTAGTGTTTGAGTTTCCGTGATGATGGGCTTAAGCTGTTGTTCAATGAGATGGTAGTTTTAGGGATGAGTTTAAACAACGACGGTGAAGCTTAGGGAGAGAAAGTGGGATTGCAGTAGAGAGAGAAAGTTCTTGGTAAGGGAGAAGATGAACACCTTTAAGAAGATGGTTACTTATGAATGACACGTGTTACTTAACTTTTTTTTTCTATCGGGACATGATGATGTGTAACACGGGTTAGTTATTTGTCAAAAAAATATTTCATAGGTCACTTAATTGCAAAAATCTAAAAACACGGGTCACTTATTTGTAGTTTACCCATAAATCTTTTGTGATAAGTGCCCTAAAAAATTTATGGAGAGTATGATATTTAGTAAACTTCTTCAATTGATCTTAATTTTCGCTCGATAGGACTCGATAGTAACAATAAAGCTTTAGAGTTGTTAAGAGGACCTTGTAAAGTTATGGTTATTGTTTTGCCATAGAGAAATGGGAAATTCGCTAGAACTTAGACGAAATTTGTTGATTTTTCCTTTTTGGGTACAAAATCATGGAATTATATTAAATTGTTTGTTAAAATGTTGAAAAGAGGGAGTAAGTTGGGGTTAGTTGAAAAGGTTCAACATATTATTTTTGAAAGGGTAAATATAATATTTTATACATGAACTTTGTACTTTTGTATAATTAAGTATCTAAAGTTTAAAAGTATTAATTTACTACTTAAAAGCTTTTTGATGTCGCCTTAGTATCTAGATAATGAAGTTTATAGTAAAAAGTGATAGTTCAGGTAACTAATTATAATGTGCAATAAAATTCAGGTAGTTTATTTGAAAAATAGGTGAAATTAGGTATTCAATGAATAATTTTAAATTTTGAATAGTTTATTATGAACATATGCAAAGTTTAAGTACCAAAATGGATAATTACCCTTTTTGAAATGGATTTTGAGAAAGGGTTTTCTTAAAGTGAGATGTGGGTTAATTAGAAGGACTTTTAAGATAAAAATTGTGGGTTACTAGAGACAATGAAGATATGGATATTTGGTCCATTTCAAATAGGTAAATTATACTAAAAGGTATAAACATTTTCATATAAGTTTATTTAAGGTAAAAATGTTTTGAGTATTTAAAAAGAGATATAAACATTTAGCAAAGTATATTTAATGAGGTATCAATATTTTGCAAAATTCATATCATTTGGACCAATTTTCAATTAAATCATTTTAATTTCCTATTAATGATCAATTATTGATACCTATTTTTAAAAACTCATTACCTTGATACCTCAAATGAACTTAGCCAAAACATTGATACTTTTTTTTAGTCTCACAAAACATTGATACCTTAAATGTACTTTGTCACGACCTTAATGGGGGCTTAGTAGGATTATCCTAAAGTTATAATACCATGTGTACACTCACAATATTAGAACCATCTTGCAAGTCAGAGATTACAAAACTCTACTCATTTATTAGCTTCTCATACATTAATTATACATATATATTTAATACTATTGTTGAAACTAACTATGGAATATGAGTTTCCTCATTTCACTAATGGCATGTTTGGTATCCGGGAATGGACCGGAATGGAATCACGATTTCGGCTTCCATTCCCTTTCCTACATTTGGAAGCATCATGAGAAGGCGGAATCGCGATTCCCTGGAATCAACGATTCCGACTTTAAGGTGAAATTCGATTCCGCCTTTGAGAAGGTGGAATCGTGATTCCATTCCCCCTTCCATTAAGTATTTGTACTTAAATTACATTTTTATCCTATATAAATTTATTATCTTATTTTTTGTAGCGGGTATTTTTGATAAATTCTAATGTAAACTAATTCATATCCATTTAATTCCATGTTCGTATCAAAACAAAGAAGTGGATTTGTCATTCCCTTGTTGATTCCATTCCATTCTATTCTTTCGATTCCAATCCATTCCATTCCGGACAATTCTCGTATACCAAACATGACATAAGGTCGCAAAGAATCGATACCCTTTACCAAATAATAAAAATTGGGTTTCGATCTACAAAATACAAAGTCTCAATTGTTTATACAATTTATCTAATCTGCATTCTAAGTTCAATATAACCTATATTTCTAACTTCCATAAAATCTGATGTAGAAAGACTCTTCACATATTCTTAGCCTATTCCCGACAAGCATTATTCCTACACAAAAGTTGTTGGAGGGTGAGCGAAACCACAGCTCAGTGATATAACCTAACCAGACCACACATTAAGAAATAACAAACAAGTATAATTAGTAAGCGTATGCAACGCAACAATCAACCATATGCACAAGTATGAGTTTATATAACCCGAAATCCAAACAAGACGCCCTTTCAGCAAGGTTGAAGGAACCTAACTAAGCAATGCTTCAATGACCAACCCGCTCAGGAGAATCAGAGAACCAATGAAGAAATATACCAAATCACTACACTAATCACTTAACTTCGGATGTCTCAATATCTTAACCTTACCTTCAAATATAGAAACTCCACTAAGTGTTAGTTATTTCATACCAATACTACGGGCGACGTTCCTTCGTTTTCCAATTAGTTCCCGTAGAACAAAACAGAACAAAGATAATCTTGCGTAGAATTATGAACCTTTCATATAAAAAAACCAAGTATTATCAAAGAACTAAAACACTAACATGTAGTGGGTTGTCACGTCTATTATTCAATAAATGCAAATTATGCAATGCATGACCATTTTCTTTAAAGATCATATAGCATTATGTCAGTTTATTAGGTGATTATGCAATTCACAAACGGACTTTAGCATTATAATATTATTAATTAACTATCCATTAATATAAGAATTAAACAATTTAGTTTATTTATAATAAATATACAACAACCTTTTTATGTAATTGTATTTGTGTCCACGAGTTTTAGTTAGGAAGGAAAACCCTTTTATACATAAACTTAAAACTTGACTTGATAAATACATTTCATCTAAATAGTAAATACAAAAATATTTAAGCAAACCTCACTATTTTACATACTATCTCTTGAAAAATTCATAGGCACTTTAAGCTCACATGATCATGCTAACCAATTTGTTAATTAAGTTTTTTGATCTATTGTTCCTCTCTCTCTCTCTCTCTCTCTCTCTTGCGCGCGTGTAACATTAATTTGTAAATTTTGCTGCTAAGAATATATTTCTTGATGGCTACTAAAATAAAAGATGCTCCCATAATATCTCAAAATCATTTTGTTGGTGATAAAGGTATTGTCACAAATGATCTTTTTTTTTTGTTTTGGGCTATCATGTGATCTTAAATAAATCTTGGTTTAATTACAAAAAAGTGACATGTGTTTTGCCCCCTTTGACCTTTGATAATTTTCTTAACAAATAACTAACCCGTATTTAACTTTGTTTTGTATCGTCAAAAATTCAGTTACTTGAGGACCACGTGTCAAGCTTTCTTTTTTTTCTTCCTCTTGTGATTTTAAATATTATGTGCTATGCATGTGATTGTCTTCTCCATTCAAACTTCAAATAGAAGAGAGAGACTGTTGAGAAAGACAAAGAAGTAGAAGTGAGAGATGATGATCGACGAACATGGGCGAGGTGATTAGATTCGAGTTACGTATGAGTTGGCTTGATGGGTGTCGGAGATGATGTGAGACGAAGGTGGCAAGTTTAACGAACAGGTTTGGATCTTCAGTTGGAATGGTAATGGTTTGACAAAGCAAATGGGTATTAGGGTTTGTTCAAGCTTGGTGCAGTAACAAGCGTCACAGGTTGTCAGGCTCAATCTTGCTGATGGGAATGGTCCGTAAGTCACGATTGAGTTGACTTAGTGTTTGAGTTTCCGTGATGATGGGCTTAAGCTGTTGTTCAATGAGATGGTGGTTTTAGGGATGAGTTTAAACAACGACGGTGAAGCTTAGGGAGAGAAAGTGGGGTTGTAGTAGAGTAGAAAGTTCTTAGTGAGGGAGAAGATGAACACCTTTAAGAAGATGGTTACTTATGAATGACACGTGTTACTTAACTTTTTTTTTTCTATCGGGACATGATGATGTGTAACACTGGTTAGTTATTTGTCAAAAAAATATTTCATAGGTCACTTAATTGCAAAAATCTAAAAACACGGGTCACTTATTTGTAGTTTACCCATAAATCTTTTGTGATAAGTGCCCTAAAAAATTTATGGAGAGTATGATATTTAGTAAACTTCTTCAATTGATCTTAATTTTCGTTCGATAGGACTCGACAGTAACAATAAAGCTTTAGAGTTGTTAAGAGGACCTTGTAAAGTTATGGTTATTGTTTTGCCATAGAGAAATGGGAAATTCGCTAGAACTTAGACGACATTTTGTTGATTTTTCCTTTTTGGGTACAAATCATGGAATTATATTAAATTGTTTGTTAAAATGTTGAAAAGAGGGAGTAAGTTGGGGTTAGTTGAAAAGGTTCAACATATTATTTTTGAAAGGGTAAATATAATATTTTATACATGGACTTTGTACTTTTGTGTAATTAAGTATCTAAAGTTAAAAAGTATTAATTTACTACTTAAAAGCTTTTCGATGTCACCTTAGTATCTAGATAATGAAATTTATAGTAAAAAGTGATAGTTCAGGTAACTAATTGTAATGTGCAATAAAATTCAGGTAGTTTATTTGAAAAATAGGTGAAATTAGGTATTCAATGAATAATTTTAAATTTTGAATAGTTTATTATGAACATATGCAAAGTTTAAGTACCAAAATGGATAATTATCCTTTTTGAAATGGATTTTGAGAAAGGGTTTTCTTAGAGTGAGATGTGGGTTAATTAGAAGGACTTTTAAGATAAAAATCGTGGCTTACTAGAGACAATGAAGATATGGATATTTGGTCCATTTCAAATAGGTAAATTATACTAAAAGGTATAAACATTTTCGTATAACTTTATTGAAGGTATCAATGTTTTAATTATTTAAAAAAAGATATAAACATTTAGCAAAATATATTTAATGAGGTATCAATATTTTGCAAAATTCATATCATTTGGACCAATTTTCAATTAAATCATTTTAATTTCCTATTAATGATCAATTATTGATACCTATTTTTAACAACTCATTACCTTAATACCTTAAATGAACTTAGCCCAAAACATTAATACTTTTTTTTAGTTTCACAAAACATTGATGCCTTAAATGTACTTTGTCACGACCTTAATGGGGGCTTAGTAGGATTATCCTAAAGTTATAATACCACATGTACACTCACAATATCAGAACCATCTTGCAAGTCAGAGATTACAAAACTCTACTCATTTATTAGCTTCTCATACATTAATTATACATATATATTTAATACTATTGTTGAAACTAAACTATGGAATCTGAGTTTTCTCATTTTACTAAGGTCGCAGAGAATCGATACCCCTTACCAAATAATAAAATTTGGGTTTCGATATACAAAATACAAAGACTCAATTGTTTATACAATTTATCTAATTTGCATTCTAAGTTCAATATAACCTATATTTCTAACTTCAATAAAATCTGATATAGAAAGACTCTTCACACATTCTTAGCCTATTTCTGACAAGCATTATTCCTACATAAAAACTGTTGGAGGGTGAGCGAAACCACAGCTCAGTGATATAACCTGATCAGACCACACAATATGAAATAACAAACAAGTATAATTAGTAAGCGTATGCAACGCAACAATCAATCATATGCAAAAGTACAAGTTTATATAACCCGAAATCCAAATAAGACGCCTTCCCAGCAAGGCTGAAGGAACCTAACTAAGCAATGCTTCAATGACCAACTCGCTCAGGAGAATTAGAGAACCAAGGAAGAAATATACTAAATCACTGCACTAATCACTTAACTTCGGATCTCTCAATATCTTAACCTTATCTTCGAATATAGAAACTTCACTAAGTGTTAGTTATTTCATGCCGATACCACGGGCGACGTTCCTTCGTTTTCCAATTAGTTCCCGTGGAACATAACGGAACAAAGATAATCTTGCGTAGAATTATGAACCTTTCATCTAAAAAAACCAAGTATTATCAAAGAACTAAAACACTAACATGTAGTGGGTTGTCATGTCTTTTATGTAATAAATGCAAATTATGCAATGCATGACCATTTTCTTTAAAGGTCGTATAGCATTATGTCAGTTTATTAGGTGATCATGTAATTCACAAACAGACTTTAGTATGCTTCATGCATTAATTATCATACAAATATTATTCCTATTAATACGCTATTTTAGTAACCAAAGATACTCTAAACATCATGCTATATACCTAACCCCACGTGCATATCATTTAATTTATATATATATAGCTAAATGCAGCTAAACTACAAGCACAAATAATGTGATAAGGTCAAAGTTACTCACCCGTTGTCCTTGTTAATTCGTCGTGATATTCCACTAGAAAGTTCAAGAACTAATATGTTTTTCCTATGAAATGAGATAACGGATATTCATTACTATATTGTTATTCATATAATGTTTTAGGTTGTGGTTTTCATATCCTAAATTTAAGATTTACTACTCCTAACCCATTTTAATTATTTAGATAGGAGTTTTTGAATCTTATAAAGATAAATTTTCTCCTGTATGGTCATGAAATTAGTATAAACTTATTTTATGCAAGAGAAGAATTCCTAAAGGTCGTAGATATCAGTTTTTACTGTATAATTTTTATTTTGGGCTACGCATTGATTTCAATTATGATTTTTGCATATGAATAGATGTCGGAAAGTTTATTGAATGTAGCTTTTCGTTATTCAATTTAACCATTAATTTTGTATATTTCTACTGACGCTATTTTAAGGATCTAAAGAGTGTCCTTATGATGCTGATTATTTTTTTTTTGGTGTTTTTAATCCCTCATTTTAGTCCTATTATTTTGTTTTATATACCTACTATTAAGTTTTAGTGATTTAGTTCGTTTTGAGTCCCTTAATCAATATTTGGCCAAAATCTATGTTATAATTTATTTTCATTTTGCTTCTCTTAACCTTAATTTAGGTACTCGTATCTTTAGTTGACTTGATCATATTAAGAATTTTATAGCTTATATCTAAACTTTGTAACTTAGTGTTTTATAATACTGATATCCATATTTATTTTTATGCGAGTGGTTCTTAGGTTTAATCTTTTAATTCTAAACCATGTCATCATATTATCTAACATGCATTCTGTTGGAGTTTGTGACCCGATTTCTATAACCGACTCCTGTAGTTAAATGTTAATGAATGAATATTTGACTACACATTTATTATTTATTCATTATATATTTAACGGTCATAATTCAGGCCTTTATTACTCATTAATTACATATTTAAATGTCATAATTAGGCTATTATGTCGATTATCCTTATTATATGTGTGTGTGTGTTGTTTTTAGGGTTATATACACAACACATCACATACACAAAATTTCCATTGAGATATTTGAAAGTTTAGAGTTGTAATTATCTCAAACCTTTGTACTTCTACTTTGATATAGTGTGATTCCTCTCTCGCCTCTGCTCGTGGTTTTTCCCGAAAGGGTTTCCACGTAAAATCTGTGTGCTCTTTACTTTTTGCTTGCTACTATCATTTTTGATTGCGCGATTTGTTTATAACAAATTGGTATTAGAGCATAGGTTTTGATAATGGCAACCATGAAGTACGATATTTCTCTTTTGGATCGCAACACCAAATTCTCGTTGTGGCAAGTGAAGATGCAAGTGATTCTAATACAGATGGATCTTGATGATGCACTTCTAGGGTTTGACAAGATGCTTGCATCTTGGTCACCGGATGAAAAGTAGCAAAAAGACTGAAAAGCCCTTTCGCAGATCCATCTCCATCTATCGAATCAAATTCTTCAGGATGTGCTTAAGGGGAAGACCGTGGCCGCATTGTGGTTGAAATTGGAACAACTATGCATGACGAAAAGCTTAACCAGTAAATTGCATATGAAACAGAGATTATATTCTCATCATTTGGAAGAAGATGCATTTCATTATGATCCTATTATGTTCTTTGCCTCCATCATATGCGACCTTTAGAGATACCCTTCTGTATAGTCATGATACTTTGTTGATTGATGAAGTTTATGCTGGTTTAATCTCTTTTGAAAAGATGAAACATCTTGTATATCTGAGTCTACTTCTGAAAGTTTGGTAGCACGTGGTAGGAGTCAAGACCGTAAGTCTGGTGGGAATTCTAGAGGCAGATCTAAATCTTCAAATAGATTTAAAACCTATAACTATTGCAAGAAGAAAGGCCACATTAAGGCAGATTGTTATAAACTGCAAAATAAAAATAAGAAAACTGGTGAGAATCAAAAGTAAAATCAATATGATAAAACGGCTGAGGCCGATGTTGTTGAAGATCATACTGATGGTGATCTTCTTGTTACTTCTGATAGTGATTCATAGGCCAGTAAAGAGTGAATTTTGAACTCTGGATGTACCTTTCATATGTGTTCTAATCGGGACTGGTTTTCAACATAATAAACGGTTTCCAAAGGTGTTGTTTTGATGGGAAATGACACTTCTTGTAAAGTTGTAGGTATCGGTACGATTAAGATCAAGATGTTTGATGGCATGGTTAGAACGTTTGGTGATGTGAGACACGTTCCTGATTTGAAGAGAAATTTGATTTCTTTTAGTACCGTTGATCTGAAAGGATATCGGTATACAGGTGAAGGTGGAGTTGTGAAGATTAGTAAAGGTTCGTTGGTGGTGATGAAAGGCCATAGAAAGACTACTAATCTTTATTCATTGCAGGTTCTATTATGACAGGTGATGTAGCCGTTGGTTCCTCCTTGTCGGATGAAGATGCCACTAGGCTATGGTATATGCGTCTAGGGCATATGAGTGAAGCTGGTATGGTAGAATTAAGTAAGCAAGGACTTCTGGATGGCCAAGGCATCAGCAAATTGAAGTTTTGCGAACACTACATATTTGGGAAGCATAATCGGGTCAAGTTCACCACAGGTACCCATAATGCTAAGGGCACTCTGGATTATATTCATTCTGACCTTTGGGGTCCTACTAGAGTGACATCTAGTGGCGGTGCCAGCTATATGATGATCATTATAGATGATTACTCCAGAAAGGTTTGGGCATATTTCTTGAAGTAGAAAAGCGATGCCTTATCTACGTTCAAAGTATGGATGACGATGATTGAGAAACAGACTGGAAAACAGGTGAAGTGTCTACGCACTGATAATGGCTTGGAATTCTGCTCCAGCGAATTCAATGACTTGTGCAAGTTTGAAGGGATTGTTAGACATCTTACATTTCCTGGTACACCCCAGTAAAACGGAGTTGCAGAACGTATGAACAGGACCATTATGGAAGGTGAGATGTATGCTCTCCAATTCGAAGTTGCCAAAATCTTTTTGGGCGAAAGCTGCCTCCACAGCTTGTTTGCTGATTAATAGATCTTCGTCGACTTCCATTGAGAAGAAGACTCCACATGAGGTATTGCCTAGATCCCCTGCAGATTATTCTGATTTGAAAATATTTGGATGTCTTACATATGCTCATGTAAACAATGGCAAACTTGAGCCTAAATCCCTAAAGTGTGTGTTTCTTGGTTTCAAGACTAGGGTTAAAGAATATATATTGTGGTATCCCAAATTGAAGAAAGTTGTTATTAGTAGGGACGTTGTATTTGATGAATCTGCTATGTTGCATGATTTATGTCCTACTGTTACTTCTGATGAAACCCAGTAGAAACCAAGTGTGCAGGTGGAGTTTGATATCAATACAGATTCAACAAATCCTATCTCTCAATCGACTTCTACATCTCAGCAGCCACAGTATTCAATTGCCAAAGACAGACCTAGGAGAGAGATAAAGCCTCTACAGAGATATGGGGAAGCGAATCTAGTTGCATATGCGTTGAATGTAGTTGATGATGTTGATTCAAGTTTAGAACCATCTACTTGCATAGAAGTGATTAGTTGTGATGATTTTGGTAAGTGGATGATAGCCATGCAAGAAGAAATGGAATCCCTCCAGAAGAATCGAACATGGGAGTTAGTGAAACTTTCCAAGGGTAAGAAAGCCATTCGCTACAAGTGGGTTTATAAGAAAAAGCAAGGAGACTCAAGTTGTGAAGAACCCAGATACAAAGCAAGGCTTGTAGCGAAAGGATATAGTCAAATACTAGGTATTGATTTTACTGACGTATTTTCTCCTGTTGTGAAACACAGCTCGATTCATGCATTGCTTGATATTGTGGCTATGGAGGATCTTGAGTTAGAGCAACTTGATGTGAAGACTTTGTTTTTACATGGAGAACTTGAAGAAGACATTTACATGCACCAACCGGAAGGTTATGGGGTCTTAGGGAAAGAAGACCATGTGTGCAGATTAAAGAAATCCCTATATGGGTTGAAATAATCACCATGACAATGGTATAAAAGATTTGATTCTTTTATGACTTCTCATGATTTTAGGAGAAGTAATTATGATAGCTGTGTATATTTCAAGTGTTGTGAAGGTGGGTCGTTTCTGTATCTACTTTTATATGTGGATGATATGCTGATAGCGGCCAAGGATAGAGAAGGGATTGACAGAGTCAAAGCACAATTGAACAAGGAATTTGAGATGAAGGACTTGGATGTAGCTAAGAAGATTCTTGGTATGGAAATTTCAAGAGACAGAAAATCAAGTGTATTACACCTGAGTCAGAAAGGGTATATTGAGAAGATACTCTCCAGGTTCAATATGGAGAGTACTAAATCTGTTAGTACCCCTTTAGCAGGTCATTTCAGACTGTCGTCTGATCAGTCTCCTAAATCAGAAGATGAAATTGACTATATGTCAAAGGTCCCTTACTCTAGTGCAGTAGAGTCTCTTATGTATGCAATGATTTGCATGCGTCCAGATTGGGCATATGCCGTTAGTGTTGTCAGCAGGTATATGACGAATCCTGGCAAGGAACACTGGAAAGCAGTCCAGTGAATCTTCAGATACTTAAGAGGAACTACTAATGTATGTTTACATTTCGAGAAAACTAGAGATGGGGTTGTCGGATTTGTTGATTCTGATTTCGCCGGGGACTTGGATAAAAGAAGATCTATCATAAGGTATGTTTTCTCTCTTGGTGGCTGTGCGATTAGTTGGAAAGCCACCTTACAAGCTACTGTTGCTATCCACTACAAAGGTGGAATACATGGCTATTACAAAGACGATTAAAGAGGCTATCTGGTTGAAAGGGTTGTTTTTTGAGCTTAGTAATTTGAAGACATCAATAGTATTTTGTGATAATTAAAGTGTGATTTTTCTGACTAAGGATCAGATGTTCCATGAAAGGATTAAGCATATTGACGTCCGTTATCACTTTGTGCATGATATTATTGCTCGAGGAGATATTACAGTGAGCAAGGTGAGCACTCATGACAACCCTGCAGATATATTGATTAAGACACTTCCCATTGCAAAGTTTGAGCATTGCTTGAACTTGCTAAGTGTCGGTAGCTGATTGATTCCTTTAAGGAACTTGTGGAAGAGGTAGAGTTGTTTATCAAAGTTTTAGAGTTTATTGTGTTTGTCACTCTAGAATTCGCGTAAAGGTGGAGATTGTTGGAGTTTGTGACCCAATTTCTGTGACCGACTTCCGTAGTTAAATGTCAATGAATGAATATTTGACTACACTTTTATTATTCATTCATCATACATTTGACGGTCATAATTCAGGCCTTTATTACTCATTAATTACATATTTAAATGTCATAATTAAGTCATTATGTCGGTTATCCTTATGCGCGCGCCGCGCACACACACACACACACACATATATATATGTGTGTGTGTTATTTCTAGGGTTATATACACAACACATCACATACACAAAATTTCCATTAGGAGATATGAAAGTTCAGAGTTGTAATTCTCTCAAACCTATGTACTCCTACTTTGATATAGTGTGATTCCTCTCTCGCCTCTACTCGCGGTTTTTCCCAAAAGGGTTTTCACGTAAAATTTGTGTGTTCTTTACTTTCTGCTTGCTATTATCGTTTTCGATTACGCGATTTGTTTATAAAACATTCAAATTATATGAAGTTTTTTATGGAACCCGAATTACATGTGCATGCTACGGGGAACATGTGCATATATAAATACATTCCTTAACTTAAGCTATGAATAGCATATTTGAAATTTTATATTTTCTAGTTTTAATTTAAAATTCGTATTAATGAGTTGTATTTATGAAAAGTGGTATAAATGGCTTCAAATCTAGAACTAGTTTTTATCGTATAATATTCAATTAAGCTTATAATATTCATTTTAACTCGGTTTTTTCGTATAAATAGGCATTAAAAAGCTTATTTTGAGTACTATATGATAGTTAACTATATTTATTGAATTTATGTATTTTATTCATACTATAAATGCTGATAAATTTAATAGGCATCCTTAAGTTTTATTTAGCTTAATGGTCTTATTATTTACCTTTTATTGTTTTCGTAAGTCTATTACTGTAATAACCTTAAAATAGTTGATATTTACTATTTAATATTTATTTTCATTGTGTTTCTCTTGATCTTATTTCATATTCATATTTCTATTTATGATGATTCTATTGTCCTATACTTCCCTTAATTTATATTTTACATTCATTAATGCTTACCGTGGTGGTATGATTCATAGTATTATTTTACTTTGTTGGTCAACCTTACCTATCTATGTAAGTTAAAATTCTTATTATTTATGGGGTTATATGCTATAATCTAATTAGTAGTTTACTTTTCTAATGGTTCATGAGTTCGTATAAATTTCAATTTGTATTTGAACTACGATTTGTTCCTATGAACTATTCAAGTTTTCTATCTCTATTTTCTATCAAATATTGTTCTTTTAGGGTGCCTAATTTGTATAAGATACCATATATATTCATACGATCAATATTCCTTATAGGCATCCTAATGCTCATATTGGCTACGTTCATACATTGATTTTCCTAATTTTCTAGTGATTGATACGATATATGACATAGACTTAAAAGTAGTTTAGAGTTCACCTTGTTTGTTAGGAAACAAAGTTACAAACTCTCCTTTCTTACAGATGACTGAATCTAGGATTAGAAAATAGGATAGTTAGTTCTAAAGGTTCCAAATATATTCTAACTTAGATAAGACTTTTCCTTACCTTTTGATTTGACTTTTGAATCTTGATTTGCTTTTAGCTAATTGAAGGATTTCTCTTGAGGACTTGTAATGGAGGAGAAGTGGTATAGGGTATTGGTTTCAATGTGTTTGTTTGGTTGTTTGTTATTTCAAATGGTGGGGTTATGGGTGGAAGGGAAAGATAGGAAAATTGGGATCTTGTTTCTTATTTGTTGTTTGGATGAAAGGACTTTCACGATTGAAGTTTGTAGAAATGTGATATTTTGTTTTGGCATGGGTTGTTTTAAATAGAGGTAGCTTTTACAGTTCAACCAGGAGAATTATGGTCTTTGTTTGTATGCTATTTATAAGCTTGATTGTTAAGTGGTATTGTTGAGACACACAGTAAAGTTTTACAAGTGGTTTGACTAGTCTCATTCTTGATTGTTCTAGGAAGATCACATTTCCAAGAAGGACATTCTTTGAGTCTATTCACAAAAAAAAAAAAAAATATTTCGATGAAAGAGGAACAAAATATCACCGGTTCCAAGCTTATCCAAGAAGAAAAAGTCTTATGTTGCCAACTTGTTGACTAGTTGCCTATTTGGTTGGTTTTGATTAGAGTATTGTGAGTCAAATTATCTTTTATTGACTAGCTTACAATCCTCGAATATTCTAGGGAATTTATGGTTTGAGAGTGAGGATGTTGATGTCTAAATTCCTTGAAAAATTTCGGTGAAAGAAAAAGGAGTTTATCAATCCTACAAACTTCAAAAGTAAGTCATCAAGTTTCATTTATTGTTGGGGTTATTTAGTAGCATCTCATTGGATGTAGGTCATCATCATGTTGACTTGTTAAGATAACTTATCCCAATTGATGAAGCAAAACACGGTGTCAAGGAGAATTGCTGGTCCACTTGTCCCAATATTTCATCGTATGGAACATTTTTTTTTTTCACTTGTAGGACAATTTTATAGTTAAATATCTAGCTTACCTCGTCAGATACTAGCTCACACACATATAATTATATCAGTTATATAAGTGTTTTATTCCTAAAAATTCACCTAAGGTCTCTATAGTATTCCTAGACTATCTTGGAATTCAAATCTTGAGTTTAAAGTTTACATGATTGAATATTTTTAGAGTTTTATCTTATGTGATTAAGGTTTTTAGGTTCAATAGGTCCATTTAGGATATCATACTTAATAGACTCAGAAAGTTCTAAATTTCGTGAGTATGGATTCAAAATTATTATTTGAACTCTAAATTTGTAGATTTCCATATGTTTTTAGTTAGATCACGTATATTTCATTCCTAGTGATTTATCCCAAAATTTCTTTAATCAACCATCATACTTAAAATTAATCATTTCTTATTTCTTTTAATTTTTAACGTCTAACATTTTTATTTGGTGAGTTACAATCTTTTTATATATAATCTTGTTTTTGCTATCTTTTATTAGTTGGAAAAATTACTTACCCTATTATAGATAATACTAAAAATATTCTTCAAGTGAATTAATGTATATTGTCTAAATATCTATTTTTCTATTGTCTACTTGGTGGATTTAAATTTCTAAACAATGATATTAATTGTTTGGATTTTGTAGAGATTGTGTTGTGTTGCATAAGTTTTGAAATGGTTTCATAAGATATAGGTAGAGCTTGTTAGAAGAGAGGATCATGTAGTCCTTATGTTACCATTCAAGAGCCTACTCGGAATAAGTTAATTGATGCCAAGTAAAGTTTACTAGAGAAAATATCTAAATCCTTATCTTGATGCCTCCTTAAACTTTATGATTGTTGGCATGGAAGGGAAGACTTCAAGTGTGAACACATTAAAAGGAAATGCTTATGTGTGTGTATGCATTTATGAAAGGTTATGTGTGTGTGAACATGGGGATGCATTTCACGGTTTCAAAACTTCAAATTAGGGTTTTAGACACAAGTTGACTTGTTTATACATAATAATCTAAGATATATCGTAGGATGTTAGGTTATATGCATACAATTATGTATGTTATATGGTAGTTTTATTTCTAAAAGTTCACCTAAGACCTTTACAATAATGTTAGATTGTTCTTATGTTGAAATCTTGTATTTAAAGTTTACATGATTAAATATTTCTAAGGCTTTTTCCTACGTGATTAAAGTTTTCGGGTCCAATAGGGCAAGTTAGGGTTTTTGTCTCTATAGACTCAAAATTTTCTTACTAGAATGTTGGCGTAATCTAAATATTTAATTGAGATTTAGATTCTTAGATATTGATCTTTTTTTTTTTTTATCTTGTAGTTTGTAACCCTAGTGATTCATCTTTATATTATGTTTTATTAACCAATGGGTTCTAAAAATTAATCATCTCCTATTGTAATTGAAAACTAGAGCAACTATGATTATTTATGGAGTCATTGACTCACGTTATGGAAGATTATCTTTTATTGCCTAAAAATTATTTGTCTTAATTATTGATGCTCACAGCTTTTCTAGTGCTACTTTAAGGTTTTAAAATAATTATAGATAACTCGAAAACCATTATATCCTTACTTAATGAGTGTAGAATTTATGTTCTAATCATTGAACTCAAGGAAAAATGATCTTGAATTTAACAGTAATGATGAATTTATCATCAATCATTGATTATCTAAGGTTACGAAAGTTATATTTTGCATTTTGAAATTTTATTGGTAAGGATTCTAATTTTTCTAACTATAATCAAATTTGTTCGTACTTTAATAATTTTAAATCGCGAAAAATGAGAGTGACTTTTGCGACTTTTATTAAAGTTTTCAAGATTCTATATTATATTTTTGGTAATTATCACATTTAGTTTATACAAAAATTAGGGGAATTACATACTTACCCCAAACATTAGTACTTTTTATGTAATTTACCATTTCAAATAGGACAAGTTGAATTAGTAGCGTTTAAAATGTGAGAAGAAGTCCAATTATTTTAGTAAGTTTCTGTATATTTGAGTTAAATGTTAATTGAGATTTCAACATGGAGTGAAAGCTATTGCAGTTGAGGAGTACAAAGTTAATTTAGTGTGTAATAGAGCTAACATAAACTCAGAAGAGGACATACTACTCCTCCCATCAAACCAAGTCAACATACTGCTCATATACTTATCTAGAATGTCTAATTGAGTCATGTTCCTTAACATTAATGACGTGATTGTTGTCAAGATCGTGATTTTACGGGTATGAGTTTATGAGTTTACGATTTTAGAAGGTCCAGTTGAGTTGACTCATATATAGAATTATTTTTTTATAGAATCTTATGATTTCAACTGAATCCACATGTAAACTCGGTAGAATCTTATATTTTTAACCGAGTTTATCGATTTTACCTATTTTAATCAAATAGGTTAAAATATAAAAAATACACCTTGTTTTTACGAGTTCATTAACTATTAAGATGATATCTCTTTCTTATTGTAATTCAGTTTTGTTTTCACATACTCTCTTAGTATCTTTCTCTCCTTCCCCCATACCCTTTGTTCTACTTTACAGGATCCATTCAAGTCGAATTATAGCTGCAAAATTTACAAACAACTAATTTATTTTATTTATATAATTAAGAATTTAAGATAAGTTGAAAAGTTTGATTTCTTTTCAATTCATAATTTCTTTCAAACAAAATAATAGAAAATAACTTAATTTTTACTCTACTCACTCTTTTTCTTTATGACTGTTATATTATGAATTAGGAGTTATTATGAAAAATAAAAACTTAATTTCTTTATTATTATTATTATTATTATTATTTGATTATATCGAGTTTCTATGACTTTTATAAGTATATGTTTAGTTTTCAAAGCCATTTTGCATAAATCATAGAAATTATGTTTCTATATTTTGATTCTATAACCTTCTAACGATTCTATATAGTATTGTGAGTTTAACAACCTTGAATGACATATATACATCTAAACCAAACTATTTCATCCACATGCAACCTTTACCTAACAAACACATGCTGAGAACAACCTTCCACAACCTTCCATCACTAGGATTACTCCAAGCCAGCATATATGATTCTCACCCCCAACAAATACATACATAGAATAAACACTTACCTTTAGAATAAGTCACTCCTACAGTGACGAAGGGTCAAGTAGTGGATGACGAATGCTATATGTCTATGCTCAGCCGTAGTGAATGTAGTCTCTAGGAAACCCCCAGTTCAAGTTGTCCAAAACTCTAATTCTCTCGCTGTCATCCTTACACATGAGGAAATAATAGAGTTATTAAAGGATCTCAAGTTAATGAGGAAAAGGGGAAAACATAAAGATAAATAAAAGAGAAAGTATTTAGTAAGGTGAAGTGAAAACATTCATTATGGAAGTTGATAAAAGGATCGGTTGTCCTAGAAAGTATGAGAAAAGCAGCTAATAGAAACGAAAGAAACAAAGTTAAATTAGGTATGGCTGCGTGTGCAGCTAAAGCGGTTGAAGAAGAATGTGAAGCAAGATTGTGAGTAAATGTCTAAATTGATTGCTTGAATAATATGGATGGTAGTAATTGGTTTATGGACAAGCTACGTAGGGACTATGAGTTCTTTTGTGCTGAAACTAACAACAACTAGGCTGCTTGATACAATACATAAGCTAAATGGCCGGATAAAAAAATTAATTGATTGTCAACAAAAGTTAAAAAGAAAAAAGAAAAATAAAATAGAAATATTGAGAAATAGGTTAAGATATAGAGGCTATCACTATGTCTAATGAAGAGGCATTGTAAATGGGTTGGCCTTCTAGTGGAGAAAAATTGTCAATGTGGAGGTGTTGGGAAATATTTTGTTTTTTTAATTTTATTAATTCAACTGTTTGTTACACCGATGGAAATTCAATTCGAAGAGTTTTATAGATCATTCCCATATTAATATTCACAAAGAGTATGTGATTGTACATTCAATCATCTGAATATTAATATTAAAAATAAATATAATAAGTAACATATTAAGTATTTGCAATCATTGATGTGTATATCAAAAAATTTATAGAATTGGTCCTATTAAAAAAATATAATTAAACAATAGGATTATCTGGAAAGTACTGTTGTGGAATGTTTTGAGGAGGAAAGTGATGGGAATTAATAAAGGAAGCATAGCTACTATGAAGTGATTTTAACGCTACACGGACCAGCATAAATAAGTAGGTGGTGAAATAATAGAAACTAGAGTTCTCAAAGCAGTCATATCCATAAATATGACATAAGTTTTCAAGATCTTGGTTTAACAAGTTTGAGTAGACTTGTCCAATAAAAGATTCGAAGGAATTTCGGTGAAATATATATATATATATATATAATATAAAAGATTGATAGAGGTTTAGGTTTTTAGAGTGGATTGAAAAGTTCCATTATTATTAAAACTTTCATCGACCAGATTTAAGGTCTGATAGTGCGGCGTTAGAAAAGGAATTTGACAATAAGGGTATTAAAGAAAAAAGGAGATTTAAATTTGAAAACAGTTGAGAATCGATGTTTTATGCCTTGACTGCCATCTTTTCTTCTCTGATAGGATTTTTGTTTTGAGGGTTGTTTTATTCCACCGTAATTTGTGTTATCATCCTTTTGCAAATAACTTACCTTAGAATTTATTTTTAGGGTAAATTACACTTGAAGATCCTAAAGTTTGAGAGTAAGTTTATTTAAGGTCCTAACGTTTTGAAACATTCAAAAGAGGTCTCAATATTTGAAAAAGTGTCTTTGAGTTTTAATTAAATATTTCTCCTATTGATACATGTTAATAGAGGCCTTAGAAGAAGGGTTTTTTAAATTTTAATTAAATATGTCTCCTATTGACATGTATCAATAATGATCTTAATTAACCTACTTCTCCAAATGTTGGGACTTCTTTTGAATTACTCGAAAATGTTGGATCCCAAGTGACTTACTTCTCCAAACGTTGAGACCTTTTTTGAATCACTCGAAATGTTGGGACCTTAAGTGAACTTGCCCCTAAATGATAAGAACTTTCATTGTAATTTACCCATTTATCTTTGACATTCACATTACCCAAGCTCTGCACTATCATATTCTGTTAGGAAAAAAAAAAAAAAGTTAAGTCCCTCGCATGGTTATCACGTGCACAAATAAAAATGAAGCGGAATATTTTATCCACCTCACTAACATTCCATCAAGGAAAAAAAAACACCCATAAGCCTTAAATTTAACCCTCCATTCATCTCTTTGCATCAAAACAATACCCAAAAAAAAAAAAAAAACCCTAATCCTAAATTTAAACCCCCATTCCTCTCTCCATGAAACCCTTAATGGCAATCGTAACATTGATTCATGTTAGAGAAACACAAAATCAAACTTGAGGCTTCCATCTTCTCCATAGCTATTTATGGAAGATCAAAGCGCAAAAACATGCTTTGTTCAATCAGACTCTAAAGCTCAAGAAATTGGGTACCAACACTTTTATTTTAGTTTACAACTAGGTTTAATTAGGTCTTGCCTTAACATGTTCTATGGGGTTCTTTGCTAGTATTTCAACATTGATGTGGGATGTGTTCTTTGCTAGTATGCCTTAATATGTGTAACGGCTGTTACCTTAAGGATGTATAGAGGAGATGGTAGCAACGTCGTGTGCAGTGTGATGATTCTTTTGTGTTGTGTATAAGTGCATTGTGGAAAATTAAAGAGTTAGGATGTTCTGTATAGGACGGATTTAGGTATTTAGGAGAAATTTCTGTGATTGGAAGTTTATGGGGGTCATCAATGTAGAGATCCATGGACGCTCAAGAGGTTAGGGTTTTATAGAGAGAGTAAGGGAGGAGATGTTAGGTTACATTGAAGATGAACATAGGTGTTGGGTAAACTAGTTTTGATGCTTTGTTTTGGGGCCTAGGTTTTATTTATTTATTTTTTATTTTTTTTTCCCTTGATGTAATGTTGGTGGATAAAGGAAGAAAATAGTCTCATCCTTTTTTTTGTTTGTGCACATGATAACCATGAGGGGGACTTAACGGTTTTTTTTTTTTCTGACAAAACATGACAATGTATAGCTCAGGTAATGTAAATGTCAAAATAAATTCTAATTTGCAAAAATGTGATAATACAGGTCTATTTTTTTTGTATTTTACCCTTTATCCTTTTATAAAGTGAAACAATACCAATGTAGATGATCATATCCTAATAGTAAAGCTGAAATAGTAGATTGATGATGATTAGAAGCCTCAATAAATCTTTATGCTTCATTTCTTCTTTCCTCTATTCTTATTTTAGAGACTAGGGAGATATCAATAGACTATAAAATAATTGATTTTTATACCATGAGTTTAAAGTAAACAAAAGGGGATTATTGGTATTTGTATATGTTATTATTTTTCAAACAATAGTTAAGTTACCCCCTCTTCATTGCAATAATGGGACCAACAACTGGTATCTTAATGGATACTCTTCCTATAGAAGTACAAACTTTAAACCAAAAGATCAAGTTTTTTCAAAAGCAATTTCTTTAATGGTGGAAAGCATTTTAACTTTCGAACTAGAAAAGTACCCTACTTTAATAAATATAACTATGCTTATTGGTAATAAATGACAGAGATAATTATCAATGCTAGCGACTACGAATTATGGGACATTATGGAAAAAGTCAACAATCAAATTATGGATTCTATAACAACAGATGACGAAAAGAAAAGAGTCAAAACTAAATCTAAGGTTAAGATTCTCTTCTTCGGTTTTCAAACTTGCAATTATATGTAGCATTGTCGGAGGGTTTGTAAAATTCTAATGTTAAGTTTCTACAACCTATATAAAATAGTATTGAAAAACTATAGATCTACTTACAATAGTGCAAAAAAAACTTTTATGCATAATAAGTGTAAAAAAATAATGAAATTATGTTATATTTTTCATAATAACTTTTTTAATCCTTGATATAACATACATAGAAGGACAAATACAACCGACAATAGATTTTACTAAGTTTATGCATAGACTTAATTAAAGTTAGAAGAATCCACAAGAGAATGATATGTATGAGTTAACTTGGAAGTACCTCATAAAATTGTAAACTTATAGAACCATATGAATAAAATTACAATTTTGATAATTATGCTCTTGCTAATTATAATTGATCTTAAGTTTTACTTATGACCTTTTTGTATTTCAGTTAAACAAGTTTGGGATACACTCTAACCCGATGAAGAGATAAAGAAGGCTATCGATCATCTTATTGCTATAACTAAAGAATTTTTCTCTTGACATAAGAATGATTGATACAAATTTAGTGTAGAAGTTACTATGAACCTTACATAAGACTTGAAATTCTAACAAAGGTACTATAGAGGTTGGTCTACGACACAAATATCATACTTGCTAAAGAGAATGAAAGAAAGAAAAAGATCTCTACTTTCAGTGGAAAGAATGATGAAGAAAAATCTCATGATGAGCAATCTAGTAATGAGGATGAAGATGCCAACGCGTTAAGTCGATATTTTAACAACAATCACAAGAATTGAGGTAAATAATCAATTAATTACCAGAAATACAATGCTAAAATATAGTGTTAACAAAAGTAAAATCAGGGGTGAACCCACAGGTGGCCCAAAGGGGCCTTGACCCCCTTCCAAAAATAAATAAATAAATAGTGTGCATAATTAAAAAAGAAAAAAAGCTTTTATGTTATTAACATTATTTGGTAAAAACCATGTAGCTCCCTCCTTCTAATGCAGTAGTTAAAGCGTTATATACTTTTTCTCTTAGGATTGAATCTACTTGTTGCCATAAATATTGTCCTAAATTTACAACATTTTGGATTATGCATTGTTTTAGTTTCATTTCTCGGATTTAACAATCCATGTTTTAACTTGTTGGATCCTGGATCGTTTAAGTTTCATTGCTCAGATTTAACAATGCATGTTGTCTACTCTTTTAATTAATTGTCTAGGTTTCATTCCTCAAAATAAACACTCCTTGTTGTCCTCTTTTCAAAATTAATCTATTAATAATTGATTAGGATGGGAAAGAAAATCTCATGATATATATCACTAATAATATTACTAGGTATTATTAGCTATGGTAATCCTCTAAAATTTCACGTAATATTTTATTAGGAATTAGTTACCAAAACTTATTTAATAAAAATAATATAATTATGCCAATGGTGTTGTAACCTAATGGCATCTCCCTGGTCTCTTAGGTGAGATGTCCCATGTTCAAATCCCTCATTCCCCATTGTAATGGCTAAAAAAAAAAAAAAACTATATAATATTTTTAACTAGTTATATATATACAGCAATTTCCACATTTATGAAAAGATTCCTTTATATTTATAAGTCATTCAGTGATTAATTTTTACATTTATCAATCATTTTATGATATTTGAATACTTTATTTTTACATTCCCAATAAAGAAATATCTTGTAAATATTGTAAAAAACACCTTTTTATGATAGGTTTAAAACTGCTTTTGTGTATATGGTACTTTAGTGGCTATTTAAACACCCATTAAAATATCGTATTTCATATTATTAAAATTTATTATTATTTATTATAATATTTATATTATATCTCTAAAAAATAAATATCTTATAATGTATGTTCAAATTATAAAAAAAAAAAAATTGACTTGGTTTTCATGAATCTAAGGAAAAGGAAAGATTGGGACCAATGTAGGATTCCTGCATCTATCACTAGGTAAAATGGATGTTGGCAATACATTTTGGGCATCCACATCTATTAGGTCCTTCACAAGGTCCTCAGCACCTGAAGAAACTCTTCACTTGAAAGACGTCACCACTTTATCCGTAGGTTTCTTCACAAGAGTTTTTTACTTTTTATATATTTTATGGGTCTTATTTACTTTTATATAATATATTTTATTTATCAAAAATCAAAAAAATATATAGTACATACATACATATATTATTAATATTATATATTATATTATACATTTTCAAGCTGGAAATTGCCAAATAGAATAAATTAATTAAAAAATATATATAAAGTCGTGGTTGGCATTGCATTGCAATGCATTCAAATGCTAGAGTCAAAAATTGTGGATGGGTGTTGCGTTACAACAAAAAAAAAAAAAAAAAAAAAAAAAAGCCATCTGAGTCCTCCAACAAGAAAAAAATAATAATAAAATATTTCAAAAAGAATCTTAAAAAGTTGAAGGAACTCTCTACACGCATATGAATCTTTATTGGTCTAAAAACCCAGCGCGAAAGAACTTGAATAAGGATACTCTTACAAAATCCAAAGTCAAGTCAAAGTACTGAATTTGAACGCTAAATTGGGTGTACTAGCTAATTAGGCGAATAATTAGCCACTTGGTTAAGGATATAAACGGGACGGGTCATTCAGTCCCAACCCGACCCGACTATAAAAGCGCGTCCCAGAACCCGACCCGATTTTAAAACTGAAACTTAAACCTAAATATAACTATTGCTAACCAGATTTTACAACCCAAAACACATAAAGGAGGTTAAAAAAAAAAAAAAAAAAAAAGATATCAAAGCTAGTAATCTTCCGATTGGGTTTGAAATTCCATGATTTGTAAACATCAATTGTTGCTAGAGTTGGCATGGTTATTCTGGGATGTTGCGTTGGCATTATTGTAGAGGTTGAGATCAAGAACAGAGTCTTGGCCATTTGACGATTTGGAATTATTGGAATTTGATTTCGAAAGCTTCTGCTTCAGTTCAGATAATAGTGCTTGATTTTCCTGGTTCAGAAGTTGTGTCTTCTTCCTTAGCTTCTCGTTCTCTTTCATGATGTAGTAGTTTTGCAAATAGAGCTTTGAGTTGAGTCTCTCCATTTTCCCACTTCGATCAAACAATCAGATACTCTGCAATAATTCATTAAAAAACACAACACATCATATGTCTAACAATATACATATACATATATATATTTGTGGAATAGAGAATCTGGGTTTTATTAAATTGAGAATATGAATAAACAAAGACATGCCATGAAACACAAAATGAAAACACTATATTGGAATATGATAAAAGTGCTACTGCAACTATCAAAACTAATGTCCATGCAGGGAAAAATAATTAAAACAAAAAGAAAAATCAATCAATTATCCTTACTCATGAGAATAAATAGACTTATTTATATCCTATCATGTGACTCAATACATGAATAACAAAATGATTATATGAAAAGCATTATTCAACTAATGAACAAGTAGATTCCTTAAACTAAAATTTTAATTTTTTTTTTAATTATACCGGATTGGGTTTTTCCAACGGGTTATGAGTACAACCAAAAACCCGACCTTAAACCCTATATGGTTTTTAACGGGGCAGACGGGTGGATACCTTATAACAACCCGCCCCGATTGCATCCCTATATTTGGTGACCCCATTTACAGCAATGGCCAGCACTTCATGTGAATATTGTAATGCCTTAAAATAAGGATATTACAAGCCGCCACATGTCCTTATCTTTATAAGAACACGCCAAGGCTAAAAATCTCACCCACGAGTATACACAATACAAAACTCCATAAACTCTCATAAAAGATATCTGTTTAAGTTACCTCAAGAAACAAATCATTTGAAGAAAACACCTTGGTGGTATAAACCAAAGCCAACATACTTAATAATCCAAAAACTCAAATAAAACTTATAATAATATCAAAGTTTATAAAAAATAAATTTTCAAAACTTCACATCATCTTCCAAGTCCATCTTTAAGATATATAACATCTTAATTGTCAGCAAGATAGTCTACTCTACTAGCATCCTCTCCCTCATCCACATAAATGTCATATCCTGATATGTCATACATAACTAGATCCTCACCTGGTTCTGAAAATGATAAAAGAATGAGCGAAAACGCCCAGTATGCCAAATCACAAACAAAATGCAAATGTCACACAACATACATACATACATACATATATATATATATATATTTTCATGCATCTAATCCTAATGCAACGAACACAATTTATTCTCTTTAATTAATCAGCAAACAATCCAGTTTAGAACTATAGTACTCTAGTTCCAAACCTGGAGTTTCTCATGACCCTTGAAAAACAAACAATATAGAAGATACGTAATTATAAATATATTGGTGTTGGAGAATCATCCAAACACCATGGCCTCTGCTAAAACCTAATCTACTGGAATCATTTCTATGCACGAGTCCACTCGGGACAACCTCACACATTGATCATCAGGATGCCCCGTTAGTATCACACTCTACGTGGTCTTTACTAACCAAAGCCAAACACAAGCAACAAAATAATTTTATATGTTATATAGAATTAGATTAATTTCATATTCTAATCCTATACACACAATAAATAAATCTAAACCTACAAGCACATACAACAAATAAGGTAAGGTCATACCTGTATCAAATTCCAGGAACAGTACTCTAAATCGCAAAAATTTGTTTTTATAACACAAATCCTAATTCAACAGAACATGATAAAATTCAGAATACATCTCATCAGATAAACCTAAATCTATTCATATCTAAAACCCAAATTTTAACATAATATCAAATCTATACCTTTTTCCTTAATCACAACACCAAAATCCTTCAATTCAGCAAATCTCCCCAATTACTTCTCCAAATCCTAGAATTTCATTCAATACCATATATATACCAGAAATCAACAGCTGCTATTTTTATGAAATCATAAAGATTAAAACTTTAAAATACTTACCTAAATTCAATTCCAAATCCTTTTAACATCAAAACCAAATCTACAGATAATCAGGGTTTTAATCTCCCTTCAAACAATAGAAAATTCTAAGGAACTATAAAATTATACATCTTAAAAGAAAAAAATGATTATTTAATTACCTGATCTGATCCTCAATCTTCCTTAAACAACTACTCTTTAGATATCCATGAAAATTAGAACCGTTTCTCTAATTTTTCTTCAAAATAAAAGAAAATCCTAAGATAATTCATAGATTGAAAGACTTTAAAGGAAAGATGTGATTTTGATTACCTGAATCTGATCTTCCAAGATCTCCTTTGACCAACAAAATCAATTCTCCAAACCTGATATGTATGTTTTCCAATTCTATCACAAATTCAACAATCAAACTCTAAGAAATCTAATAATCCATAAGATTTAAAAAAAAAAAAAATTGAATCAGTTACCTGATCTGGACTTCTGAACCCTTGGTGGCTGTAAACTCTCAAAGGATAAGAATCTAGGTTTAGGGTTTTGTTGGAGAAGAGAACAAAGAAAGAATATATAGGGATTTATGACTTTTCGTGTTCCATCATGTGTATGTCATGTGACCAAAATTGCATTAAAATTAAATTTTGATGACAAATTTAACCTTATAATTTATATCAATAGACAATTTTATCCTTCTTTATGTAATATTTATTTGTATATTACAATTTACTACCAGCACTACATGAGAAATGGTTTGATAATGACCCATAAATTCTTACCAACATGGTCAGCGGGTTTTTTTTCATATAAGAGATCTAAAAAAGCATTCGAGTAGAGTGTAAGAGGTTGTTTGCGTGGTTTGATTTTTATCGATATTTTATGTATTTTTAATTTATGTTTATATTTATATTATATTTATTTATAAATAAAAATATTTATATTTATTACTTGATAAATATTTATTTATCAATAATAAAATTAGAATAATAGAACGATAAGAAAAAGATTGAAACCAGCAGATCCTAAAATGTTTATCACATTACTTATTTGATCGAGTATTATTTAAATATTTTGGCAATGACTTAAGATGACATATTTGCAATTCCGTCATACCAGCCTTGACGTCGACGAATTTAAGGATATATGTGTTCTATTTATAAAATTTAGAGTTATATTGTCAGGTTCGTGACATATGCACTCATGAGAAATATATAATTAAAAAGTATGTTGTAAAATTATTGAAAGCATGCCAAATTGTAGAATGTGTTAGTTACAAATTAAGTATGGATACCGCCGGAATTGACCTGGTTCACTTATCCAAATCGAACCATATTTTATAATTTAATTTGAAGGCTTGATCTGCATTGTTTGCTTTGATCCATAAATAATTTTAAAACAAGAAAAAAAAAAGAATTTATATCGGTTTAAAAAAATTACTTATTTAAATTTTATATCTTTATTTTAAGTATAAATAAAGGCATGATAAATGGGTCGTGCCATACCATCCGTATACCAAATTTTGCATACCCCTTGCTTTCGTATTCTCGATCTATTTGTGCTCGTGTGTTGTGCTTCGCGTACTTTTTTTTATGTGTCGTGCCATGCCAACCCATTTATTTGTGTGCCGTGTCGCATGCTTTTAATAAGGTCCAGTTTCACACAATTTTATGGCTTTTTTTTTTTTTTATTCCAGCTTGTGGTTTTTTTCCCAATGCTTTTCAGCTAGGGTGATTGGGTAACCCAATCGTACAGGGTACCTACTCGGACCCTACTCAATTAGATAGGGTTCTAATAGGTATTAAGAGCCATAGGGTAGGGTACGAGTATTAATTTTTCGAAACCTGCTTTCATAGGATAAGGTATGAATATAAGGTCCTCATACCCTGTATCTACCATAAAACCTTACTATATTATAGATGGTACATGTTATAGGGTATTACATATCCACTCCATTAAATATTATATAATAATAAATATATATATAAATAATAATATTCCACATTTTATTTTGCAATCAATTATATTCAAGATTATTATTTGTAAACTACATTCTAAAAATTTAATCATAGAAGGATTTACACTATTTTATTTTAGAATGACTTATTGTTTTTATTTTAAAAGAACTATAGTTGTATATACTTACTTGAACTTCCAAATTATATAGAGATATTATTATATTATAACATCAATTAATATATAGAAGTAGTTCCAAAGTTTTCAATTTTGGAATTTGGTGCAAGTTTTATAATTTTATTTAATATCACATAAATAATTCTACAAGTATTTGTTGTAGGCTTCAACTTACATGCATGAATAGATTCTATATATTATAAAACTTGTGATTTTAACAAATTACTTTTTAAATTTTTTTTCGCATATTGTTTATATTGAATGTATTAAAATAAGATGAGTTACATATTACATGAAAACATATTAAAGACTATAAACATGGTGTTTTAAAAAGAAAGAAAAGAATATAGAGATTTTGTTAAAAAAAAATTACAGTTTCACAAGGTACTAGGTACTTTATAGATTTTATAAGGTATAGGGTACAGGGCGGGTGCATTGAGTTACGGGTAGGTTTCGAGCACGAAGTTAAATCCCTATATCCTATAGGATACGGGTAATACTTCACACCTTACTCATCCTGTGTCCGTTCACCCTTAGTTTTCGAAGTTTTAATTAAACTAATTATTTAAATTAGTTATAAAAAAATTACAATCCAAATGTAATAAATAAATTTTATGCTTAACGTAAATAGAATTTAGACAATGAATGAAGAATGAATTTGATTTGTTACTCCATTAAAAATGATATGCATTACATTACATTTTTATTCATAAAATAATTAATTTGTTTCATAAAAATAGTGCAAACGTGATGATTAGCCGCCTCCGCCTTAACCATCAGTGTCGTCCAAGGGTTGATACAGTGATTGTGGAGGAGAATGCTCAAAGGGAATTGAATATAAGACAAAGAAGATGGTTGGAGCTTATAAAGGATTATGATATAGACATCTAATACCATCCTAGGAAGGCAAATGTGGTAGTAGATGCCTTAAGTAGGAAGCCAATAGAAAATCTTGCAGCCATGATCACATTTGAACGACATCTAATAGATGATATAAGGAAGTTGGAGCTGGAAATAGTCACCAGACAAGTAGGTGTGAGTTTGGCAAATCTACATATTAAACCTACCTTAGTTGAAAGGATCAAAGTGGCAAAAGTAGAAGATCCAAGCATTTTTTAGGTAAAGAAATGAATGGAAATTGGTAGAGCACCTGAGTTTCGTGTTGATGAAGAAGGTGTTATGAGGTATAAGGGAAGATTATATGTACCAGAGCAAGAAGAACTTAAGAAGGAATTGCTGAAAGAAGCATACTATTCTAGTTATTCCATACATCCTGGAGGAAATAAGATGTATCAGGATTTGAAGAAACTATATTGGTGGAATAACATGAAGAAAGAGATAGCAGAGTATGTTTCCAAGTGTTATATATGTCAATTAATCAATATTGAGCATAGGAGACTGGCAGGAGAGTTGAAGCCTTTACCAATTCCTTAATGGAAATGGGAGCACATAATAATGGATTTTGCTACTACTCCACCCAAGACAAGAGAAAAGTTAGATTCGATATGGGTAATTATTGACCGGCTCACTAAAGTAGCTCACTTTATACCGATTAAAACTGGATATAAGTTGGAGCGGTTAGCAAAGTTGTATATTAAAGAGATAGTGAGACTTCATGGAATACCAGTCTCCATAGTATCGGATCGAGATACCAGGTTTGTTGGAAGATTTTGGAAGAGCTTACATCAAGCTTTGGGTACTAAAGTGGTTTTTAGCACAATCTATCATCCTCGGACAGATGGATAGTCTAAGAGGGCTATTCAGATTCTGGAAGATATGTTGAGGGCATGTGTACTGGATTTTAAAGGTAGTTAGGATGAACACTTACCATTAGTGGAGTTTGCATACAATAACAGTTATCAAGCATCGATTGGAATGCCTCCATATGAAGCTTTATATGGTATAAAGTGTAGATCACCAATCCATTGGGATGAAGACGGTGATAGGCAAATTTTGGGACTAGAATTAGTACAATATGCTAATGATAAAGTCAAGTTGATTAGACAAAGGTTGCAAGCTGCTCAGAGTCGTCAGAAAAGTTATGCTGACAAGCGAAGAAGACCGTTGGAATTTCAAGTAAGGGAGCATGTTTTATTGAAAATATCACCAACAAAGGGTGTTGTTAGGTTTGGCTTAAGAGGTAAATTAAATCCATGATATGTGAGACCATGAGATTCTGGAAAGGATAGGTGATGTGGCGTATAGATTAGCTCTACTGCCTAATTTGAAAGGGTGCATAACGTGTTCCATGTGTCTATGCTAAGAAAGTATATCAAAGATCCTGAAAGATAGTAGCATTGGAACCATTAGATATCTAACCGAATCTATGTACGATTGAAAAGCCAATAAGAATTGTGGATACCAAGGAACATATCTTAAGAAGGCGAGTAATAAAGTATATAAAAGTGCAGTGGACGAATCAATCTGAACGAGAAGCTACTTGGGAGTTAGAAGAGGAAATGACATCAAATATCTAGAACTCTTTGATAATTCAGGTAACTTTCGTGGATGAAAGTTCTTTTTAGGAGGGGGTAGATGTAATATACAAGTAAATATTACATAAAGAAGGATAAAAGTGTCCATTGATATAAATTATAAGGTTAAATTTGTCAATAAAATTTAATTTTAATGCAATTTTGGTCACATGACAGACACATGACGGAAGATGAAAAGTCACAAATCCCTATATATTCTTTCTTTGTTCTCTTCTTTAACAAAACCCTAAACCTAGATTCTTATCCTTTGAGAGTTTATAGCCGCCAAGGATTCAGAAGTCAAGATCAGGTAACTGAATCATTTTTTCTAAAGATCTTATGGATTATTAGATTTCTTAGAGTTTGATTGTTGAATTTGCGATAGAATTGGAAAACATACATATCGGGTTTGGAGATTTGATTTTGTTCGTCAAAGGAGATCTTGGAAGATCGAATTCAGGTAATCAAAATCACATATTTCCTTTAAAGTCTTTCAATCTATGAATTATCTTAGGATTTTTTTTTTTTTTTTGAAGAAGAATAATTAGAGAAACGGTTCTAATTTTCTTGGAGATCTGAAGGGTGGGTGTTTAAGGAAGATTGAGGATCAGATCAGGTAATTGAATAACCATTTTTTTCTTTTAAGATGTATAATTTTATAGTTCCTTAAAATTTTCTATTGTTTGAAGGGAGATTGGAGAGACTCTGATTATCTGTAAATTGGTTTTGGTGTTAAAAGGATTTAGAATTGAATTTAGGTAAGTATTTTAAAGTTTTAATCTTTATGATTTTATAAAAATGGCAGTTGTTGATTTATGGTATATATATGGTATTGAATGAAATTCTAGGGTTTGGAGAAGTGATTGAGGAGATTTGTTGAATTGAGGGATTTTGGTGTTGTGATTAAGGAAAAGGGTATAGATTTGATATTATGTTGAAATTTGGGTTTTAGATATGAATAGATTTAGGTTTATTTAATGAGATGTATTTCGAATTTTATCAGGTTATGTTGAATTAGGAGTTGTGTTATAAAAACAGATTTTGGTGATTTAGAGTACTGTTCTTGGAATTTGATACAGGTACCACCTTACCTTGTTTGTTGTATGTGCTTATAGGTTTAGATTTGTTTGTTGTGTGTGTAGGATTAGAATATCAAATTAATCTAATTTTATATAACATATAAAATTGTTTTATTGTTTGTGTTTGGTTTTGGTTAGTAAAGACCATGCAGAGTGTGATATTAACGAGGCACCCTGATGATCTATGTATGAGGTTGTCCCGAGTGGACTCGTGCATAGAAATGATTCTGGTAGATTAGGTTTTGGAAGAGGCCGCGGTGTTTGGATGATTTTCCAATACTAATATATTTATAATTACCTATTTTCTATATTGTTTGTTTTTCAGGGATCATGAGAAACTCCAGGTTTGGAACTAGAGTACTATAGTTCTAAACTGTGTTGTTTGCTGATTAATTAGAGATAATAAATTGTGTTCGTTGCATTAGGATTAGATGCATGAATATATATATATATATATATATGTATGTATGATGTGTAGCATTTGCATTTTGCTTGTGGTTTGGCGTACTAGGCGTTTTCACTCATTCTTTTATCATTTTCAGGACCAGGTGAGGATCCAGTTATGTATGACACTGTGCTACTGCTTGCCTCGGTAATCTTGTTTGTTCGTGGAAACCAAATAGCGTTCTCAAAATTCCTTCCCGTACCCATCTCCTTCTTTTCCACTTCAACTCTGCTTTGGTCTCTTATCTTCACCTATGTGGTCACCATACTACTCAAGAAAATATTAAAACCCTACTCCAACAACGTAAAAAAGAAGTACCATCCAATTGTTGGGTGGGATAAAACTCCTCCAGCTCCTCAATTTCAATAGGTTGCACCACTATTTGATTGAGGTTTCAGTCAAGTACAAGACTTATAGGATCCTCACTTCCTTCAAGGAGGAAATATTAACGGTTGACCCTGCAGTTGTCGGGTATATAATATATTGTTTGTTTGTTTACTGGCAAATTATAGATACATATACTTTTTTTTAAACTTTTTTTTCTAACAAATTATTTATAAAGAATTAGATACAAATAAAAAAAAGTTTGTAATTCTCATTTAAAAATCAAATAGATTAAATATAGATAAAATATAAATATAAATCGAATATATTTACACATATCACTTTGAAAAAAATAAAAATACAGATGAAAAACAAACCTTAAGTTTGATAACTATATAAAGGTATGTTGTAATTGCTAATTTAAGACTCATGTCGTCCTGATTGTTTCAAAATAACATTTGTTTAGAAAATATTTCTTTCTTTTTTTCTTTTTATAATTAATATCTTAAAAGTCCCTTAAATAGAAAATATTTGCGAGAAAATGAAAATGATTTAATAAAAAGTCGAATGCCTAAACTTAGAGATCAACTCAAAAATTTAAAACTCAAATTCGGTCGAGCTTAATTTTAAGGAAAAAAGCTACTTTAGATACTTGAATTTTGATAAAGTGGACAATAGGTACCTGAACTTTTGAAAAGACTAATTCCATACCTAGGCAAACTTTTCATGCCCCTTTCCTTTAATAACATTATCCTACATGGATGTTTGAAATAATTACTATATGACACGTGTCAATTACTTAAAAAAAAATCCCTCTCTCTCGCTCTCTCCCTCTCCCCCTCCCCCTCCCCTTTCTCTTCTCTTTCTACTCTCTCTCTCTCCCCCTTTTCACTATTAATTCCTTTAATAGCGTTATCCTATATGGACCTTTGAACTAATTACTATATGACACGTGTCAATTACTTAAAAATAATCCCTATCTTTCTCTCTCTTTTCCAAAGCCACCACGAAACCCAACTCCAACGTCACTGCCATCTCCATACCACCGCCACCACAAGCCCACCAAGCTTCAGAAGTAATCAACTACTACCAGCACCTTCCACACAACCCCCACCAAACCATAATCAACCAAATATCTACCATCAATACTCACTCAAATTAATGACACCTTTAACCACCCCATTACTAACCTTGACGAAACAAATCACCATTCCTGCCACCTTCACAATTCCAAACCATTGTCGATACCTTAATTCCAACCCCTAAAACAAACATAGAAACACCACAAAACCAACCATCAAAACCACTATCTTCATCGCTTCAAGCCTACCACGATCAGTTGACCTCATTGACAGCTACCCATAACCCAAAACTAAACTCACCCATCTGCAACCACCCCCACCTAACAGCAGACCACACTCTAAATCCCAGTAACCACACAAAACCTGTTATTCCTCTAATTTTATATAACCTGATCATAATAATTGCAAAAAATATAATATAAAATCATAAATAATTTTGGGAAAAAAGTAGCAAAAATCACTCCTAATTTTTTCCGAAAAGTATGGACCAATTTGATTTTAGTTAGAAAAAAAAAATTAGATTCCTTACCAATAAAATTTTGAAATGCAAAATATAACTTCCATAACCTTAGACGATCAATAAGCGATGATAAATCGATTGTTACTATAAACTTCAATATCCTTTTACTTTAAGTTAGTAATTAGAAAATAAACTCTACACGTTAAATAATGATACAATGGTTTTTGAATTATCTATAATATTTTAAAACCATAACGTAGCCCTAGGAAAGTTACAATATCCATAAATAAGACAAATAAATTTTAGACAATAAAAAACAAGACTCAATAACGCAAACTAATAACTCCATAAATGATCATAGTTAGCCTTAAATTTCAATTACAATAAAGGACGATTAATTTTTAGAACCTATTGGTTACAAAAAAGACAGTTTAAAGATGAATCACTAGAGTTGCAAAATACACAATAGGATCAAAAACTGATCAATACCTAAAAATCTAGACTCAATGAAATATTTAGATTACTCCAACATTTTAGTTAAAAAATTCTAAATTTATGGAGAATAAAATGCTTATTTGACTTTATAATTCCCGAGAATTTTCATACTATTATAATAATTAGAATTGTGACTACTTAATAGATGGTGAATTAATGAACTAACAAAAACCCTAGTTAGAAACTTTGTTTATAACCTAAAAGGTTAAATAGAAATTTACTAGATGTTAAAAGATACCAAACACAAGATTGCGTAACCTAAATCAAACACTTAATATATAATTTTAAGTAATCCTAACTTTCAAGTACATTAGAAAGCTAATAACTAATAGAGTATATTGATAAAAACAATAATTTAAAGATAAACGTTAGGTTTATAAATACGTAATGGGAACAAAAAACAGACTCATAACTATAAATCTAGACCTCAAATAAAAATTTGGATTGCACAATAACTTTCATTAGAAAATTTAGAGTCTATAGGTGCTAAAACTATAATTTAACCTATCGAGCCTCGAAAATCTAATTGCACAAGGAAAACTCTAAAAATACTCAATCGCGTAAACTTTAAACTTAAAATTTAAACTCAAAGATAATTTAGGAATATTATAAAAGCCTTAGATGAAATTTTAGAGATAAAACTCCTAAATAACTTATATACTTATACGCATTTTATTTAATATTATATGAAATAACTTATATATTAGCACTTTTATTAATCATAAGCCTTTCAAATGACATTAACAAGTGCTAATTTCTTCACTATAAGTCTTGAAACCGTCCATGGCAAAGAAAAGAGAGATAATGGTATCACTTGCTAGACATGGGGCCCATATGGAAGAAAAAATATCTAAGGAGTCATAAAGTAAACTTGAACTCTCTCAATTTCATGCATGAAGACAAGGAAACCAAGTCAGCAAACACCACCTAATAATTTGGCATTAAATGGAGTTCACACATAAGAATTTTCATTAAATGCATTCACACACTCTAAGGCATTCAATATGTTTACAAACACATAAGTTTATGCATTCAATATGCTTACACTTGAAGAATTTTTATCTTTACCTCAGGCCAAAACCGTAAAACATTTTGCACATACGCAAACAAATATATAGATTCTATCCAATCACATAAAACCCTTACAGTTAAGGTATGTAATTTCCAAATTTTTTTAATTATGAATTAAGTAATTAGAAATTAAAATCACAAAGTAAACTATAGAAAAATAGATGATGTGTAATAAATCACTTGTAGAATATTCTTTAGTATAATCTATAATAGAGTAGGTAATTTTTCCAACTAGTAAAAGATATCAAAGACAACATTACATGTGAGAGGATTATAACTCTCTAAATAAAGATACTAGACCTTAAAAATAAAGAGAAATAAGAAACGAATAATTTTTAAAGTATATTGGTCAGTGAAAAGAAATTTTTAAATAAATCGCTAGAAATAAATTATATGCAATATAACTAAAAACAGATAAAAATCTACAAATCTAGAGTTCAAATAAAAATTATGAATATATACTCATGAAATTCAGAAATTTTTTGAGTCCATAGAGTATAATATCTTAATTTGACTTATCAGACTTAGAAACATTAATCGTGTAAGCAAAAAGCCTAAAATATTAAATCAAGTAAGTTTTACATTTTAAATTTCAACTCCACGAATGTCTAAGAAAAAAATATAGGATCCTTAAACATAATTTAGAAGTTATTTGATAGAGATAACTGAATTAATTATACACATATGACTTTAAAACTCACATGAAAACCTAGCTATTTCTATATATAAGTAATAAACCAAAATTTGTTAGTCATATATGGTACAATTTAAAGCTTAATCACTAGCCATGTCCTCTATAAAACATCTACTGCCTCTAGCTTGTTTCAAATGCATCAAGTTGGCAAGTTGAGGTCAATTTGAAAATGACAAACCGTCTAATAACAAGACACCATTTAGCAAATGAAATTAATGAAGGTAGATGACTCATGATTGATTGTAGAATTGGTGAATTCCTTCTCTTCTTCATCGACGATCAAAAGGGGATATAGATATAAAATAATTAATTAACAAACACAATTTCACTCCTTCTTTCTTATTGTGATTTCCATAGAATATTCAAGAATAGACTTGTCTAATCACTTGTTCCAATTACCATATGAGACTTCCCCATTTCATATACATGTCAACATCACAACTTGACAATTAAAACTCCTAATGAACAAACAAGCAAAGGCAATTACTCCTCCAAACATTAACCTGTGACCCTCAATTCTTCATTCATAAGTCAAACTTAAAGTACAAACAACCTCACTTTCTCCTCCTATTCCATTCATGAACCGCATCATTTAGGATAACAAAATATAACAACATAAGACTTCACTTTCCTTCAAATATCCTACTATAAGCCCACATCAAGGAGACAACAAATTATAACAAAATCAAACACCACTTTTCCCACTTTGTAAACCGCATTTCCCACATTCACAAGACTAAACATAACAAACAAAACCCCACTTTATCTTCTTTCTTCCAACCATAACTCATTAGATGAGAACTTCACTTTGCTAAAATAAATCCAAGTTTCAAGAATCAAGCCAAAGGTAAGAAAAAGTCTCCTTCCAAGTTAGTTTATTATTTTTTTTACGTTTAGCCAAAAAAAAAAAGTTAGTTTATTTTTAGAGAAACTAGAATTTATCACTTTGTCTCTAATCCTAGGTTCGATTTACACAAGGGGGAAAGCTTGTCACATTTATCCCATCTAACCAAGGTAAAAATTTCACTGTCTTAAATCTTGTATTATGACCATTTATATAATAATAGGAAAAATTAATGAGTTGATCATCTATAAAGTCTATCATGTTCGATTACCATAGGAATTATGGGCACTCATGGTAAATCTTTGTATCAATATTTGAATCATGTTCTATTAAGGTTAAATAACTTGTCTAGTAGTAAATATTAAGAAAATCAACTTGTACAATAAGAACAAGAAACCCTAGAGTATTGGTCACATAAGGACTCATAAGAACCAATATGATTAAATGAACAATGAGATATATATGAATTTATAAATATGTTAGAAAGATGAACAAGAGAATAGATTATAACATATGACCTTATGAATAATAGAAATTTTAACCTACAAATATAGATAAGATTAACAAATGAAATAAATAATAAATGAAAATTTACTATCAACACGGGTACTAAAGAATACAAACTCTAGCTAAATCTAGAGCTTAGGATAGAAAATCACCCCAAATATAAATAAAAACATAAATTAGAATCAAGAGAAACATAATGAAAATAAATAATAAATAGTAAATATCAACTATCTTAGGGTAGTTATATTAAAAGGTCTGTATAAATAATAACAGCTTAATAATAAAATTATTAAGCAAAACAAAACTTAGAAATACCCTATAATATTTATCGACATTCATAGAGAAAGTAAAACACACTAATTGAATAAATTAAGTTATATCATGCCCTGAGAGATACCCTAAGTATGGCGGTCCATTGTACACAATATTAAAGCCTAGAATAACTTTATTAGTCATGCAAAGGCTTCCATATTATGCATAATGAGTACAACACATCAGAAGAAACACATCGGAGTACTGCAATTTACTTTGTTAACCATTAAATAACAAAATAAGAGAAATATTTAACATTAAACATGACCAAGGTCAATTGCAATTCTTAAGGGCATACCCCAGATAATGTCTTCAAGTCTACATAAATACATTTCTTAGAAATCTCCAAAACACCAACATATCATATATAGCTCATAAAGATATTAGAAGAAAGTGAATCCATCTTATGTTCCCACTTCTTCCACAAAAGCTTAAGGATCCACCAACGATTTCTTTATTGTCCCATCCTCGAATGAAGTCTCAAATAGACCTATTTTAACAAAAACTATGGGGTATAAGCTTACAACGAGCTTAGTGAGATGTTTCCTCGTCATTCACATCAACGCTCATAAACAAACAAATTGGTTAGTTAAGCATATGCTATGCTTATGCAACAATCACATAAAGAATACACATATGTATAATTATCTGAAACCTATACATAGAATGGATTTGTGCCCTCCATATCAAGGGTTTGGGAATTGTTGATGAAGGTTTTCTTAATCTTCTACTGTTAGTCCCTAGAAACCTGCCCATATCGTTCAGTAGGCACGACTCCAAACCTAGGGTCGCATTCCTTGAGCGATGTGGATTCCCTATGAAGAAGCATGGCTCGTGTCCCAGCACACTTACAGCCGATCCAACTCTACGTGTCGGAGTGGTAGCCTTCCGAAAATGTGAACCGATAGATGCTATGCGTGACCATTTTCTTGTTAACGCCATTTCGTATTATGATTCATTGAGCGCGATCAATCAATTTAAACACACATAGTAATCAAGTATACAAATGAATAAATAGAGTCAAACAAACATTCTAATGCTACGATATGCGTAGCATTCACTTAATCACACAAGCAAAAGAAACATATGCTTAACCCTTGATAATCCCCAATACATATTTGTTTTTGTTGTTCTTATCATGCTAGTGCAACTACTTTACAAACACAAGTAAGGTAACAAATTTAGAAGAAAACTCACTTATTCATTTTGCAATCTCTTAGTTGGAATGATCCTCAAGAAGGGGAGTCTCGAATTCCTTGTTACCTGGACAAAAGAAATACTCAGAATGAGTATTTCAAAGAAGTTCTACTTAAACTTCTTAATTCTATCTCATTATTTTCATCAAAATTTGATTATGTGAAATTTCAACTTAAAACGATCATAATTTGCTTATTTTAACTCGAAATTTCACATATAAGATGTCTTTTTGTACCTACTCGAAAATATCCATCTCTTTATAAGATCATTTTTAACATTTGAAGTCATTTGAGTTTGAAAACGGGTTGTAAGTTCTAATACAAAAATTCCAGCCTCAATTTGTAATTTTTCTAAATTCCATTTCATCCACATATTCTATAAAAAAATACATAAATATTTATATAGTTGAAATATCCTTTTAACATATACATATACCCATATTATATACATGATTCTAGTGATGTTGACATGAAAAATAAATTTGTAAACAATCTTTGTGAAAGATAGAGTTTAGTGAAACGTCATTCTTTGACTTGTGATTAAATTTTCTATTTTGTAAACATGTGACTCAATAACAAAAAAATAAGAATCATAGTTCAATATATATTTTGAAATCTCAAAGGTCCTATAATTGAAAAGAATTTTATTTAATAACTTATTTTATAAGACATGGTCTTATTCATTGGTGATATAAAACTGTAATGGCCCGTTTACTTCGCTGAATAAATAAGGCTATAATGGAATTCTTATTACGGATGGATGGAATAGAGTTGTAAATGATTTTTCTTTATTAATTTTTTATTTAAATGATGGTATTTAAAAAAAAAAAAGGTAATTCCAGCATTTAATTGGTATTCATAGGTTTGAATAAAGAATGTCTATTCAATATTTTGTATAATAGGGATTTATTATGAAATCGCTATCTAGTGAATTAAACGACACAATAACCATTCGTAAGGAATAAGGCTGTAATGGAGTTACAATTATAGCAAAGTGAACGAGTAGTAAGTGTATTTCCTTATGGAAATTTTCCTGAATTTGCTTCCTAAACAAAGTTTTAATTCTTTAGATTTTGTAAATAAGAAACGTAATTAAATAAAGTCATGATTTTATATTTATTTTGAGTTCATGAATATTTCATTTTCATATTAGACTTAACTAATTATTTTCCAACATATAAATCCTTATGTGGTTCATGAAGAAAAATCATTCTAAGTTTTATTATATCTAAAATGTTTTAAGTTTTAGTATATGAGAAAAATTAAATGAATGGCTTGTTCTAAATTCTTATTCTCATAATAACTCTTTTCCTAAATTCATAATTTTTTTTCAACACAAGGATCTTTAGGGGGTTATTGGAAAAATATTTAGTTTATTACAAGTGAGTGTCTAGTTATTATATCTATTATTTATATTTCCTTAATAAAAAGGAAATGCGTTTACTTCTTAAAACTTAGTTCCTTAAGTTGTATACCAATTTTATTTCTAAGTGAATTTTTAGCTAGTAGGTTAATCTTAAACTTGACTAAGAAATTTGTTTGGCTCTTAGTGTTTATCAAAGTGTTAGTATAAATCTTATAAATAAATTTTTAAGAAAGTTTGCATAACATAGAATTATCAATATTAAGATTACTAATAAATTTATTTTAGTATTTGAAAAGAGAGTAATAGAACCACATAATTAAGTCTTCAAAAAAATTATCATAAAAACAACACTAAAAATTTATGATGAACATATTTAAATTTTTTAAAAGGAGGTTGTTGAATCATGATCATAAGTTTTAGTAGACATCTTTCCTAAGTGTCAAAAATTATTATTATTTTTTATTAAGAGTTTAATCTTATTTGTATCAAAGAAAAAAACTCCTTTTATTTAAAAAAAATTTCCCATTAAGACAACAACATTATAATCATACATTAATATGAACTTATAGCTATGTTTATGATAAACGAAAAATAACTCATATAGAAAATAAGAGATATAGAAAATTAAATAAGCACAAATATAAAATCAAGTATTGGGAAGTCTCAGCTTGCATGAAGGCTTCCCAGAACTTAGATAGGACAAGTTCTAAAAAGAGAAAAGAAAATGCATCAGAAAGCTTAAGAAAAAGAAAAAGAAAAAGAAGAAAATTTTGGAAGTCTTAGATTTTTATTCAAGTCTTCCCAGGACTTGGAAATAGACTAGTCCCATAGACAAAAACAAGAAGATAAATAAGAAAAATATGAGAGTCTTAGATTCATGTCAAGGCTTCATAAGACTTAGATTTATGGACAAGTCTCATAGCAAAGAAAATAAAATATTTTGACTTGATGAGGACAAGTCTAAGACTATAAATGACTAGTCTTGATTATTTAGCATGAAAATAAATAAATGCATAAGATAAAAAGTTAGATTAATGAGCATTAGGATCTAAGAATATATATATTATATATATATGTACTTATACTTAATAATATATATAAAAGTTAGGTTAGGAACAAGAATGAAACAAGAACATAACAATATAAATACATAAACAAGACATGAATAAGTTGTTGTTTTTCATGATTTCCATCCTAACATGATGCTTATGTGCTTTTGGAAATCAAAACATTCAAAGTGTGCATGTTATGTTTTGATAAAAGAAAAAGGGGTTTAAGATATTTACCTAAGGTTATAAATGGGTATGAAAGACGAATGAAAGAAGGAAAATTTGTGAAAATTTGTTTGGGAAGGGAATGGGGGCCTCATGGTTTTGTAGGGAAGAGAGAGGGAATTGTGAAGAAATTTTGCAAGAGTTTTGTTGTGTTTTAGAAGATGTGTGTAAAAAATAAAGGAGGAAGTGATATTTATAGGGTTTTGGAGTGGAATTATGTGAATTAAATTAATTGGAAAACAAGAAATTTAGATGGGAAAGAGAGAGAGGTGCTGGCCATGATGTAAGGAGGGGGGCGGGGGGTGGGAGAAATTGATTAATTTGTATTTTTGTAATAAAAAGTAAGTAATATGTAAGATATGATAAGTATAAAGTTTTATGGGAAAAGAAAATATAAGAAGTAGGTTTATAGGTTTAAGAAATAGCTAGTAAGAAAAAGTAGAGATAGGTGAATAGTAATGAATAATAAAAATAGTATAATGAATAGTAAACAAGATAAATAAATTACTGGTAGTAAAGAAAATACGCGTAAACGGGTTGTATCCGATATTTTTAGAAATTGAAAAATTACGAAACTGATATTTTATGAATCCTTATGAAATTTGGAATTTATATTGCTTTCTACAATATTTTTACTATCTCGAGCATAGTGACACGTTTTTCGAGAATTAATCTTGTTCAAGTCCTAAACAATTCAATTTTTTACGAATCTAATCTTTTTAGGCTATCTTATATTATTTCGAACTATAATCCACTATTAGCTAATTTCTATTATTCTCAAGTTTCGAGCGCGGAATTGCCGAATCTAGTCTCACTAGGGCTTGTTGTTAACCTAGTTGACTTAGTTGACTTTTAGAATTCCGGTTTCAATTCCGATTTTAAGATTTACTTGTACAATTTTAAAATCTATGGGTTTATGTCATACTTATATTTTCGGTTCAAAATTTAAATTTTACTTTATTTTTTATAATTAATTTTGAATTTTGCAATTCTCGGGATTGTTTAGTCGAGTCTAAGGTTATGTGTTGATTGGAGTTGACTTTTACCATTAATTTTTTATTTTGAAATTTGTCGAAGGTCTTAAGGTTTTATAATTTTATCATTAAATAATATTTAAGTATTATCTTGATTTACGTGTTAGGGATCAGATAGACGGTTTGTTAAGCATATGGGTTTAAATCGAACGTTTACAGGATTTTTCCATTTTGTTTTTCAAGGTTCCTTTTTTCTTAAGGTTATGAAATTCGTATTTGATCTTGTTTAGAGTTTTCAGAGTTCAGTTTTAACTTGGGTCAATCTTAGGGTTTTGATTTCAACTTTTATTTCTAGAATTATTTTGTAAGAGTTCCAAAAATTTCTAGCGTTTACAAGTTAACTATCATATAGTAATCAAAACAAGCTCTCCAATGCCTTTTCATGTGTGAAAATCTAAGTTAAGATGAGTATTATAGGCTTAGTTGAAAATTACATGCTAAAAACTAACATTCTGAATCATTTAGACCACTTTTCATAAGGAAAACCCTTTTACTCAAACCATATAGTTATATTAGAAAATAAAATATTTTGTAAGCTTCAACATGATTATTTACAAGTCAAATTTGGATCAAAAATGAGAAAACATACCTAAAAAGAATAAAAACTGATTTTAGAACACTTAGGCACTCAGAGGAATGTAATTAAATAAGTACATGTCTCAATGATGGATATTTCTATTCATCCAATAAGTGATATAGATCTGTTTGTGAACTTTCCAGAAGATTATTCTAATTAGCCAATATAAGTAGGTAAGTAACTTTGTCCATATCATATTGTTTGTGCTTGTAGTATAGTTGCATATATAATAATATATTAAAACTGCTATGTATGTGGGGTCGAGTATATCATGTGCTGCTTGGTGTATGTTTTGTTGCCAACATATAATATTGACAGTGATAATTACTTTGTATGATAATTAATGCGTGGAGCATATTAATGCCTGTCTATGAATTGTATGGCCACCTAAGAGCATGACGTAATACTATTCAACAATACATTGAACTACAACTAATCATGCATTGCACCATTTGCATTCGATGCATTAAGGAGTGGTGACCCTACTAGGTATTATCATTTCGATTCTCTGGTATCGCTTGGTTTTTTTAGATGAAAATTTCCTAGTTCTACACAATGTTACCTTTATTCTATTTGGTTCCACAGGAACCAAACTAGCATTGAAGAAACGTCACTCGTGGTATCGTCATGAAAGGGCTAATACTTGGTGGAGTTTTTTTGTCCCAAGGATATGAGTGAAATGTTTAAAATTGATTTGTGAGAGTGTATCATAACCATTCTTCCTTAGTTCTTTGATTCTCCTAGGCATGGTAGATCACTCATCATGGTTTCCTTCCAACCTCAATGAGAGGACATAAATCTCATCCTATTCGAATTCTAGGTTATCCAAACTTGTACTTGTGCATATGAATAATTGTCACATTGCATATTCTTAATTATGCTTGCTTATTAATGCTTGATGTGTGGTCTAGTTAGGTTATCTCACTAAGTTGTGGTTTCGCCCATCCCTCAATAGTTTTTGTGCAAGAACAATGCTTACTGGGATTAGGCTAAAAATGTGTGAGAGTGCTCCTTCATAAGACATTTTGAAAATAGGAAAGTTAGGTTACATGTATGATAAATTTAGATTATGTAATAATCAAGTCGTGTAGTTATTCAAGTCTTTTTAGATAAGTTCAAATCCAGTTTTTTATTATTTGGTAGAGGATATCGATTCTTTATGATCTTGGTAGAATGTGGAAAATAGGATTCCTTAGTGAATTTAAATAAATATTATATGTATATTATTAAATTATGTGAAGTAAATAAATAAAATAAAATCTTGTAATCTCTGACTTGCAAGAAGGTTCTTATATTATGAGTGCACTCGTGATATGATAACTTTAAGATAATCCTATTAGGCCTCTATTAAGGTCATGACAAAACCACTTCTACCAGAACCTCCAACCAACATACGACCTCTACAAACTCCCTTGCAACAACCTCACCAAACCATTCGCACTGCCTACCTCTATTGCTACGTTGTTGCACTGCACTTCTAATACCCAAACCAAAACCATTGAATACCAACCCCCATCCTTGAATTACAATTTTTGTTTTTCATTTTTCTAGGTATATTTCAATATACCCATCAACATTCATTCTGAAATCAATAAAATTAAATGTATTATAACTTTACTCTCCGAATCACACATTAGTTGGTGAAATAAAAGAAAAATTAAGAGAAACCCAATAACATAATAACATAAGTCAAACAATTACCCAAGAAAATTAGGGCTAGGACATTAATCAACTAGGTTTTAATAATTTGAAATTATAAAGTTAAGGTCTGTTTTGAATTTTGTGCTTTGTTTCTTGATAATTTTTCCCTTTTTTAGAGAGAGAGAAAGTAAAGAGAGAGAGAGAGTAGAGAAAGAAAAGAAAATTAGAGAGAGAAGGCAAAAAGGGAGAGAAAGAGATGTTTTTATTATATTATTATTATTATTATTTGCTATGGACAGGTGTTAGACCATTATTGGTTCAAACATCCACATTGTTAAAGGAGTTAATAGAGGTAGTAAAAAGGGGTATGAAAAATTTGCTTGGGGTATAAAATTGGTCTTTTTAGAAGTTCAGGTACCAAAAGTAGCTTTTTCCTTAATTTTAAAGATTAAAAGAACTCACAAGAACAAATAAACTTGACTTAGATTTTGAGCTTGAGCACATTTTGACTTGCAAAAAACTTGAACTTTGGTTTCAATAAAAAATAATTAAATCGAATTGAATTTGAAAAAAAAAATCTAGCTAAACTCGAATATTATTTGTAGTTTCAATAGTTCCATCCCTCTTATCATGTTGATCTAGTATTATTTATGTGGAAAATGTTGATGGGTGTTTAGGCTATCGTTAAGGGAAAAAAATTTCCTTAAGTGAGAAATTAGCATTAAAACAGAGATAAAGTTTAACTTTACATAAATAGTATAGCCAACAAAGTAATGACAAGACCCTATCTAAAATGTTGGGTCCCTATGAATTCTTTTTCCCCAAATTTATTCTATTTTATCTTCCCACACAACCACAGGTGAATAAGGCTGTAAACAAGCTAAGTCAAGTTGAGTTTTTCAAACCTCAAGCTCAACTAGTTTAAAAATTATCGAGCTCGAGCTTGAGCTCGAGCCAAGCTTTTTATTGAGACTAATATTTAGGCTCTAGCTTACATTGTTTAGCTAAACAGGCTTTATTTCAAACTTAACCTCGACCATTTACGAATAAAACTCGAGCCAAGCTAAGCTTTTTATCAAACCTAACAAGCTTTTAACCAACCTAAAATGAAAGCTCAAGTTTGACTTAATTAAATAACCCATGTTCCATTTTTTCCAAACCTAAAAGTAATATATAAGAATTCCTAAATATATATATATATATATATATTAAGTAGAAATTATTTTTATTATTTTAACTATATATTAATATATCATAAATGTAGAACTTATAAATTTGCTAGCAAGCTTGTTAATAAGCCTAAAACAAACATTTTTATAAGGCTACTCACGAGCCTAATTTAAAACTTGAGTTTGGCTCATTTAGATAATCAAGCTTTATCTTAATCACGAGCTCAGCTTGTTTACTTGACAAGCTCAAATAGAGCCGAACTCGAGTAGCTTATAAGCAGCTTACCTCTTTTGTAGCCCTTCGAATGAGCATTCCATCAATTGACAATTAAAATGATAATAATACTCATTAAAATAAAAGAAATTTCAACGATTTGATCATGGATCTATATAAATTTTGGGCTGATCAATAAATTACAAACCGATTCCTAATAAAATAAATAGAACATAGAATTTTCTTATCATGTCTCATTAAATCCTATTTTACTTGTTATTTCAATAGAGATTTCAATTAAAAACATGAAAGTCAATACTAGGGTCTGTTTGCTTCATCTTTTTTTTTTTTTTTTTTTTTGCAAGCAGATCTTTATTAAGAAATAGATATATATGAAAAATAAATATTTTTATTTATAAACTAACCACACAAATCAGATGCAGATATGATACAGATAAAATACAGATAAAAATCAGATAATCCCAACAAACTCTATATCAGCAAAGTCATGTAATCCAAGTAAGCATACCAATTTGTTAATTGGTAAGGTTGGAGATCCAAAGTGGGCAGTTCTTTCAAATCTAATTGTTCATTTGCATTGTTTTTTGAAATCTTAAAAACCTAGTAACTTAATACATGATCTTGTTTCTCACTATCACATATGTACTCTAAGGATGCAACCAGATCGATTTTTGGAAGGATCACATGAACCCATAATTCGACTTGCTATCCTATAGAGTCTAGTAAACCCAATCCTATAACCCTACAGGGTTTTCATACCATATCCAAACTTGTCTTATAGAGTTTGATTTAGAATTCAGAACCCAACTCTATAACCCTATAACTTTATTTTTTTTCTAACCTATTCAAATTTTAATAATAAATTCAAGAGAATTCGATGCTTCTCACATTTCCTATAGATTTAAAAATAAAAAGATACATATGGAATTAATAGAATATGTACCAAACCACATTCATTATTCAACATTTAAACACATAAAATAGATTAATTTTGTCACCATATAACATCTTAAGAATATGGTTAAATTAGATCTTGCTGAGACTAAAATATAGCAGACAATAAACAATATTAATCTCCACAACAAATACAACTTGAATAAACTTTAATGAAAAGTTCTAAAATCCTTAACTAGTCTAGTAAATATAAAAGAAAAGATATCTCTAAAAGTAGAAAAGATGATAGCTTTTCTATGTCTCTTTTCCTCTCTTTACCCCTATAGGAATTTTTTTTATTTATTTTATCTAAATTATAGTACCAGGTTGTCAAGTATCTATTGAGTTTATTATATAATCAAACCTTACCTTATAACCCTATATGGTACAACTCTATCAGGCTTTTAACTGATCGGGAGACTCAAGAACTCTATAATGGCTCACCTGGTTGCATCCCTAATGTACCTTATTCTAACACATGCTAAAAGTAATCGAAATTTTATCCACAAAGCATTCCTCCATTTATGGTAGCTATTAATATTTTTAAAACTAATCCTAATTTTAAGAATGATCTTCATATATATTGCTTTAGTAAGTGAAAATAGTAAAACCTAAAAAGGCTTCGTGGAAGCTGTATGGTAGTTTTATTATATATTTTTATATCACAAGTACATGAATTTTAATGGCACATTTTTTTTTCTTTTGATTTTTTGGGGAAGTTAAGCTACTGTGTTTATTAGCCTTTCTCTTATGTTTATTGTAGTTGAATGAATTTGATTATAAATGTTTTAAGCTTATTTTATTATTAGGATTTAACAATCTAAGCTTATGTGATAGGGCTTAGAGAGTTAGACCCAGCTCATTTGGGATGATCAAGAGAGATTTGACATAGTAGGCTTGGAGTAGAGGCTGTTGGAATTGGACTACCTAGTTCTGACCTTGGTCAAATTGGCTCACACATACTATAAATAAAGGCCTTAATGGGATTGAGTCCACAAAGGAGCCTACTCTAATGTCTATTATGAGAGGAACTCATCTTAGCCATTGGTTGTCTATCTCATCTTATAGACAACATCGATCGCTAGATTCCTTATGAATACCATTAGTCTCCACTTCATTTGCATATGAGAGATCTGAGACAAATGCTGTCATGCCACTAGATATTTATCTTATTGAATCAATTTCCTAATTTATTCAAGAACGTACTTCATTTTAGGGTACTTAGTGAGGTTGACACATTTTAGCTCCCTCACCTATCATGTGTGTGTTAGAGCCTATTGAAACTTCCTACTCCTTCTCCCTACGTGATTCTCTCTTAATCACCCTTATAGGTGTTGTTTTCCTAGGTCACGTATAGCGTGATGGTCACGTATAGCGTGATAGTCACGTGACAGGCACATGATTTTTTTAATCGGATCCCTCCTACTAACCTGACTAAGGGTACAATTTAAGAGCACGATGTTGCTGAACATAACATGCCGATCTTAAGGATGTTAACCACCTGCTTGTGCTCAACCTGATAATGCTGAGATCTTATGTGTGGTGTAAGAGACCATGAGACAATTCCATCAATTCATGGCGATGTTTGCTCAATACCTACCTAATATAAATGTGATTGTTTCCATGCAACAAAGTACAACTTTGTTAACCCCAGCTATTGCTGCACAACAATGCACTCCTCAGGCTCCTCAAGTGCCTCAACTTACCAACCCTCTTCCCACTCCTGAACAAGATCCTACTAGAGTCGAAAAGTAAGTTCCTCCATTAGAGCATATAGTTATACAACTGCCTACGCCTCAAGCAAGAAACACGAGAATTCAACTTGGAGGATCCCCATCCTCATAGCTTAGAACACATATTCAACTTGGAGGATCCTCATCATCACGAGCCATGCCATAGATTGTTATTGGAGGACCTGTTACCTAGCATAATATGACTCCACTCTAGGCTACTACTCCGACTACACCAGCGGAGGCTACTGCTTAAACTCCAAAAGGCACTTTCGTCACAATGGAAGATTTAGACATGTACTTAAAGGAAATACAAGCTAAATTTGATGTAGGAATAATAGATCTCAAACTCTTATACAATCAACGTATTATTGCTAAGCCATACCCTTAGGACCATGCGAGTCCTAAATTCATGCTATTCAATAGTAAGAAGGGAAGTGCCAAGGAGCATTTTCTAAAGTTCATTGAGACACCAAAGGTTTGTGCAATCTACTCAAGTCAATGTATGACCAAGAAAACTATAGTGAAGAGAGGTATAGATCAGTGTCTATCATGAAGCATTGAGTTTTATGTGTAATGCATGTTTGTGTATGATGCTTGAAGCACGAAACGCTTGCTTGTGTGTGATCCTCACTTAGGCAGGAATGCATGACAATTGTTCGTGCAATATACTTAGCATGTATACATGCACATGACACTAGCTTGCTCATGATACTATGTTGCTCTTATATAATGCTACTGCACTTGGTTTATATGCATTGCCTCCAAACTAAGTCGATACGTTCCTTTAAGATATTTCAACTCTTGATCGCTACATGATTACAATACAACACTTGATTCCCAGTTGTACAAAAGAGCAAGAGCATCAATAGTTGCAGAACCTATCTTTTGTAACACATCATCAATTGGGGGATAATGGACAATGATAAGAGAGTTTTCTAACTCAACCGTTCTTGAATAGCTTTTGCTGCGTAAGATCTTCATATAGGCTTTTGCTATGTGTGACACTCATGCATAAGCATATTTGCTACTCTTATGCAATTTTTTTTTAAATGGTGCCTTGGCATAATTTTTCGCTACAAGCAATAATACCTAAATGTGATCATTACCAATAGGAAGGGAGGAAGAGGATGTGAGGAAAGTTCAATCCTTGATAATATTAGCACATGCAATACAAATAAATAAATAAAGAAATGAAGAGATGAGTTGGTTTTACAAATGGAGAAAATACAAAACAACAAAGGCCTTACTTGTCATCAAGCAAACATATGTGAATAACAAAAGGGTACATGTATAAGCAATTATTCCAGGCAAATTCTAACAAATCATTGCAAACATGCTTCAGAATATGATAATCAATAATGGGATGCAAGTAAAGGATAAGAGATTACAACACAAATTTTATTTCGACATTTCTTTTTCAAAGTTGCTAGTCATGTTTTGTATGTTTCAGACTTGTGACGGCAAGCACATGAATAAAAGTTCCTAAAAAGGTATTTGTGTCTTAATGGATTGGAAGATGTCGTGTTAATGGCAGCTATCAATGAATTGAAACAACAACCAACTCCAACAGCTATTGAAATTACTACTTTCGGTAAGGCAATGGATGAAGATCTATTAAAGGTTAAACACAGCAGATTGCACTAGATAGAATAAAAATGTTAAGATTTAAAATTTTGATGATGCAGTGGTGTATCATTCGCCTATCAAAGTCCTGTATAATACATAGGTATATGTGCAGTAGAAGAGGAACACGAGATAACTTACTATATATACGCGAGGTTGAGACACGAAACACCAAGTTGTTTCATTGGTGAATGAATAGATGGTGATTAAATGTTTATAGTTAGAAAGAAAGAACATGATTTCGTCTGAGCAAAGTGTAACAGATCATTCACCTTATGTTGGTGTTCATGAATGGCCTATGGTTTTGTTATTAATGGCAATACAAATTTTCCAATGGTTTGAGCAAATGACCTGATGTAATTCAACACTTGACACTAGTTACCTGGGAGACAAGAGATGAGCAGGGGTTAATATTAGAGAGTGGGAAGGTGAATTATTACGGAATTTGAGATGCCCATGTTGTAAATCCTAGTTATACACACATGAATGCTAAGCTGTTGCTGCGAGCTAAATGAACTTCCACCGACCAGACATTTTCATGCTTACAAAAAATATTATTTATTGAGCTCAAAAGCAATGTTAATTGAAGCATTTTAGAAAAGCCAGATCATATGGTATATTCGGTCAGGTATAGGAGGAAGGTGAAAATGCATTATGCTGATGTAAAGACAAAAAATGAGCTATTTGGAAGGTGAAAATGGTAATAGTCGAGGCAAGAACAACCTCAACGCAAGAATGTCCAGCATGCTTCAAACCAGATTGATATATAGTAATAACTATAACTATAGACTTGACAATGATTCTGATGTTTTGTAAGTCTAAATATTCAAAGTCCAAGAGATATTTTAATTGACAACTATGAGAAGCTCAAGACAAATGACAAATGATAGCCATGATAAATGACAAATTGGTTGATCTAAGAAGCTCAAGACAAATGGTAGCCATGGCAGTAGAACATAGCATTATAGTTGCTGCAACTTTTGTGCAGGAATGGGAACTCTACATGAGCGCCTCTTGCTTGAGCAAACCGGAATATAGTAGTACACCCTATCCACAACTCCAACCATAGCAAGAAATAACCAAATGCAGTAATTGGACTTGGTTAGTTAATTAACAACCCACAATAAACTATATTTGAGCCAACGCCTGAGCACGCCAACGAACTCCAAACAACCATAAGGTACTCCATTGAGCTTTTCCCAACAACAATGCATCAAACTTGGGCTGAACAGGATAGCTTGTGTATGTTTCGTAAATTCATCCTATCTCTTTTATATGAACTCCTATTAAGATTATTAAAAAATTTTATGAAAAAAGCCAATCTAATTTGTATGCTTTGAGTTTTACAAAATTTTGGATGAATTGATGACAAAACTATGTTTGAAGTTGCTACGTCTGCATTGTTAACATCTAATATTGGCAACTTAATAGAATTTAGTAAATTGTGAATATTTCTCTCAGCAGTGCTCCTTTTGATGTGATTCAAATTTTTTTTTGAAAAGCTAAGAGAGAGACCTTTCACTTTTATGTTTATGGTTTTGAAAAATTCAGAATGTGTCAAGGTTTAATTTAGGTTGAATTTACTGTATGTTAATGAGGGGCATCTTGATTTCTAAATTAACCAAATTCATATATTGAGTGTATCTCTTGCATCTAAACCCCTGTTGAGATGACTTAAAATGCTATAGAAATGTAAGAGAAAGAAATTGAACTTTCATGTTTTGAATTTTGATAAATTCTAAGGAAGCATCAAGGTGAAAAAAGCATCTTGAAGTTACAGAACGTGCTATGAAGCACTCTAATTCACAATTTCGATGTAGTACCATTAATTTGAGATATTTCTCTCATTTGAGCTTGGTTTGATGTGATCCAAAATCCTATGGAAAGACAAAAGAGACATATACAATTTTCATGTTTTAGGTTTTGATGAATTCCAAACGAATTGGGGCTAAAATTTTTCATGAAGCTTCTATGTAGCAGCTGATTCGCAGCAGTTCCAAACCAGAATCAAATAGCTGCAATGTTGAATATAATAGAGAGAGAAGTAGCTAAAGTTAAATATCAAGTTATAGTTGCCAAAGCGAACTGATATTTATAGCGGATCCAATAGAAGTAAGAAGACACAAAGCCAAGTTGAAGCAGAGCTGATAAGAATTTAAGTTGTCCTCAAATATAAGAACCAAACAACAAAAGGAAAAGCTTGCTGTCACATATGACCCTGACTTTACCTACCCAAGGTTTTAAGATGATGCAAACTGCTGGAATCATTAGATCATGTAGATTAGTATAATTATTAAATTCTACTACTAGGATCAATATTATTCCCTCATTCAAACTGATGAAATCATACTCAGTGGTGACAACCTCAAAATCATACGCATTCATAGAACAAACTCATATGCCTCTAGTAATCAAATGGTAATCAACATAATGTTGCAGTAGATGGCGATAACAAACTCCTCCTAAGATAAATATTAATCATAGTGCTTTAACTCAATGGACAACGTGAAAGCACTATGAAATCATCTACATTTGTAATCTCAGCCACAACATTTACAATTCAAAAATGGAACTTGCATAATTATAGATGAAAGACCAGCTTGCAAATCTTAGTTAAGAAAGAATCTACATCAACTATCCAAGGAACACAAAAATAGACCAAAACCAACATTCAACAATGAACATGAGCCAAAACAATAGCAACAGATGGCATGCATGGGAAGTTAACTGGATTATTTGTTGCAGGAGGATGTCAAATTACCAACAAGGCTGTTACAAATCATACAAGGCGACAGCTTTTTTGTTCAAAGAGTACATAACCATACAATAGTTGCATGTATCATTAGCTGTTTGTAATACATGGCTCATTAGCCGATTGTAACAGAATTCGTTAGGAATTACTAGATCTAACAGCAATAGAACTAGAACTAACAGTTACATAACATACAACAGCTAGAATCAAACAAACAATAGCTGAATGTAACAGATATGGAAAAGAATATAAATACAGAAATAAGATGCAGAAAAGGATATGAAACCCCTGCATTTGAGAAATCAGTTGAGGAGTTAGAGACTCACTCGAAGCAGTCTCAACTTTATTCTTTTGTTACCTGCAAATCAAACACCACAAATTAAGGTTAGTTCTGTTCGAAAATAGAAGAACTAGAGAGAGAAAGAGAGAGAGAGAGAGATGCGAATAGAGAGAAAACAATCTTATCTTTCTGAAAGATGAGGAGAGTTCTGGAACTAGGGTTTTCTTTCTTTTAAAATAGGGCATTAATTCTGTGTGAGTGAGACTACGGTAATATTTGGTGCTCTCGTCATTCATGTCACGATCAAGAACTCATAAATCCATCATGCAATAGTCAGATATGGATAAATTGCAAGCAGTAGTGGCCTCATTAACTAATACTATGGGATCAATGCAAATGCATATGAATGATTCGTGCAATCTATAAGCAATTCTTTACAAGATTCTGTTAAAGCATTGAATGGCAAGATTGATAGTTTACCCAAGAATTCGAATTAGAACTTAAATGTTGACAATCATGGCAATTTAGAGCATATGAATGCAAGTTCATCATTTTCAGGGTTATCTGATTCTTTGTTGAAGAACATTAAACTGGAGATTCCAAAGTTTCAAGGAGGTGATCCAATTCAATGGATCTATAAAACTGTTAAATTCTTCAATTTTCATGATATTCCTATTAAACAATGATTAGTCATTGCTTCTTTGGCCATAGAGGATGAGGCATTGGAATGGATATAGTGGATGGAATTAAACCATTTAATTACAACATGGCCTAGATTCTTGGAGGATTTGAAAGTTCGTTTTAGGCCATCAGAATTTGAAGATCCAAAAGGTAAATTGGCTAAACTCACTCAAACTCATTCAATAGTAGAATATCAACGTTCTTTTGAATCTTTATCAAATAGAGTTGTTGGTTTGCATGAAAGCTTTCTTATTAGTTGCTTCATTTCTGGCCTTAAGCCATTTTTGAAGCGAAATGTTCGATTGCATAAACCTCAAACACTTGTCTAAGCTATATCTCTTGCCAAACTTTTTGAAACGAAACACACTAATTAGACACATTTCTATCGGCCTTCAAGTCCTAAACCCACTTTCCAATTTTCTAAACCTCCCATTTCTACTTCCACATCCTCCACAATTCAATTTCAGGAAAAACCCAAATTATCTATCAAGCAACTTACCCCACAGGAAATGCAAACTCGACGAGAACAAGGATTATGTTTTAATTGTGATGAGAAATTCTCTCAAAATCACAAGTGCAAACCTAAATTTTTACTACTAATGAGTGAGATTGATTGGGATGAGGAGGAGCTTGTGTGTGGGGATGTTAATGTGACTGCGGAACCTTCTCTTAGTATTAGCTATCATGCTTTGGCAGGAGCACTTACTCCTAAGACTTTACGTTTTCAAGGTATGTAAATGGGCAGTATGTTAGTGTATTGATTGATAGTGGTAGTATTGGCAATTTTATTCAAACAAGAGCTATTATATGTTTGAATCTTACTGTTTTTCTGACTTCCCAGTTTGATGTGATGATTGGAAATGGGCATAGACATAAATGTGAAGGCCAATGTGTAGATATTCCTCTGCAAATTCAAAATAATGAATTTCGAGAAAGATTTTATGTTTTTCCCAGTCAAGGGGCATAGATGGTTTTAGGGGAACAATGGTTACAAGGGTTAGGCCCAGTCACTATTGATTACATGAGACTGGCTGTGACTTTCTGGAAAGGAGGACAGTAGGTTGAATTATTGGGTTCAGATATGAAAAATGGAGCCTTGATTACTCATAATCAGTTTAAACGTTTGTGGGAAACAGATGGTATTGCCTCCTGTTTCCATTTGATAGCTCAGATGGAAACAACAGTAACTTCTCTCGAATTCACCAACAATGGTCAACTTTAATGCATTCAAAGTTGCAACTCTTTTTTTTTATATGGTTTTCAAACATCATGGTTTTCCGAGGTCTGTTGCATCAAATAGAGATCCCATTTTTATGAGCAGATTTTGGCAGGAATTATTTTCACTTAGTGGAACTACACTTAAGATGAGTAGTGCCTATCATCCACAGACGGACGGGCAAACAGAAGTGCTGAATTGAATGATTCAACAATATTTAAGGGCATTTGTCATGGATTGTCCCACTCATTAGGCTAAGTATTTGGCATTGGCTGAATTTTCCTATAATACTTCGTTCCATGAGGTTGCTAATTCTACCCCTTTTGAGCTAGTTTATGGGAGCTTTCCACCTACTATTCCTTCTTATCAAGGAGTTTCACAAGTGGAAGCTATGGATATGGAGTTACAAACTCATGATGATTTATTAAAAACTCTGAGGGATAATTTGATAAGAGCTCAGAACATAATGAAGCATTTTACTGATAAGAAGTGTCGAGAGGTGGAATTGAAGGTAGGGGATTTGGTGTTTCTTAAATTACAACCCTATAAACTGATTTCTGTTTCTAAACAGAAATTTCATAAGCTGTCTCGTCGGTTTTATGGACCATACAAGATTGTGGACCAAATTGGAACTTGTGCTTACAGAGTTGAGTTACCAGCAGGAGCTAAGATACATGATGTTTTTCATGTTTCACAGTTGAAGAAAGCCATGGGACAAGATTTTCCAACTTTATCTCTTCCTTCTGAGATAATAGAGGATAAAACTCTCATTAGACCACTTCAAATTTTAAGTGGTTGGATTATTTCATAACAGGGTTGCAATCTTAAACAAGTTCTAGATCAGTAGGAAGGTCTTCCACAAGAAGATCTTACTTGGGAAGATTGGGACATTTTTCATCAGATTTACCCCACTTACAACCTTGAAGACAAGGTTGATTTTCAACAGAAGGAGCCATCTGTTACAAATCGTACAAGGCGACAGCCTTTTTGGTTCAAGGATTACATAACCATATAATAATTGCATGTATCATTAGCTGTTTGTAATACATGGCTCATTAGCCGATTGTAACAGAATCTGTTAGGAATTACTAGATCTAACAGTTACATAACATACAACAGCTGGAATCAAAAAAACAATAGATGGATGTAACAGATATGGAAAAGAATACAAATACAGAAATAAGAAGCAGAAAATGGTATGAAATTCCTACGTTTGAGAAATCAGTTGAGGAGTTAGAGACTCACTCGAAGTAGTCTCAACATTATTCTTTTGTTACCTGTAAATCAAACACCAAAAATTAGGGTTAGTTCTATTCGAAAATAGAAGAACTAGAGAGAGACGAGAGATGCGAATAGAGAGAGAACAATCTTATCTTTCTAAAAGCTGAGGAGAGTTCTAAAACTAGGGTTTTCTTTCTTTTAAAATAGGGCATTAATTCTGTGTGAGTGAGACTACGGTAGTAAAGGCAATCACAAATGAGTAGCTACTCATAATCAATATACAGACAAAAAAGAAAGAGACTGGAAAGCTTGGAAAAACAACTAAGGATATGGCATATTCAACCTATCGGTATTATGCATATTATGCAAGATGAAGGCAAAGTTTACACCTGCGATAGACTTTCTACCTAATGAATGAAATTTTGTTTCAACTTTTTTTTTCAAGAGTATTGGGATTGTTGTTCGATTCACTTGTTTCACTCTCCTTTGTTACTAATATCATCCAAGCCATTGTAGTAATTTTATATACATGAGAGGAAACCTCAAGAGTCGAAACGTAAAGAAGAAGAAGATTGAGATACAATAAACATAGATTAGTAGACTAACTTGATACCAGGGGTTCTACTAGTGTTTTCCAGGGCATCGCCTTGTTGTTTTTAAGAGAGTCAAGAGTTGCAAAGAAGAAGAGAACCCTAACCAGCAGAATCTCAATAAATTAATAAACAAAGCTTTACAATGGCTGACTAAGACGAGTTGAACCTCTTTTCGACCAAGTAGACTATAACATGAGGACGAGCAAAGCATAGTAGCGACTGACTACAACTGATGTGCCTTTTTTCAACTCTCATGGGGTCTCTTTGTTAGCTGTTCTAAGCAATCAATCTCCAAGTATAATTGTCGTTGAACGAGTTGTGAACATTAGAAGTAATAGATCTTAAGAGGCAGGATTCCTTCGATCCTTTTCCAATGCAGTCTTATGTATAGGAGAAGGAGGAAGACAGGCTACTGATATGTTTGATGGACCTATATGATGATATAAAACAAATGAATGAAGAAAAACAGAGCCATGATTAGAAATATAAAAGAATCAAACATTTAGTCAAAAAGAACCAATGATAAAGAAAGAAGGGTTTTCATTATGTTGATTACCTTCAATAAACAATGTAAGCACAATGCTATAGTATGAGAAATCAAGTTACAAAGCCTCTATAACAAGGTTTCTATTGTGGTGCTTTCTACTATATGGAGAGGAAAGAGGAGTAAGTGTGAGCCATCCATATGTGCTTAAAAAATACTAATAAGAGAGAAAGGCCAAGAGAAAAGATAAGAGACATGCTAGTCTTTATGGATTTGCTCTGTCATGAGATAAAAAGAAATTTTGCCATGTTGTTGTACCTTATTGTACTAAATGTTTTTAGTTGAGACACATACTAATTTGAAGGGATGAAATATTTAAAAAATAAATAAATAAATAAAAGAACTCCTCAACGTGGTTAGATATGAGAATAAAAAGAGAGAATAATTATTTTTAAGGAATAAGCTAGTCATGTGCAATTGAAATAAAATGAAATGTGACAAAGATGAAATCAAATGAAAGTATCATACATTTGGTGCAAGATAGTGAGAAGGAGACAAAGACAAATAAAGTGGTTCAGCATATGATATCCTTATTTTATAAGATTAATGACGAAAATGGTATATGAACTTTCATTAAAAAAATAATAATTACGTACTTTAAGTTTCATTTTGAATAATTTGGTACCTAAAGAAAGTTTTCGTCGACTTTTTTCATACCTTAAGTTTAGTTTTGACAATTTTGGTACATAAACAAAGTTTTCGTTGACTTTTTTCATACCTGAACCAAGTGAAATGAGGTAGGAAAAAAGTCCATGAAAAGTTTGTTTAGATACCAAAATTGTCAAAACAAACTTCAGGTATGAAAAAAAATCAACGAAAAATTTGTTGAAGTACAAAATTGTTCAAAACCAAACTTCAGGTACCTAATTGTTCTTTTTGTGAAAGTTCAGGTATCATTTTCGTCATTATCTTTGTTGTATAATATTAATACATATTTCTTTTCACCTCAATGATATATGATATCATATGACTTGGCACAATCTATGCTTTATGGATTAATTATCTATAGTTGTGATGTTAATGGCTAGTTAAATATTTTCATAATGGTTCGCCACTATCTCGTGTCGATAAGGAAATATTTAAATGTCTTTAGCACACAAGATTGACATTGTGATTCCATTGGATTTAATTCAAGTGATACTTGTTAGATTTATTTTAATATTGAGACAAGCATGAACAATGACATGGTGAAGGGCTTTATAAGACATGACTCAAATGAAGTCTCTATCAAAGAGATAAGAAGTTTTTAAAATTCAAGATGAGCCCAATTCAAATCTACTTGATCCACATAGTCTACAATGGAATAAATTATTCATGTGAAGTAAGTGAAGAAGATTTATTTAACATATAGCATAGTGCTTTCGGAGCAAGGGAACAAGATCATTCAAGTGAACAAAAGCAAGGTGTTGATACTACAATGCTCGACCACATATGCCAAGACACACTTTAGCTTTTAATGAGCTTATTCAATACCCAAATCCCTCTGGTGTAGTTCGAAGGACTTTGGTCAGGGGCAAAATGTGCATAATTGAATTTGATTATAAAGACTTTATGCCTATTTTTTATTTAGATTTAACTCTCCGAGCTAATATGATAAGGCATAGAGAGTTAGATCCAATTTATTTGGGATGATTAAGAAAAATTTGGCATGGTAGACTTAGAATAGGACCTGTTGGAATTGGTCTGCCCAATTCAAACATTTCTCAAATTAACTCACACACAGAGCAAATAAAGGCCTTAATGGGCATGGGTCTACAAAGGAGCCCACTTTAATGTCCATTGTGAGGATGACTCATTCTAATCATTGGTTGTCCATCTCATCCGATGGACGCCATTGGTATCTAGATTCCTTATGAATATCATTAGTCCACACCTCATTTGGATAAGAGAGATCTAAGAGAAAAACTATCGTGTTATTGGATTTCCATCTTATTGAATTAGTTGCCTGATGTATTAAAGAACGTACTTCATCTCAAGGTATTTAATGAGGTTGATGCTTTTTATTTCCTCACTTGTCAAACGTGTGTTAGAGCCTATTGAGACTATCTACTCTTCTTCTCTATACGATTCTCTCATGATCACTTTTACATGTGTTACTTCCCTAGGTCATATGTACAGCGATCCTCTTAATCGAATCCCTACCCATACATTTATTAACATTGTTAAATGTGAAAGTTATTTGAAAAATAACTTTTCAATCTCTTGAATTTTCTTCTAAACATATTAGAATTATAAAAACCCAATAAATATGAGGAACATAGATTATTTGGTCTCTTTACTACATTATTTAGTTGAATGCAACAGTATTGAATAGTCATTATTAATAATTCAATGTTAGATATGTCTTTTTCTCCAAATACTTTCATTTAAATAAAAAATTAAAAAATGAAAATCATATTGCAGTTTTATTTTATTCATAAGTAATAGCAATACAATTATAGTCTCATTTAACAAAATGAATGGATAGGAAATGTTAGCTTAGTGGGGATTGTTCAAAAATAGATAAGTTGTGTATTTATAGCCATGGTATTGTAGATTTTTTTGCTTTCCTTTTATATAGATATTTTACTTTTAATGAAATAAAGGCAGATTAAGTACTTATACTTTCAATTTTTGCTAATTTAATATCTTATCTTTAGATTTTGATAAATTAGTACCCGTACTTTCAAAGTATATGCTATTCAGTATCTTTGTTAAATAATATTCGATGAAAATTAATTTTGATGGCAAGATAATGATACATACTTAGCCAAAAATTACCAAAATCTAAAAATGCAATACCGAATGAAAATAGAGGCACTTGGCCAAATATTCATGTCATTAAAGTAAATATTAATAAAATATTCTTTAAGAGAAATAATGGAACACACATATTTTGAAAGTACAAATACTAATTTGTGAAAATTTAAAAATAAAACACTAAATTATCAAAAATTTAAAATATAGATATTTGATTAACTTTCAACTCTCACAGCCAGCTAGAGTAGATTGTGGGCTACCGAAATGGACGTATACATAATAAAATTGTTTTTATAAGTTGATATATCCCATTTTAGGATGGTAATTATTAATAAAACGATGAAAAATAAGAATGTAAAATTAGACAACCATGTAATTGCAACTATTGATACTAACTATCGATGCTAAGAGCATCAATAAAAGTTTAATTATATGATGTCTCTTTTGCGTTTGCAAATAGAACAAATAATGTTAAAAAGATAGTAAAAATAGTTAGAAAATATTTGATTAAGTGTTGAATTGATCTCGTCAAAGTTAGGTTATTAAATTGGATTTTATTTTTAAATTTGAAATTTAGCCAAAAATATTGTATAGAAAGGCAAACTGATGACACTATGTCACTGTCTTCCTGAGTAATCTTATATGATAGTGGAAACCCAAATGGCCTTCTCGGAATTCCTTGCTGAACCCTTCTTCTTCTTTTCCACTTCAGCTCTACTGTTGTCTCTCTTCTTCACCTATGCCATCACCATATTACTTAAGAAAATAATCAAATCCAACTCCAACAACGTAAACAAGAAGCACCCATCCAAATGCCGGGACAAAACTCAACCAGTTCCTAAATTTCATTAGGTGGCACCACTATTTTCCCGGGAAAATGAAATTGATTTAATGAAAAAGTCAATTTTCCCAGTTAGGATCCTCTTGAGTTTCATTTATATGAGTTAGGACTGCTCAAGTTTGAGCTGGATTAAAAATTTCAAAACGGCACTTATAATTCTTGAGGTCGAGTCTACTTGCAATGGCAAATAAACGCAAGTCAGATTTGACTATTATTTAAATCTTGAGGTCGAGTTCAAACACGATTAAACTCATAAGTTAATAACTCAACTTATAAATTATTTGAATATTCAAATTTAAAGATTCACTTAATTAGTTTTGAGTGGAATCGAACTTGAAAATAAATAAGTTAATCTCAAATATTATTCATAGTTTAAATAAATCTATGAAATGTTGATGAGTGTTTGGCAGCGATTATGGAAAAGAAATAATTTTTTCATTAGCGTGAAATCAGCATTAGAAAGGAAGATAAACTTTCTTTCCAACAGGTTTTCTATGTAAAAGATCTGAAAAAGAATTCAAGTTGATAGGGAGCAGTCATTTGATCAAGTACTATTTAGATATTTTTATTTAATGCGGTTGTGGCAATGACTTTTAAAGATTGCACCCAGCTGACAGGCTGTAGCCAGGACAAACTTTGGGCCTGTTTGGATTGTCCGTTTTTCATCTGTATTTGTATTTTTTTTAAAATGATATATGTAAATAGATCCAATTTACGTCTAAATTTTATCTATATTTGTTCTATTTGATCTTTTAATGAGAACTGTCAACTTTTTTTTTTATCTATATCTATTTCTTGATAAATAATTTATTAGCAAAAAGTTTGAAAAAGTGTCTGTATCTGCCAAAAAAAAGCCAAAACAAACAGACCCTTAAACTCATTTAGTTTGGTAGATATCTTGGTAAGATTGCACCTTGGACAAGAAACTTTTATCAAAATATCTTTCAATGAAAATAATTAAAAAAAATTCTCAGTTTAGTAGATCTGTACTTTAATAGCTAACACATACAATATACATTTACTTATAATCGACGTCTATATAATATACGAGATTTTCATCTTCTATCCGTTAATTAATTTTATTGAAACCTATTTTAAGAAAAAAAGAATTGTATAATTCGACATCTAAATTTTGCAAATAGAATTATTTTGGTATGTTAATTTTGAAATAATCGATTTAATATCCAATAGAGTTTTCATAATTATTTTTACAATCTCACTAACATATTTTGTTTTTTGTTTATTGACGAGAAAGAAGTAGTATATCATTTTAGATGATATTAAAAGTATTAGTAAAAATTCAAGCGTTATATATAAAAATGTTACTTATATTTTAGTCAATTTAATTTTTTTAATAAATAATTGACGTGAATTTAATCTAAATGTGTTAATATTATTTAATAACTTTAGATGGGGATGTGCTACTATGTTACTGGTTATAGAAAAAACAATTTTATATTTTTTAATTTTATGGCTTTTTAATATTTTTATTTAATAATATTTTAATTAAAATAATTATTTTAAACCAATAAAATGATAACACGTATGCCGATAATAGTATTTAAAACATGGACACTACATTTATTTAAAAACTGATGGCAGCGTGCCACAGTCTTCATCGTGGATTGGTCGGTGGAGACCCAAATGGCTTTCTCGGAATTCCTTCCTGAACCTATCTTCTTCCTTTCCGCTTCCACTCTGCTTTGGTCTCTCTTCTTCTCCTATGTCATCACCATCTTACTTAAGAAAATATTAAAATCCAACTCCAACAACGCAGCAAGGAAGTACCATCCAATTGCTGGGACAAAACTCGACCAGCTCCTCAATTTCAATAGGTTGCACCACTATATGACTGATGTTTCAGTCAAGTACAAGACTTACAGGATCCTCACTCCTTTCAAGAATGAAATATATACGGCTGACCCTGCGGTCGTTGAGTATATACTCAAGACTAATTTTGACAACTACGGAAAGGTATGTTGTTATCGCTGATTTTGGACTGATATCGTCCGCTTTGTTTTAGAGTAATATTTTTTTAGAAGATGCGTATATATATATATATATATATATATTATGATCTTGAAAATCCCTTAGCTAGAAAATAATTCTGGGCAAATTAAATTGATTTGATGAAAAGTCAATTTTCCCTTATACGAATCAGGACTACCCAATTTTCTATTCATTCAGTGAAGTGAATGAATAGAAAATGTTAGCTAAGTGAGGGCTAGCTCTCCCTTAATGTTCAAAAATTGGATAGGCTGTGTAACTGTAGCCATGGTGTTGCAGATTTTTTGCTTTCCTTTTGCTATATTTTACTTTCATCTCTTGGAGCCAACTAGACTGGATTCTAAGCTACTGAAATGGATTTGTATGTAACAAAACTACTTTTATAGGTTGATATCTTCCGTTTTAGCATGGAAATTGTCAATAAAATCGTAAATGATAAGAATGTAACATTAGAGAACCATGTAATTGCAACTACTGATACTAACTCTCGTTGTTCATCAGTTTCATTATCTGTCAATACCTATGGCTCTCTCTGGCTTATGAGATCAGTTGCATGATGTTGGTATTTACGTCGAAGGCCACCGCTTCTGAAAAAAGGTTCGGTTTGGTTATGGTGGAGGAGCACAGGTAAGAAGGGACCAAAAACAATATCAGGGCCTCCCTTCCACTTTGAAAGGGGAAGATAAGGAAGAGAAATGAAGGAAAAACTATAGATTACAGCAGAATATGAGAAAGATAATCTCAGTTAAAAATTTCATGATGTAAAGACCAAGAGTTTCTTATAACCTATATATATATATTTATATATTTAAATGTTAATGTTTCCACTTCCTTTTCTGTATATCAGTACAACAGAGAATACACTAATTACTTTTATTTCACCTCTTCTTCTTTTGCTTTTCTGACTCTTATATACTTCACCTCTCTCCTGAAATTGCATGACTTAGCAAAAGAATGCATTTCTTCCTTAACCTTGTCCAGGGATTGCACAACTATACCCTTTTGAAGGATTTATTGGGCGATGGGATCTTCACTGTTGATGGTGACAAGTGGCGTAAGCAGAGGAAGGTATCAAGCTATGAGTTCTCAACTAAGGTATTAAGAGACTTCAGCAGTGTAGTTTTCCGCAAAAATGCTCAGAAATTGGTGAAAGTATTGTCTGAAGCGGCTATCAACAACCAGATAGTGGATGTACAGGTCTATTTCAAGTTTGTATCATTCTTATGTAACATATATATCATATTAAAGGTACTGTGAAATAAGGAATGATAATATTTTTCAGGATCTCTTCATGAAATCAACCTTGGATTCCATATTCAAAGTTGGATTTGGAGTTGACCTAGACAGCATGTGTGGTTCAAATGAAGAAGATGCTCAGTTCAGTAAAGCTTTTGATGATGCAAGTGCGATGACCCTGCTTCGATATGTGGACTTATTATGGAGAGTCAAGAAGTTTCTAAATATAGGATCAGAAGCCAAGCTAAAGAAAAATGTAAGAATAATTGATGACTTTGTGTATAAGCTAATCAGAAACAAGGCTGAGAAGATGAGAAACTCAGAGGAAGATGCATCTGTGAGTAAATAACTTTGACCTGTTCAGGTTTTACATGCATTCTCATGAAACATACAAATCAAAGAAGGTGTTTTGTTACTATTTTATTACATAATCTTCAATAGACAGTTCTCTGATTGTGCAGATGAAGAAAGAAGATATTTTGTCGAGGTTTCTTGAAGTTGAAGAGAATGATCCAGTCTACCTGAGGGATATAATTCTTAACTTTATAATTGCTGGCAAAGATACCACTGCGACCACTCTTTCATGGTTCCTTTATGCGCTTTGCAAGCATCCTGCTATACAAGAAAGGCTGCAGGAGAAGTAAAGAAGCTAACTCATCTGAAAGAAGTCACTAATGTTGTTGAATTTGTTAGCAGTGTTACTGAAGAAGCCTTAGAAAAGATGTACTATCTCCATGCGGCTATAACAGAAACTCTCAGGCTGTACCCTGCAGTTCCAGTGGTAAGGAATAATTCAATCCTCATTGAAGCGATTTTATTACCTTTTATGTATTCGGAACTAGCTCTTCATTTTTGTAGTTCTTTCAAAACTAGATGTAGTCTCATTTTCAGAATGCTATTGAGTGTACTGATTGATTTTATGCCCAGGAGTTAACTCCTAATGGCAGTTATGGTAACGCGAAAGAACATTTCGTGTGTGCCAATGGTACTTCTATCACATTGGTTAACACTATTATGTCAATGTGACAGATGTGCCGTTGACATACATGAAAATATTTTTTAGGTAGTAAATTGATCAAATTTAAAGTTGAGGTACTAAAATGATCAATTTTAAAATTCGGTACCTAATTGCATATTTTACCAAAGTTTAGGTTACCATTCGTGATGTTTACCCTTTTTTTTCTTTTTTTGAGCTTTTGAATTATTATCTTTTTTAAGTACTATTGCTCTCATATTGGCTATCGTTTTTAATTCTTTTGCAAGCCAGGATGCAAAGATTTGCTTCTCTGATGATACTTTGCCAGATGGATATAGTGTGAATAAAGGAGATATGATTGCATATGAGCCATATGCAATGGGCAGGATGAAATTCATATGGGGAGACGATGCCGAAGACTTCCGACCGGAGAGATGGCTGAATGAGGATGGCATCTTCCAGCCAGAAAGCCCTTTCAAGTTCACCGCCTTCCAGGTCGGCAAATTGCACTATATCTATACCCTTTAAAGTCTGTATAGTGCTCTTACTCTTATTATATAAACGATATATCCCCTGAAAGTAAAGATAAAAACCAACTGCATGGAACTTTTCATCGTATACTGGGTTAAAGGCACGGATAATTGACATGTTACAATATTTGTGGTAACAACAGGCGGGTCCTCGAATTTGCCTTGGCAAGGAATTTGCTTATAGGCAAATGAAGATCTTCTCTGCAATCTTGCTTGGCTGTTTCGTCTTCAAACTGGCTGATGACAAGAGAACCGTCAAGTACAGAACAATGATCAATCTTCACATTGATGGAGGCCTACCGATCACTGTCAGCTACAGAGGGGGAAGCCAGGAATAAGTTCATGCCACGTGTTAGATATTATTAATAACTTTTTTTTTCCTCCTCCACTTCATTTCGAAGGCTTTGTTTAATGGGGGCATGGTGAAGTTTGTCGGACAACTGAGGATAATTTTGATAATATGCCTCGTGGAATGCTTTCAATTTTCTCTTTGAATTTATTATGTGTTCATAGTACCTTCCACTATTTTGATAACATGCTTGAGGTGAAAAATACAGGCTTAGAGATCTTGTCTAGTGTTTGTGCTGTAAGTATTCAATTGAGTTGGAATGCCGATTTCGTGAAAATTCCCTGGAGTAATGTTTATGATTTCAAATATTTCTTTTGTTGGGTGCTTTAATTGCAATCGTTGAAGATTCATCGTATCCTCTTTAGTTTGAGATGTATAAATGTACGTATTTCCCTTAGAGTTCTGAAGTTTTTAATAGCATTATTGGTTAGTGGCATCTCTTGGTTTTTTAAGTGAGATATCCTAGTTCGAATTTCCCTTTCGATTGTACTAGTAAAAAAAATAAATAATAAAATAAAATAATTATGAAGTTGCTAGCAAAATAATAATAACAAAAATAAGCTCTAGAGTTGTCAATGGATATAAGAACCCGAGAGGAAAATACAAGTAGCTTTTCAAGGTACAGGAATGAATAATCTTATTTTACCATATGGCTTTGCGCAAAATATATGGTATTGGATAAAAGAAGGATGTTAAATTTGGTATCTGTATTTTTCATGAAATTTCAATTTAGTGCTTAAATTGTAGACATTTATACGAATCAAACATTTTATGACTATTTTTGTTGATTTGGAAAAGCAATCTACCAATATTAGATAGCATTAGGGGATGTACTAAAAATTCGACAATTGGCTATTTTTTTTAGGTCATAAAAAGAGTAAACGGTGTTAAAGAAATAGTAAAACTTAGGGTGGTTGCAGATCGTTTGGTTTTTTTTCCTTTACAAACTAAACCTTTAAATAATAGTTTGGTTCAGTTTGGATTATGAATTAGATTAAAATTCTAATAAAAAATGCTTAGTTATAATAGTTGATATTTATGTGGATATTCAAATATTGAAATCATATTACAAAGTTTATATTGTAAATCTCAACAAAATACTTTATAAATTCATCGCATTCATAATTCGTAAATTATAATAAAATCATTTAGTCACTAACGTATTACAGTTACCGACTAATACATAGAAAAATATAATCTATTGTCTTTTAAAAATCAATTTACTCAACCATCTACTAACACATTGGGCTAAAAAAAAACTCATCTATCAATAAAAGTCATAGATGAATAAAAGTGTTCTACTACTAAAATATACAATAAAAAATTAATACATAATAAGATATATAACAAAATAACAAACTCCATATTCTATAAAGTTTAAACTATTGATAAAAAACAACATTAAGTTACCAATTAATAAATATATCTTGAACAAAAAAAATTAAAAAAAGGAACAAGTTATTATTAGCTAATATTCATCACATAATAAATATTATAATAAAATAAAAAAAACATATATAACCTTTAATAAATCATTATATGAAAATTTATAACTATAAGTAAAATATTTTTATGTCTATGTAAACGATTTGGTTTTTTTATGAATTGGTTCGGCTTACTTCTTCAAACAAATCATAAATTTACGAATTGGTTCAAATTGAGTATTTTATAAACCAAACTATTTAAAAAATATTTTATTTGATTTGGTTCGTTCGGTTCGTTCTATTACGAATTGATTTGGTTTGGCTAGTTTTTTTACTCACTCCTAGTAAAACTAGCCACAAAAAGTTTGATGATATTAAATTAACAATTTGAAAGTTTAAGTACCACATTAAATTTTTATATAAAGTTCATATACCAAATATTAAATTTAATGTAAAGGTCAGGTACCAAATTTCATACTTATTCTTAAATAAAAACCTTTATACATAAAATTTATGATATTTGTATTTTCTATTTAGTGATATAAAAATGTTGGTTAAGGCAAAATAAAATCTTTTAATAATAATCGTAAATTAATATAATACTACCATCAACATCTTATTTCTACCACTTTAACATCACTTATTACCACTAACAGTGTCATCATCACCATCATTGTTGCTGCAAGCGACACAGCATTTAGCACCAAGTTGTCATCATCACTATATTATACAGTCAAATCGTTACTACTGGTCTACTACATATTAACTATAATATATGTGTCTATTATATAGCATAAAATATTAAATAAATAATTATATTTTTTTATAATGAGATACACATTACTACTACTACTACTACTAACTATAATATATATGTATGTTATATAGCATAAAATATTAAAAAATTATAATAATATTTTTTGTAATGTACTTAGCGCGCCAAACATAGCACAAAAAAATTATATTGTCTGTTTAGTTTGTTCAATGTTGTATTATGCTCTTCGCCTTGTACCTTACCGAAAAGCAAAATCTATCAAAGAAGCTGACGCAGGGGCATTTGGTCTCTCCAATATCAAACAAGATCGTCTAACACAAGATTTAATTTTGATCCAGATCTTCATATAAACATATTGGATGGTCTGTTTTTCATCTGTATCTGTATCTTTTTTAAAATAATATGTGTAAATATATCCGATTTGCATCTAAATTTTATCTATATTTATTTTATTTGATCTTTTAATGAGAACTATCAACTTTTTTTTATCAATATTTATTTTTTTATAAATAATTTATTAGCAAAAAATTTGAAAAATGTCTGTATCTACCGAAAAAAGTCAAAACAAACATACCATAAGATTTAATGGGCTTAAAAATTAAAGTGCAGGCCCCCCAAGTCCATTCGCATTCCAAATTTCCGTGGCCATGCGCGTACAACAATTTGAAAATAGTAAACCGACCTTTTGTCAGCCTAACACAGAGTTGGCAGGGCCTGCAGTGCATTAAATAAACTTTCATTTCGTAACGTAAATTACGATCTAAGATTGGTTATTTCCGATTTTGATAATTTTAAATTGCGTTAAATCCAGAAATGCTAATGTATTCATATTTGTATATTCTTTTTTCAATAATTGTTCAAACTTAAAAAATATAGATAACAATTAAATTAATTAATTTATTTACGTAGATTGATTTTTGTTTAATATTGTAAATTCTAAGAAGATTAAATCTGGATAATGGATATATCAATTTCTTTAACCGAAGTCGTATACTTTAAAATTTAAAGTTATAATTAAAAAATTTTAGATGTCATAATTGTAAATTAAGTTTAAATTTAATCAATGTGTTTTAATTTTCCTTTTTTTTATAGATAAAAACAAATAGCAAAAATTACTTACCCTCTTTCATTTTCTATATTATATATTGAAAAGTAAAAGTGTATTTTTCAAAACTTAAACAAAATTTACGTTTTAAAAGTAAAAGTGTAAAAGTTACAATTAGAATTTACCGAAAAACAAAAAGTTACAATTATATATAATAAGTTTTTTGACATTGAAATACCACTTATCATCGTCATCATCTAAACACATATATTGCTACCAGGTACCATCATTGTTCTCATCTATAACAAGTCAATGTTAGAAATATTTATTATATTTGATTTTTTTTCCTTTAACTTTTGGTATTTTTTATATTAATATTAGATTTTTCATGAAATTTTTTTAATTTAATTTTATCAATATTTGCTTGTATTATTCCATATGCCAAATATTAGAAATACCAAATTATAAAACACCTTATATTTATATTGGCATGACTCGACCCTTAGAATGCTTAAGGGTGAGGTTGTTTTGCAGTACACATCGTCTCCAAGCGACATGTGTAAAGCTTTCGATGTCTTGGTGAATTTCTAATCACATTTTAGTTATGAAATCAGAATTTTGCTATTTATTAAAAACGTATTGAGTCAAAAGATTATTTATGGATAATTTATAAATCATTATAGCATTATGCTTAAAACTGCTTTAAGAAAGAGTAGAACGGAAATTTTAAGGATCAAATTATTTTAAGATAACAATAAAAAAAGAGGGGGCTAGGCTCAATCCGATTACAAGTTTGGTACACGGCTCAAAAGTAATGATAAGGTTAAGAGTTTATAGTCATCCTTAAACAGAAAAGAACGAACATTTAATTAGTCAGCCCCAAGTTTCATTTAGGTTTTAATTTATCGAAATCACTCTCCATACTCTTTAGTCTTGAAACCCCATAGAATCGTAATGGAGATCCACAAATGAGTCATCATTAGTACCGTAAATAGTAAAAAGTAAGAGGTGTAGCCCAGTACAACAGTAATCAAGCACATACTCGTGTATCATGCACACTTAAGCTAATGCAACAAGCACGATTTAAGTTTAATTAGATTTAAGCTAACAACCAAGTATTCCCAAGTCATAGAAATACAGATAGACACAAAAGTACTCATGACTCCGGTTAAACAGAAGGTGTAAGATTCCCTTAGCGGATCATGCATCAAAGAGCGGGGTTCAATAAGTCCCCAAAAATTACCGGAAAGAAAAATAAGGAAAATGATCTCATTTGGGTTATCTCCTTACAGGCTGTCACTAACGAGCATGGTCTATTGTAACTCTTTATATGGGGTCTCATAACACCGTATAACTCGTTACAATTTCGTACCTGTTCTTAGTTGGCCATCCGATCTTGAGAATTTCCTTATCGACTACTCGTCAAGCCCAACTACTCATCCGTGGGGGCTTAAGTGCCTAAACTACCGCATCATCCTGAAGTTGTGATCAGACTCGCAACCTAGTTTAGAGATGCCACTCTTGAATTAAGCAGCCAAATAGTAACCAATACTCATTTAAATCGAGTTTAAGTTTTAGCCGGGTTGTTGAAACTATCCTAACAAGCAACATGCAATTATTGCGTACCTGTTGGTTAATCCAAGTTTGATATCCGTTCTCAAGCTAGGAGTTAAATAACTGTGTATATAATAAATGAAATCGGTTCATGTTTATCCATTTCCATCTCCTTTACTTCATTTATCAAATCTAAGTTGTATTGACTAAGTCATTTTGCACTAAAATCGTGTTTAGAAGGTTAATTATGTTTAAGGAAGAAATTGGAACAAGTTTTATTTAATTAGAAGAAGAATAGAAAAATGACCAAGCGTCTGAAGAGAAGCACGGTAGGTACATGATTGGATGTATGCTACCATGTTTCATTGAGCTCCTAACATGATTCAAGACTAGAAAGAAGCACGGGGGAAACACGATATCGTGTATCCCCTTGTGTTTCTTCGCGTTACCTATCTCTCTTAGATATAACAAGGGTAAATGATGCATTTAGTATCTAAAACTTTGGCAATTTATATAATTCACAGCTTGAAGTTTAAAAGTGTTAATTTACAACTTATGAACTTTTTAAGTTCATTCATAGGACTTAGATGTTGGAATTAATTATAGAAATAAGTAAAATTCAAGTAGCTAATTGAAAATTTAACAAAATTCAGATAATTAATTGAAAAAATAGGACAAACTTTAGCAGTAAATTGTCACTTTTAAAATTTTAAGTAATTAATTACATACATTATACATTAATAAAGTTCAAGTATCAAATGCGATATTCACTAAAAAAATTAGATATCCAGAGGTGTATATGTATACACATATTTATATGTATATGTATATATACAACTACGAAAAGAAGATTTCCATCTAGTGTACAATGAGCAAAGAAATGGTCCATTGTACATTTATTTGTTTATTTATTGTGGAATGTATAATAAAAGATGAAAATATATCTTTATAACTTCTTTTTTAACTAGTGTTTGAAATATATATGATTTATTTATTCAGAGGTAATAATAGGAATACACTTTATTACCTTATTTATTTATAAAACCAATGAATTTTCATTTTTAACAACTTTTTTATTCCGTCATTGTGAGAGATTTAGTTAAAACCACAATCAATCTTTAAGCATTTTTTATTATTGCCCTATTAATCCGATAACCAAAAGTTGTAATATAGCACTTACATGAGACAATTGTAAGAAACTTACAGGGATTTCATTAGAACTTTTTCTTTTTTTTCTCACTAGATCTAAAAACATTTAAAAGATTTATAACATTCCGTTTAAATTTTGCAGCTTCGATCTTGTTGAGGTTCCATACTGAAACAAAGGGGAAAAAAATAGAGAAAACAAATTTCTTCATTTTTTTTTTCCTCTCAACCAACAAAAGTCAAACTACAGTGTCTCATATTTAATAATGTCTTTAAAAAGATTTTAAAAATTATGCACACTATGATAACAATCATGTGTAGATAATCAGTTGTAAGAAACACAAGATTTTAAAAAATCATGATGATCAAATTCAATATAATATAGTAAATAAAAATGCTATAAAGATGTTGTTTTCAATAAGAAATTATTTTCGACTTTTCCAATAATAAGATTGTTAATCAATAAATTTTATCAGAATAAGGATAAAAGGAGAGGGAGAGGGGGAGAGAGAGAGTAGATGACCAAGTTGGTATTATGGAACATAAAAGAGTGAGAGCTGTGTTTTAATTAAAAATAATCTACATTGATTATAGAACATAAAAGAATTAGAGCTGTGTTTAATTTAAAAAATAAAGAGCAATCAACATTTATAACCCAGTGAAATATTTTTTCTCTTTTCTATGTTTATATTGTAAAATTAATAATGGTTAAGTGTATGAAAAATAAATAATATAAAAAGTCAATTCCATAAATATTAAAAAGACCCAACCCTCTCTCACTTAATTAATATAGAATAGAACATAAATTTGTTATAATAAGAGTCATATATTATAATAAATTATAATATATTAAGAAAAATTATAATAAGATATGTTTTAATAATTTTTTTTGTAATATTTTTCGGATTATTTAATGGAAATAAGAAAACGACACTGAATTCTCTCTCAACCGCTTAAAGAATTTTAAAGATTAAGGATATAGCATATGTATACAAGTAGAAATATCTTCAAATTCATTTTTATGAAAAAATTCAAAATTAATTACAAAAATATTCCATATGTTTTTATATTTTTATAAAAATATAATATATAATATTTTTTTTACATTTAACTTACTGTATTTCTTTCGTTTTATTCCATCCAAAATCCTATCAATTAAACCACGGGGCAAGTGCAGGCGACAAGTTTAAAAGCAAAAAGAACGCTAATTCCCTCATATTAGAGCGGACCCTACCCCTAAATCATCACCTCCCTCCCGCAGAAAAAACCCATCTTCACGATCTAAGACAATATCGGACCGTCTTTCGATTTCACCAAGCACTTTGCCATCATCGTTAAAAGTCCAAAAAACATTGCCCACCTCCAATTCATTCGGTTTCATTCTAGTAGGCAACTTCCAAGTGAAACAATGGAGGAGATTAGCCATACACTGCTTAGGTGCATAAAGCCCAAGTTGCATACTAGGGCATGACCTCCGCCTCGAACTAAACTCGAAATTACTTCCTTTAAAGTCCGGTGCATAAGAACCTTGATGGCCTAAATGTGTCTGGATCATCCCACGAGTCTTTGCTGGGATGAAGTAGCCGTCCACCTCCGTGTCAGCTGCTGTCTCGTGGAGGAGTAGCCTACCTTATGTTCAAGTCCTACCACATTAACATGTTAGAATATATGGCCGAATGTATTGGCTTGTACTCTTATTAAAGCTAACTCCTATTTGATTTGGCATTTCTTAATAGTTTAATAGTAATATTAAATCTCATCCGTTAGTTTGGTAACTTTATTGACGTATCAGATTAAATGTTAACTATTATATATTAGTCATTCTCCACCCATTAGGATTACAGAAACATAGGAAAACATTACACAAAAATATATTTTGTACGGTTCTTTACCAAGCCTCTCTGTAATATCAAGCAGGGTTGAAGGAGAGAAATCAATTATTTAAGAAAGTTTTTTAGCTCTTGTTTGAAATGACGACTTCCACATCAGGCACGATTTCTTATAATTATTCTGTGATTTATTATTTATTCAAGATCCATGATTTATAATGTTTAGGCTATTATGTTTATGCCTATATGTATATTAAATTTTTTTTTATATGAATTACATATGTGTCAGAGCTAATTTTTTGAATAAATAATAGATCATGAATGTTGACGATAGTATGTTAATTATGAATTTAAAATTTATAATTACTTTATGTTACTATTTAAGAAATTGATCGATAAATGTAATATCGTTTTGTGATTAATTATGAATTAAATCTGAATGATATGGTGCTAAATTATAAATTTAGATTTGCTCGCCGAATGAAATTGAAATAGGCGTATTTCATATGAAAAAAAGAACCCTTTCGTTTAAGGTTTTATTGTAATAGTCTTTTAAATTGCTTTTATGATGGTACTGTTGCTTTAATTGGAATTGTCTTTTATGGCCCGTATGATTATGTATTGAATGGGATACAAGTGTTGTTTTAATCCTTAAAGTTATGAATATACATTATTTAACCTTTAAAGTTTATGTTTTAAATGATTTCACCCTTTTGGGTATAAAGTATTATAATGATTATTTGATTATATGACATTAAGTTAAAATTAATTTGTTAGTCACCAAAGTGGTCAAATTAATTAAATGTTTGTGTCATATAATTTTTAAAAAGTTCAGAAGATCTTGAATGTAAAGTTTATTAATTGATAGAAAATTAAAGATTTTTACCCAAAGGTAAATCGATGTTCTATAATTAATAAACCTAAAGGAAGAAAATTAATATTTACTTGTTAAATGTGTGTGTGTGTGTGTGAGTCCAAAGATGCTATATATATGAGATGAGATGAGTTTATGTTAGATTACTTCATAAGATATATTGGCATTCAAATTATGATGATTATAATATATTTTGTTGTGTTTACCCAAAGGAGACCTGCAAAATATTTTATAGATGTCTAGTTTTTGAATTTGTTAAATTAGTAAGTAGTATTATTTGCAGCTATTTCTCTTCATTTGCAAGTTTCTACTATTACCATGTTCACTTGTTTGAACTTCTCGGAATGGAGCGAACAAGTCAGTTTCCACTTAGGTGCTATAGATCTTGACTTGGCACTATTAGAGGACAAGCCTACTGATCTTACTGATACAAGCAATGACGCTGAGAAGTTACATCATAAAGCATGGATAAGGTCGAACAGATTATGTTTGAGCTTCATGCAAATGACTATTGCACACAACATTAAAACCACTCTTCCTAAGATTAAGACTACTAAGGAATTTCTCAAAAAATGTGGAAGATAAGTCACTTGCATGTACACTAATGGCTGAGCTCACGAACATGAAGTTTGATGGGTCGCATAGCGTGCAACAACATGTACTTGATATGACTAACCTAGCAGCAAGACTTAAGGACCAGGGCATGACAGTGGAGGACTCTTTCTTAGTGCAATTTATTTTGATCTCGTTGCCTATTGAATATGGACAGTTTCAAATTAACTATAACACATTAAAGGATAAGTGGAATATTAATTAACCATCCAACATGCTTATTTAGGAGGAAGCGAGGCTAAAGAAACAAGGAATTCATTCCATTAGCCTTGTAAGTCAGGGAGCTGGAAAGAATCTAAAGCCAAAAGCCAAGAATTCAAGAAGAAGGCACCTGCTAAAGCACCTTAGGTTGCTGATGATGAAAAGAAGGAACAAAGGAAAGATAAATGTCACTTCTATAGGAAAGAAGGACATTATTAGAAAGATTATCTTAAGCATAAAGCTCGGTTCGAAAAGAAAGGTACATATTATGATTCTATATGTTTCAAATCAAATTTGTATGAAGTTCCTTCTAATACTTGGTGGTTTGATTCCAATGCTACTACTCATGTTTCTAATATAATGCAGGGATACCTTTCAATCCAAACCATAAGTTAAAGTGGCAAGTTCTATTTATGGGAAATCGAATGAAGGCCCGGATTGAAGGCATAAGGACTTACAAGCTTACATTAGATTCGGGTTACCACTTAGATCTAATGGATACTCTCTATGTACCCTTAATTTCTAGAAACTTAATTTCTATTTCAAAATTTGATGTTATTGGTTTGATTTAAAGTTGACATGGTTGTTTCAATTTGTATAAGAATAATTCCTTAATTGGTTCAGAATTCTTGTGGATGGTTTATATAAATTGAAACTTGATGAGAATTTTTCTGAATTCCTAATTTATGTTAATTATTGTGTTGGAATGAATGAAACGTCATATAGCAAATGAAAATTATGCTTATGGCATAGATGTTTGGTCATATATCCAAAGAAAGATTAGAAAGATTACTGAAGGATGAGATTTTATCAAATATAAATTCACTGATCTTGATTTATGTGTGGATTGCATTAAAGGAAAGCAAACCAAACATAATAAGAAAGAAGCCATGAGAAGTAGCCAGCTTCTTGAGATTATACACACCGATTTTTGTGGACCTTTTGACACTCCATCTTTAATGGAGAAAAGTATTTTATTACCTTTATAGATGATTTTTCACGTTATGGTTATATCTATTTGTTTCATGAAAAATCTCAAGTTGTAAATGCCTTTGAGGTATTTGTAAAGGAGGTTAAAAGGCAATTAGATAAAAAGGTGAAAATTATAAGATCAGATAGAGGTTGTGAATACTACGGAAAATATGATGAATCTAGATAATGCCTTGGTTCATTTGCAAAATTCCTAGAAAATCATGGCATATGTGTACATATGCCAGACATACCTCAGTAAAATGGTGTGGCAGAAAGGCATAATAAAACATTGGACATGGTTAGGGGTCTGATAAGCAAATCTGAATTACCCAAATGTTGTGGATGTATGCACTTAAAACTGCTGTGTATTTGCTTAATAAGATTCCTAGTAAGGCAGTTCCTAAAACTCCCTTTGAGTTTTGGATAGGTAGGAAACTTAGTTTAAGACAATTACATGTTTAGGGTTTTCTAGCAGAAGCATGAGTTTATAATCCACATAAAAGGAAATTAAATTCTTGTACAATTAGTGGTTACTTTATTTGTTACCTAGAGAAATCTAACGGGTATAGATTTTACTGCCCAAATCATAGTCCTAGAATTTTTGATACAGGAAATGCCAAGTTTATAGAGAATGGTGAAGTCAATGGGAGTGTTAATAATAAGATTGTAGATATTAATGAAATAAGAGTTAATGTTCCATTGCCCTTAAAAGTTGTTGTATCTACATCAACACCAAGCATTGTTCCTGCATGGGAAGAGCATAACAATCAAGAACAACAGTTGAATGAAACACTCCATGAAGAACCGAACTCATCACCAATTCATGTGAATGAACCATATGGAATAGCTTTGAATAAACCTGTAAGGGTTAGAAGGTCTACTATTTCTGATGATTATGTGGTTTATTTACAAGATCATGATTATGATTCTGGCACTAAAAATGATCCTATTTCGTTTTCACAAGCCATAGAAAGTGAAAAGTCTAATGAATGGATAGATGCTATGAAAGAAGAGTTACAATCAATGGCACAAAATAATGTTTGGGATCTCGTTAAATTACCCAAAGGTTCTAAACAAGTTGGCTATAAGTGGCTCTTCAAGATCAAGCGTGACTCAAATGACAATGTTGAACGATATAAATCCGGACTTGTTGCCAAAGGTTATACTCAAAAGAATGGCATTAATTGTAAAGATCTTTTTCACCGGTGTCAAAGAATGATTCTTTAAAAGTAATTTTGGCATTAGTGGCACAATTTGATTTAGAGTTACATCAAATGGATGTGAAAACAGCCTTTCTGAATGGGGACCTTGAAGAGGAACTTTACAAGGATCAACGTAAAGGTTTTTCATAGAAGGAAAGGAAAATATGGTGTAAATTAAAGAAATCAATATATGGACTTAAACAAGCTTCCAAGCAATGGTATATTAAGTTTAATAATATCATTACTTCTTTAGGTTTTGAAGAAATCACTGTTGATCGATGTATCCACCAAAAGATCCATGGGAGCAAATTTATATTTCTGGTTCTATATGTTGATGATATTTTACTTGCTGCTAATGACTTGGGCTTTATGCATAATACTAAGGAATTTCTCTCTAAGAATTTTGAAATGAAATATATGGAAGACACATCCTATGTAATTGGAATTTCAATATTTCATGATAGATCGTAAGGATTGATAGGGTTGTCTCAGAAAGCTTATGTCGATAAAATTCTTGATAAATTTAATATGAGCAAATGTTCAACTGGAATAGTTCCCATTCAAAAGGGAGTAAGTTCAGCCTTATGTAATGTCCCAAGAATGATGTGGAAGGAAAGGAAATTGAATCAATTCCATATGCTTTTGTTGTAGGCAGTTTAATGTACTTACAAACTTGCACAAGACCCAACATCAGCTTTGCAGTTGGTATGTTAGGTAGCTATCAAAGAAATCCTGGTATTGATCATTGGAAAGCTGCAAAGAAAGTGTTAAGATATCTTCAAGGAACAAAAGACTACATGCTCACTTATAAGAGATCCGATCAACTAAAAGTGATTGTATATTCAATTCAGACTTAGCTGGATGTATTGACAATAGAAAGCCAACGTTTGGTTACTTGTTCCTATTAGCACAAGGAGCAATATCATGGAAATCTGCCAAACAGTCTGTCATTGCTTTATCTACTATGGAGGTAGAATTTGTGGCTTGCTATGAGGCTACAATTCATGCATTATGGCTACGAAATTTTATTTCAAGACTTGGGGTTGTGGATACTATTTATTGTGATAACTTTGCAGCAGCTTTCTTCTCTAAAAATGACAAATACTCTAGAAGTGCTAACTTATGTTTGTTTGACATTACAAGCTCTTAATGTAATGGCATATGGAAGGAAGTATACAACTAAATTGTGTATGACTGCCATAACCTTCATTATGTGGTTTGTTATGTTAAGATACTTATGATGTGGTATGGATAATGAAATTTAATTTATGCACACCTTATGTTCTACTGTTAAACATAAAGGAAAGGAACACCCGATCAAGTAGGAGAATGTTAGAATATAAGGCCAAATGTGATTGGCCCATACTCTTATTAACCTAACTCCTAATTCATTTGGGATTTCTTAATAGTTTAATAGTAGTATTAAATCTCATCTGTTAGATTGGTAACTTGATAGACGTACCAAATTAAAAGTTAACTATTATATATTGGTCATCTCTCCACCCATTAGGGTTACAAAAAAAAAGAAAAAACACTACATAAAGATATATTTTGTACAGCTCTCTGTCAAGCCTCTTTGTAACATCAAGTAAGGTTAAAAGAGAGAAATCAATTATTCAAGAAAGTTCTTTAGCTCTTGTTTAAAATTATGACGACTACCACATTAGGTATGATTTCTTATAATTATTTTATGATTTATTATTTATTCAAGATCCATGATTTATAATGTTTAGATATTATATTTATGCCTATGTGTATGTTAATTTTATTTTTACATTAATTACTAACAAGCTACCTTTTCGTCTCTCTAGATGCACTTAAAGTGCTCGACAAAATGCTGAAGACAGGCTCTGAACGCGTCTCGCCCATCTTCACGTGTGACATTGTTTTCTCAGATTTGGCGAGTGGAGGGAAGCTTTATAAGTGTTAATGATGATGCGATCATCACGTTAGCTTCCAAGTTCGGTCAATATGGTGTTTTTCCTAATCCTATAAAGCTCTATAAGAGCGTTAACGGTGATGGCAGTGTGCTTCTTTTTACCTTTTCCTCGAGCGTTATATGATTGCCTTCTGTTAGGGTAATTTTGTGTTTCTTTTTATTTTAAGTGTGTTATTTGCACTTGCCACGTGATTTAATTGATGGGATTATAGACGGAACAAAATGAAAAGAAAAACATGTCAGTTAATAGTGAAAAAAAAATCATAGATCAAGTTACGTTATTATAACTAATCTAAAATATTATAGTCTCATATTTAATTTTGACAAAATATTTTTTACATACTTTAACAACTCAAATTAAATTCTATCATGTTATTTTTAAAAAATAATTAATATATTAATTATTATATTTATTTTAACAACAACCAAATACTATATATATTAATCTCTACCGTATGCATGTATCCCTCCTAATAAAGCAGCATAGCATAACCATATGCAATATTGAAAGGAAATCTGATTTTATAGATGTCTGCAAATATAAATAGGATCGGTTTAGATATGGATAAGGATGGCTATTGCTGACATAGCAGCTACTAGTCAGTAGAAGCTATCATTACTTACCCCAGCTAAAAATAATTTTTTATTTAAGATCCAATAAAAATTATTTATTTATTTAAAATTAAATTAAATATAATTATAAAATCTCGACTTAAAACTATAATATATAAAAATCATATACCGTACGTGTATTACATGGTTAAATAACATCATAGCATACATATCCGTATGTTGCCCGCAACAGCAAAACCAATTGGAAAAACAAAATAAGTGAAAAGGAGAAGAGAGACGAGAGGAAAGAGAAACGAATGAAAAAAAGAAGGAAGAGGAGAGATGCCAGATGGAGTCAAAAAAGGCCAGAGAAGAAAACAGAGAATGTGACGCGTCAGGGCAGGGTTTGAAAATTGTGCGTTACAGTATCGCGGGTCGCGACTTTCAAGCATGAATATGAAAAAAAACATATTTTATTTACAAACGAGATATATGTCTATTTACAAACGAGATATATGTACAGTATTAAAATATTAAATTATGATATTTAAGCACTGTTTGTATATGAATTATGTTATTTTATTTTATAAACGTAATGTAAATATGAGATTTTGGTAATTACATTTATCTTATCTATACATTAGTAATTTTATCTCGTAGAACCGGTACACAAGTGTTTCATCCCCGGGGGCCAACAACCTGTTTTTGATAGATAGAAAATATCTAGCCTTGCTTTCCACGATTCCATCTCAGCCTACGACATAAATTGCTTCAAACTATTTAAATGTAGAAACTCTCCAACTAAAAGTTTCGGTCTTCATTGTGATTATTTTTTAACCTTTTATAATTAGATAGATGATCGTCTAATTAATTATTTAATTATTAAAATTTATTATATTAATTAAAATATTAATTATTTTAATAATTTAATTATAATTAAATATAACATAAATTATTAAATAAAAACGAAACTAATTTCACCAAAATTAATAAAAATTACGTAATTCCCTGCTTTTCCATCAATGCGATAAGACTTTTTTTTTTCCCCAACTTCGACGCCCTTTATTCTCCCACGTCTTAGTATTTGCATTAATTCCAAACATGGCGGCTGAAAAACCCATTGACCCCTTCCAATTCGCCTCTCCTCTTCCAATGTGAACGCAAGCGCCACATCCATTACCCGGCCTCCAACTTTCCCCACCGTCCCGCCATCTCACACCGATCTAACTCTGTCCAAGGACATCACTCTGGACGCTGCAAAGAACACTTACCTCCGCCTCTACCTGCCCCGAAACACCCCGCAAGGGAAGAGACTTCCCATCCTCATCGACTACCACGGTGGCGGTTTCATCTTCTTCAGCCCCTCAACTCAACCTTTCCATGACTTGAGTAGCCGTCTCTCGGCCCATCTCCAAGCCTTCATCATCTCACTCGAGTACCGCCTTGCCCCTGAACACCGCCTTCCCGCGGCATACGAAGATGCCATCGACGCCATCAAGTGGGTCCGTGATCAAGCCCTAGAAGGCGGGACGGCGGCTCATGAAACTGAACCCTGGATCAAGGATCATGGGGATTTCACCAACTGCTTCCTGATGGGACTCAGTGCTGGAGGAAACATCTCCTACCATGCAGGACTACGTGCACTCGACATCGATCATAGGCCTCTCCAGATCAAAGGGTTGATATTAAACCAACCCTACTTCAGCGCAGAGCAAAGAACTCCCTCAGAAGCAAGGCTTGAGGACGATAGCGTCTTGCCCTTGCATGCAAACCATGCGATGTGGTCTCTTGCATTACCTAGGGGAGCCGACCGTGACCATGAGTATTGCAATCCGACGGCTAAGGGTGGGGATAAGAATATCGGACGGCTGCCGAGGTGTTTGGTCATAGGTTACGAAGGCGATCCTCTTGTAGATATGCAAAAGGAGTTAGTGAAATTACTGGAGGCGCGTGGTGTTGAGTTAGTGGCCAAGTTTTATGATGGAGGGTTTCATGCTGTGGAGCATTTTCATCCTCCGACATGCAAGACCTTCTTCCAAGATGTTGAGGAATTTGTGCATCACGCGCGTGCTGCTCCTCCTCTATTATGAAAATTTTATGTTTTTCAGCTTAGCTTAATAAGACGATATCCGAGTGCAGGCATAGGAATGACAGGTTCAAACTTCAATATATGTTCCTAAAATCAAATCCTAAATTAGCTGTATTTTTAATTATTTAATGAATAAAGGGTATCTAGATGTACTTGTTTGGTATGCCCTCTTGAGTGTTGATAGATAGGATATCCATATCTGTACGTACGTTTCATGGATGCTATTATTGGCTTAAGTCGTCTTTAGCAACCTAATTTTAGGTTGAGATCTGGATTGTTTCATCAAAATAATTTAATCATGGATCGGCTTACGCAAGAGGAATTAATATACTTACAATTGTGATTTATGAATTACGATATTTATTTCAATATCAAGTTATTGATTAAAATTTTTTGTTAGCGGGACCATGTAAGTTCATGATACAAGTGATAAGAGATTATAGTACTCTACGTGTACGCACGGAATAAAAGAATTTAAAAATCACAATCAATCTTTTAATTTTTGGCTTGCATGTTGATATACTTTCTTTTGACCTAGATGATTCATCCAATTATATTGAACATTTTTTAAACTTTTGATTTTTATGTAAGTGAAAAAAAAAAAAAAAAAAGAAAGAAATAAAAAGCAATATTTTTACAATTTTTTTTTTCTACAAGGTGTGGGGGTGCGATTATGCTATCTAAGATTTTGTGGTTTAATGATAATGCACTGCATCGACATTAAATTGTCAAGTTATTTGCATTATCAGCAAAAACAATTAAACAAATAATTATTCGCGCGGCCAAATCAAGTCGGTATTCTAATGATATGCATACTAATTTTCAAACAAGAAAAAAAATAAGTTGACATTATCAAAATTGTAACGTAAAAATAATTAACAAGAAAAAAATAGAAACTTATTTATAAGGTTAGGGTATATCCTATTAGAAATATATAAACACATGAAAATCTATCATATTATAAGTTGGGATGAAAACACATCTAGTGTTTCTTGAAAAAAAATACAAAAATACAAATTGAAGGAAAAAAAATACGAAGTACTATCTCCATATTGCATATAAGGTATGTGACACAAATATTTTAATATGTATCATGTTGACGATAGAATATAGCCATCAGTCTACTCGGTTTCCTAGGCCTCAAAACCTTATAATGTTGATGGGCCCAAAAAGGGCCCATTACTCGAGACGTCTCGATTTCCCAAATAAAGAACGAGATGCACGACTCTATTAAGGAATACTATACAAGGTCTTCTCATGAGTCCTCACCTTATAAAGGCTTGCCGAGATCATCAATTCGACTGATCAGCGACCTTAGCCTTACGACCCCATAACCTCCGGTCAAAATAAACACTCCAATCATGCCCCGTGACTGGAGGCTAGGGGGGAAGGAACACGATTAGTTCAGCCACACTTTGAGAAACACAGCTCTTCAGCTCAGGTATCCTCACCACCTTGGATTCTAGGTTATCTATTAAAAAGAAATCTATCATAGTATGACCTTAAGCACTATAAATACCCCATTTGCCTCTAAGAAAAGAGAAAATACAATTCTTATCTCATCACAGACACATTACTCTTACTTATGGATTGACTTACGCATCGGAGTGATCGCGCGAAGAAACCTCCCCCCTTCCCCCCCAAGCACTCCTTTGACCACTTTTTTTCTGTATTTGCTGGAGCTATCTCTATTAGTGAAATTTAGCTCGTGCAACATATCACATATTAAAAATACAATATAGCAACGTATAGTACAGAAAGTTTGAGAGGTATCGCATATACACATTGTAATATTAAATGCATTCGCACACTATATTTAAAAAAAAAAAACAATACAATTGCATAGTTCATGTGCACTTGTGAAATTAACACATGTGGCCAAATAATATAATTATTAGAATTTAGACTAAATTCATGTGTACTTGTTGGATTAACACATATAGGCATGTGGTCCCACAAGAAATTACATAAAAGATTTTGTATGTTTATTATAAATAAATTATATTTTTTGGATCTTATATTGGTTATCAATTAATAATACTATAGTGGGGTCATGTCACTTTTATATTGGTGACCAATTAATAATGCTATAGTGGGGTCATGTCATTTTTATGTTAGTGTGGGGTTGTAATATATACATATATTATATGTGTAGATATCCTAGAGCTAGTACTGAAATACTCTTTCACTAGTTTAACTTGTTTTACGCTAAAATTATGATGTTTGGCTACATGTGCACTATATAAACATATTTGTAAGAGCTCTAGACATAAATTTTTTATTCTCTCTCACTCTCTCATTTTATAAAGTTCTCCCATCACTCATAGAAAGTAGCATGTGCACATAGCAGCCAAAAGATCATTTGCCTCTTTTGGAATTGTTGTGATTCAGTAGGATAAGGTGTGCTTTCGTTTTATTTTGTGTTTTGATTTTCACATATGTTGATCGTATTATTTTGTTAAGGATTAGTGATTTAGATTTGACTAAATCCCAATAAACATTATCAAAATTGTAATGTAAAAATAATTAACAAGAAAAAAAAAAGAAACCTATTTATAAAGGTAGGATATATCCTATTAGAAATATATAAACACATGAAAATATGTTGTATGATAAGTTGGGGGGTGAATAACATATATATTGTTCTTGCAAAAAGTAAAATTACAAAAATACAAATTCAAGAAAAAAAAAGTATGGTCGCTATATTACATGTAGGGCATGCGACACAAATATTTCTATATGTATTGCACATTAAAAATGCAATATAGAGACGTATAGTACAGAAAGTTTAAGGGGTATTGCAATGTATTTGCACACTACAGATGTTTTAACTTCCCACTTTCAAACAAGCGAAAGGTATTGAATAATGTCCTTTCAAGTGCCTTGTCATTTCAATTGTTACAAGAAATCAACTACTATAAGAAATTATTAAATGTGTACATTGTTAACAAAGTACGCTATTTCATAACTTGATGGGAATTTCGTTGCAATTTGGTAAGTTCGTCAGATTATGGTAAGTAATAGATTTATCGGATTCTAATAAGTTTATCACATTCTAGTAGTTTGTCTAGTTGTTTTGTCTTTTAGTACTAAATGATAGTTTTGTCCAATTATGGTAAGTTTGACCTATTTCGATAGATTGATTTTACACTAACCTTTTAAAAGTGGTAAGTTCGTTGTATTCTGGTAAGTTTATCCAATTTTGGCATGTGCTATTTTTGTCGGATTCTATTAACTAATCACATTGTGGTAACTTTGTCTGATTTTGGTATGTAGTTGATTTATCATATTTTGGTATATGCATCGTATTCTAGTAGTTTTATCTGTTAGTACTAAATGGTAGATTTGTCGTATTTTGATAAGCTCATCATATCTGGTATTTTTATATTTTAGTACTAAGTGGTAAATTTATCCTATTCTAGTAAGTTTGTTACATTTTGGTAATTTATCTAGTAGTTTTGTCTTTTAATACTAAGTGGTAGATTTGTTACACTCTATTAAGTTTGTCACATTTTGTTAGTTTGTTTGGTAGTTTTGTCTTTTAGTACTAAGTGGTAGATTTGTTACACTCTGCTAAGTTTGTCACATTTTAGTAGTTTGTCTGGTAGTTTTATCTTTAGTACTAAATAGTAAATTTATCATATTTTGGTAAATTTTTCGCATTTCGATAGTTTGTTTGGTAGTTTTGTCTTTTAGTACTAAGTGGTAGATTTGTCATACTCTGGTAGTCGCATTGTGGTAGTTTGTCTATGTAGATACCCCATTTTTGCCTATTTAAGGCTTCAATATATAGTGAAAATTAATGTTATATTAAGCCCACAAATTACAATAAAACAATCATTATGATAATAAATAGAAATAGCAATGATGATAAAATAGATGATAAAAAAAATTTATAAATAAAAAAATTAGAAAAGTTTTTTAAGTTTATGCTAAGGATAATTGATAAGTCTTTTAGACTCTACTCTATTCATAGGAATTTATACTTTATATGATATTTTTTTAGATAAATTCCTATAATTCTGTGTATTATTGTGAAAATGTTATTTTCTCAGCTCTAATGTTATTTTTCATCTCTAAAGATCATAAAAAGAAGAAATAAAGAGATTTGAATCATATTTGAAGCAAAACAACAATAACAGTTTAAGATGGACTAAACCGCAGCTTCAAAAGATCAACCGAGGGTAAGAAACAAAGAAAAAAGTGCAAATCATGCCTTCAACCGCCCGCTCATTTATACCTACGATTTACACTAAGACAGCAACGCCTTGCATTCCATGACATAACTTCAATTGTGCTCAAGAATCGAGCCCGCAATTTTCACTAAGCAAAATTCACCCTCTTAAAAAAAAAAAAATCTTTTATCACAACTAACCTTCAAGCTCGCAATCTAAGCTGTGAAAAGTGACTCTTTCCTCATTATCATAAAAGATGCTATCCTACACGTACGTATGGGGTTAAGGACAATTTTCATTATAAAGAATTTGCTACGTCAATAAAAAAAATCTTCATGATTTCTATGCCTTGTCACCTATAAATGAGCATGCAAAGTCATTGTAAAATGTAATACCATATGTAAGAAATTACTAACATAGAATAGAGTAGTAAGAGGATCCTTAGTGGGAGAAATTCTTCTTTTACAAGGGAATTCGAGTTTTCTGGGTAAATTAGTTTTAAACCAATATTTGTCCTTGCAAGATCTGTGTGCTTAATTTGAAATATTCATCCTTGATCTTGTATTATTTCTCTTAAATCTGCATTTAATGCTTAAATCTATAAAGAAATAATCATCTTAACTTAGGGTTTGTGAATCCAACACCTGATTCTTATGATATCAACGTGTTTTATTGAATATCGACTTGGTATTTGTAATAAATAACTCGAACTTAATTTTATGGTCTAATTTTGTGGTGCACCTTTTAGATTCATGTTTGATTTCAACTAAATAGATTGAAAGATCATTCTTTTGAACAGATCTAGGCTACTAATAAAGTTGTTCATGATCACTAGGGATACGGATGGTGAAACTTTCTATCACTTGGTTCTAAATTCATTAAAATGGGTTTTAATCAAAGGATTCTTAATCTTTATACAAATCTATATTGTTGATAGCTCATGAAGAGATTCCTGTGGTCTGATTTAGATCTAGAGTTATTAACCTTGAGAGAGGCTTTAGCTTACCTTAGTGATTTTGATAAGTTTTTTATACTCTATTCTATTCATAGTACTTTAGGCCTTATTTGATCCCATCCAAGATAAATCCCTATGAATTTGTGCTTTTATTGTTTAAATGTTGTTTTTTAGCTCTTAAAATCAACAAAAAAAGAATCAAAGTGTTTAAGATCAAATTTAGAGTATAACTACATGAATGAGTGAAGATAAGATCAATCATGGCTACCAAAGACCACAACCAAGGGCAAAAGACACCAATCGCACCAAAAACCTACCCTCGAGTAGAGCTGCAAATAGGGGTGTGCAAAAAAATCGATGAAACCGAAAAATTGAACTGAAACCATAAAACCAATCCGAAAAATATGGTTAATTAATCCATTGGTTTTGGTTTAGGATTATGATTTTTATTTTTCTGGTTTTTAGTTTCGGTTTTAGTTTGTAACCTCAAAAAACCGATGGTTAACGGTTAATCGTTTTAATATTTATAAAAATATTATATATAATTTACATATACATATAATTATTTTTAAAATATATATATACATATGATTTATGTTCATATTCTTGGATTTTGATTAAAATACTATTGTCCTATGTTTGATAAGAGTTAATATAGTAATTGATTTGGTTTGATTTTATTGATGATAATACGTTGAAAGGTTTGTTTTTCCCTTTTTTTTTAATTTTATTTCCTTTTTCTTTTTTTTAGCTCTTGTAATGTATATAATAATTTAAAGAAAAACTCTATGATAAAGGCTAAAAAAATAAGGTTTGTTGAAATTATCAATTTGATTTGTTGAAATCATTATGTTAAGTGGTTAAAAATCAAAAACTAGATAAATTAACCGAATAAAACAATTAACTGTTAATGCGGTTAACCGTTTATAATAGATTGCTTAAGAATCGAGATATTAAAAAACTGAACATTACGGTTTGGGTTTAAAAAAAGGGCCACAGATCGGTTAACGATCCATGAACACCCTAGTGCAAATTACATCGCGCGTACACAAATTCCAGTCATGCCTACAACTGTGCCCTTGATGATGCCCACAGTTCACTTGAAGACATCCGTGCCTACAATGCAAAGTATAAGATCAATCGCACTTAAAGTCGAGCTTGCGATTACACCCACGATTGAAGCTAAACCAAAAAAAGATGATTTTTACAAAGAAATCACAACTCAATCGCGACTATCCTTCTAGCCCACGAACATACCCGCGAAAATGTGACCTTGTCATGAATGAGCTGGCTCACACGTGCATGTGAAGCTAACGATGAATTTTGTTATAAAGAATTTGCCACATCAGTAAATAAAATCTTCATGATTTTTGTGTCTATAGCCTATAAATAAATGTGCATAGACATCCAATAAAGTGTAACATATGTAACAATTTACTGACTTTTAAGTGTGAGAATTGTTTTTTCTTGCAAGAGATTCGAGTTTTTCTGGGTAAATTCATATTAAACCAGACTTTTGTTCTTGCAAGACTTTTGTGCATAGTCTTTCATACCTACCTTTAATTTCATATTATTTCTCTTGAATTTGTGCTTAATGTTCATATCTATGGGGAAATAATTATTTTAACTTAGGTTTTGTGAATCCAAGACCTGATTTATGTGATTTCAAATGTATTTTAATGGAACAATGACTGGTACTTATATTTAGTAACTTGAGCTTATTTTCGTGGTTCTAACTGTGTGGTGCATCTATTAGATCCATGATTGATTTCAACTAAATAAATCAAGAGATTATTATTTCAAATAGATCTAAGCTACTAATAAAATTACTTATAATCACCTTGAGAGAGGGATGGTGAAACTTTCTGTCACTTGTTTTTAAATTGTCGAAATGGGTTTTCAAACAAACAATTCTTAAACTTTATGCCGATCTAGATTGCTGATAGGTTGAGAAGAGGTTCTAGTAGTCTGATTTAGCTCTACAGTTTCTAACTTGAGAGAGGCTTTAGCTTACTTTCGTGAGTTCGATGGTACAAGCATACTCAACAAATAACTCTTGGAATTTATTAAAGAAATCACATGATAAGGACTTGGTGAAGGAAAACCGTAAGCTTAATCTTGCATTAACAAAAGTATATCCTTAGTCTACCCTGAAGACGTGTATATACTTAGCCTTAACCCTAGTTTTAGCTTTTGTTTTTGCTATGTTTTACTAAATTTTTTTTTAGCTAAATGATAGATAAAAAGTGAGTATGGTAGATACTGACGATCTCCAAGGAATATGACTTAATACTTTTTATGTTACTTTAGTAGGTACGCTTACCTATGTTGATGATTACAACCGAAGTTGAATATAATCTGTTAGTAACCTTTATAAATTTTTGAAATACTTTAATTTTGTGTTTGTTATTTTAAAATGTACACACATAGCTAACCAGAATATAACAGTGAAAATATACTAGTGAATAACTCTTTAAGTTTGTTAAGAAATTATATGATAAGGACTTAGTAAAGTAAATCTTCAGGCCTTTCCTGCATTAACAAACTTATCGAATTACTTTTCCTTGAAAACACGTATATATTTTAGGCTTAACCCTAAATTTTTCCTTTGTATAGTTAATAGATGAAAAGTAAGTAAGTAAATGCTAATGATCCCTAATGAATACGACCTAATACTTTCTATGCTACTTTGATAGGTGCGCTTGCCTACGTTGGTGATTGCAATTGAAGTTGAACAGAACTTATTAGCATTTTATAAATTTTTGAAAGTTTCAGCTTTGTGTTCCGTTTTTAAAAGTGAAAGACACATCGATAACCAAGTTTTCTATTGTGTGCTTAATTTGTAATATTCATCTTTAATTTCATATTATTTCTATTCAATCTTAGTTTAATTTTTAAATCTATCGAGAAATAATCCTTTTAACTTAGGGTTTATAAATCTAATACCTAGTTCGTGTGATTTCAACATGCTTTATTAAATATCCATATTTAATTTCGATTGAATGGATTGAGAGACCAATCTTTTAAACAGATCTAGACTACGAATGAAGTTCTTATAATCACTAGAGATAGGGATGATGAAACTTTTTGTCACTTGGTTATAAATGCATAAAATGGGTTTTAATCAAATGATTCTTAATCTTTACGCAAATCTATGTTGCCGATAGATTGTGAAGTGATTTTGGTGATTTGACTTTGAGATAGGCTTTAGCTTACCTTAATGAATCCAGCAGTGCAAATATACCAGTGAACAATTCTTTGAGTTTGTTAAGAAATCATATAATAAGGACATGGTGAAATAAATCATAAGGTCTTTCTTGCATTAACAAACTTATCATGTTAATTTGCCTTGAAAACAAGTACATATTTTAGGTTTAACCTTAGTTTAGTGTTTGTTTTTCCTATGATCTTCTAAATTTCTTTGGCTCGATAATAGATTAAAAGTAAGTACAGTAGATGTTAACGATCTCCAAAGGATACGACTTAATACTTTCTATGCTACTTTAATAGGTATGCTTGCCTATGTTGGTGATTATAACCAAAATTGAACATAACTTATTAGCATTTTATAAATTTTTGAAAGCTTTAACTTCATGTTCCATTTTCAAACGCGAAATACATGCCAATAACCAATTATTCCTTTTTAAGGTGGGTGATTTTAAGCCTCTTTAAGTATTAATTTCAATTGGAGAAGACAATGTTTGGTTGAAAACTGAAAAATAATAAATTTTACACTTATGATTATGAAGAAAAACATAGGATGCCATATATAAATTTAATCATGATTGGAAGATTGCAGTATAATGGTTTAGAAGAATATATCTGGTTGATAAAATCATTAATAAGCTTTAAAACTAGATTCCTAATCAAGAGAGGACTATGGAAATATCCGGTGTTGGTGGATTAGTGGATATTATGTTTGAAATTAATGTCTAAAAGATTACCAAAGGATTATGTGGTGGTTTCGACAAGCATAGGAATGTGAGAAACCAATCATCTTATATTATGATATTTATGCAGCTGATCAAAGTTATTTAATCAAAGAAAATTTTCAAATATAATGATAATCAATACAATCATAAAGGAGATTAATACCTGATCAATTAAAGAAACTACGCTTGGATTCATGTAGTTGTTACTTAGAAGTTATTATGATCAATGGAGCCAAAACCAACAACAGATGATATAGAGCCATATGCTAAAGTGACAACAGAAGATGAGGTACGTGCCTTAAAGGTGGTGAAGAGACTAGAATTACCTGTCATTTGATCGGTGGCAGCTGAATCAATGATCCATTATGAAGTGGAGGAAAGAAGGCACTTTATCTTGATTACCTGATTCAACAAGCGTAGTGATAGATTAAGATGAATTTTTTTATTGTTTCTTGATACTGGCGATACTTGGCAAACTCATTTGCAGATAATATAACAGTCTTTTTATATGAACTCGTAGTAGCCATTATAATAGGAGCTAAATGAGACTTTGAGATTTATTCCGCAATTTTGGACATATAGGCTTACTGTGACCATGCTCATGATAATAAAAACATTCAACTCCCCTTCAATCTTGACTCTAATTATTTCCTCTTTTACAATTTTGCTCGTTAGCCATAGGTACCAACAACAACTTTAATGAAACCAGGGCCTAAAAAAAAATCTAACCAATACCACACTTCAACTACTCATACACCCAACCTCAAAAGAATGCACACCAGAAACTCAATGAAAGCTCCAACTAGGGACCTAACAACAAAGGACCTCAAGCCATAAATTCTAACCAACTAGCAGCACCACTAATACAAATGAACCAGTAATAACCGGACATGCCTAGCAACAAAATCAGAAATTCCAACTCCAATGAGAACACCATAAAGCCACCTGCACACAACACCGACCAATAACCCAACCAACACAAATATCATTGATGGCTCTATCAATCTCTAATCTAGCACCATACAATGACAACAACCAGATTCCTACAAACCCAATCCACGGATTAGTAGAAGAAGACTAGGAACCCTAGGAATGGGTAAATTTGGTGACTGGCACATGGAAGGAATGAAAAGTAGAGAGGGCAGAAGATGACCAAAAACCTAAGAATAAGTACATCAAAAAAGCAAGAAAACCCTAAATTGATCGTTTTGATACCATGTAACCAAGAGTAATGGGAAAATTGTATATTATGTGTCATTGATTCATAGGGTTATATATATAAGATTTTAAGAAGCAAAAAAATAAATGTAAGGCCCTATTTATATACAATGAATATTTAGAAAATATTCTATACTAATTACATATATTTATAGCTCTAGAATAAATGGAAAAATTCTAATTAATATACATTCTTATTCTATAACAATCCCAAACACAAAGGCGTTCTACATCTTGAACTAAGTCTAGTCCTATCTTGGGTCTATTTGTTTCGTCATATTCTGGTAATTTGGGCATCATATTTTTTTCGTTTTGAAACAAATATTTGTCAAGAAGCAAATAACGATGAAAAACTAATAATTTAATTCATAAACAGACTAAACGGGTAAATACCAGCATGATACAAATAAGTTATAGATACAGATCTAATACAGATAAGATACAAATAGAAATCAAACAATCCAAACAAACCTCTTATTTGTATTTTGTTTACATATGTATCTCATTTGTATATGATTTATGAGGTTTGTTTATGAATAAAAATGTTTATTTTTTATTTGCATATGTTTTTGACAAATAATCCGATTAAAATAGGCATTAAATAAATACCAAACTGATGCCAAACATACCCAACTTTTCCTTTTCCATTTCTTGTTTAGTATGTAATTTTCATATTTCTTTTAAGTTTTGAATTAGAAGTTTTTATTTATTATTATATTTAATTTTTCATAAGTCGGTTGTTCATTTTGTTCTGTCCGATATGCACCGAGCATCCAGTGTTTAGTCAATTTTTTTTTTTTGCTATTTTAATTAAATAAAACATATTTATATACCCATATGTGCATTAATTGCAACTGTATCAAGTTTTGATGTTTGATTAGATATATAATTATATATGTACACAATTTATTTATCATAATTACTTACAGTTTTTTCTTCATGGTTAGCTTGCTTGCTTATTAATGTATAGTTAGGCATATTAATGTAAAGCATTCAAGAGGGACTTCGATTTATGGTTACATTATTAGTTTTAATGAAATAAATTATTTCATTATTTAACGACTTACATCATATCAAATCATGATCAAAATTTTAAAATAATTAATATTTTATTTATATTTATTTTAACGATTATATTATTGATAGAATGATCCCGTTCATGAAACCATAAAAACTCGCATGTATAAATACGCACATAATCATAGTGTTTTTTTTTTTTTACCATATAATCATAGTGATTTAACTTTTTCTTATTGCATGTTTCTCGGAGGTCGAAACTAAATAATACTATGACATTATTATACACAATGTTAAAAAAGAATCATTAAATGTTTTCAAACAAAAAAATAAGTGACTTATTCTATTTAAATCTATTTTGTTTTGGATGATTCAGATTCTTAACCATCAAATCTGATATTAATTTACCATGGATACGAAGAACTATTGTTGAGTGGACATCTTTACCTCGTCAATCAACCTCCAAACTGTTCCAATGCAGGATTTTTCTTGCAATTGTTGTTTGTCGGAATGTTTCAATCTTCATCGTCGATATATTGGCTAGTCCCCATTTTTCGGACACCAATACATATTTACCATTGGTATATAAAAAAATTATCAATTTCCAAATACAATAAAACTAGTTATTAAAATTTTATTATAAAATGAGATATTAATTTTATATATGGGATGTTATAATCACGATATTAAGTTTGAATTCAATCATTTTATCGCGTGAATGAGATGCGCTAATAGTAACTCTATGTATGTCTCGTCTGAGAATCGCACCATAGCTCTGTACGATTTTCCCCTCATTTCCTGTGCAACGTCTAATCATCTCTCTATCTTTCTTTGTTTCTTTCCTTGTCTCTTCTGCCGTGTTCTATCCATTTTCTCACTTTTTTTCTCTCCCTGTCTCACCGTCCATGTTCCTTGCATCTCTTAATCATTTCTCTGTTTCAACTTTTCACTCTCTCCTTTTCCTTCCTTTTTCTGTCTCCTCTCTGCGTCTGCTTTCCACACTTTTTCTGCCCCTTTTTTTTTTTTTATTTTGACAGTGGAATGGTCGATTTTGTTCTTCTAATTAACGCATTTTTACAACAGTAATTTGATAATAATTTTGATTAAATTACATTTAAATAATTATTTTTCATTAAACAGGTTAAAAGTTTCCCACTTTTCGATTAACACATCGATGTCTTTTTCCAAATTCCAATCCCTTATCTTCCCAAACACGATGTCTTAGGTTATTCGCATTACATTCCAATCATGGCGGTTGAAAAACCCATCGACCCCTTCCAACTTGCCATTCTCTTATCCGATGTGGAAGCCAGTGCCGCATCCATCATCAGGCATCCAACCTTCGCCGCCGTCCCACCGTCCCACAACGAACTAACTCTGTGCAAGGACATCACTCTGGAGGCTGCAAAGAACACTTACCTTCGCCTAGAACTCCCTCGAAACACCCCACAAGGAAAGAGGCTTCGCATCCTCATCGACTACCAAGGTGGCGGTTTTGTCTTCTTCAGCCCCTCTACTCAACCTTTCCATGATTTGAATGGCCGTCTCTGTGCCCATGTCCAAGCCCTTATCATCTCACTCGAATACCGTTTTGCCCCGAACACCGCCTTCCGGCAGCCTACGAAGATGCCATCGACGCCATCAAGTGGGTCCATGATCAAGCCCTAGGATTGGCGGCTCATGAAACTGAACCCTGGACCAAGGATCATGGGGATTTCACCAACTGCTTCTTGGTGGGACTCAGTGCTGGGAGGAAACATGTCGTACCATGCAGGACTACGTGCACTCGACATCGATCATAAGCCTGTCCTGATCAAAGAGTTGATATTGAACCAGCCCTACTTTAGCGCAGAGTAAATAACTCCCTCAGAAGCAAGGCTTGAGGACGACAGCGTCGTGCCTCCTGCGTGCAAACCATCTGATATGGTCTCTCGCATTACCTAAGGGTGCTGACCGTGACCATGAGTATTGCAATCCAAGTTTAAGGGTGGGGATAAGAACATCGGACTGCTGCCGAGGTGTTTGGTCGTAGGTTACGAAGGTGACCCTCTCGTAGATATGCAAAAGGAGATGGCCAAATTACTGGAGGCAGGTGGTGTTGAGGTTGTGGCCAAGTTTTATGATGGAGGGTTTCATGCCTTGAGCATTTTCATCCTCCGACATGCAAGGTCTTCTTCCAAACTGTTGAGGAATTTGTGCATCAGGCGCTTGTTGCTCCTCTTTGAGATCAATTGTGAAAGCTATTCTTAAAGGTTCTGTGTTATCCTGATAAATATAAAAATTAATGTTTGTTTTTAGTTTTAAAGTTTTTAGCCACACAGCTTTATAGGGCTATAAAAACAAATGCCTCATGAATGGTCATAGGAATGATATTCAAGGCTGTTCGATCTATGTTCCTAAAATATAATAAATTAGCAGTGTTTTTTTTTTTTTTTTATTTTGTACATGTGGAATAATTCTAACTAATAGATTATACATTGGTGAATTACATTGGTTCCGTACTTTATACATGAATGATTACAAATTATCTAATATTATGTTTGGTATGATGGAATCGTTCGCAATGTAATGAGATGGAATGATAAATCCATTCATTTATTTAGATACATTTTGGAATGGGATGGAATAAAATTGATATGCTCTTTTATTTTTTTGGTGAGTTGATAAAATCAATATTTTTATGTATTAATTCTAATTGTATAAAACTATGCTGGAATCTTATTTTATTATTGTCTATTTTTTTGTCTTTCATTTTCTTTTATTGTCTTTTTTGGTTATATTTCTTTTATCTTCAGATGAACAGAAAATTCTATAGTATAGTTTTTACGAAACGAAGCAAGAAATACAATTTGCATACTTTTTATTTATTTCATTTTTTTATAAATAAGTGGGAAAAAAAGGTAATTTAATGTTGATTATTTATGAGAAAAGAATGAAATCGCGATTTCACCTTTTTAAGAGTGAAATCGAATTATCCTTAAAGCCGAAATCGTCGATTCTTAGGAATCGCGATTTCAACTATTAAAAATACAATTAAACATAAAAATAAGAATAAAATTCGAAATCGGGATCTCATTTTAAATCATTTTCTCTTACCAAATATGGCTTAAAATAAGAAATAGAGGCAGTACCTATTTAAGAGATAAATATAAAAGTTTGTTTGAATATTTATATTAACGGTTGGGATGTCTGAATTTGTTGCACATCATATCCCTAACTAAATAAAACTAATGAGTTATCCGGCGTAAGTCCGCAAATTCTTGATTTTATCACTCATTTTAAGGGTTCGGAGTTCTGATGGGCTGTGCTGGGTTCGTACCGACATGATGAGACCCAACAACATAAATGATAGATTGGATAAATAGAGTTTATTTAACTTTCTTGGTTTGGTTTGCTCTGTTGATAGATATAGAATATTAATGTCCATATTTGTGTGGGTGTCTCATTAGATTTTTTGAAAATTAAAAATGAACTGTAGATAGAATATATTAATGTCATATAAGTGTCTCATTAGATTTTTGAAAATTAAAAATGAATGATAGATAGAATATATTAATATCGATATATATATGTCATTTTTGGGAAAAAAAATGAATATAGTTACATCTAAACTTTCAACATGATTTTGGATCACTTATTTTTAACACGTATCAAATAAGCATGTTGGATCGTATATGATATATACTACATATGATTTCATATGCTTGACATATATCAAATAAGCATGTTGGATCGTATATGATATGTACTACATACGGTTTCATATGTTTATATAGTACATCCATATATAAGAGTATTGTTAAAGATAAGAAGTGTTAAATGGCAAAATAAATGTTTGAAAATTGCAGTAAAAGACCTTTAGATTGTAACATCGATGTTGACATATTTTAATCTTAATGTTAAGATGCTTGTCAATTTATGGAAATATTTAACTACACCCTTTAAACATTGTCCATTGCGTGTAAATTAATAAATTAATAAAAGTTGAAAAGGATAATGCTATTTATTATTAATTTATCAAAATTTAAAATTTTTTACAACTTATAAAAGTTTAAAATAAATCTACACGAAATTAAAATTCTTAGATTATTTGCAATTTCACCGAAAAAAGATAACCCGCAGAGGAAGAAGTTAATTTATGGGTTTAGGACATTATTGTGGTATCAACAGTTAATACATAGAAAGATGCATGAAATGTCTATCAATATAATCATTTGACATACTTTTTAATAACATTTATGCGAACTGCAAAGCTATTCTCTAAATATTAATAATGGATGCAATTGCGTCTAGTAAAACCCTAAGACAACTTAGTAATGTGTCATTAAAGCCGCCCCTTAGTTAAACGAATGCTAGAAACAATTAAAATATAAATAATTATAAGGTACGAATAATAAAAGAGATGGAATAGAAAAATACTCAATATTGGTCCGTTCTACAAATGATAAGAGTGCAAATAGTTGTCAAATACAATGGACTTGATTCCTTTGCTGGACATATCTATGTCACTAAGCTAATTATTGATCTGCAGAGCTATTCGTCACTCTCTTTTACAAACAATCTCGCCAAAGAACAAATCAAGTTGAGAAATATAGGATATAAAGGTTTCTCTCAAGTGAATTCTCTCAAAGCAACAAAGGAAGTTGATATAAGAAATTATAGATTCCGCTCAAACGCTTTAAGTTTTCTCAGATTAACACTCTGAAATATGTGATGAATTAAATTATTAAGAAGGAATTTTTTTTAATAGTAAAAATAACTCTTTTTCTTGTTATATTTGATCTGAAAATGTGAAAGTCCTTTTATATGAAGCTTTTCCAACATCCAAATTCTTAAAAATAATTTAAATTTTGAATCTTTTTTTCATTGGAGTAGATAAGCTTGAAAGATATCCTTCGTGAATTTTTTTGATATTTTGTTAGTATCCCTCTAATATATTTTGAACTTTCCATGCTAATATATGCTTCAAAATTTCTAATTTGAATTTTCAAAATCAAATCTTTCGATATCTAGAAGTTTGCCATGAAGTATGGAGAATATCATTAAGTTAAAACCTTATCCTTTTTTTTTTCCTTTTCAAATCCTAATAAAATAAATCTCTATTGTCACGCCCCAATAGGTACCCTAAACGTGACAGCCCGTCGTACAAAATATTAAAATTTAAGAATGACTACCTCAGTCATTCGAAAGCTTCCATATTGATACAAAACGTACATTCACATCAAAGGGAGACCGATGAAGTAATGCATTTTAAGATATTGGCAGCTAAACATGCGAAATAGCACTTAATATATTTCATTGAAATAGAAAGTTTTACAACTTCTAAGGGGCATTCCCCTGACAATTCTCATAATAACATGGTCTTATTAAGATAAATAACAAAAGCTAGAAGATTTTAGAAGAAATCTACTCTAAGATGTCAAAACAGAATTCCTCCAAAAGCTTCTCAAAATAAAGATTCTACCCGAGTGGATAGGATGGTCTCGGGTGCAAAAAGGATAATCCTGCAATATCAAAAGTCTATAGGAGTATAAGCATGACTAGCTTAGTGAGATATTCCTTATGCCAAAGTACTCATAACAGTTAATCAATCAAGTTTATTAAACAAGCATATGAAATGCAACAACCATATGATCAAACAGTACATACGACTATCCGGTTTCGTATGTGTGATGGATTTACCCCTCCATCGGTGGTTAGGGAATGCTTTGAACTAGGTCCCAAACGACCTCCTTAAAGTTGCGCGCGTCTTGGGGTTCCAATGAACCTTACTACTAGTCCCCGAGCTTTCCTTACCCAAAGCGATCGATCCGGCTCGGCTACAACTTGAGACCGTATTCCCCGAACGTCCTAAACTCTCAAGATTGTAGTAAGACAGCTTACCTTTCCGGTCCCACGTTGAGGACTAGTAGCAAAATTTCAAAATGATATTCTAAGTGATATGCATGAGCAATTTATTATATGGGGATTTCAATATGACATTAAATCATTCAAAGTGATCAAGCAATATTTGCACACATGATAATACATACATAGAAATATTTATATCAATCACAAATCGGGTTCCGATATGCTTATTGTTCATTAATCGCACACAATGATTTACATACATAATTCCCATGATAACCCGCATGCATATCAATTTTATCTTTTCCTAACACCTAGTGCTCTATTCTACAAGTACATGCGTGAATACCTAAACGTAATGGAAAGTCACTCGTCCATAGCGATCTTCTAGAAGTCGAAGTAATCCTCAGGGAAGAGAAGATCTTGGTCCTTGATACCTAAACAAAAGAAATACCCTAAGTGAGTATTTCATCCAAGATCTACTCAACATCTTTAATTCTATCTTATTGGATTCGTCAAAATTCGCATAAATAGAAATTCCAACTTAAAATTGTCATAACTTGCTCATTTTAACTCGGAATTTTGCATATTATATATCGATTTCTACCTACTCGAAAACATCTATCCATTTCTAATGTTATTTTTATCAAAAGAAGTTATTTGGGTCTTGAAATAATGTCGTACAGATTTGATGCGAAAATTCAAGATTTCAAAACTAGAGTTGTCAAACTTTTCTTCATTCAAGAGCTTTTGTATAAAAATATAGATATTTTGTATGGTTGAAAAATCCTTGAATATATATATAGACTCAAACTATATGTATGAATTTAGTAGTGTTGTCTCGACAATGATTTTGTAACACAAAATGTCTTAAAGTGGGAAAAGCTAAGACTTTTTGAAAAGAAATTAGTTTTGCTAGGAAAATTTCTTAATTTACTATAAGTGAACATCTCCTTCTTTTAACTCCATTTCTTAAATTTTCAAAAAGTAATTTTAATCTTTTTAAAATTCCTACAACTTTATCTCTAATGGTTAGAAAATGTAGTTTTCTAAATATTTCTTGATTATGTCTTCTAAAGCTTTTCTAAAGTTAGATCTACTTCAAAAGAATAATACCAATGATCTTATAAGTTATTTTTTATAATTTTGAAAAACTTATCTAGACTTTAGTATTTTAGAGTGTTGGTAGAAAACTTTGACAAATGAGTTTAAGAGAACTTTTGGTTAAACAAGGAATTAAGTTTAAAGAAACTTTCTTATTTTATTGGTTTGAAAAGAGGGTTTGTGATAACTTTACTTTATGTATTTCTTGGTAAAATCACATATAGTGTTATTACTAAAACTTGAGCTAAACTTATCTATATTTAGAAAATATTTGTTAAGATAAAACTTTAAGTCTTTAAAGAAAAATAATTTCTTATGTGACAAAATTTATTTTTAAAGAGAGTTTATTTTTATTACTTAAGAAAACTTATTTTCATTATGGTTGGACAATATCAACATGTTCATGCATGAATGAGAATATGTAACTATGAGAAATATAATAAAAACAACATAATAAGATAAATTGTATAAGAGCATAAAAGTAAAGTCAAGTATTGGGAACCTTAGCTTCATCAAAGTATCCTAGGACTAAGAAATAAACTAGTCCCAAAAGAAAATAAAAGCAAAAAAAAAATTGTTTTGACTTGATATGGACAAGTCTAAGACTAGAAAGACTAGTCTTAATAATAACATAAAATAAATTGCGTAACTTGAAAGTAAATAAATAACAAATAAGCTTATATGCTCTAAATAAATATATATACGTAATATACATAATACTTTATATAAGTTAGATTAGAAACAAATATAATAATAATAATAACAACATAATAATAACATAAAGAAAAGAATAGAAACATGAACAAAAATAAAACATGAACATATTGTTGCTTCTTTAACTCTCATGAGTCTAAGAAACACACACTAAGCTCATGCTAAGTTGTATGAACATGATGAATGAATAAGATAGATTTTTTATCTAAGGTTTATGTGTTTGTAGAAGAAGAATGGAATGGTTTGTAGTAATATGTGAGAATGGGTTTTATAGAGAAAAGAGAGAACTTGAGAGAGATTTTCAGAGAGGGATTTTATGGAGTGATTTTGGGAGAGTTTTAGTAAGAAGTGAGTTGTGTGAAAGAATGAACGAGGAATGGGGTATTTATAGATTTTTTGAGTGGAAATTAGTGTGATTAAAATTAATTGAAATTGAAATAAAAATGGAAGGGAGAGGACAAGGGGTGGGGGGGTGGAGGCGCTGGTTTTAGCTTTGTATAGGGGGAAAAATAATTTATTTTGTTTGTTTTGTAATAAAAAGAAGTAATGTGTAAAGTGTGATGTGATTAAAGTTGTATGGGGAAGGTAAATTGTAAGGTATAGGTATGGTAGTGTAAGAATAGAGTGTAAGAAAAAGTAAAGATACATGAATAGTAGAAAAGTACTATGAATAGTAGACTAGACAATTAAAATACCAGTAGTAAAGAAAATACGCGTAAAAGCCTATATCTGTTATTTTTAGTTACCGAAAAATTCTAAAACTGATATTTTTGAAAACCTTATATTTTTACGAATCTATTGGTGTTGTCGGAATATTTTTGCACTATCCGGGGCACGGTTTTTGAAAACTGATCCCGATCGGATCCGAAGGACACTAGAAAATTAATCTGATATTTTTAGGCTTCCCTATATTATTACGAACCATAATCCACAATTATTTCAATTTCGTTTTCTAGGGTTTAAGAACACGGGATTGCCGGATCTAGATTCACTAGACTAGGTTAACTTTAGGTTTCGTTTCAACTTCCGGTTCTTAGGGTTTACTTTTATCGAAAAATCTAGGGGCTTACAACCTACCCTCCTTAAAGAAAGTTTTGTCCTCAAAACTTGACTATCGTACCTGATTCCTCAAAAGATTCGGATATTTGCGTCGGATCTCATCCTCGGCTTCCCAAGTTGCCTCCTCATGGTGTGATTCCTCCAGAGGACTTTGACATATTTGATCTCCTTTCCGAAGCTTTTGGACTTTTCGATCCAAAATCTGTACCGGGTGTTCCTCATAAGTGAGGTTCTCCTTTAGCAACACTGGCTCCAACTCTACTACTCGTTCTGGATCTGCTACATGCTTGCGCAAGACCGATACATGAAACACATTGTGCACACCTGACAGGTTTGGCGGCAAAGTTAGGCGATAAGCTAGATCTCCCACTCGTTCAAGCACTTCAAAAGGTCCAATGTACCGTGGGCTCAACTTTTCTTGTGAGCGTACTCTATGTATACTCTTGATTGGATTTATCTTTAAGTATACACAATCTCCCACTTGAAATTCGAGAACTCGCCTCTTCTGATCTATCCAACTTTTCTGTCTATCTTGGGCCTCTTTCATTTGCTGTCGGATTATTCTTACTTTGTCTGCTGCATCTTGTACCAAGTCTGGTCCAATAGCAAGCTTTTTCACATCATCCCAAAACAGAGCCGGTCTACAGCGTCGTCCGTACAAAGCTTCATATGGCAGCATTTGTATGGTAGAGTGATAACTGTTGTTGTAGGCAAACTCTATGAGCGGCAAACTCTATGAGCGGCAAATGAGCATCCCAATTCCCTTTGAATTCCATAACACATGCACGCAACATGTCTTCCAAGGTTTGGATCATCCGTTCTGATTATCCATCGATTTGGGGGTGATAAGCCGTGCTAAAATGCAACTTTGTCCCCATACACCTTTTAAACTTGTCCAAAACTTAGATATCTGGGATCTCGATCTGACACAATCCCAGGTACTCCATGTAAACGTACTATTTCCCTTATGTAAAGCTTGGCTAGCTTGTCCATTGAGTACGTCATATTGATTGGTATGAAATGAGCCGATTTGGTCAAGCGATCTACCACGACCCATATGGCATCATACCCCGTGATGTCCTTGGTAGTCCACACACGAAATCCATCGAGATTTGATCCCACTTCCATTCGGTATCGGCAAAGGCTTTAGCAATCCTCCGGCCTTTGATGTTCCACCTTTACTTGTTGACAAGTTGGGCACTTCATCACATAATCAGCTACATCCCGTTTCATTCCATTCCACCAAAAGTGGCTCTTAAGATCTTGATACATCTTAGTTCCTCCCGGGTGTACTGTGTATCCTAAGTTATGAGCTTCACTCATGATTTCCTTCTCATATCCTCATCATCTGGCACACATAACCTTCCCTTCATCCTCACTACATCCTCTTCATCTATGGTGAAATCAGTATACTTCTCTGCTTGTACTTCCCGTTTGATCCTTTGTATGACTTCATCATATCGTTGAGCTTCTTTAATCCGTTCCACAAGGGTTGGTTCCATCACCAAGCTAGATATTTCCACCTCCACATCTTTTCCAATGAATTCGATACTCAGCCTTTCGAATTCTCTTACCAACTCCTTTTGGTCGGTCAACAAAGGGCAACTTCCTCATGATTCTTCCGACTTAAGGCATCCGCGACGGCATTAACTTTTCCTGGACAATAATTGATTCCAAGATCATAGTCCTTTATAAGCTCTAACCATCTCCGTTGTCTCATATTCAACTCCTTCTGAGTGAATAGGTACTTGAGGCTTTTGTGATCCGTATATATTTCGCATCTTTGTCCATACAAGTGATGCCTCCATATCTTGAGTGTGAAAACAACGGTAGCTAGCTCCAAGTCATGTGTCGGATAATTTGCTCGTGTGGTCTCAACTGTCGCGAAGCATAAGCAATCACTTTTCCTTCTTGCATTAGCACACATCCAAGACCATTTCTTGATGCGTCGCTATGCACCGTGTAAGGCTTCTCAGGGTTTGGCAAAACAGTATCGGTGCGGATACAAGCTTTTGCTTGAGCTCTTGGAAACTCTTTCTCTTTTATCGGTCCAGATGAACTTCTCATTCTTTTGAGTAAGTTGTGTTAACGGCTTGGCTATAGTCGAGAAATTCTTTACAAACTTTCGATAATAGCCAGCTAGACCAAGAAAGCTTCTTACTTCCGTTACCGTCTTCTTGTTGCTTCCACTCCATCACTGCTTTAATCTTTTCAGGATCAACCGATATGCCACTTCCTGAAAAACATGTCCTAAAAAGGATATCTTATCCAACCAAAAGTCACACTTTGACAATTTGGCATACAACTTATGTTCTCTTAACGTCCAAGCGCCATACGGAGGTGTTCCTCATGTTCTCTCGTGTAGTTGAGTAGACCAAAATGTCGTCGATGAAAACTATAACGCACTTATCCAACAAGGGCTTATAGATTCGATTCATCAAGTCCATGAAAGCGGCAGGTGCATTTGTCAATCCAAAAGACATCACTAAGAACTCATAATGTCCATATCGAGTTCGAAAAGCGTCTTTGGTACATCCTCCGGCCTTACTCTTAACTGATGGTATCCAGACCTCAAGTCGATGCGTGAAAACACACTTGCTCCTTGCAACTGATCAAAGAGATCATCAATCCGGGGTAATGGATACTTATTCTTGATTGTAACCTTATTCAACTCCCGGTAATCGAACATAACCTCATGGATCCATCCTTTTCTTAACGAACAAACTGGTGCTCCCCATGGTGATACACTTGGGCGTATAAATCCTTGATCCAGAAGCTCTTGTAATTGCTTCTTGAGTTCTTTCAACTCTACCGGTGCCATGCGGTACGGAGCTTTTGATATCGGCTCGGTATTTGGCATCAAGCTAATCTCAAAATCGATCTCCCTCTTTGGTGGCAATCCAGGTAATTCCTCAGGAAAAACATCAGGAAACTCATTGACTATGGTATATCCTCCACCTTTGGTCCTTCACCTTCTTCTTCTATAGCATTGATTTGTTGGTCAATCTCCTCCTCATCCGTCACCAACTCAGCGAACTTAATCCTTGCCTCCTTACGACTGGATTCTCCTTTAAACTCAATATCCTTCCCATTTACATCCTTAAAATTCACCTTCTTCTCTCGACAATCTACCGTGGCTTTAACATGGGTCAACCAACTCATTCCAAGAATTACTTCATACTTATTCATCTCCAACACGATCAAATCACTTGTCGTATGGTCCTTGGATCTCTAAAGGGCATTCCTTCAACATCTCTTGGGTGGTTACGACGCTACCCGTGGGTTCTTTATCTTGAAGCTGGTAGCGGTGGTGACTATAGGTAAACCTTTTTTAGCAAGGTTGGGGGTGATAAACGAATGGGTGGCTCCGGTATCAAACAAGGCATAAGCGGTCTCAGCTACTCGTATACTTCCTGCGTTTAACACGCACTAGTTACTAACCATACTATACTTATCTAACTTTTTAAAGCTTTAGGCTAAAGAGGTATAGGGATTCTATTGACAGATTGATAACGTAAAAAGATACTATAAACAAACAAAACGAAAGCTTAAGGTTAAGGCTAACCTGCAACGAGTCCATGATCATAGCCTTCGTCTCCCTCCAAGGCAGCAAACTCACATCCTTCCTCCTCATCATCTGCTTCCTCGCACATCCACTGGCCCTCCAGGTTGTAACTCTCATTCCCATCGAGGTGCCAGAGCGGTTCCCATTTCCATTGCCATTGTTGGTTCTGACAAGGGCGATCCTCCCGAGGTGTTGGATGACCTCACAAAGCATTTTTCCTCTTTGGGCATTCATTTGCAAAGTGCCCTGGCTGCTTGCACACATAGCAGACACTGGTGTTCTTCTTGGGACACTCCAGATTTTATGATCTGGGCTGCCACAAAAGAAGCACTTGTTTTGCAATTGTGGGCAAGACTTTGGATAATGCTTCCCTCGGCATTTCCAGCATGTGACATCTACCTTGGTCACCTCCCTCTGATTGCTTCCACTTCCTTTGAAACTTCCAAAGGTCTTAAACCTCTTATTGTTAACCCAAACTTGGTCCTTCATAGGCTTCCTTCCAAACACAAATACTTTCTTTCCGGAGCTTTTGTTTTCATCTTTTTGGCTCTTCATAATTCGAGCCTTTTCCACTAGCCCCTTAAAACTTCTAACATCAAATCCACCAAACGAATCTTTAGGTCTCATCTAACCCATTCAAGAAAACTTGTCTCTTTAACTCCTGTGCTTATAGGATTCAGGAGCATACTAAACAAGCGACTGAACTCGTTTTGTACTGTTCGATGGTTCTCCCCTTTGAGAATATTCAAGAACTCAGCACTGTACCGAACTCTAAGACTCCCTGGAAAGTAGTTCTCCAAGAACTCTTCTCGAAACATATCCCAAGTAACTGGAGCAGGCAATTCTCTTCTTCGATTCCCACCATATTCGGCATTAAATTCAACATGAATGTCCCAAAACTGACTCTTAAGTGGTGGGGTACTCATAACCATCAAACGATCTCTCATTGGGCCAACCAATCTTCGGCCTCAGCTGGTTTTCCGAAGGTCCATCAAAGTAGTGTTACTTTTGATGAAATTGGCGAGCAAGTTTTATGTGATCTCGGCTGGCGGTGGTGGTGGAAATGGCAGCATGCGACTGTTCGCCGGTGCTTCTACCGTAGCTTCGGAGCATTCTGAGGTGGAGCAGGAGCTGGGTTATTTTGATTTTGTTGCTGAATCAAAATAGTCAACAACTGGTTCATCTGTCCAATGGCAGCAACAAAGTCATTTTGCTGGTTCGGGGCAGGAGCAGGGTTATTCTCCGTTGGTTACGTGGGTACTCCTTGTTCAGCTGACGTTGTTGAATCTCTTGTTCTCTATTCCTACGTCTTTTGGAGGCTGTTTAATCTTTAGATTTTAGTTTCTATTTTACGTCTATACTAACGTTTACAGAAATCACGAAATCAAATAAAAGACCATAAATTTAAATCAAGATACAAAACTTAAGGAAATAAATTTGCAAAATAGGAATTAATAGGAGCTTAATAAGAAATTAAGAAATTCAAATACAATTCAAAGAAATCACAAGGTAAGAAATCAAAATCATGCATCACTCACAAAAATAAATAATATAAATGCCATAAAAACAAAGAATTACATTATTAAAAATCATTAGGTCACTTTTATTTGTTAAACACTTTACTACATCTTTTAATTAGTTGCAATTTAATACTAAGGCGTTACGTCTTGGGTGAACGGGACGCTTTCTTCTCATCGTGGCTCCTGACTTCTTTTCTCGATCCTTCTTTGAGACTTGAGAATCTGGGGTTGGTTTCGCCTTCTTCACGCCTTCGATTTCTTGAAAGAATATCCTTGCTTTTGATCCTTTGATGGCATCTACGTGACTCGTTTCTAACGTTACCTAAGGTTGGTTGTATAGCCCTTTTACGTAAACATATTCTTTTTTTAGTTTTATTGACAAAAAGCAAGTTAACTCTGTTTTCTCACTAGCTGCAACTCACAAGGGTTATGTTTCCTTAAAGCTTAAAACGGTTTGGAAATCCTCCTATTCTTCTTAAGGGTATAAACTAATTCTATGGCCATCTACATATCTTAGGTATGGTAACAAAACATGTGGTTTCCCATACATCCCCACTTTCTATAATTCTAGGATTCTTCCTAAAACTCTCATGGCTTGATTTAAACTTATCCTATCTCTAAGACTTCTACTTCTAACTTACTATTTCTTTCTCTAATCTTGATGCTCTGATACCAACTTAAACTGTCACGCCCCAACGGGTACCTTAAACGTGACAGCCGCCGTATAAAATATTAAAATTTAAGAATGACTACCTCAGTCATTCGAAAGCTTTCATATCGATACAAGGCGTACATTCACATCAAAGAGAAACCAGTGAAGTAATGCATTTTAAGATATTGGTAGCTAAACATGCAAAATAACACTTAATATATTTCATTGAAATAGAAAGTCTTACAACTTCTAAGGGGCATTCCCCTGATAATTCTCATAATAACATGGTCTTACTAAGATAAATAACAAAAGCTACAAGATTTTAGAAGAAATCTACTTTAAGATGTCAAAACAGAATTTCTCCAAAAGCTTCTCAAAATAAAGATTATACCCGGGTGGACATAATGGTCTCGGGTGCAAAAAGGATAATCCTCCAATGTCAAAAGTCTATAGGAGTATAAGCATGACTAGCTTAGTGAGATATTCCTTACGCCAAAGTACTCATAACAGTCAATCAACCAAGTTTATTAAATAAGCATATGAAATGCAACAACCATATGATCAAACAGTACATACGACTATCTGGTTTCGTGTGTGTAATGGATTTACTCCTCCATCGGTGGTTAAGGAATGCTTTGAACGGGGTCCCTAACAACCTCCTTAAAGCTGCGTGCGTCTTGGGGTTCCAACGAACCGTACTACTAGTTCCCAGGATTTCTTTACGCAAAGCGATCGATCCGGCTTGGCTACAACTTGAGACTGTATTCCCCGATGTCCTAAACTCTCAAGATTGTAGCAAGGCAGCTTACCTTTCCGGTCCCATGCTGAGGAGTAGTAGCAAAATTTCGAAATGATATTCTAAGTGATATGCATGAGCAATTTATTAAATGGGGATTCCAATATGACATTAAATCATTTAAAGTGATCAAGCAATATTTGCACACACAACAATACATACATAGAAGCATTTATATCAATCACAAATCGGGTTCCGATATCCTTATTGTTCATTGATCGCACACAATGATTTACATACATAATTCTCATGATAACCCGCATACATATCAATTTTATCTTTTCCTAACATCTAGTGCTCTATTCTACAAGCACATGCGTGAATACATAAACGTAAAGGAAAGTCACTCGTCTATAGCGATCTTCTAGAAGTCAAAGTAATCCTCAGGGAAGAGAAGATCTTGGTCGTCGATACCTAAACAAAAGAAATACCCTAAGTGAGTATTTCATCCAAGATCTACTCAACATCTCTAATTCTATTTTATTGGATTCGTCAAAATTCGCATAAATAGAAATTCCAACTTAAAATTGTCATAACTTGCTCATTTTAACTCGGAATTTCGCATATTATATATCGATTTCTACCTACTCGAAAATATCTATCTAGTTCTAATGTTATTTTTATCAAAAGAAGTTATTTGGGTCTTGGAATAATGTCGTACAGATTTGATGCGAAAATTCAAGATTTCAAAACTAGAGTTTTCAAACTTTTCTTCATTCAAGAGCTTTTGTATAAAAATATAGATATTTTGTATGATTGAAAAATCCTTGAATATATATATAGACTCAAACTATATGTATGAATTTAGTGGTGTTGTCTCGATAATAATTTTGTAACACAAAATGTCTTAAAGTGGGAAAAGCTAAGACTTTGAAAAGAAATTAGCTTTGCTAGGAAAATTTCTTAATTTACTATAAGTGAACATCTCCTTCTTTTAACTCCATTTCTTAAATTTTCAAAAAGTAATTTTAATCATTTAAAATTCCTACAACTTTATCTCTAATAGTTAGAAAATGTAGTTTTCTAAATATTTCTTGATTATGTCTTCTAAAGCTTTTCTAAAGTTAGATCTACTTCAAAAGAATAATACCAATGATCTTATAAGTTATTTTTGATAATTTTGAAAAACTTATCTAGACTTTAGTATTTTAGAATGTTGGTAGAAAACTTTGACAAATGAGTTTAAGAAAACTTTTGGTTAAACAAGGAATTAAGTTTAAAGAAACTTTCTTATTTTATTGGTTTGAAAAAAGAATTTGTGATTACTTTACTTTATATATTTCTTGGTAAAATCACATATAGTGTTATTACTAAAACTTGAGCTAAACTTATCTATCTTTAGAAAATATTTGTTAAGATAAAACTTTAAGTCTTTAAGGACAAATAATTTCTTATGTGACAAAATTTATTTTTAAAGAGAGTTTATTTTTATTACTTAAGAAAACTTATTTTCATTATGGTTGAGACAATGTCAACATGTTCATGCATGAATGAGAATATGTAACAATGAGAACTATAATAAAAACAACATAATAAGATAAATTGTATAAGAGCATAAAAGTAAAGTCAAGTATTGGGAACCTTAGCTTCATCAAGGTATCTCGGGACTAAGAAATAACTAGTCCCAAAAGAAAAGAAAAGCACAGAAAGAAAATTGTTTTGACTTGATATGGACAAGTTTAACACTAGAAAGACTAGTCTTAATAACAACATAAAATAAATTACGTAACTTGAAAGTAAATACATAAGAAATGAGCTTATATGCTCTAAATAAATATATATACATAATATACATAATATTTTATATAAGTTAAATTAGAAACAAATATAACAATAATAATAACATAAAGAAAAGAATAGAAACATGAACATATTGTTGCTTCTTTAACTCTTATGAGTCTAAGAAACATACATTAAGCTCATGCTAAGTTGCATGAGCATGATGAATGAATAAGATAGATTTTTTATCTAAGATTTATGTGTTTATAGAAGAAGAATGAAATGGTTTGTAGTAATATGTGGGAATGGGTTTTATAGAGAAAAGAGAGAACTTGAGAGAGATTTTGAGAGAGAGAATTTTTGGAGTGATTTTGGGAGAGTTTTAGTAGGAAGTGAGTTGTGTAAAAGAATGAAGGAGGAATGGGGTATTTATAGATTTTTGGAGTGGAAATTAGTGTGATTAAAATTAATTGAAATTGAAATAAAAATGGAAGGAAGAGGACTAGGGAGTGGGGGGGGGGGGGGGGGGGGGGGGGGGGAGGAGGCTGGGAAGGCACCGGTTTTAGCTTTGTAGAGGGGACAAAATAATTTATTTTGTTTATTTTGTAATAAAAAGAAGTAATATGTAAAGCGTGATATGATTAAAGTTGTATGAGGAAAGTAAATTGTAAGGTATAAGTATGGTAGTATGTAAGAATAGGGTGTCAGAAAAGTAGAGATACATGAGTAATAATGAATAGTAGAAAAGTACTATGA